>JALGBA010004248.1:0-600000 GCA_023970755.1 Azemiops feae
TTCTGGACTCAATTGTGTTCGTAAGTTGAGGATCTACTTGTATATTAATTTGAATTTAACACAATAGTTTAATAGTTTGGGGTGTCCACATTTTTTAAAAATGTATTTCTGTTGGAGCTGTCAGCTATTGAAATTGGGGTCCATTCTGTAAAAAAAATCTTTAAAATGTTACTTGTAGATGAATGGCTGGACTACAGAAATTCTCCATGCCCTTCTGCTTGCTAAAAGATTAGTCCTTCCTTTGCCTTCAAACCGGGGGAAAGGCTATAAAGAAGGTAGTGAAGAATCAATTGCAGAGGATCCTAAAAGAAATGGATTACCTGGATCTCTTACAGTAAGGACTGGGTCTCATTCATGGAACTAAAATAGTATTGTCTTTCAGTGGGACAATGTATCACTCTTGCCTTTGTTAATGGGACAAATAATATTAGAGCACAAAAGAAAAAAAAAGAAAGCAGTAAAGCCATATCAAAACATATATTTGGCTTCTCAAATATGTATATGTGTATATATATGTGTATATGTGTATATGAAATTGTGCATAACAGTTTTAATAAGATGACCATATTCCATTATAATCATTCGTACAAAATTTATTTCTGTAATGCTTGTTCATAAATCACAACACTGGGTCTACTGATTTACTTGTGTTACATTATATTTTTATTGTTTGCTATATTATGAGCTACCCAGAGTCAGTTCTGAGTTGGATAATGCTTACATTGAAATACATACATAACATATATATAAAAAGTTCATACTCCATCCAACAAACCAAAGATAAGAAACTGGGAGCATCTGCAGGGGTAAACCAAATCAGGCAAGACAATTGTTTGTGTGTATCACATACATTTTATATATATAAAAAGAGGAGGGAGGGACTTCACTAATACAGTCCTGTTCATCATCATGACCCTCTCCTCCCTGCCCTGGATTCTTCTCTCTTGTCACTTTTATTCTGTCCATGATCACATGGACTTCATTTGACCCCATAAGACTGGATTCAACTGTGTCTGTAAGCTGCATGGTACAACAAATATGAAAATATTCAGAAGGCCAGCAGTTACCAGTGTGGAATTGGATTTCCCAGGCATTACAGGTATTGTTTATCTTTCACTCTATCTAACTCACAGGGAGATCTTTCTTAGCAGTCATCACAAGTGATAAATACAATGAATTTTGTTGCTTGAGTAATTCTTTTAGATGAGATAACAGGTTTCAGATATTCCTTTTCTTTCCAGAAGTTGAAACACTGTTGTTCAAGGGATATGCTTGCTATTGGATCCCACTCCTCTTTTTTAACCCCCAAAGCTATTGGACTCCATCTTTTTCTTCCCCAGCTCTTGTAATGGCTGGGGAAGCCAACTGCTGTGGGGAAAGTAGAGTTTGAACTACCTCTGTCTTCACTCTATTGTATTGCATTTGTGACAAAGCGTCTGCTAGGAAGTTCTTCCCCCCAGGCAGGTAGTGGATGGAGAAATTAAAATGGTGGAAGTGCTGGGCCCAGCACGCTTGTTTAGGAGACAGCCTCCTGAGGTTTTTCAAAGCTTCCAGGTTTTTATGATCAGTCCAAACCTGGAAAGGAATTTTGCTTCCTTCTAAGAAATGCCTCCAGGTCAAAAGGGCCCATTGCACTGCATAGGCTTCCTTTTCCCAAGCAGCCCACCATTGTTCAGTCTCTGACAACTTTTTGGATGTGTAAGCGCAGGGCTGTAACTGGCCCTGCTGATTTTTCTGTAACTGGCCCTGCTGATGTGCCCCCACTGCCACATCATTAGCATCTGCCTGGATCACAAACGGCTTTTCCAGGACAGGGTGTTTCAGCACCAGTTCCGCAGAAAAAAGTCTCTTAAGTTCTCAAATGCTGCTTGGCACTCAGTGGTCCACTTTAGTGGCTGGCCAAGCTTTGGTTTACTCCCTCCCTTAGTTTTCAATAAGTTTGTGCTAAGGAGTGTGATCTGAGCAAATGCGGGGATAAATTGCCTGTAAAAGTTGGCAAACCCAAGAAAGCTTTGCAGTTGCTTTCTGGTGCGGGGAGGAGTCCATTCCATGACAGCCCATACCTTCTCTGCGTCCATCTCTACCCCCTCATGGGAAATGCAGTAGCCCATACTCAATTCTGTCCTTATGGAATTCGCATTTTGAAAGCTTAGCGTACAGTTTAGCAGCTTGGAGCTTTTTCAAGAGTGCTCTGACCAATTTCACATGTTCTGCCTTAGTCTCAGTGTAAATCAGGATGTCATCCAAATACACCCAAAACCCCTTGTACAGATGCTCATGGAGGTCCTCATTGATCAGCTGCATGAACACAGCAGGAGCTCCCTGTAGCCCAAAAGGGAGCACCCTGAACTGGAAGCAGCCTAAAGGGCAATTGAAAGCAGTCTTCCATTCTTCTCCCTCCTTAATCCTGATGCGATAATAGGCTTCTTGCAGGTCTAGCTTAGAAAAAATTCTCCCTTTCACCAGGTGGGCTAACATGTCCCTCACGAGAGGCAAGGGGTACACATTTTCCACTGATACCGCATTCAAACATCTATAATCCACACAGAGGTGAAGAGACCCATCCTTCTATTTCCTGAATAGGACAGGGGCTGCCACCCGGGGTCTGGCAGGTTGGATAAAACCCTGAGCTAAGTTCTTGTTGATGAACCTGCAAAGTTCATCTAATTCTCTAGGGGTCATCAAATACAACTTGGCTTTGGCAACTTAGCCCCAGGGACAATTTCAATAGCACAGTCCATAGGTCGGTGAGGGGGAAGCTCATCCGACCTCTTCTCACTGAAAACCTTGGCTAGGTCTTGGTACTCTCTTGGGATGCTCTGAAGCTCTTGCTCACGCAGCGTGGAGGGAAGTTCCTGCTTCGGACCCACCGAGGGGAGGGGCCAAGATGGAGGACAGGCAGCAAAAGCTGTAAAGAGCTCCTCCAAAAGCAAAAGCTTTCTTTTATTTTCTTTTATTTTTATTTTAACTTTTTATCTTTTTAACCCCTTTTAACATTGCATTTTAAACCCGTTTTAAACCTTGTTTGATATATACCGGAGAGGCCAGTATATATTGGAAATAGAAGCCACCGGAGGAGGACGGAGACATGGGTAAAAGAAAGAAGCACCATGGCACCAGCCCGGGATCTCTCCTACCAGTGAAGAATGCAAAACAACCAAAAATTGAGGAGCACTTTGCTGGCAAGAGACTTGTAAGTAAAACTATCCCTCCCCCCTTCATTTCCAACAAGCCGGAGAGATTAGAATGGGACCTGCAAAGAGATCTGATAAAACAGCAGATACTGGACTTTCCTGATCTGGGGGGAGGGGAGCAAAATGACAGCCAGCTATTTTCACAAACAACGAGTCCAGCTACAGCCGGCATGGAGACTAAGATAAAGACTAAAAAGGTTAACAACAACAATCTAACTCAGAGTGGGGAGAGCTTACCATGGGAGAATACAACAGAGTTCATGGCAAAGCAATGTCTTCTCACAGTGCAAATGGTAGTCTCAATATTTGAACAACTAATAACCATTCAACATGATGTAGAGACACTGAAAAAAGATATAGCTGTTCTGCTCCAGACACAGCATTGGGCTATAGGCGCCCCCACTGAAAATGAGCACAGACCCTGGGAAACAGACAGAGAATCCTGCTGTAAAGTGGCAGCCCACTCAGAAAAACAGTCCTTCTACAGCTAAGGCAACAAGAGGAGGTATTAATAGAGAAGTTTCATGGGAAGACAGTAAAGCACCCCACCTACAATTACACCAATCACATCGCTCACTACAAACACATCAGGTTGTGCTGAGAATCCACATGAACAGGCTTAATCATGGTCGCTGGAATTCCAAGAGTGCTATACTAAATTCCCTAAGCCAGCTTCTTCACTGTCACTGGGGGCAGATTGATCTACATACTGCGGAGTGGCTCCCTGAGGCTCCAAATTAGAAGCGGATATTTCTCTCCTTTAAACAGCCCACCATACCGCTGATGCTATTTAAAATGAAGGCTCATCTAGCCTCCTTTCAAATCTCTCCCATCAGAGTTTTCTGCGAGGAAAGGGTTAAACCCTTAATTGTTAACATGCGAGCTCCCAAGGTTGTTGTCTCTTCTGCATTCTCAACCCTGGGAAAGGGAGAGGGAGAAAATGGGAGTAAGTCAGCCCTGTTCGGAGAAGATGTACTTAATAGCACAGAAACAGGGCTTATTAATGCTTTTGGCGCTCTCCCAAGGAGTGAACAAGATAACATACTATTCAAGTTAGAAAACCTAAAGAAATCCTTATTGGTCACAATCGATACGGCTGAACCGCTTATTGATTTGGTTTCCCCTATAATTGAGCCTCTTACTTTTCCCCCAGGGGGCAAGAGTTTGCAAGAATATGAGTTCATGGAAAGCAGAACCCAAGATACACAGGGGCCAGTAGAGGCCCCAATAGAGAAGGAGATGCTAGCATCCTTAAGTGACTTTCCAATGATACCTTCTGCAACACATCAATCTCTCGAGAGAGAGAGAGGATTCACGTCAGTGCCATCATTTCAAAGCCGAATGGAGCTTGACCTAATAACCCCCTGCTCTACACCTAGAGAAGAGGCTCCGGAACGGCAAGCCTTGTTAGCTGGTGCTAAACCTTCTTACCTCGGAACAAATTTCCCAGGAGTCTACACAGAATTTTGATGGAGCTCCCCTCCTTTTAGAGAAGGCCAATTTCGTGCGGGACGACACCTCAAGCCATTGCAACAATCCTACAACTTCCCTTTGTATAAATCAAATCTCCTGACTAGCTGCAAAAGATGATCCCCTCTCCATTATAACCTGGAATATAGCGGGTTGGTCTGTGCCATCAAAAGACCAACATTTTTTTGACTATATATCACAATTTGACATTCTCTTTTTACAGGAAACCTGGGCCCCTACAGAGATACAGTTAG
Source organism: Azemiops feae (assembly GCA_023970755.1). NCBI lineage: Eukaryota > Metazoa > Chordata > Lepidosauria > Squamata > Viperidae > Azemiops > Azemiops feae. The sequence goes on from JALGBA010004248.1 coordinate 4,919, forward strand.
ATGGTTACTGGGGTAAGTCTATCCCAGCAGTTCCAAGTAAGGTGGGTGGGAGAGCTAAAGGGCATTGTGACATTAGTGAACACATCTTTGCATTTTAAATGTGTACCATTGCCACCTCTTCAGCCATGGGTTGTGACTACCCTACTTTTATTTAAACAGGTGGAGATCTTGCTTTTTAATATTTATATTCCCCCACTCAATAAGAATAATCTGATCAATAAGATCTGGGAGGGTGTAGAAGATTTTATCCTGGGCTGCTTAGACAAATATCCCACAGCAGTAATAATTATTGGGGGGGACTTAAATGCTAGGATGGGCCCAAATGATCAAGCATTATTCAATCAATTTAAGATCCATTATGATGAGAATGTACCAGGAGAACCCCTGCTTGCCAGACAATTTAAAGACACCAAGGCAAATCGGGCAGGTCTGTGTGTAAGACAGATGACTGTACGCCTGGACCTTTGTATCCTTAATGGTTCCACATGGGAGGACTACCCAGCAGATTATACGTATCGGGGAGCAGGAAGAACATCCACAGTTGATTATTGGATAGTATCATACAACCTCCTGAAGTTCCTGCAGAAGATGGAGGTAGACTCGCGACTGGAAAGCGATCACGATCCACTAATCCTTACTTTTACATTACACCAGAAACTGCTAAGGGCTGGCTCAACCTATCTACCCAGGTTAGAGAACCACAATACCCAGATAAAAATTTAATGGACAGAAAAATGCAATGGAAGTTACTAAATGGATGTTAGCCCCAGAAACCATAGAACTACATACATCTCTATTAAGGAATAAGTTTGAAGGATCATACTTAGAGAGGTTTGAAACTTTAATTTTAAATTTGAAATCGGTTCTCACTAATAGAATACTAGCTGACCCCAAAAAGCCGGTTTTAAAGAATAAAAAATGGTTTGACAGGGATTGTGTGCAACTAAAAAAAACATATAATAAGGAATACAAAAAAAGTAAAAATGCCCCTTCTGAGGATCACACTCACTGCTTAAAGCAGTTGAAGGCACAATATAAGACTCTTCTAAAAGAAAAGAAAAGGGCGGCTCAGATGGAGTCTTGGCATAGACTAATTGCATCAGTCAGGACAAAAAATACATCCCTTTTTTGGCACATCACCAGAGGATTGGGGAAATCCCCCCTACCTCCAACTAATCAGGTACCGATTCATGCCTGGGAAGAATACTTTAGAAAGCTATATGCAGACCCCGACTATGTAACTAATGAGAGCCAAATTAATTTGGACCAAACCCCTTATTGGCCCCCTGTTACACCAGGCGAGATATTCCAATTGATTGGAGCCCTCAAGGCTAATAAGGCACCTGGTGCTGACAATGTCCTGCCAGAAATAATAAAAAATAATCCCAATTGGTGGGCTCCACTTTTAGCATCTCTTTTACATATATAGATAGAACGGGCCATATGCCAAGAGATTGGGGATTAGCAATTATCATACCAATCTATAAAAAAAGGTAGTAGAAATGACCCAGGCAATTATAGACCCATTAGTCTTCTGAGTGTTATTAGTAAAATGTATGCCAAACACCTAAACTATAAACTTCAGGATTGGCTAATTTCGGGGGGGATAATTAAAGATGAACAAGCCGGTTTTAGAGAAGGAAGATCAACAATGGATCATATCTTGGTACTTCACCATCTAGTACAAAAATACACATATAAAAAAAAATCCACTCTTTTTGTGGCCTTCCTTGATTTTAAGCAGGCCTTCGACTCAATATCTAGGAACACCCTATGGGAGAAATTAGAAGGCACTACTATCGATAAACGCCTCCTTTTCCTCATACAAAAATTGTATGCCAATTCCACCTTGAAAGTGAGGTGTAATCCTCAAGGGACTTTAACCGGCTCAGTAAGGGTACAAAAAGGGGTACGGGATGGTTGCATCCTGTCCCCCTCCCTTTTTAACTTCTATATCAACCCCCTGATCGATCTCTTACAGAACCCTGATCTGCATCCGCCCAACCTAGCACATCGCAAAATCCCGATCCTTCTATATGCCGACAATGCGGTCATTATTTCTCAAACCCCTGTAGGACTGAAGAGAGAAATTAGGGCAACATTTGGCTACTGCAGACAGAACAAGCTGGTCCTTAACTTTGATAAATCAAAAATTTTAGTTTTTGCTAAAAGACCCAGCCAATACTCCTGGAAAATAGAAGGACATAGTTTGGAGCAGGTTAGAACATTTAGATACCTTGGGATGGTTTTCCACCCGCAAGGGACATGGAAGGCACACCTGGATCATACATTGCAAGCAGCCAATAGGTCCTTAAATGCAATCAAACATTACTTTTACACAGGCGGAGGTCAATTAGTACCTGTTGCCTTAAAACTTTTCGAGGCCAAAACATTGGCACAAATTCTATATGGGGCACAAACAGGAATCCTTGCAAAGAAAAACTTGCTTGAAACCATACAAACCAAATTCCTGCAAGCCATCTTAGCTTAATATATATATAAATATTATTAGGTTTTATACGGGTATGGGTGATGGGTGGGATTAGGGAATGGGATTGGGGTAAGGATAGGGATAGGTACAATAGTGGGGTTACTCCCCACAGAAAATCGTCCGGGTACAAATATTGAATAACAATAGTTAATATAATACTAAACAATTGTAATCACTAATGCTAACAATAATCATAGAATTAAAGCTTAATAAGTAAATATCATTCATCCTGTTACACTTCACAATCTTTTTTTGCTCTAACATAATGCTAGCCATTGATAAAAATTTTCCCATGTTCTAAAGTACACTGAATCCTCTTTCTCTTTAATCTCTAAAGTTAATCTATCCATTTCTGCACATTCTAAAATTTTCATAATTATAATCTGGTCAGATGGTAGATTTTCATTTTTCCAAAATTGGGCAAATGCAATTCTTGCACCTGTCAATACATGTAATATTAAGTATTCATTCTCTTTGCCATAATTAAGTCCCAATATTCCTAACAAAAACAGTTCTGGCTTAAATTCTATCTGTATTTTAATCATCTTTTCCAGCCATATATGAATCTTAAACCAAAATTTCTTAGCTTTAGGACATATCCACCAGATATGATAGTAAGTACCTGGTTTTTGTTTACATTTCCAACAGATATACGATACATTTTTAAACATTTTTGCAAATCTAACTGGTGTCATATGCCATCTATAAAACATTTTATATAGATTCTCTTTATATGAAGCTGCTTTAGTAAGTTTAATATTTCTCTCCCAAAGCTTTTCCCAATCTTCTAGATCTATAGAATGTCCAAAAAAATTTGCCCACACTATCATTGTTTCTTTTACTTGTTCTTCTTCCATCTTCCATCTTAGTAGAAATTTATAGAACTTCTTAATCAGGTTTTCATCTGTTTTCAAAAGTGTTTTATCAAATAATGTCTGTTCTTTATAAAAGTCCATTGATTTTACATCTTTTTCATATGTTGTTTGAATTTGCAGATAAGACCACCATGTTAAGTCAATGCCTTGTTGTTGAAGAATTTGTCTGTCTTTAAGTTTTCCATCCTTATCCAAAATGTCTTTATAAGTGACAAGTTTATCGTAGTTAATTAAATTTGGATAGGCAAACGCTTCCATTGTTGAAAGCCACTCAGGTATTTTCATATAAATTTTGTGTTTGGTTTTCTCCCACTCTGAAAACAAAACATTCCTTATGGCATAGTTTTGGAAATATTTATGTACTTTGTTTTTCTCATACCATAAGAACGCGTGCCAACCCAATTGCAAATCATGCCCCTCTAAATAAAGAAGTTGTTTATTTCTCAATGTAATCCATTCTTTAAGCCAAAGCAAAATGGATGCTTGGTAATAAAGTCTCCAATCCGGAAGTCCAAAACCCCCGTCTTTGGTTTCTTGTAACAGTTTGGTTTTAATTCGTGCTTTCTTCCCTTGCCATATAAATCTCGATATTGTTGTATTTAAATCATCGAAGAATTTCTTGCCCAGTTTAAGAGGGGCCGTTTGAAATAAGAAGAGTAGCTTCGGTAAGATGTTCATCTTCACAGTCGCTATTCTTCCTAACAATGACAATTGGAGGTTTTTCCACTTTTCCAAATCTACTTTTATTTGTTTCATTAATCTTTCATAGTTATCTTCTTTTAATGTTGTATATTTTCATGTTAAGTGGATACCTAAATATTTGACTTTTTTGGCTATTTGAAGATTTGACCTTTTTGCAAGTTGAGTTTTCTGTTTGTCTGTTAGGTTTTTTGTTAATACCTTAGTCTTTTCTCTATTTATCTTCAGGCCTGCTACTTCTCCAAATTCCTCTATTTTCTGCAGAAGTTTAATAACTGTTTCCAGTGGCTCCTCCAAAATGAAAACTAAATCATCTGCAAAAGCCTGTAGTTTATATTTCTGTTCTTTTATTTCCAGTCCCTTAATTTCCGTGTCTTGCCTAATATTTCTAGCCAACACCTACAATGTGAAAATAAATAACAGGGGAGATAATAGGCATCCCTGTCTTGTGCCTTTTTTGATGTCAAAGCCATCTGTATATTCTCCATTTAAAAGTATCCTTGCTGTTTGTTTATTGTAAATTGCTTGAATTGCATTTATATATTTTTTGCCAAAGTCCATTTCCGTCAACTGTTGGAACATAAATTGCCAATTTAAGTTGTCAAAAGCTTTTTATGCGTCAAGAAATATGAGTGCCATCTGTTTCCCTGGATGGTTTTCATAATATTCCAAAACATTTAGAATAATCCTTAAGTTGTTCTTTATCTGTCTTTTAGGCAAAAAGCCATTTTGGTCTGTATGAATGAATTCAGTCAGAAATTTCTTCATTCTTTCTGCCATTATTGAAGTAAAAATTTTATAATCCACATTTAATAACGATATTGGTCTATAGTTTTTAATTTGTGTGAGATCAGTATCTTCTTTAGGTATCAAAGTGATATTAGCTTCAGTCCACAAATTTGGTATTTTTGTCTCTAAGAAAATTTCATTGCACAATTCTTTCAAAATCGGGCTTACTATATCGTGTAGAGCTACGTAAACTTCTGCAGGGAGCCCATCAGGCCCCGGATTTTTATCCTTCTTTTGTCTTTTTATTGCCTCTGTGATCTCCATCATTGTTATTTTCTCATTTAAGATATGTCGCATATTCTCTGGCACCTTTGGAAGATCAGCAATAGTCCTGTATTGCCTCTTTAGAAACCACCTCCGCCTTATACAGTGTCTCATAGTAGTCCTTAATGATTTTTTTCATCACGTCATTATGGCAATATACCTCGCCTTTTGAATCTTGTAACTTACTTATCATTCTTTTTTCTCTTTCTTTCTTCAGCCTATATGCAAGCCATCTTCCCGGTTTATTAGCATTTTCAAAAAAGTTCTGTTTAGATCGTTTAATCTGTTGTGCCATCATGTCCATCTCAGATAGGTTTAATTTATGTTTTATTAGTTCCATTTGTGCCTTCAATTCCTTCTTTTGTGGATCCATTCACAATTCGGATTCCAATTTGCTAATTTCTTCTTTCAGCCTAAACTGTACTTGTTTCTTTTCTTTGTTCTTTTTAGCGGTGTACGTTATAGCCAAACCTCTGAAGTATGCTTTAGCCATGTCCCACATATTTTGAAGAGAAGTTTCTTCTTTCTTCTTTATTTTAAAAAAGAATTCCATTTCTTTTGTTGCTAATTGTAAAAATTCTTTTTCCTTCAATATGGATTTATTTAATGACCATCTTAATTTTTTTCTGGTTCCTTTCCAGATCATTTTAATTGGATTATGGTCTGCCCAAATATTGGGTTCTATTTCAACCTTTTGTATTATAGTCTTCAAATTGTGTGACATCCATATCATATCAATTCTTGACCATGATTTATGCCTATTTGAATAAAATGTATATTGTGATTTTTCTGGATTCATCTCTCTCCAAATATCTTATATAAGCAATTCGTCCTTCATTTTTAAAAAGGTCTTCGGTAAAATATTTCCTCCTTTCCCCCCTTGTTTGTAGCTTTTATAGTCCTGTGTTGCGTCAGCTATTGCATTAAAATCTTCTAATATACAAAAATTTTGGTAATTTAGATCCACTAGTTTATCATGTAGTTGCTGATAGAACTGATCTTGCTTCTCATTAGGTGCGTATATTACAACCATCAATATTTGTTTTTGATTCCATGTAATTTCTACCATTAATACTCTCCCCTGTTCATCAGCATAAATTTGTTTTGGATTCATCTTTTCTTTTATATAAAGAGCTATACCTCTTTTCTTTTGAAGTGCCAAGGAAGAGTAAAGCTTACCCATTTTAGGTTGTTCTAAGATTCTAAAATGTTGTCTCTTAATATGTGTCTCTTGAAGGCAAATTATGTCCATTTTCAGTTTTTGTAGTAAATATTTTACTCCTTTTTGAAGGAGAGTTCAGACCATTTATGTTTATTGGAAAAAATCCAGTCTCCTCCATAGCTTCAGTTATATCTGGACCTCAGTCTTCTAGGGGAGCTTATCTGCCTCTGATCTTTCGGTCTTACATCTTCTTCTGATTGGGTCTTTTTAGGTTCATCTTCCTCCATATGTTTAGACGCTCCTGCGGCGATCCTTTCCTCTTGTTTCTTAGGCTCAGGGTCACCTCTTTCCAGAAAAGCTCTATGGTTGTTGAAAAATTCCTCTGCTTGAAGTGGGGTGTCTAATCTATATCTTTTCATGTCCCAGAAGATTAGTAATCCTTCTGGGACCAACCATCTGAAGTTCACTCCTTTATTGAACAATTTCTTTGTTAAAAACTGATATTCTCTTCGGGCTTCTCTTATTCTAGGAATTTGCTTAAGAACTACAATCTCTTTTCCTTTATATTTCAGTGGTTGATCTCTTATTGCTCTCAAAATTTCATCTCTTGTGGATCTTTTAACGAATCTTACATGAACTTCCCTTCCTCTATTTTTTCTAGCATAGCTTGAATTGACTCTGAAGACCTGATCTATTTCTAGTTCCATTTGAATCTTTTCTATTCCCAGCAGCTCCACAAATAAATCACTCATCAGATCTAACAGGTTCTCATCCTTCTCTTCTATAACATTTTGAAATCTTAAGAAATATGATGATCTTTCCATCTCCATCACAGCCATACTATCTTCCAATTCTGCGTTTGCTTGTGCCAATCTCTGATTCTCCTCTTGTATGTATTCTAATTTCTGATCAACTTTCACCGATTATCTTCTATTTTTTGCATTCTTTGCTGGTTATCTGTAATCGCCTGTTGGAAGGTTTCCATTTTTTGATCCATTTTTTGATCCATTTTAATGAGATCATTTTTCAAATCTTCGTAATTTTTATCTAGATTCTTTTTCATATCCATTTTCATCTCTGAAATTGCTTGTAGTATCGCTTGGATGTCTTTTGATTGGGGTTCCATCTTTTCTTGTTGTAGGAATGTAGTAATTGATTTTTGAGGAACTGGACTCGCCGAGGATGAACCGGGGGCAGAGGATCCCTTTTTGCTCCCCTTCGCCAAATTTAAGGTACTCATTTTCTAGTTGTTATATTGTGTTATAATCCACCAGGTGGCCCTATGGCCAATTATAATCCACTACCCTCCTATTGCTAGGAGAGGAAGCCAAACATGGTTCAAAAAAAGAAGAAAAAATAATTCCAAAAAAGAGGGGTAGCAGGGGACCCCCAAAGCCTTAAAAAAAGGGGGGGAATTATCAAAAAACAAAACAAAACCCTAAATTGATAAAAATAGTAAAAAAAAACAGGAAAGAATCCCCCCCCAAAAAAAGAGACAAGGGGAAAAAGGCTAGGAATAGCAAAAAGGAAAAAAGAAAAAGAAAAAAAACCTGTAGTAGAAATTATCCAATTTGTAATCCAACTAGTTCAATTCTTGATGTTCAATTCTTCTTAAAATAGGAGTTATACAGCCACACCTAGCCAAAAAAGAAAAAAATCAAACAGAAAAGACAGGAAAAAAAAATCTCTTTAAGTAACTTTTAAAGGCAGATGAGAATGTCTGGGCGTTCAGCCAAGTGTCTGGGCATTGAGCCAAATTCCCAGACTAAGTAAAAAACAGCTGCTAGAGAACAAATGGAAAAAGTTTCAATGTAGCCATAAAAGAAACAATGTAATCTTCCCAGGCGTTTAAGCAAAGAGGAAAAAAATAAAAAGGTATTCAGAGTGAAGGAAAAAAAGTTTCTGAAGTTTTAAAAACAAAATTGAAGCTAGGATGCCTTTCCCAATTAAACATATTTTTTCTTTTAAAAAGCAAATAGGTTTCCCCAGTTCTTAGCACTTATAAAGACTTTAAAATAGTCCAAATTGATTCTTCTTTTTGTAATGGAGAAGCTTAAACCGCCGCTTGTACGGGAGGGGGGGGAAAAACCCTCCTTCCTCCCTTCAGGCTTCCCAGTTCAATTGAAGACAGACTGTTTAAAAGGTATTTAAGATCAAAGTCCACATTGCCAAAATAAAGGAAGCAGAATCTCACCGGGCCCGGCTGCTTGCTGTCAAAATCAGCTGTTCTCCGTCTCTGACAGACAGCTGTTAATGGCGGATAGCATAAATGCGGTCTGCCTTTCTTCCGTTGGTTCCAGGGGCTGCTTTGAGTTCGGTGAGCCAGCTACCGCCGGCCCGTGTTCCTCAAAGGTTCACCCTTCGGTGGCCACCTCTCTGGGGTGGCATTCGGCCCAAACGGACCCGCCAGCAGAAGAATATCGGACGCAGGGAACTTTCAATAGAATAAAGGACATGGAGTTCCAAGAAGAACTAAATAGGTTGCCTCGCCACAGTAGGGATAGAATCAAACAGGGTGTGTGGGAACCGGCAAGATATCTGAATGATCTGACCTTCCGAAAACAAAGAATAGCTTTCTTCAGAGCCAGATTTAACATTCTTCCCTCAGCACTCCTCCAGGGCAGGTATAAGAGAACACCAATAGCAGAACGGGTATGTATATGTGGTAAAGGAGAAGTCGAAGACATCTCACATGTTTTATTGTACTATGAGTTATACCGAGTTTATAGGTCAGCATATATTCTTCCCTTATTAGAGAGATTGCCAGGGAGGGCAGACAATTTTTATGTAGGCTTTCTCCTCCAGGACTCAAACCCTTCTATCACGCATGCAGTGGCAAAATACTGTGTTGCAGCAACGTCCACAAGAAAAAAATTGGTTACAGATTTATAGCCGTCAACTTGTGCCAATTTTTTGGAGATATCTCTAATAATTTTTGGAACATTACATTTACTCACACACTTATTGGCTTTCCACTCACGTAAACTAGGAAGTGACCCTAACATTTTGAGAACATGTATTTTTTTTTAATAGGGATGTTATTATTTACTATTAATGTTAGCACTATTTTTATTTTTATTTTTTTCTTAATATATTGTAAAAAGTGTCTATTGCTGGTCTATGATCGTAATAAAGTTGTTGTTGTTGTTGTTGTTCTTGTTGTTGTTGTTCTTGTTGTTGTTGTTCTTGTTGTTGTTGTTATTATTATTATTATTATTATTATTATTATTATTATTATTATTATTATTATTATTATCTTTTATTCATTAAACATGAACCTCAGTCAACTGAACATTCAAATTGGCTGGCGCTGATGGTTGACACGGGTTGCTACCAGTATCCTAGGTGTCAACCAGGTACCTTCTTAAAATATAAGATGTTCCGAGTAGCGCAGTTTTTTGTAACATTGCTGGAGTTATTGCAGGAAGCTGCAATTTCTTGATGTATTTTGCAAAGTTATTGGACATAGTTCCCAGTGCCCCGATGACAATGGGTACCACTGTTACACGTTTCATCCATAATCACGCAGTTTCGATGGCCAGGTCGTTATATTTCGTAATTTTTTCCAGTTCTTTTTCTTCGACTCTGGCATCTCCTGGTACAGCAATATCAATCAGCTGTACGCTTCAACTACAACTGCGATATCCGGCGTATTGTGTTCCAAATGGCGATCTGTCTGTATTCGAAAGTCCCACAAGATCTTCACCCTCTCATTCTCAACAACTTTTTCCACCCTGTGTTCCCACGACTTTTCAGACACAGGCAAGTCGTATTTTTTACACAATGCCCAGTGGATTAATTTAGCAACTTGATCATGTCTAGATTTGTAATCAGTTTGTGCGATTTTGCTGCACTCACAGATTAGGTGTGAAACAGTTTCAACTTTGTCATTGCGCAAAGTCGGCAATTTGGATTGTCAGTGGATTTTTGTATATTATTATTATTATTATTATTATTATTATTATTATTATTATTATTATTATTATTATTATTATTATTATTATTATTATTATTATTATTATTATTATTATTATTATTATTATTATTATTGCTTCGGACCCACCATCTTATCTCCAGCAACCCCAGGGGAGGTGCCCTCCTCCCGGGGGAACCTTAGCCGGACCTCTCTCAAGCCGATTAGGGGCTTCCATTTCTTTAACCAAGGTAACCTCAGTACCACGGGCCATTCCATGCCAGGAGCCACGATGAACGCTAAAGTGTCTGAGTGGCTTCCCTTGGTTAGTCCCAGGGGCTCGGTTACAAAACTGGCTGGGACGCCTCCAGCTACGGACCCATCAAGCTAGCAAAAAGTGATAGGATCCTTGAGTTTCCTTAGGGGAGGCCCCAACTTCCCAACTAAGTTGGGGTTTATCAAGCACTGCGTGCAGCCCGAGTCCAGCAGAGCGGTTAGGGCCATTTTTCTGCCATGCCCAGGACTGTCAGTTCTATGGGCATGGTTATGGGGTCAATCGGCCTACTTACCAATGGATCATCATCATCATTGCTTTCTGATATTCCTGACTCATCGTCCGGTGGGGTCGGAGCTCTACCCCCTGCTTTTGGGGCTCGGGGAGCTCCACGACCTTCAAGGACTTCAGGGCGGTATCTTTCAAGCGCTGGATGGACTTGCTGCTTGGCTTTCTCCTGGAGACCTGATCCGACTTTCTGATTGGGCCACAGCACGATGCCCTTCCTTCCTTGATGCACTTGAAGTAGGGGATAGAATGTGGTTGGGTTGTAGAGGCTCTGCCAGATTCTCCTTTTCTCTGAGGCTGGCTTTGTCCCTCCCTGGTTTCATGGGACAATATAGGTTTCGAGTCTGGTCAATCTCCACTTCTTCAGCCAGGAGATACCATTCATAGAGACGAGCAGGTGCCCCACACGCCACACAGTCATCATTCAGCCCATCCTGGAAACAGCTTCTCAGGATGTCTTCAGGCCAATTCAGGCGGCAAGCCAAATCTTGAAACTCCTCTATGTATTCAACTACTGGACAATGGCCCTGCTTTACGGTCTTGATCCGATCCCTGGCTTTTCAGTTGGCTAGGCGATCTTCAAAGTGGCATCTCAGTGCAGTCATGAAACGGTTAAAGTTCTCAAGGTCTCTTAACAGTTTTGTTTCCCAACGGTCCCAGGCTCCGTTATCTGGAGATAAGGTAGATGTTTTCAGGTCACATTCCTCTCACCCAAAGCAGATAATAATTCCCCTTCAAGCATCCTCCCCCAATAGTATGGTAAGCCCTGAAAATACATAGGTAAAAGCAAGAAAGGGGAAAGGGAAAAATTAAAGGCAAATATAATTGAGGGGCTCTGACAGCACTGCAACTTTCCCTGGTGGTGTCTAGAGTCCAAAATGTCCTTAATCTCATAATGTTCCTCCCCTTTTATAAGGATTGGAGGCAGAGGGGTTCTTCCAACTGGCCTTAGCTTGGAATCTCGAATGGATTTTAGCAGACTGCAATGAAACACTGGATGGACCCGCCTAAGACTTTTCGGCATCTGAAGCTCTACTGTCACCAGATTTATAATCCGCAAAATGGAGAAAGGACCTCTATATTTAGGACCTAGTTTCTTACAGGGCTCTTAGATTTAAATACTTGGTGGAAAAATAAACTTTATCTCTCACTCTAAACTCTCTTTGAGGGGGGCTCTTTCAATCAGCTTGCTTTTTCTGGGCCTCTCGGGTTTTCCCTAGTGCCTTCCGCACAGTAACCCATGTGCCTCTTAAAGTGTCCATCCATTCCACCAGTGTTGTGGAAATCAGGGCCCCAGGGGGAACCTCCAGCATGGCTACAAGCTCAACCCCCATGGCCATCTTAAAAGTGGTAAGTCCCGTGCTGCCATGCACTGAGTTATTGTAGGCCACCTCAGCGAATGGCAGCAGCTCAGCCCAGTTAGTCTGCTGATAATTTATATAACATCTTAGGTATTGCTCCACCATTGAGTTTGCTTATTCTGCCACCCCATTAGTACTGGGATGAAAAACAGAGCTAAACCCCTGGGATGAGCCTATCAGGCTCACTAACTCCTGCCAGAACCTTGCAGTAAATTGCACCCCCCCCCCAGTCCGAGATAATCCTCTTTGGGACTTCATGCAGTCTGTAAACATGCTTGCACAAACATTTTCACTAGGAGCCAGGCTGAGGGGAGTTTCAGGTATGCTATGAAATGTGCTTGCTTGGAGAACAGGTTGACAACAGTCCATATTATAGTGTTTCCCCCCCTTTCTGGCAGCTTGACTATGAAGTCCATGGCTATCTTCTCCCATGGTAGGGTTGGCTACTGGCTGCAGAAATCCAGGGGTTTTCCCTGGCAAGCGCTTCATAGATGTGCATACAGGGCAACTCACTACATAGGATTCTACGTCCTTCATCATCCTTGGACACCAAAATTGCCTTTTTATAAGGTGCAGGGTCTTTACAAATCCAAAGTGCCCCACTGGCTTCGTGTCATGACTCCTTTGTAGGCCCTCTGGCTGGCTGGGATGTACACTTTACTCCCCTTCCACGCTAAGCCTTGTTTCAGCATCAAGTCTCTTTTAAGCTTTTGGAACCACTTGTCCCCTCCCAGGGCTTCTCTTAGTTGCTGGATCAGTGAATCTCCTCCTGACCGAGGGGGTTCTTTCTGTGGCTGTCTCACATGCACTGGTGCTGCAAGTTGCTTAGATGGGATGATAGAGTTAACTATCTCTTCACTAGTGCTCTTATATTGAGGCAGGCACAAGAGGGCATCGGTAAGGAAGTTCTCCCCCCCCCCCGGTAAATAACATAAAGTGAAGTTCAACTGGCTGAAGTATTGAGTCCATCGGACCTGTTTAGGGGACAGTTTCCTTGGGGCTTCAGGGCTTCCAGGTTCTTGTGGTCAGTCCAAACTTTGAACGGGATTTTACTGCCCTCTAAAAACTCTCCAGGTGAGAAGGGCCCAGCGGACAGCATAAGCCTCCCAGATGGCCCACCGCCTTTCAGTGTCAGACAGTTTCCGAGACATATAGGCACAGGGTTGCAGCTCTCCCTTCCCATTTTTCTGCAATAAAACTGCCCCCATTGCCATGTTGCTAGCGTCTGCTTGGGTCATGAATAGTTCCTCTGGGTTCAGGTGCCTCAAGATCAGCTCAGTAGCGAAAAGTCTCTTAGCTTTTCGAAAGCTGCTTGGCACTCAACAGTCCAGTTCAAGGGTTTACTTGGTTGGGGCTTTGTCCACTTCCCCATTTTTAGCAAGTTCATGATGGGTAACAAACATGGGAATGAATTGCCTATAGAAGTTCGCAAACTCCAGGAAACTCTGCAGTTATCTTCTGGTCCATGGGGCCTCCCATTCTAAAATTGCCCTCACCTTTCCCGGGTCCATTTCTACCCCCTCCCTGGAGATGTGGTAACTAAGACTGGGTTTGTGGAAGTCACATTTGGATAGCTTTGCATATAGCTGAAGTTTTAGCAGCTTCTCAAGCATAGCTCTCACTAGCTTTATGTGTTTTTCCATGGTCTCAGTATAGATTAAAATATCATCCAATTACACCAGCACCCCTTTATACAGGTGTTTGTGTAGGACTTCATTTATCAGTTGCATGAAAATGGCAGCTGCCTCTTGCAGCCCAAATGGCATCACCTGAAATTGGTAGCATCCCAAAGGGCAGTTGGACATGGTCTTTCACTCATCCCCTTCCCTAATTCGCACTCGGTAATATGCTTCCCTCTAATCCAACTTGGTGAAAATCTGCCCCTTGAACAAATAATAATAATAATAATAATAATAATAATAATAATAATAATAATAATAATAATAATAATAATAATAATAATAATAATAATAATAATAATAATAATAATAATAATAATAATAATAATAATAATAAAAATAATAATAATAATAATAATAATAAAGTTGGAAGGGACCTTGGAGGTCATCGAGTCCAACCCCCCTCAGGCAGGAAACCCTATACCATTTCAGACAAATGGCGTCCAGTCTCTTCTTAAAAACTTCCAGTGTTGGAGCATTCAACCGCTTCTGGAGGCAGGTTGTTCCACTGGTTAATTGTTCTAACTGTCAGGAAGTTTCTCCTCAGTTCCAGGTTGCTTTCTCCTTGACTAGTTCATCCATTACTTCTTGTCCTCCTCAGGCGCTTGGAGAATAGCTTGACTCCCTCTTCTTTGTGGCACCCTGAGATATTGGAACACTGCTACATGTCCCCCCCCTTCTTCTTCATTAAACTAGACATACCCAATTCAGCAAACGTTCCTGATATGCTTTAGCCTCCAGTCCCCTAATCATCTTGTTGCCCTTCTCTGCACTCTTTCTAGAGTCTCAACATTTTTTTACATCGTGGTGACCCAAAACTGGATGCAGTATTCCAAGTGTGGCCTTACAAGGCATTGTAAAGTGGTATAATACTTCGTGATCTTGATTCTATCCTCTGTTAATGCAGCCCAGCACTGTGTTGGCCTTTTTTGGCAGCTGCAGCACACTGCTGGCTCATATTTAAGTGATTGTCCACAGGACTCCGAGATCCCTCTCACGTTACTATTTGAGCAAGGTACCCTATACTATACCTGTACATGGTTTTCTTGCCTAAATGTAGAACCTTACTTTTTTCACCATTGAATTTCATTTTGTTAGATAGCGCCCAGTGTTCAAGTCTGTCCAGACTCCTGTATCTTAAGCCTGTCTTATGGAGTGTTGGCTATTCCTGCCAGCTTGGTGTCATCTGCAAATTTGATGATTCCCCATCTATCCCTCGTCCAAATCGTTGATGAAGATGTTGAAGAGCACTGGCCCCAGAACAGAGCCCTGGGGCACCCCACTGCACACTTCCCTCCATGTAGATGCGGTTCCATTGAGGACCACACTGAGTACGGCCGGTCAGCCAGCTACGAATCCATCTGGTGGTGATGCTGTCTAACCACATTTTTCTATCTTATCAAGTAGTAGGTTGTGATCTACTTTATCAAATGCCTTACTGAAGTCCAAGTAAATTATATCCACAGCATTCCTCTGATCCACTAATTTTGTCACTTGGTCAAAGAATGCAATAAGGTTTGTCTGGCATGATCTGTTTTTGACAAACCCATGTTGGCTTTTAGTAGTGATTTGTTTGCCTCTAGGTGTTCGCTGATTCGTTGTTTGATTATCTTTTCCAGAATCTTCCCAGGTATTGAGGTCAGGCTGATAGGTCTGTAATTTCCTGGATCCATTTTTTTTCCTTTTTTGAAGATGGGAACTACATCAGCTCTTTTCCAGTCCTCTGGTAGTTCCCCAGTGCTCCAGGATCTTTGAAAAATATAGTTCAGTGGTTCTGAGATCACATGCCAGTTCCTTGAGAACCTTGGGGTGTAATCCATCTGGTCCTGGTGATTTGAACTCGTCTAGGCTGGACAGTGCTCACTTACCATTTTCTTGCCTATCTTAACTTGTGTTTCTATTCTGTTTTTTATGGCACTATTTTTGATAGGTTGGTCTGTTTTTCCCTTTGTGTAAAGACAGATGCAAAAAACGAGTTAAATAGTTCTGCTTTCTCACTATTGCTTGTCACCTTCTTGCCACTTTCACCCACTAATGGACCAATCATTTCCTTCACTTTTTTCTTATTTTTTACATGTTGAAAGAAGCTTTTTTTGTTATTTTTGACTTTGGTCGCAAGCCTTAGTTCATTATGAGCCTTAGCTTTCCTTACTTCATCTTTGCAGGCTCGGGCTATTTGCTGATATTCTGACTTTGTTATGTGCCCCTCTTTCCACTTTCTATACTTGTCCTTTTTATCTTTCAATTTATCAGAGAGTTCTTTATGCAGCCATGCTGGTCTCTTTTGAGAGCTGTTATTTTTCCTCTTTGTTGGTATTGTGCTAGACTGGGCTTTTATTATCTCGCTTTTCAAAATTTCCCAAGCTTCTTGAGTTGTTTTCCCCTTGAGGATCCTCATCCATGGAATCCTTCCCAAGCCCTCTCTAAGTTTATTGAAATTAGCTCTCTTGAAGTCGAAGACTCTAGTTTGACTGTGTTCTATTGCTTGTGCTTCCATAATGTTGAATTCCAATATTACATGATCACTACCTCCCAAGGTTCCTGTGGCTTCAACACCTTCTATCATTTCATCTCTGTTAGTGAGAATTAGATCCAGAATGGCTAATCCCCTAGTTCCCTTCTCTACTTTTTGGGAGACAAAGTTGTCTGCTAGGTTTGTCAGGAAACTGTTTGATCTTCCACTTGGTGCAGAGTTTGTCTCCCAGTTGATGTCAGGGTAGTTAAAGTCCCCCATTACTATTGTGATGTGCTTCCTACATACCTTAGTTAGCTGACTAGCAAAAAGTTCGTCTATTTCCTCTGTTTGGTTGGGTGGCCTATAGTATACACCTATGGCAATGTCATTTTTTCTCCCTTTTATATTGACCCAAATGCATTCAAGACAGTTTTCATCATTGTTGTGCTCTATTTCTGTAGAGATGTAGTTATTTCTTATATAGAGAGCAACTCCACCTCCTCTTTTATTTGGTCTGTTTCTTTTAAATAATTTAAATCCCTCTAGCTGTGTGTTCCATTTGTGGGTTTCATCCCACCATGTTTCCGTAATGGCAACAATATCATATCTGCCCTCATTAACCTGAATTTCTAGTTCACCCTGTTTGCTGTTCATACTCTGTGCATTGGTGTAAAGACATTTGAGTCCTTTATGACTGACCCTGTGTTTACTTTCTACATAACCTGTGTGGTGCCTGAGTTCCCTTATTGTCCTACCTCCTATTTGGTTAGTGTACTTTGTGTGGCACTCGCTATTGAAAGCTTGATTTTGCTTGACAGCAAGGTCGATATTCTTGTCCACACACACATCTATGTTACATGCACTAATAGCCCTATAGTTTTTAGATTGCCGGGGACAGGGGTGTTCTGTATCAATTAACTCACTGTCCCCGCTGTTTAGTTTAAACATTCCTCCAGGTAATCTGTGACTTTATAGCCGAGTAACTCAGTTCCTTTCTTTGATGGATGCAAACCATCTCTTTTGTACATTTTTTCATTGGACCAGCTACTGACATCATGACTAATATATCCAAAGCCTTCCCCTTTACACCACTCCTTTAGCCACATATTGAATTGTGCTATACGCTGGCTTTTTCCATTTTGCTCCTTGTACACTGGTAAAACCTCTGAAAAAGTAAGCCTACAGCCTATTCCGCTAAGTTCCTGCCCCAAGCTCTGGAAATCATTCTGCACAGAGAGTACATCTTTTTGGGACAGATCGTTAATGCCAAGATGTACAATAGCCTCCACATCACAGTCCTTGCTGGCATTCTTGATTATTTTAGAAATACGCTTCTTGTCCCTACTAGCAGTAGCACCTGGGAGACACCTGACCTCTTTCGAAACCTCTGTGTCCTTTCCTAAATTTACATCCCTTATAATTGAATCACCTACCAGAAGGTGGCTTCTCTTTTTGGGTGCCTTTCTGTTCTTGCATGACTGATGTGTAATACCTGATTCGCACTTCTCCCTGTCGAAAACAAGTTCTTCATCTCGGTCTACGATCCCCTGTTTATTTGAGTTATCATCACAAATACCTTTACCTGTCTCCTTAATGTCCCTATTAAGGTCATCAAGGGCACTGTATCTGTTGTGCAGGGACACATTGAAAGCTTTGTGTTTATAGTTCACCGCTCTCACCCTGCCAGATCCCACAGTTGTCCACACTGCCCTTCTCCTGCAGGATCTTTGTGGTAGAGGGGGCTGATAGCGCGGAGGCTCAATAGAGTAGAAAATCTAAAATCTAATCTAACATATCCTTCATCAGGGGGAGGGAGCAAATGGCGTTTATCTCCCCTATAATCTACATACATCCTCAGGGACCCATTTTTCTTTTTCCTGAAGAGAACAGGGGCGGCCACCCTCGATTTGGCTGGCTGGATGAAGCCTGTGGCTAAATTCTTGTCTATAAACCCCCTAAGCTCCTCCATCTCCTTGAGCATCATGGAATATATCTTTGGCTTCAGCAGTTTAGCCCCGGCATAATTTCAATGGCACAGTCCATTGGATGGTGAGGGAGCAGCACATCCAACTCCCTCTCACTGAACACCTCAGCAAGGTCGCAGTATTCCTCCAGAATGAGTGGCTCTAACTCCTTGCCCTTTGTTAGTACGTTAGACAGTTCCACATTCGCCTCACTAATTGCAGGCTTATGGCTGGTTCTTGGCGCTTTCCTCAGTTCCTGTTGCTTTGCTGCCCTTTTTCTCATGTGCCAGTTGCTATCACCCCAGTCTACTGCTGGTTCCACTTCTTCAGCCAGGCTAGCCCTAGGAGCATAGCCTCAGTCTTTCTGGGAGGTACAATAAAGTGGATAGTCTCTATGTGCGTCCCGATCCTTAAGCTCCCTGGCTCAGTCAGGTAAGTTGCTGGCACACACACCCATGAGGAAACTGTCTAGCTCAAAAAAACCAACTGTCAGAAAAAAACAGATCTCCAGATAGTTAAGAAAGTTAAATACCTGGGGATATATTTAACAGCAAAGTGTGCAACATTAAAAGAAGATAATTATCTTAAACTATTAAAACAAATAAACAAATAACATCAAACTCATCAAATTTGCAGACGACACCAAGCTGGCAGGAATAGCCAACACTCCAGAAGACAGGCTTAAGATACAGGAGGATCTGGACAGACTTGAACACTGGGCGCTATCTAACAAAATGAAATTCAATGGTGAAAAAAGTAAGGTTCTACATTTAGGCAAGAAAAACCAAATGTACAGGTATAGTATAGTGCTCAATAGTAGTAACTGTGAGAGGGATCTCAGAGTCCTAGTGGACAATCACTTAAATATGAGCCAGCAGTGTGCTTCAGCTGCCAAAAAAGCCAACACAGTGTTAGGCTGCATTAACAGAGGGATAGAATCAAGATCACATGAAGTATTAATACCACTTTACAATGCCTTGGTAAGGCCACACTTGGAATACTGCATCCAGTTTTGGTCACCACCATGTAAAAAAGATGTTGAGACTCTAGAAAGAGTACAGAGAAGAGCAACAAAGATGATTAGGGGACTGGAGGCTAAAACATATAAGGAACAGTTGCTGGAATTGGGTATGTCTAGTTTAATGAAGAGAAGGACGATGGGGGACATGATAGCAGTGTTCCAATATCTCAGGGGCTGCCACAAAGAAGAGGGAGTCAAGCTATTTTCCAAAGCGCCTGAAGGCAGGAGAAAAAGCAACGGATGGAAACTAATCAAGGAGAGAAGCAACCTAGAACTAAGAAGAAACTTTCTGACAGTTAGAACAATTAACCAGTGGAACAACCTGCCTCCAGAAGCGGTGAATGCTCCAACACTGGAAGTTTTTAAGAAGAGACTGGACAGCCATTTGTCTGAAATGGTATAGGGTTTCCTGCCTGAGCAGGGGGTTGGACTAGAATAGATGACCTCCAAGGTCCCTTCCAACATTATTATTATTATTATTATTATTATTATTATTATTATTATTATTATTATTATTATTATTATTATTATTATTATTATTATTGTTGTTGTTGTTGTTGTTGTTGTTGTTGTTGTTGTTGTTGTTGTTGTTGTTATTGTTGTTGTTATTGTTGTTGTTATTGTTGTTATTATGGATCATCGCACAGTCAGCCAGATGTTTAGACTGGATTTGACATTTTGTCTACCTATCGAGTCCTTACCAAGGACCTGGGATAGGCAGATGTGGATGTTTGATGTTATTACAGATATCGTCGCAGGATGGAAGCAGTTCCTAGTAAGGCCGCCTTTTGCAATTGACTAATGGCGAATTTGTCAATGCCAATGGTGTTCAAGTGGTGCTCCAGTTGTTTTGGGATTGCACCCAAGGCGCCTATTACTATTGGTACTACCTTTGCTTGCTTTTGCCACAGTCTTTCTATTTCTATTTGTAGGTCTTTGTATTTTGTTATCTTCTCCAGTTCTTTCTCGTCTATTCTGCTGTCTCCAGGCACTGCCACATCCACTATCCAGACATTTTTGTCTTTTTTATCGACAATTGTTAAGTCCGGGGTGTTATGTTGCAGGTGCTTGTCTGTTTGAATTCTGAAGTCCCAGAGCAGTTTAACTTTATCATTTTCTATGACTTTCTCTATTTTATGATCCCACCAGTTCTTGCTTACAGGCAAATGATATTTCTTGCAGATCTTCCAATGCACCATTGTTGCTACTTTGTCATGCCGCTGCTTGTAGTCAGTCTGTGCGATCTTCTTGCAGCAGCTTACCAGGTGGTCCACTGTTTCTTCAGCGTGTTTGCATAGGCGGCACTTACTGTCTGTTGCTGTCTTCTCAATTTTGACTTTATAGGCATTTGTCCTTAAGGCTTGGTCTTGTGCAGCCAGAATTAGTCCCTCGGTCTCTTTCTTCAATTTTCCTGCTCTTAGCCATTGCCAGGTCTTGTTATTATCTGCTTTCCCAGCTATTTTTTTAATGTACTGGCCATGTAGTGCTTTGTCTTCCCATGCCTCTATTCTGTTCTTCATTTGGTCTTTCTTGTAGGCCAGTTTGGTCTCTCCAGTAGTCAGTAAGCCTTCCTGATATACTAATTTCAGTGCATCTTCATCACTGTCCTTCAGATATTCTTCCAAAGCCATTTTTTCTTCTTCAACCATCTGATGTACTTGCAGCATTCCACGCCCACCTATTTGCCTTGGTAGATAAAGTCTGTCAATGTCACTGCGTGGATGAAGGGCATGATTCATTGTCATTATTTTTCTGGTCTTCCTATCCATTGCTTTTATTTCTGCTTGAGTCCAGTCCACTATTCCAGCTGTGTATCTAATGACTGGAATTGCCCAGGTGTTGATTGCCTTTATGGTATTTCCTCCATTGAGTTTGGACTTTAAAATCTTCTTCACTCTCTTGATGTATTCACCTCTAATCTTTTTCTTGACTTCAGTGTGCTTGATGTTGTCAGCTTGAAGGATATCCAAGTATTTGTAGTAATCTTCCTCATCCAGACTCTTAATGTTATTTTCGTGGGGCATCTTGATTCCTTCAGTTTTCACTATTTTTTCTTGTTTGATAGTAAGTGTGGCACATTTGTCCAAGCCAAACTCCATTGCAATATCTTGGCTATATATACGGACAGTGTTGAGCAGCGATTCTATTTCAGATGATGTTTTTCCATACAGCTTCAGATCATCCATGTAAAGGAGGTGGGATAGTTTGACAGATGTTTTTGATGTTTGATAGCCATGTCCTGAGTTATTCAGTATTGTTGACAGAGGAAACAGTGCAATAACAAATAGTAATGGTGATAATGAATCTCCTTGAAATATTCCTCTCTTGATGTTAACCTCTCCCAGTCTCTCACCATTGATCTGCAACTGTGTCTTCCATTGTGCCATCGATCTTTGCACAAATTTTCTGATGTTTCTACTGACTCCTGTTATTTCTAGGCACTTGATTATCCAGTCATGTGGCAGAGAGTCAAATGCCTTTTTGTAGTCAATCCATGCCACATTCAGGTTGGTCTTCCTTTTCTTGCAGTTTTCCAAGATCATTTTGTCTATTAGGAGTTGATCTTTTGTTCCTCTGCTATTGGGGCAGTTTCCTTTCTGCTCCGGTGGAAAGATATTGTTTTCAACTAGATGCTGTTGTACTGCATCAGCTACCACACCAGTTAGCAATTTGAAAGTTGTTGGTAAGCAGGTAATTGGCCTGTAGTTGCCTGGTGTTGCCCCTTTTGCTGGATTTTTCATTATTAGGTCGGTTTTCCCAGTTGTTAGCCACTTTTCAATTTCTCCTCCTTGTAGTATATTGTTGAACTGCTTGGCAATGGATGGGTATAGAACAGTTAGATGTTTCAACCAAAACCCATGCAGTTCATCTTCACCTGGTGCTGACCAATTTTTGATCTACCATTTTTGTTGTTATTACTAGTTCTTTCATTTCACCTTTTGTTTTATTTGCATCCACATCTTTTAACCAAGCCGCATCCTTGTTGTATTTCTTTGGGTTATCCCATATCTGCTTCCAGAACTGCACTGTTTCTTCCTTGTCAGGTACTGACTGATTCATTGCAGTTTCTCCATTGATGGATTGGTAGAAACGTTTCTTTTTTTTTTTTTTTAATTTTAATTTTTCATTTTTTCCAATTTACAAAACGATAAACATTTTTTTTAACAGTACTGTGTCATGTGTCTCTTACAGTTATTTACATTTATTGCTATACATTTTTGTTTCTCTGTTCTAACCAATTATACCACTTATCTCACACCTCATAAAATTCTGTTTCTTCCTTGCCTTTCATTTCTAGCGTAAGCTTATACATCTCGGCACATTCTAATATCTTATGGATAATCATATCATTAGCTGGTATATTTTCAAGTTTCCAGCATTGAGCATAGACAATACGTGCTGCTGTTACTATATGTACAATAATATATTGGAGTTGCTTCTTTATCTTTTGATTAATTATTCCTCATAAAAATAATTCATCTTTAAATTCAATTTGTTCTCCTGTTATCTCTTGTAACCATCTCCTTATCTGTTCCCAATATTTCCTTGCTTTAGGGCATTGCCACCACATGTGATAAAATGTTCCATCCTTATATTTACACTTCCAACAGTCCGGTTTCATATTTGTGTACATCTTAGCCAATCTCGCCGGTGTTAGATGCCACCTATAAAGCATTTTGTACTGATTTTCTTTATATGCAGTCGATAATGTTAATTTGCAATTTTTGTTCCATACTTTTTCCCATTCTTCTAAATTTATATTTCGGCCTACATTCTGTGCCCATGCTATCATTGAACCTTTCACTATTTCTTCTTCCATTTCTACCTCTAATAAATATTTATATGCTTTTGTTATAAATTTCTCTTCCTTGCCTATCAGTATTCTATCCAATTGTTGTGGTACCCCTTGAATTCCATATTCTTCCATATCTTTTCTATATCTCGACTGTGTCTGTAAATATGGCCACCAGTCTATAATTATACCCTGTTCTTTTAATTCTTCCTTTGATTTAAGATTCCCCTGGCTATCTAATAATTCTTTGTATCTTATCATCTTTTTTTATCCAATGTATTCGGGTAAATTGTTGCCTCCATTGGCGAGACCCAATTTGGTAATTTCATATAATGTTTCCTTTTGACCTTTTCCCATGTCCATATCAACGCTTCTCTTATTTGATGTCGGTAAAAGTATGCATATGTCTTGTTACGTTTATCCCATAGGAAGGCATGCCAGCCGGCCTGTAGATCGTGTCCTTCAATCGTTAACACCCTTTTATTGTCCAAGTTAATCCAGTCCCTAATCCATAATAGCCCCACTGCTTGATAATAAAATTCCCATTTTGGAAGTCCAAAGCCACCCCTGCTTCTACTATCTTGTAGCGTTTTAATATTTATCCGTGCTTTCTTACCCAGCCAGATAAATTTTTTAATTATTTTGTTTAGTTCTTCAAAAAATCTCTTCTCTAATTTTATAGGGACTGTCTGAAATAAATATAATAATTTTGGCAATATGTTCATTTTAATCACTGAGATCCTTCCTAATAATGATAACTGTAACTTTCCCCAAATCTCTAAATCTTTTTTCATTTGTTGTATCAGTTTTTTATAATTATCATCTTTTATTGAGGAACACCTTACAGTAAGCCAAATTCCTAAATATTTAATCTTTTTTTCAATTTGCAATCCCAAATCTTTTTCTAATTCTTTCTTTTGTTTTTCAGTTAAATTTTTACTAACATTTTAGTCTTTTCTCTATTAATTTTCAGTCCTGCCACTGTCCCATATTTTTCTATTTCATTCATTAAGGTGTTTCCTGTCTCTAGCGGCTCTTCTATGAAGAACACTAGATCATCCGCAAATGCCTGCGTCTTGTATTCTTCTTTCTTTACCTTTAGTCCTTTTATCTCTCCATTATGTCTAATTTGGGTTAGCAGCACTTCTAACGTCAAGATAAAAAGAAGAGGTGACATTGGACATCCCTGTCTTACTCCTTTATTTATTTCAAATTTCTCTGTGTTATCCCCATTAATTATCACTCTAACCTTTTATATCGTATATATCGCCTTTATCATTTTCTCAAACTTCCCTCCGAATCTCATATCTTTAATCTGTTGGAATAAAAACTGCCAATTAAGATTATTGAATGCTTTCTGGGCGTCCAAAAATATTAATGCCACCTGTTTTTCAGGATGTGCTTCATAGTACTCTAAGACATTTAACACCATTCTCATATTGTTCCTGATTTGCCTTGTAGGTAGGAAACCATTTTGGTCCGAATGTATTATTTCATTTAATATTAATTTCAATCTTTCCGCAATTATAGTGGTAAAAATTTTGTAATCTGTATTCAGCAACGAGATTGGCCTGTAATTTTTTATCTGTTTGGGGTCTGTACCTTCTTTTGGAATAAGGGATATGTAGGCTTCTGTCCAGGAGTCTGGTAATTTCGCTTTCTCCAATACATCATTATACACTTCTAGTAGTATCATTTCCAAATCCTCATACAAGCTCTTATATACCTCCCCTGGAAGTCCATCCGGCCCCGGAGTTTTGTTACTTTTTTGTTTTTGCACTGCTCTTCTTAATTCTGTGGCTGTTATTTCCTTATTTAATATTTCCCTCTGCTCTTCTTTTAATTCCGGCAAACCACTAACCCTTAAATATTGTTTTATATTCTCCTCATCTATTTCTTCTTTTTTATATAGTACCTCAAAGTAGTTCTGGATTATTATTTTCTTTTTATCCATTTTATAATGTAACTCTCCATTCTCATCTTGTAATTCCTGAATCAATCTTTTTTCCCTATCTTTTTTTAATTTATAGGCAAGCCACCTCCCGGGCTTGTTTGCATGTTCAAAATTTTTTTGTTTTGCCGCTTTCAATTCCCTTGCCATTTCCTCTTGCTCCACTATATTTAGTTTATGTTTAGCCAAAACCATTTCCCCTTTGATTTTTTCATTCTGGGGCTCCCTTTGTAATTTAGATTCTAATTTTTTAATCTCCTCCTGAAGTGTATTTTGCGTTTGCCTTTTCTCCTTATTTTTTTTTGCTATATAAGCTATCGCTATACCTCTTAGATATGCTTTAGCCGTATCCCATATAATTTGTAATGATGTTTGTTGCTTTGTATTTTCTTTAAAAAATAATTCCATTTCTTTTCTAATCCTTGAAATAAATTCTTTTTCCTTTAGAATTTGAGAATTCAGTGTCCACCTTCTCCTAACTTTTTTCTGTCCTTTCCACATTATTTTCAAGGGATTATGGTCAGCCCACATATTTGGCATTATTTCTATTGCTTCTATATCTTTTCCTACCTCTCCATTCATCCATGCCATATCTAACCGGGACCAGGATTAGTGTGGGTGTGGGTTCGAGAAAAAAGTATATTCCTTTTTTTTATTATTCAATTCCCTCCACTGATCAAATAAGTTAAATTCATGTACCATCTCAAAGAATGTCTCTGGTAATATTTTTTGTTTCTTTTTATTTTTCATACTACTAACATAATCCTTTTTTTCATTCACCACCGTTGTATTTCTTTGGGTTATCCCATATCTGCTTCCAGAACTGCACTGTTTCTTCCTTGTCAGATACTGACTGATTCATTGCAGTTTCTCCATTGATGGATTGGGAGAAACGTTTCTGATTGGATTGAAATTGGAGGTTCTGCCTATAATTTGCAATTCGAGCTTCGTATCTACTGATTTTCCTGGCTATAGCTGTTATTTGCTGCTTTATTATTTCTAGTGCTTCCTTGATCTTCCTTGTTTCTAAGTGGTATTTCTTGATTAGGTATTCTTTGGTCTTCTCGTTCTTCAGGTTCTTTTCTTTCATCTGTTCTAGCTTGCTTGCATGTGATCTTAATTTGCTGATCTTATTTTCTAGCCTAACCTTCCATTTTTGTGGTGCATTGTTTGTTTGTTTTTCTTCTTTGTTGATTTTGCATCCCAGGTATTCAGTTATAACTGCAGCTATGCTGTACATTAGTTGGTTTGTTTCTTGCAGTGAATTGGTGCTTATACTTGATATTGCAGTATTTGCATCTTTTAATGCTTGTGCTAGCTGTTCCTTTGGAACAAGCTTCAATGCAGGCAGCCTTATTCTGTTGTTTTTGTGCTGTTCTAGATGCTCAGTTATTCTTTGTTTCAATTCTTTTATTTCTTTAGTTAGAGGGCTTTGTTCTTCCTGAGGAAGAGGCGCTTGGTTTCCAAATGAGAACAGTTGTATATCTCTGCTGGATTCCTTCACTGCCAACTCCCCCTGGTTTGCCTCTACATTCTGAATTACTTCTGGCAAGGCTTTGATTTTTTTGCCCTGGGTAAACCTTTGCAGTTCGTCCAATTCTGTTTCTGTGAATATTTTATTTCGTATTATAAATCGGCGTTGATCTGCTAGTCTCTGTTCTGTTATTTCTGATTCTGGATGTTGTTCTTTTCAGAACTGGTGCATTCGTTTTAGATATCCTCTTCTTGTTGGACTTGATCTGTAATAACAGATCATTATTTCTTTGTTTTCAATCACTGTGTATTTCTGACGGGTAAACACCTTTTCTTCCAGTATTTCTGCAGCTGCTGGCCCTGGTTGCTCAGCCAACAGTCCTGAGTCCTGTAACCCATTTTTCACCAGATATCCAGGAACTCCAACATCTAGCGTGGACCTTGTTAACCCGGGCGACATCCGAGCCGGTATGGCATTCTGAAATTTACGTCTCACCATATTTTTTATGGGAGAGACACTCTTTGTCTGACTCCTCTGATGAGACCTGTCCAGTATGGTTGAACCTTTGGCATAGCTGTCATCTTCCTCAGAGTACACAAGCCCCACAACCACGTCAAGGTAGTGCCTCACTGGGGGATTATTATTATTATTATTATTATTATTATTATTATTATTATTATTATTATTATTATTATTATTATTATTATTATTATTATTATTAATAATAATATTATTATTATTATTATTATTATTATTATTATTATTATTATTATTATTATTATTAATAATAATAATAATAATAATAATAATAATAATAATAATAATAATAATAATAATAATAATAATAATAATAATAATAATTTGGAAAGATGGAAAAATTTGCAATTATCAATCTTGAGAAGAATAGCGATGGTGAAATGAATATTTTACCAAAACTACTTTTCCTATTCCAAACAATACCTATAAAAGAGAGATATTTTTTTTTGATGAGTTAAATGCATCGATTTTGAAATTCATCTGGCAAGGGAAAAAAGCCAGAATAAGACTGAAATTGCTACAAGAAGCAAAAGAAAATGGAGGATTTGGGCTACCAGACTGGGTTCTGTACTACCAAGCAGCTGCATTAACATGGCTAAAAGAGTGGATAACCCTTAGACACAAAAGACTACTATACCTAGAAGGACATGACCTACAACTTGGATGGCATGCCTTTCTATGGTACGGGAAGAATAAAATCCATAAATACTTTCAAAATCAGTTATAAGAAATGCCTTGCTTTTGATATGGGAAAAAATAAAAATGAAAATTTATATGAAAATACCAGGATGGATCTCAACAATGGAAGCATTTGTGCACCCAAATTTAATTAACTATGAGAAACCTGTGACATACAAAGACGTTTTGAACACTGATGGGAAATTACAAACTAAACAAGAACTGGAAGAACAGGGTATTGAGCTATCATGATGGCCACACTTGCAAATGCAAATGAGATAAAAAAAAAGATGCTAAAACATATGGTTTCTATAAAGATCAAACAGAGTTTGACCAGATACTATTGTCATCAGATGAAAAACTGATTAAGAAACTCGATAAATTTTTGTTAAATCTGAAGATGGAAGATGAACAAGTTAAAGAAACAATGATAACTTGGGCAAAAAAATTTGGACACAATGTAGAATTAGAAAAATGGCAAGACTTGTGGGAAAGAAACTATAAAATAACAAGGGCAGCTAATTATAAAGAAAATCTATATAAAATGTTTCATAGATGGCATTTACCACCTGCAAGATTAGCAAAAATGTTTAAAAACATGTCTAGTAATTGTTGGAAATGTAGGCAAAAGCCAGGCACGTACTATCATCTTTGGTGGACATGCCCTAAAGCAAAAAATTTTGGTCAAACATACACCTGTGGTTACAGAAAATGTTAAGAAAACATGTAGATTTTAAGCCAGAATTATTTCTTTAAGGTATAATTACAGAGAACTATGACAAAAATGTATATACTTAATACTCACTGTATTAACAGCAGTGAGAATTGCATTTGCACAGTATTGGAAAAAATGAAGAAACACCATCGGAAGAAGACATAATCAGGAAAATTTTAGATTGTGCGGAAATGGATAGGCTCACACTGAAAATGAAAGGGAAAGAAGATACAGAATATTTCCAAACATGGAATAATTTCTATAAATGAAGTAGAGAGTAGAAATAGAAGTTGTATTTCTATTAATGTTAAATATGTGAATCCAGACAACACGTTGTTTATTAAGCACTAAAGATTTGTAACTATAAAAACTTAAATATTTATTTTTTTTAAAAAAGGAAACTAGCTGTTCAAATCCGATGGGCTGCCTTAATTTCCTGAATCTCAACCCCAGTCTTTTCATCACTCGTAAGCTGATCAGGCACCGGGTGCAGCCTGAATCTAACAGGGCTGTGAGGGTGTCTTTTACTTCTCAATAGGGCACCAGTATCTCTACCCTGGCAGTCTTCAGGGTGATGGTGCAACTTTACCATTGCTGTCACTCTAGTAAAAGACCACTCCAGGCTTATTGGAGGTCGGAGTTCCCTCCCCTTCGCTGGACTGGGGAGAGACCTCTACAACCTGCTGCATGACCCACGTCTTCTCCTTTGGCTTCGCTGGCGGTTTTTCCCCCTTCAGTTGGGTTAGGGTCCGCAATGCAGATGCTGGATGTGGAGCCAGGCAGTTGGCTGCTCTGTGGCCTTCCTTTTCTCCTTGGAAGCAGGCTCCCGGGGTTCGTCGGGGCTTCTCCCTGGGACCCGAGGGGGTACCTCCCTTCCCCTTTGGGCTGAGGGGCATCTTTTGGCCACCCGGTGGGGCCGTCTCTCATGGGCAGCATGCTTTCAGTATTCCATCAGGTCTAGCTCCACATTAGTGGCCAGCTGGTACCATGCCCTGAGGTGGTTGGGAACCCCCCAGAGCAGGCAGTTATGGTATAGCTCCCAGTTCAACCCATTCCAAAACTGGTAGACTAGCAGGTGTTTAGGCCATTCTCTCAAGTTGGGCTACCAGGCTGCAAAATTCTTGAATGTACTCCGCAACTGGCCACTTCCCTTGCTGAATGGAGCGGATCCTGGCCTCTGCTCAGCTGGTTTCTGTGGGGTCCTCAAATCTGTATCACAGCTCCTGCATGAGGGTGTCCACATCCATCAGCTCGGCTGCTCCTTCATCATAGAGACACACTAACCACTCCGCTGCATCCCCCTCTAGGTTTGAGGTGACTGACCCACATGGGAAAGTTTGTTGGGGTGTAATGCACCGTACTGCTCCAAGTAATTCCACACCTGAGTCAGGAAATAGGGCTGGCTGTCAAACTTCGCCCTGAAGGGGGGAGGTTCCCGATCTTGCCATCCCAGCATGTAACTTGGTGGCAACCCCACCATCTGTGGGGCCACCTGCATAGGGGCTCTTGTCACAGCAGGAGGTGGAGAGGCCTGCCCTGGCCTTGTCAGGTTGCCCCTTGCTGTGTGGGTCCCATTGTCCCTGTCAGGCTCAACACCAGTTGCTGCTGTAGAGGGGAGGACAATGCAGCCAACTGCTTGGCAGCCCCTGTCCCAGCTCCTGTCATCACCGACCGCGGTGATGTGGAGCCCTGGACCTCCAGCCTGCTGAACTTCTTTCTGAGTTGTTCCAGCAAGGGGTTGTGGGTTGAAACTCTTGTGGATCATCCCACTCAGCTCCTCTCCTGGCTTTCCATTTGCTCCTTCAGACCACCGTGACCCTGGGGGGAACCAGTGAGTACTCCACTTCCACTGTCTTTTTCATGCTGCTTGTCCACTGCCCTTTGGCCCAGAGTAAGGGGCTCCCAACATCAGTTCTCTTCCATGCATGGGTGACTACTCCAGTTTCTTAACCCTCTGCGTGGGGCGCATGCTGGCTGGCTGTTCCCTAGGACCCACTAGGGCCACTGTTGGCACCTCTTGGAATGGGGCTTCTCCCAGCTTTGCCCCGCCATCTGTCTTCTTGTCAGTTGCCAACATTCCTATATCGCAGCTCTCCTGGAGGGGTCCAGGTAGGCTGCAGTAAGTCAGAGCTGGTTTAATGTCAGATGTCCAGCTAGCGAATCCAAGAAAGGAACTCCTGAAACATTGTTCTTCCCAAAAGTAACACTTTTATTGAATACACTACTTTGGCACAAAAGAAGCAAAACCTGCTCTGAATTTCCCATTCAAAGGTCTGTATAATTAAACATGAATTCCCCCTTTGGCCGCTCCCCTTAGTCCATTGCATTGTCCAATCACCTATGCTCCATTTGTAATGGGAACTGTCTGGATCGTTCAAACACCTGGGCAGCATGTCCTTGAAGGGCGGAGCATGGCCTCACAATCTGTGGATGGATTCTTGGCATTCCATACCCACCCCAGATGATTCAAACCCCCCCCTCCCTATTGTTGTCAAGTTGAAAGCAGAGAAGAAACTAGGTGAAAATCACTCTTGACGGCTATTTCATAGCGAACAATTTGAATCGCTACTTGCTTTACATTCTTAATATGATTTGGAAGTGATAGCTCACAGAATCGCTTGCTAGAGTTGAACTCTTCCAACCTACTGCCATTCCATATATGTTGGACTACAACTCTCATCTTTCAAGTCAATGTGAACTTTTAAAGGTAATTAAATTGCAGACTACAGGAGCACCAAGTTATAGACCCATTGTGGACTAATCATTAGAGTGTTGGTTTAAAATTGGGGAAATCAGATTCAGATCTCCACTTGATAATTAAGCTCATTTCGTGTTTTGAAACTTAATAACACAGCATGATAGATCAGGAGGGACCTTAGATATAATTTAATCTAACACCTTACCTACTATGTAAATGCATCTGTCAGCCTAGGTTACTTCACAGAATTGTTATAAGATGTAGTGAGTGAAGGTAGAGACGGCAAGATCTCATTCCAAGGGTTTCAGGCACTAGAAATATAAAAGAAGAAATGTTTCTATTATCAAAACTAACCTGTGAAGCCAGGTAAGAGGCAGGGACATCTGAAACCCACAAAAATCATACTTTAAAGAACCAAACAGGATTTTGCTTTTGTGTTTTATTTCCATTAGACTTGTTCTCCATAGCAAATGAAGGCTCTGTCCATAGAGTTGTGGATTTTGGAGATCAGAGAATTATATATTAATCTAAGGACAAGTAAAGCTAGATATGATTGGATTACAGAAAGAAGGATGGATTTAAGAACAAAGGAGGGATATCAAGAAAAAAAACAGAATTTGAAATGCTCATAAAGTAACTGTCATGGTTCCGATAGATGAGACCAATTAAACCAGAACTCCGAGGCTTGAGTTTTCCTCTAAGAAAATGTTTATTGGTTACAAAGTATCGGCACGGTCAAAACTGAAACCAAGATTAAAGTTCCCTCCAAAAGCAATATTACAAAGTCAAAATTCCCACCCCATAACATATGAAATCAACTGTGTTTCCCAACAGAATAGTTTGGCGGGCTTTCTGCCACTAGGCTCAACCCCTTAATTGAGAGAACACAAATGACCTTGGTTCCCATGGGACAGAGAATTGTTTAGGCTAGCATAAAATGTCTCATTCTTTCTTCCTCCAATCTTGTGGCAACTGAAAATGGGCAAGTTGGCTTCAGTCAGGTTTGTTGCAGGTTTGACAGTTGGATCCCCTAAAGAGAAAACAAATCCTGCAGAAAATAAAAGTTGCAATTAGGAATCTCCTTAAGGGTTTTGAGGATGCTTATCATAAATTTTTTTACCAATCGGTCTTCCTTGACGTCTGTACTTTTCACCCAAGTAGCCTCTGATAAAGGATATCCCTTCCACTGCAATATGTACTATAATTTCCCTTTGTATAACCTAGAGTCAAGGATTTGTTTAATTTCATGAGTTTCCCCTTGAACTAAAAGAGGACCAGGTGCTTTCTTAGGAATTGGTCTCAATGACAATTCTCTAAGAGGTTTTAACAAACTTCAATGGAAAACAGGGTGAATTTTTCCAAGTAAGCGAGGAAGTTTCAATTCAAATGTTACAGGATTGATAATTCTAATTATAGGGAAAGGGCCAAGGAATTTCGGTCACAATTTCTTACTGGGCAATTTAAGTCTAAAATATTTGGTTGAAAGATAGACCTTTTCCCCCACCTAAAATGGTCTCTGAGGGGACCACTTCTTATCGGCTTGTTCCTTGTAAGTGTTTGCATCTTGCGTTAGAGCTTTTTTTACATTAGTCCAAACAGTTTGCCACGATGTCACCCACTGGTCTAGTGTTTGTGAGGCAGGTGGTTCCTGGAGATATTCAGGCATAGGAACAAACTCTTGGCCGGTTGTTATTTTAAATGGAGTAAGTCCAGTACTGCTGTGCACAGTATTATTGTAAGCCACTTCAGCAAAAGGTAGGAGGTCAGCCCAGTTAGTTTGTTGGTAATTAACGTAGCATCTGATGTATTGTTCCACCATTGCATTAGCTCTCTCAGCCGATCCATTCGTGCTCAGATGAAAAGCCAACGAAAGTCCTTGAGTGGATCCAATTAGCTTGAGAAAGTCTCTCCAAAAGTTAGCTGTAAATTGAACTCCTCTATCTGATATGATCCTCTTTGAGGCACCATGGAGGCGGTATATATACTTCAGAAACATTTTAGCTAACTTCTTTGCAGAAGGGAGCCCTGAGCAGGCTATGAAATGAGCCTGTTTGGAAAAGAGATCAATGACAGTCCATATTTCCTCTACTTTCTGGCAGCTCAACAATAAAATCCATAGCTATCTCCTCCCAGGGTAGAGAGGATCTACTACCTGCTGCAACAATCCAGGGGGTTTTCCTGGTCGTTTTTTCATCGCCATTTCATCGGCGCAAATGGCACAGCTTTTTACGTAGCTTTCAATATCCTTTTTCATCCCTGGCCACCAAAACTGCCTCCGGACCAAATGCAATGTCTTTAAGAATCCAAAGTGGCCAGCTAGCCTGGCATCATGACTGCGTTGAAGTGCTGGATTCTGAGGGTCTCGGGCAGGTACAATTTAGAGCCTTTCCAGGCTAGACCATCCCGTTGGGTCAGTGGGGTCTTATTTGCCTGGAACCAGGCATCAGTTTTTAACTCTTCCCTAAGTTTCTTCCTCAAAGGGCTGTCTGGTTCAGTAGACTGTGTGTGTGTTTGGCTGCGAGTGGTTATTTGTGACGCTGATTGTGGTAGGGGAATAATAGGATTTACAATGTCCTCTTGGCGGCTTTTGTACTGGGGCATCCTCAATAAAGCATCAGCTAAGAAATTTCTTCCCCCAAGGAGTATTTCAGCATGAAATTGAAACGATTAAAGTACTGCGCCCAATGGACCTGTTTAGGGGACAACTTTCAAGGGGTTCTAGTGCCTCTAGGTTTTTATGAGCAGTCCACACTTCAAAGAGC
Source organism: Azemiops feae (assembly GCA_023970755.1). Classification (NCBI taxonomy): domain Eukaryota; kingdom Metazoa; phylum Chordata; class Lepidosauria; order Squamata; family Viperidae; genus Azemiops; species Azemiops feae. Next base: position 38,762 of record JALGBA010004248.1, read on the forward strand.
ACTTTGCTTCCCTCAAGGAAATGGCATCACGTTAATAAGGCTCATCTCACTGCGAAAGCCTCCTTTTCCCATATTGCCCAGCGCCTTTCAGTATCAGTTAATTTCCTGGAAGTGTAGGTGCAGGGTTGTAGGTCCCCCTTTTGATTTCTCTGCAGAAGGACTGCTCCCACTGTGACATCACTCGCATCGGCTTGGATTATGAACTGCTTGTCAGGATCAGGGTGTTTTAGAACAGGTTCAGCAGCAAATAGTCTCTTTACGTTTTCAAATGCTGCTTGGCATTCCATAGACCATGGTAAGGGTTGACAGGATCGAGGCTCCCCACCCCTTTTCCGGTTTTCAACAGTTCAGTAATTGGCAGAGCTATCTTGGCAAAAGAAGGAATGAATTGCTAATAAAAGTTTGTGAACCCCATGAAGCTTTGTAGTTGCTTAAGTTACCTTTGGAGTTACCTTGGCATGGTAATTTGACCAAGGTAGTCGAGGCGTGTTTGATGGAATTCGCATTTAGAGAGTTTAGCGTAAAGCTTGGCTTTCAGTAACTTTTTGAGCACTTCGCGTACTAATCTTACATGCTCTGCCATGGTTTTGGTGTAAATAAGGATGTCATCAAGATAGACTAGGACCCCTTTATACAGGTGATCATGCAGCATTTGATTAATTGCATGAACACAGCAGGGGACCCTTGAAGGCCAAAAGGCATAACTTTGAACTGAAAGCTCCTCAGAGGGCTGTTGAAAGCGGTTTTCCATTCATCCCCCTCTTTGATACACACCTGGTAATAAGCCTCTCTCAAGTCCAATTTCATGAAAAACTTTCCCCTAGCCAAATGGGCCAGCATGTCCTTCATCAAGGGGAGGGGGTACATATTTTCCACACTGACCGCATTTAACCCTTTAAAAATCAATGCACAATCTCAGTGATCCATCCTTTTTCTCTTTAAACAGAACGGGGGCAGCCATGCATGACTTTGCAGGTTGGATGAAACCTCTGGCTAAATTCTTGTCGATGTATCCCCTCAATTCTTTTAGTTCTCTGGGTGTCATTGAATACATTTTTGGCTTAGGGAGTTTGGCTTCCAGTAGGATTTCAATTGCACAGTCAGTGGCCCAGTGAGGGGAAGGTTGTCACATTCCTTTTCACTTAAAACTTCAGCTAAATCTCGGTATTCACTGGGTATCAGTTGGGTCCCTGGAATGGCCACTTTTAATAGTTCAAGGGAATGTCCTTGGTCTTCAATAGTGACAGCTTCCCACCCTTCGCTGGGTGCGGTAGGAGGGAGGGACCCCGTCGCTAACCTTAATGTCTTCACTCAATCCTTCCACCAAATCAAGGGGCGCCATTATCAAGCCAAGCTAGTCTGAGAATGACGGCTTCAGTCATTTTGGGGACCACTACAAAGCGAATGATTTCCCAGTGCTCTCCCATTTCTAAACACATGGGCTGGGTTAGGTGCGTAGCAGGAGCTCCCCCAAGGAGGGACCCGTCTGCCTGTTCAAATTTCATGGCCAGAGGCAGTAGCTTAGCATAAATTCCTAGATATAGCATGGTGGGGAGGTTGATTATGCACCGGGTACAACCCAAGTCGATTAAGACATTTAAGTCCATCTGGGCTTCTGTTTTGGGTACTATGATTTTTGCGGAAATGGTAAAAGGCGGGATGGGTTGACTCACCATTGGGTCGTCTTCTCCGTTGTTGTCACTGTCATACGGTGCTGGCATCGGGAATTGCTCTGGTGGGGTTTCCACTTTCCACGGGGAGGAAAAGTGATCTTGGTGGTTTGTTCTTGGCTGGCCCAATTGGACTTATCCTGCACAGAACTAGGCTTTCCCTTTGGCTTGGCTGTGGTGGCAGGTGCCCTCTTAGCTTGGGGAAAAGGGACTGGACATTCAGCTGCCTGATGCCCTAATTGGCCTGAAACACTTGATCATGGGCCTGGCTGACGCTCAAAAGGAACTAGTGGTTGCCGTAGCTGGGGGGCGTCGGGCCACTTGTCGTCTCTCTTGGACCCACCTCGGTCTGAACTCAGAGGTGGTTGGCTTCAGGTGGTGGTTCAGTTCGATGTCCAAGGTTATGACCATGAGATACCACTCACGGAGCTGATCGGGAACTCCTCGGTAGGTGCACACCTGGAACAAATCTCGATCTAGCCCTGATCTGAAATGGCGGATTAGCGAGTGCTCCGGTCACTGTCTGAGCCTGCCAGCCACCTTCCGAAACTCATGGACGTACTAAGCTGGTCTTCCTCTCTGCTTCAGGTCATGGATGTCTTTCTCGGCTTGCAGGGCTTGGGACTCATCCTCGAACCTGGCTCTCACCTCACCCAGGATCAGATTGATGTCCCACAATTCTGGTGCCTGTTCATCATGTAAGGTAGTCACCCACTCGGCTGCTTCCCCTTCAAGGTTTGCTGCTATGGCATCAACCATCCCAGCCCTGTTGGGGTAAGCACGAGCATAGTGGTCCAGGTGGGCCCACACCTGGTTCATGAAAAAAGACAGCTTCTCAGGGTCTCCATCAAATATGGGATCTATAGGCCATGGCCCTCTGTATGCTTGCTGTATACCCGGTCGCAGGCATTGGATTCGTGGGGGAGCCACATTGTGAAGTCTTCTTGGCTGGGCTCCCAGGCTTACAGGGCGCCGATCTCTTTTGGGATTACGCCGGTGCACAGGGCTTGATGCTAAGGCTGGTCAGGATAGTGTTGAAACCACATGAGCTATCATGATGGGGCTTGGGCTTCACTGAGGAGGAGGGAGCGTTGGAGAGCTCCCTCATTCTCATCCACTGGGGATCAGATGGTGAGCAACTGGTTCTACTTCTCCCACCTCTCTCTCAACTTTTCAACAGAGTGGCTGTGGATGGTGGTCATGTACTTCCACTGCCCTGAGTCATCCCAACCAATTGGTTGCTTCACCTTTCTCAGCATAGGTGATTGAAGTCTGTGGGATGAAATCAGTGGGAACTCTGCCTCCGCAGCTTTAGGGATGCTCTGTCTCTGGGAGGTGATCTCCAATTGACCAAGCTCCCCCAGGGTCAAGGTTCCCTCCAGTTGGCCCTGTCCCTCCAATGAGGTTGTCCAAACCTTTGGCTGCACTCCTGCAGCCGAAGCCCCACTCTCTGCCTGAGCAGTAGCCTGCGCTCCGGCAGCCGATGCCATGCTAAGGCTAGAGGATGACTCTCCTCTCTTCTCCATCTCAGATTCTTCCCTGAGTCTTCGTCATCCTCCTACAGGTGTTAAGTAGGTGACTGGGGCTCAAGACCCTGAGTATTTAAATTTCAGGAGTCTTGGTTTAATGTCTGATAGATGAGACCAATTAAAGCAGAACTCCGAGGCTTGAGTTTTCCTCTAAGAACATGTTTATTGGTTACAAAGTATCGGCACGGTCAAAAGTGAAACCAAGACAAGTTCTCTCCAAAAGCAATAGTATTACAAAGTCAAAATTCCCACCCCATAACCTATGCAATGCATAGAACAGTTTGGCGGGCTTTCTGCCACTAGGCTCAACCCCCAATCGAGGGAACAGAAACCACCTTGGTTCCCATGGGACAGAGTATTGTTTAGGCTAGCATAAAAGTCTCATTCCTACTCCCCCCAATCTTGTGGCAACCAAAAACGGGCAAGATGGCTTCAGTCAGATTCGTTGCAGGTTTGACAGTAACATAATCTGTTAGGGTACATATATAACCTTTTTTAAAAAACATGATACAGAACAAAAAAAAACCTGTATGATAAAATGAACACAACCTTTTAAAGAAACAATCACAGCACAGCAATGAGAAGAATCATGAATTAAATTTATAACATTTGCACCAAGTTATATTTTAAAGGAAAACTGGCACAAAACATTCTACAGATGGCATACTACTCTATCAATAATATCTAAGATAGAAAAATCATATAGTAATAAATGTTGGGCAACATCACAAAACAGAAGGAACATTGCATCATATGTGATGGACATGTAAAAACAATCCTAAATACTGGAAAGATATACATAATACAATGCAGAAAATTTTGGAATTCAAATCTGAAATGAAACCACAACTCTTTGTAATTGAGATTGAAGGCAAGATCTCAAAAAAATAAACAAATAAATAACAGAAACATTATAATATACTGATATATATTCTTATAGCAGCAAGAATAAATTTTGCTCATCGCTGGAAAAAAGTACAATTCTGACAATATGTTTACGTTACATTAGAAATTTACATTAGGAAAATATGGAGCAATGGCAAAATTAACAGTAAATATACACATAATTGATGTTCAACCAAATTAAAGCAAGGTCAGGTCAGGGTCTTGTGATGGGTCTTGTGATGGGTCAGGTGGGGGTGTGTCAAGTGAGGGTCTTGTGGTGGGTCTTGTGATGGGTCAGATGTGAGTCACCAGTGAGCATCTTGTGATGGGTCTTGTGATGGGGAGGTTACATCAGGTGAGGGTCATTGGGAGATGAAGTACTGGTTGGGTGGGGCTTGCATGGTTGGTTTAGGGTCAGTGCTGTCTCTCATTACCTGTGAAGTTGATGTGAATTCTGGGGGGTTTGTAGACTGGTTGTAGGTCAATGTGTCTGTTGATGGAATTGCTTGTGGAATGCCAAGTTCAATGAACTCTTGAGCATGGTGGATGGTAGTGTGGCCGATTGTTTTTGTGTTGTTCCAATTGAATTAGTGCTGTTTGGTGTCGGTGTGGGTACAGATTAAGGATTTGGGATCGTGGCATTTGATTGCCAGCCAGTGTTCGTGGATCCTGGTTTTTAATTGACGTGATGTTTGTCCAATATAGAATTGGTTGCAATTGTTACAGTTGTTTTTCTAAATTACCAGAATTCTTCGACCTCTAGGAATAGCAATAACCTACAAACCCACAGCCACATTCCGCCAGGAATTTTCTAGAACTAAACACAAGATACAGAAGGATGAAAGAAACAATGTAATTTACAAAAAAAGAACACTGACATCCCCTAAATTCCGCTGAAGATGTTACCTAGCCTGGTAACGAAACGTTTAGAAACCAACCTACAAGCTCAGAGAATGAACCTTCACTCTCACCAATAGTTCTTTTTATTTTCTTTCTTTTTAATATTTTTTTTTGGTGTTAAACTGTTTTCAATATTAGATTTTGTTTTTCCTATTTTTTTCCTTTTTATTAATATATCACACGCACACACGCACACACACACAGAGGCACACAAAACATGCACTATGCAATCATATAATGGAGACTTCAGTACTAAGTGACCAGCTCAAGATTGAAATCTTTATTGCACAACAAATATCTCATCATAATCTTATATGAAAAAGTCAAATAATTTTATGTTCATAATAGCAATATTCCTTTCTTTTCAATACTCTTAAGTTATGTAAGTAATAGCAATTCAAGAACTTAATTATTGCAATAATTAAAATAAACATGACAAAAAAGAAAGAAAATTAAAAGAAAAATCAATAATGTTAATTCCATCCTTAAGCTTATTATTAAATCCTAAAGCTTAACATTATCATATAGCAACATATCATATAATCTTTTCATTTTTAGAACAAAGACTTTTAAAAAATAGATAACAGATTCATATCCTGAATTCATTTTTTAAAACCAAGAAAGTAGGGTTTTTTTCTAATTAGGTAAAATTATCCTTCGTGCCATGCCCAAGCTCAGATATAGTTCTCAGATATAGAATAGAATAGAATAGAATAGAATAGAATAGAATAGAATAGAATAGAATAGAATAGAATAGAATAGAATAGAATAGAATAGAATAGAATAGAATAGAAGTTGGAAGGGACCTTGGAGGTCTTCTAGGCCAAGCCCCCGCTCAAGCAGGAGAACCTATACCATCTCAGACAAGTGACTGTCCAGTCTCTTCTTAAAAACCTCCAGTGATGGAGCATCCACGATTTCTGGAGGCAAGCTGTTCCACTGGTTAATTGTCCTCACTGTTAGAAACTTTCTCCTTAATTCCAGGTTGCTTCTCCCTTTGATCAGTTTCCAACCATTGTTTCTTGTCCTACCCTCTGGTGCCTTGGAGAATAATTTGACCCCATCTTCTTTGTGGCAGCCTCTCAAATACTGCAATACTGCTATCATGTCTCCCCTATTTCTTCTTTTCTTTAGACTAGCCAAACCCAAGTCCTGCAGCTGTTCTTCATATGCTTTAGTCTCCAGGCCTTTGATCATTTTAGTTGCTCTTCTCTGAACTTTTTCCCTAGTCTCAACACCTTTTTTGTAGTATGGTGACCAAAATTGGTTGCAGTATTCCAGGTGTGGTCTCACTAGGGTTTTATAAAGCGGTACTAATACTTTGTGTGATCTTGATTCTATGCCTCTGTTTATACAACCCAGGATTGTATTAGCTTTTTTGGCTGCTGCTGCACACTGCTGGCTCATAGTCAAGTGATCGTCCACTAGGACTCCAAGGTCCCTCTCACAGTTACTGTTTTTGAGCCAGGTACTTAATCTGTACTTATATCTTTGATTTTTCCTGCCTAAATGTAAAACTTTGCTTTTCTCCACATAAAAACTCATTTTGTTGGGCCCATTGTTCAAGTTTGTCAAGATCTTTTTGAATCCTGAACTTGTCTTCTGGGGTGTTAGCTATTCCTGCCAGTTTAGTGTCAGTTGCAAATTTGTTGAGTTTTCCTTCTATTCCCTCATCTAAGTCATTGATGAAGATATTGAAGAGTACTGGGCCTAAGATGGAGCCTTGTGGTACCCCACTGCTTACTTCTTTGCATGTGATGATCATTCACAATTGGGGTCTATGTCCATATCCCTTCAAAGTGGATTATGCCTGAATGGGACATGAAGTCTAAATTAATATTTTTCAAATTAAAGAATAAATAAAATTCTGCTGCCTGTAGCATAGACATCCCACAAATCTGGCTGCTTTCACATGTCCCTTAGCCCATTCCAACACTAAAAGTTGATTTTATATCAATTCTTCAAGGGTTAGTTTACCAGATATCTTTGAACATCAGTCTCCTTGTTAGTTTATTTGTCTATAATTTTAATTTATAAGGGCTTCTCCCTCTAGCCTACCTCAACAAATTCATTTTGAGAATTAAATGCATACTAAGCAGAAGTGTCCATGGGAAAGGATTAAAAAAGCCAAGGTGGTAACCATGTGTGAAACACGGTTAGGGCTTTGGTCATGTTGTCATAGCCCCCATCCTGACACTTTTGACCCCTCTCCAATCCCTTCCAACATGCCTATTTATTGTTCTGAGCAACTGAGATGAAGAGTGAGGTACAAGAAAAATATATCTGGCTTCCGGTTCCGGATCGCGGCGCCAGCGGACGTGCGGTGAGAGCTCTCTCTCCACCGTCCGGTTTTCCTTCTTTGGAAGACCCTGGAAAGGGTCGAAAGTTGCCCTGGAGGGGCGACCACCATTGGGGACGATGCTCGCTATATCACGGAGGGGCGGTAGCCCCTCCGTTTGATCCAAGGCAGCTCCTCAGGACCGAAGAAGAAAAGATCGGCCATTAACATGGCTGATCACTTAGTCGCACCAGCCGAAAGCCAAAATAACAGCTAAGCACAACGAAGCACCGTGGAGGATTTGGGTGAGACCCTTCCTTGCCTTTCTTTTACCCTAACTACCTTCCTGTGAAAGCTCCCTGAAACTTCTCCCCTGTTCTTAATAAGCGGCATTTGCATATTTGGGAATTTAAGCTTTGGAAAGAAAAGAAAAGAATAACTAACCTTAACAACTAGATAACTGGATTCTTGTTTTACGGATACCTTGGGGTCCCAAAAGTTCCTATTGTAGAGACTTATCATTTTCTTTAACTATTAATTTTGGAAAATATCTTTTTTTCTGTTTTTTTAATTGAAAAAAAAAGCTAATTGGCATCTGGGAAAAGATTTTGGGGTCTGCTGGGGACATCTTGTGGTGAAACTTGGCATAGCAACTGAATTTCTTTTTTTTTCAATTGTGCTTGTTGACTCCCTTGATTTGTCCTTCATATTATCAAAAAAGATAAGAATTGGAAACAGCTGGGTGGTGAAAACAATTTTTTAGAAAGTGTGGAGGTGAACATTGGCTGACTTTTACTAAACATAGCCTCCACTAAAGGACTATCTCTAATCACCATGGAAATGGAGGAATTCTACCCACAACTTAACTATAAACTTATACTTGAAAAAATCCTTGAAGCCACTGAGCTAATGAACTCAAGAGTGAAAGCTGAGGATATTTTCATAAAACTACAAATCGAACCCCAGACTCCAGCTGATCAACTTACAAGCCAAAAAACAACAGAAGAGGAACAATTTAACATCAAAGAGGATTCTACACAACAACACGCACAACTTATCGAGAACTTTGGTAATCCAACACTGACTTTAACTACAGTACCTGTAACTCCAAAAGCAACAGGAATTGATCAACAAACACACCACATTGAGAACTTAGTCAATTTAGATAACCAAGCAATAATTACAACACCGGACATGACCTTTTACTTTACTCAGACGAAACTGGAAGAAGAAGAAGAGGACCAGACTGAACTGATGATAAACATTCCAAACCAAACATGGAGATTTGAATTATTAGGGCAACAACCTAATTACTACAAAGGGGCCAGTTCCTTTGAAAAACTAATAACTGGATGTTCTCCCTTGGTTCAAACAACATGTGTGGGAATGAAGGGAGACATATCTGAGGATTCAAAGGCACTGTATGGAAGCCTGCCTGGCACAAAAAGAAAGTCAGAGTTAGATTTAAAAATGGGATTTAAAAATTTACTTAATGGGTTAAGCAGCTTTTTGGAGTGATTGATTTAATATCTAGGATTTAGATTTATAATGGAAATTAAAATTAATTGTTAGATTATAGTTTTAATTGTTATATGGAAATAGATTTGTGATAATGGAAGATATTTTCTTAGTAAATGAAATAGAATATATCTGTGAACAAAGTAAGAAGGTAAATTTTGGAACAACATGTCTATTTTAGTTGCGTTAATTATCTTATAATGAAATGAGGGAAATTAAGGTTATCCGAAACTTAAACATTGGTTATAAAAGGCTAAATCGGAACATGGTAATTGGAATTAAGTAAAACCCAAAAACAGGACTTGGATATGTATAAGCAAAATGTTATTGATAAATGTATTGATTGATTGAGCTTTAGTTAGAAATGTATTAATAGAAATATGATATAATACTTAAGGGAACTAGAGAGGGAACCTTTATTGGGGAATTACCGGAGGACTGGAAAAGAGCTGATGTAGTTCCCATCTTCAAAAAAGGGAAAAAAATGGACCCAGGAAATTACAGACCTATCAGCCTGACCTCAATACCTGGGAAGATTCTGGAAAAGATAATCAAACAACGAATCAGCGAACACCTAGAGGCAAACAAAATCACTACTAAAAGCCAACATGGGTTTGTCAAAAACAGATCATGCCAGACAAACCTTATTGCATTCTTTGACCAAGTGACAAAATTAGTGGATCAGAGGAATGCTGTGGATATAATTTACTTGGACTTCAGTAAGGCATTTGATAAAGTAGATCACAAACCTACTACTTGATAAGATAGAAAAATGTGGGTTAGACAGCATCACCACCAGATGGATTCGTAGCTGGCTGACCGGCCGTACTCAGCGTGTGGTCCTCAATGGAACCGCATCTACATGGAGGGAAGTGTGCAGTGGGGTGCCCCAGGGCTCTGTTCTGGGGCCAGTGCTCTTCAACATCTTCATCAACGATTTGGACGAGGGGATAGATGGGGAACTCATCAAATTTGCGGATGACACCAAGCTGGCAGGAATAGCCAACACTCCAGAAGACAGGCTTAAGATACAGGAGGACCTGGACAGACTTGAAGATTGGGCGCTATCTAACAAAATGAAATTCAATGGTGAAAAAAGTAAGGTTCTACATTTAGGCAAGAAAAACCAAATGTACAGGTATAGTATAGGGGGTACCTTGCTCAATAGTAGTAACTGTGAGAGGGATCTCGGAGTCCTAGTGGACAATCACTTAAATATGAGCCAGCAGTGTGCTGCAGCTGCCAAAAAAGCCAACACAGTGCTGGGCTGCATTAACAGAGGGATAGAATCAAGATCACGTGAAGTATTAATACCACTTTACAATGCCTTGGTAAGGCCACACTTGGAATACTGCATCCAGTTTTGGTCACCACGATGTAAAAAAGATGTTGAGACTCTAGAAAGAGTGCAGAGAAGGGCAACAAAGATGATTAGGGGACTGGAGGCTAAAGCATATCAGGAACGTTTGCTGGAATTGGGTATGTCTAGTTTAATGAAAAGAAGGACTAGGGGTGACATGATAGCAGTATTCCAATATCTCAGGGGTTGCCACAAAGAAGAGGGAGTCAAGCTATTCTCCAAGGCGCCTGAGGGCAGGACAAGAAGTAATGGATGGAAACTAGTCAAGGAAAGAAGCAACCTGGAACTGAGGAGAAACTTCCTGACAGTTAGAACAATTAACCAGTGGAACAACCTGCCTCCAGAAGCGTGAATGCTCCAACACTGGAAGTTTTTAAGAAGAGACTGGACAGCCATTTGTCTGAAATGGTATAGGGTTTCCTGCCTGAGCAGGGGGTTGGACTCGATGACCTCCAAGGTCCCTTCCAACTTTATTATTATTATTATTATTGATGTAACCTGAGATATACATGAATGATTTTGTTATTGGACTATTGATTACCCTATCACCACACTGCTTCCTAATCACTTGGATGTACAAATTTGAAAAATTAATAAAACTTGTAAACACACACAAAAAAAGAAATATATATCTGCATTTTGCACCATGATACCAGTCTACTCTAAAGCATGTCACCTATTCTAAAAAGTCCAGGGCTGGGAATAACTCCATTAACTAATCAGTGAGGAACTTTACAGAAGCATCCATATTAACCCACCTATTTCATTAGATTGAAAATCACAGGTACAATCGCTACAGTTCAGCCATTAAATAAAGCAAATCCAGAGATAAAGTACAGCAGTTAGAAAGTGTTCCTGTAGGAGCCTAATATTCAGGGCTCTCAACCAAATGTACTATACTCTCAACATAACCACTTCAAAGAGCTCTTTCATGTTCCACATATTTCCACCAAACCCTCAGTTTGTATGCAAATCAGAAGACAGAACTGGCAGATATGAGCTTTAGAACTGTTGCAATTTAGGCAGGCTTCGTTTGAAAGGGCTATGTGCTTTGCAGACATCTCTGCTGGCACATGGCAAATGTAGATGTTTTTTGCAATTACCTTGGTCACCATGAGTTGCAATATGAGACTATTATCTGAAACAGCTTTCAGAATGTACAAAGCACATATCCTTAAAAACAATCCGCTCTGGCTGCTTATATTTTACCAAATGAGTTTCAAAATTGTTTTGGGTCATTAATGATTTAGGAGTCAAATACTGGGGGAGCATATGTATCCAGCTACACATCTTCCTGAATATTAAGATCTGCAAGAGAATCACCATAAGGGCTACCAAGGCACGAATTTGCTTATTTGCAAGAAGGTCTTCTCCAAGCAGAAATGGGCAAAATTTGCAGATTGGGAAATTGTATTACATCAACCAAGCACTCATACATATATCAATGTTTGTCAATTCTTCTTCAGGCCTCACAATTGCAATACCCAAGCCCATTTGACTTTAGTGCGTTGTGCTAACCTAGCCATGGTAACTAGATTGTGATTCAGCATTGTGTTGTGCCAAGCCAGAAAGTTTTGTTAATTGATTAAACCATAGATTAGTGAACTATGGATAAATTGTCTCTCATCCCTCCCATCTTCTCATTAGAGGCAAGCCATTGTCCTGTCCTGTTATAGATAGCAATTTCACTGTAGTGAATTACAAACCATGAAGCTGGCAAGGGTCACTCCCAGTCTGGGGGCATTTGGGAAAAGCACTGACTGATCCATTTATGAGCCGTTGGTGAGATTTTCTAGCACTTCAAGTAGTACCAAAGTTCCCAAACTAAGAGTAATTTTTAAAATTCACAGTGTCCCAAATTAATTATGAAATAAATAGTACGAGAGAATTACCCCCCAAATGGCTCAAACATGAATAATGTAAGGCAAAGATCCAAGAAACCTGCACTAAAGGGAGTCTGTTTTGGAGTTTCTTTTCATTCTGAGGTGCTTAACTTTCTGCAGATGTAATTGATAAATAATTATGCTGTTATTTTCCAAATAGCTGCATTAATAAGAGTCAAGGTATTTCTCAGATCCTGTTCCTCAGTTCAGTTCTGGAAAAATTGAGTGGATGGTTCATTCCCATGTGGTGTTCATGTGATTGTTTTAAATCCCTAGAGATTTCAGATGAGGTTTTCTTGCTTCTTTCACAAATTTTACAAGACATTCAGACAACCATCTCCCTCTGCTGCAGCTCTCCCATAGTGAACAGACATTTCATAAAAGGGGAAGCACTAGCTTAATTGTATAACGTATTTTGACTGATGTCCTAAAAGCTGCCCAGTTGGAAGCACAGCAAATGCTACATCAGCCTTCCCCAATGTAGTGTCTACTTGACATGATGGCATCCTGGTTCCGAGATTCCTAATTATGGAAATTATAATTTCAACACTTCTGTGTTGTGTAAATGGTTCCAAAGCAGTTCCATGAATCTACTATGAAACAGAGTTTTATTGCTGTTTTTGTGCTGTCCATTTGTCTTCACTTTAATCAATAATGTACACAAGAATACCATAGTTTTCAAAGGCAGTCATCTTTTCTACTTTTAGGAGATGTGTAATTGCAATGAACAGTCTTCAAGTTCAAGTTTATTACAGTCAAAGACCAGAGACCAGCGAACAGTCTTCAAATACACAATCCTTTCTCCTGTTTGCTCTTTTGCCAGTATAATAGGTTAGAAGATTGAGCAGTTGCCTGGATATCCTTCCATTGAGAAAAATTACCATAACAACATCATGTTTACAAAATGTTTACAATCATAATAGACCTTTCTTAGGTTCTCTTCTCTTATTTTCTACTAATTTTAGCTCAGATTGCATGTAGGAATTAATTCCTTAAGGGTACATATTCATTTCTACAATTGGGCAGAAGTCAAGGAATTTTCCTTCAAAGCAGAATATCTCTTTGATTTTATATAGTTGCATATTTCTAGAATGGACTGGACTTGGGTAAAATAATCACAATGCATACAGCTTATGAGTTGCTATGATCGTATCTATTACCAAAGCCACCTGAAATATCATCTGAGCCAAAATATCATTTTAGTTAAAATGATGGGAATTTTTCCCCCTCCAGTCTGCCTTCATTCTCGTTATTTGTTTGCTTAAATTCTCCTTATTTAATCATAAAGGAATGTGCCTCAAAAAGGTTGGGTAGTAATTCCTCAATAAATCAATCCAGATACACTCCTAATGTATGGCAAACTTTAAAAAAAGGTTTTATGCTCAGAAATTTTCTTGGGTTATTTGGTTCTCAGAGAAGCAATCTTTCTCTGTTGCAAATAGGAGAATAGTAAACCTGGAATACGTATCTCTTTCTCTCTTTTTTCCCCTCTCTCTTTCTTTCTCTTATCTAGCTTGCATTCTTAAAATATGACTAACTTTTTCCATTTCACTTCTAACTTACTTGCTGAAGAAACTTTTCCAATTCAATATAGTTTCATTATGGATTTTGTTCTCGTAAATTTTGTTGTCTCGTAAATATTGTTGTCTTGCCTACAACCTCCCATTTTTTGGTAAGATTGCTGAGAAGGTGATGGAGTTTTAGTTACACCTAGAGGAGTAGGTCACAAGTCAGGCACAGGCACAGGGTAGAAATGGCATTGGACACGCTGGTAAATGACTCTTGACATGGATACCAAGAATGTATCCCTCCTAGTTTTTTTTTGAGATTTCACAGTAGCAGTTAGTACCATTAAAATGAGATATTTCTGATCAGTCTAAGAGGATCAGGAATCAAGTGCACTGTTTTGCAGTGATTCTTCTCCTTTTTAACTAGGCATTTACAGTTAGTGAATGATGAAAAGTTTCACTAGGCCTTCCTTGGAAAGGAATGTCAGGGGTTTGGTTGTCTCCTCTTTGCAGTTTAGTACCATCCATCAGTTCAGGGTGAAATATGATCAACATGCTGGTGATGCTCAGGGCAGATCAGAGATACTGTGGAAAGTTGATCTGGAATGGAACCTGCTCCCTAACTGTCCGATGTTGCCATGAAAATTATAGGACAAACCATACTGTAGGGCAAACTCTGAAGCAAAAGAGAAGACTAAAATTATCACTAACCATAATATTATTTGCTGCCCAGAGTCACTTTTTAAATTTATTTTATTTACTAAATTTGTTTGCCATCCATCTCACTGCAAGGTGCCTCTTGTTTGAGATGTGTGGCTATAGAAATTAATTGATTGATTGATTGATTGATTGATTGATTGATTGATTGATTGATTGAATGAATGAATGAATGAATGAATGAATGAATGATATCCCTATGTAAATACTCATTCTGACATTGGCTTTAACTAAAAGTCTTCAATTAAATGAAACCCAAAGTCCCATGAAAATAATAGGCAAACCAAGCTCCAGAATAGCAATAGCAATAAGACTTATATACCACTTCATAGTGCTTTACAGTCCTCTCTAAGAGGTTTACAGAGTCAGTGTATTGCCCCCAACAATCTGGGTCCTCATTTTGCCAATCTCAAAAGGATGGAAGGCTGAGTCAATCTTGAGCCAGTGGGACTCAAACTTCTGACAATGAGCTGAATTAGCCTGCAATATTGCATTCTAACCACTGTGTCACCACAGCTCCTGAGAATAAACTAGCAGCCCCCTCAAAGATATCCAAGAACCATAAAATCATACCTAAGGCTTCATTCTTCACATTAGTTTTGACTGAAGGTTAAACATTAATATAACCCAAGCCCTAGGTTCACTATATCTCCAGTAGTAATTATACAGTAAAAGAAACCTAGAACAAACTCTGAACCAAAATATAAATTTAAGACATCCATTAATTATGCACTTGTACTGTTTTACACCACCTGACATTGGTTTTAACCTGCACCCTTAATGAAACAGAGTAATAACCATAACTTGAAATATCTGCAATTCAAATTATAGGACAAAACAGAACAAATTCTGAAAGAAAGGCAAACTTTCATTAACCATAAAACTGTATCCCAATTCTCGTTCTGATGATGTTGGTTTTAACCAATGAACTCAATGAAATTTAACCTAGGTTTATCATGTCACAATTGAAAAATACAGGATGAAGAAAACTAGAAATGACTTGAGCACTCAAATAAAATAATACCTAAAGTCATCCTGATGTTACTTTAAACTAGAACACTCAACGAAATATAACACTAACCCAAACTTTGCAATCAATACAAATTATAGAGCAAAACCAAACTCTAGAAAAAACTCTAAACCAAAACATTAATCTAAGATATCCACTAACTATATAATCATACTTAATATTATTTCCAGCATAAATTTTAAACAAGTGCCCTTGTACTCATCCTGACATAATTTTAAATAATTATCTCACTATTATATAACCTTAACTGTATCATAATTACATTCATTTTGCTATAAGAATACATCTGTTAAAGTAATGTCAGAATGAGAATGTCATGATTTCAGTATTAGTGTTATATTAGGGCTAGTGGATATCTTGGATATACAGTATGTTGTGGTTCAGTATTTCTTTTGCACTTCAATTTCTTATGTAATTTGCATTAGAGAGCTGATGAATTTAGGTTTAGGCTTATGATAAGTGAGGGCACTGGTTAAATCTAATGTAAGGATAAGTATTAAGGCATGACTTTAGAGCTAGTGAATAGCTTAGATGTATATTTTGGGCCAGGACCTATTTTATGGTTTGTCCTGTATTGCAGATAAGGTGAAATTGAGTTAGGGTTATGTTTCTCTGTGGTCAGCAAGAATTTTATGGTTTAATTTTGGCCTATTTACATATTTGATTATTAACCCATAAAGTATTTCTCCAGAGAGGATAAGAAAAAAAAAGGTTGTAGAACAGCTCCAAATATCTTGAGTTTATCATATATACCAATTATTTTCTATTTCTGTAACTGTGAAAAGTAGGATAAGTAATGGAGCCTGAAGATTGAGACAAAAATGACATGCCTTAAAATGTATAATATTAACTTTATGCAATTAAAAAAATATAAAAGCTTGGCACTTTAAAATTATCCAGTAAAATTTATTTTAATTCATGTTTGTGTTATACTAGGGAATAATATACATCTTATCTATGGAGGAGTTACCCATAGCATGTTTAAAATAGGAGGATTTTAGTTGTGTGGTCACACCAATCTGAAACTGGAAGATTAAACACATACCTAGAGGATTACAGTAGCAGAAAACACCTTTTATAGAAAAGCCAATCACATGAATCACTTTGGGGAGTGGAGGTGGAAGTGTTACCGGGCTAAACAAGTACTTTCTTGAGTGCTGTTGTTAATTATACAAGGATTTTATGAGAATTGAGACACGTTAAGGCTCATACAATGTTATTATAGAGCAAATATTTAAGGAGAGAATAATAGAAGTCACGAAAGTTTGTTGACCAATTATTTCAAGGTAAATCATTTTAAATCTAAGGTTACTTAACAGAAACCTGATAAAGGTCAAAGCAATTATTTAGCAATTTAAAATAGCCACATTGAAAGTTAGAATGAGATTTGACTGAATGCCTTGAATTCTACAACCTGGTGTCCTCTGATTACATTTGAATCCAACTTCTACTGTATATATCCACTGCCAACATGATGAATAGGAATTATGGGAGTTTAGCACCATGCTGCTGGAATATGGATAGATAAATCTAATGTTTCAGGTTTTCTCAGTTTTTCATTTCTGAAAGATTTTCACATTTAATTTTTTTTTTTTTAACAAAATAATTTTTATTGAATACAAAAAAAATATATTAAAAAACATTGAACATAGTGTATCATCTTTGACATACATCTTTGTCTAAACATTCCTTATTATACACATACTTTATACATTTCAGATATTCTTCCTCTATTTACATCCGTTCTAATGACCTTCCTTCTTTTTTTTCCTTCCATTTGTAAAATTTATTCCAGCTTAAATAGTATTCTGTTTCCTCCTGATTTTTTAATTCTTTCGTCATCTTATCCAATTCTGCGCAATACAAAATTTTCCTTATTAACGCATCTCCACTAGGCACTTCATTTGCTTTCCAATTTTGGGCAAACAAAATTCTTGCCGCCGTTATTACATGAATAATTAAATATATATCATCTTTGTTTATATTTTTTTCTAATATGCCAAGTAGTAGCATCTCTGGTTTATATTGAGTTTTTTGACCCGTCATTTCTGTTATCCAATTCCAAACCCTCTGCCAATAAACCTGTACCTCTTTGCAAGCCCACCAAACATGAAAAAAGTACCCTTTTCCCTTTTACACTTCCAACAAAGTGGTGAGTAGCCACTATACATTTTTGCGAGCCTAGCCGGTGGCAGGTGCCATCTAAAGAGCATCTTATAGAGATTTTCCTTATAAGTTTTTGCCAATGTAATTTTGCAATTACGTTCCCAGATTTGCTGCCATTGGTCCATGTTTATAGCGTGCCCCAAATCTATTGCCCAGGTAACCATTGTTTCTTTAACTTGTTCTTCAAATAATTTATATTCTAACATATATTTATATATTTTTTTGATTTGTTTTTTCTCCGAGCCTAATAATATTTTATCAAGCCCCGTATCTTGTCTATTAATTCCCCATTCTTTCTTGTCTTTCACGTATCTTGCTTGTATCTGAAGGTAAGACCACCATTCCAAAGCAATCCCCTGTTGTCTCAACTCTTGCCTTTGCTTTAGATATCAGTTTGCTTCATGTATGAATTGGAGGGGTTTGAAATGGCTAATGATGCAGCTGTGGTCTGGTTTCTGGTTTGTGGTGATGAGGCACGACAACAAACCAGAAACCAGACCACAGCTGCATCATTAGCCATTTCAAACCCCTCCAATCCATACATGAAGCAAACAATCCATACATGAAGCAAACTGACACCCACCTTGATGATATGGCACGACCACGAACGCGAAGCCAAACAACAGCAATGCAGCTCTCCATCTCAAATCCCGCTGCAACTCAGACTAATCCGAGCACAACAAAGCCCCCACCCAAACAGAACACACCCCCATCCAATCAGAGCACAGCCAACCCCCCATCCAATCAGAGCACAGCCAAGCCCCTAACCAATCAGAACACACCTCCACCCAATCAGAACACAGCCAAGCTCCCACCCAATCAGTTCATACCCCCACTGGCAGTTAAAAGGAAGAAACAGCTGCGACCACACATTGCTCCTAGAAGCACGAGGCCGAAGAGACACCAGCCTGAAGATGACGAATGAGACTTCGTCGAAACGTCGCCAAGACACTTCCAATTTTACGCGGGAAAAAACCCGAATTACCAAAGACCTACATATATATATATATATATATATATATATATATATATATATATATATATATATATATATATATATATATATATATATATATATATATATATATATATATATACACACACACACACACACACACACACACACACACATACAGATATACCTGAAGTATGTATGTGTGTGTGTGTGTGTGTATCCTGATGTAGTTACCAGGTTACAAATCAGGATATTGGGGGTTCTAATCCTACCTTAGGGATGAAGTCAATTCAGTTTCAGCCTCTCTCTCTCTCCCTCCCTCCATCCCTCCCTCCCTCTTTCTTTCTTTAGTGACTTGTCCAGGCAGTCATCAGGATTTAATATTGACTCAAAGGCATAAATAAATATCAGTATCAGAAAGACAACACCTGAGGGTTAAGTTTATCTTTTTAATTATCTTGATTATATACATAATTATATACATAATTTAGAAGGATTCATAATCTCATAGTTTTAAATGTTACAATGGACTTCAACCAAAATACAATTAATTTAAAGCTTTGACTATCACATTATGATATTTTTACTGTGCTTTGATATTTCCCTAAAGAAAAGGCTAGCAAGTTCTGCCAAAGAAACACATTTTTCAAAAATGAGTAAATGTAACCAGACCCAATACCAGCAGACAAATTGGGTACAAATAGCAATTGAATGCTATGGGTCTCCCTGGCCTTTGCTGAGAGGACTTGTGTATGTATCTAGTGACCCCAAATGGCAGATCCCTTGTCATGTAGATCAGCAATAGGCCTTTTGCATATTTAAATTTTGATTGTTCCAGCAAAAAAAATATTATAAGAGCATGTTTCACTGAAAACAGGCAAATAACTGTCAATCTGCATAATTCTCCTTTCCCTCTAAAAATAATAAATATTATTAACTATAAATCAATCTATGTAAATAATTCCAATTTTATCATTAAAGGAGATAAAATCTTCACTTGCCATGAGTCAGAAGATGATTAGAGGTTGCTATTTTTTCTCTCTAGATCAGATTATAATAGATCAATGTGATGATTATTTCTTTTTTATATATATATATATATATATATATATATATATATATATATATATATATATATATATATATATATATATATATATATATATATATATATATATATATATATATATATATATATATATAAATACAGCAATATATATATATATATAAATACAGCAATATATATATATATATAAATACAGCAATATATATATATATATAAATACAGCAATATATATATATATATAAATAAAGGATGCTGAGGGCATCCTTTAAATCTAGATATTAAGCAGTTTGAACAAAATTCAACAGCTCCATGCAGGTGCCAATCAAGGACAACATGTGTAATCTCCACACAGCTCCATCAGTGAGCTCTCTATACAGTTGTCTGAGCCATGGGGTAAGCAAATTACAGGGGTTATAGCCCCTACCCTAACATTAGCTTCCTGTGCAACGATTGTAACATGAGATTCAGTTCTAAAATCAAAGTTTTAAATTTAGTCTGACCACCTTTCCCTCATAAAGATTGCATTATATGTGACTCAAACACTTGTGATTTTATTTAAGTAACTCGCATTTATCCATTGAAGGATATTATTGAAGTTATTTTATGGCTATATATTTTTTCCATGCATGAATCATAGACTGGTATCCTTTCTGGAAGGAAATACATATAGCAATTATCATACCTTTAGCTTTTTGTGGATTTTCTATGATCTCCATGCTATATGTTTAAATAGAAGACTACAGACAACTACAAAAGTTGCCAGGATGAGTTCTGATGTTCAGACCAATCTGGAGTTCCCAGCTGCTTTGGTGAAATGTTAAAAAAATCTAATAAAAATAGCAGAGTTCATCTGAATGGTTTTAATGTCAGCTAAGAAAAATCTTTTAACCATTCAGTAACCTGGATCCAAGCTTAGTCTAACAAACATTAAAATAAATGAATTAACTCAAATCCAAACTATCTCAGCAAGTCCACTTTAACATTATTACATTTGAATTTAACCTGTAATCTGAGCAGTAAGCTGGATAATTTTGGCTAAGTTTCTGCTTTTGGGAGACATGTAAAGTTTCCAGTTAAGGAAAGATCCACAATCTTACAGACCTCTTTTGATGACCATATGTAATACTTAGTGTGATTATCAAACCAAACAATAAAATCCTTGTTTTCCATTACTAAACATCTTCTATTGCTCTTCTATTGTTAGTTTGATCTTTTTTGTATAAGAAGCCTATATGTTTTATCAGGAATTGTTCCCTTGTTTAGAAAATATATTTCTATAAAAATTTAATCTGATTCACATTTTTTTCCAGCAAATTTTTCTGAGTTGAATTTTCTATTCTTTCAGATTGGGTTGCAGAAAAACTCTGCCTTTGTTAGCTGAAACCTCTCAAACCTGCCAAACCTCTCTTGACAGCGCTGAGCTATATGGAACAAGGATCTGAAAAGGCATAACGAAATTTCCTATAATTTATTTGGAGGTTGTTTTTACATTTGACTGATTAATACCAAGACTCTTTATGATAATATTAGAAGAAATCCAATAATTCAGAGTACATAGATTACAGATTTTTGGAGAATTGAATTTTTTGTGAATTTATGTTAACTGGACTGATTTGCACCTACCAGCTTCATATACCAATAATTTTTTTTCAAAGCTTCCATATTTTAATGCAGTTGTGAAAGCATGAAAATTGCTTTCACATATTTTAACCCATAGTTTTTTTTAGCCAGTTTGAGAAGCCAGAATCAGTCTTGTAAAGAAGCAAAGTGATCATAACCAAAGCCTGTTTTCCTTGCTTTTTATGTCCTTATTTGGTCAATTCCAAATCTCTGTTCTAGAACATCATACTATGCCACTCTGTGAATTAATTAGAAGCTTCTACAGATTAAAAATCAAATTATGTTTTTCTATTTGTTCATCAAGTTCAGTCACAGTTATGATCAATAAGCCAACAAAAACTATAGTTTAAATTTTTATTTATTCTTCTCCAAATAATAAAAACAAATATGCTGATTTCCCATTTATGTTTCAACTAACTCACAAACAATAAACAAACCACAATGTTTATAGAGCCAGCTAATGCAATGCATTTAAACTACATATTTGAGAAAAATATATTTACAAATATGTATTTAAATATAAAATTGCATATAGATTTGTGTGGGAAAAGAATATAATATTTATGGAGACCAGACAAGAAACTAATATATGCCAGAAATTGGCTGATTCTAGCTACTCCCAGCTGTCCTTGGCTGATCATACAGAGTTAAACAGAGGGAGAACTGATGGGATGGAAAGCCATGAGGTATTTCCTAGTCTATAAATTAAATTAGGAAGTAAATAAAAATCCTGGAAAAAGGTAATGATAAACTACATTTAAATCGTTATGAAGAAAATGTCATGGATGTATTCATAAAAAAAATCACTTGGAGTTGAGTTTAATTCAAAAGGACCTTTGAAATATGGTTTATTCAGCAAAATTTGAAAAAAAATACAACACAAAAGTAAAATCAAATACATTTAATATTGTTTTGATGGATATTTTAATTTTATATTTACAAGTTGCTGGCCCTTTAAGGAAATGGACAGCAGATAGTTTATAAATATAGATAAATAAATAAAACTCAATCGATCCATCCTGTTGGGCAGCACTCCAGGCTTTAGTCTCCAGGAGGTGGATAGAGGGATTTCCATCTTTCAAACGTCAGAAGGTTGGCATCTAGCAGTCAGAGCAGCTGTATCTTTTTGCAGTGGTAATTCTCAGATAAAGCTTGTCACACCTCATTAGCAAAGTTTGATTGATTAGAGGAACAAAATAAACAGCTTTTTTGTTTTGCTGCTTTGTTGGTTGACATGTGAAAAGAAGAGATATTCAAGGGCACAAAAGGTCAGTCATTTCTTCATCATTTGTTTTCTCTTTTGGAGATGAAAATGTTCATCCCTAGAACATTTTCCCAAAAAGAAATCATTGAAGCAGGGTTTACATAGAATTTATGTAATGACTGGGATCTCTAGTTAATTTAAGAACACAGAAAAAAACCTCTCTCTTATTTTTCTCTGTAACCACCTATAACTACCCTGGGAGGCAGGAAAATGGCAAATAATTGAAAAAACAAGATTCTTGTCCAGAAGATACCTATTAGAAATAAGTAGGGTCAGAAAACTCTCCTTCTATAAATGTCCTTAATTTAGGATACAATTTAATATAGAATTATTCCACCATCTTCAACAGCATTCGTGACAGCATCACCACCAGATAGATTCATAGCTGGCTGACCGGCCGTACTCAGCGTGTGGTCCTCAATGGAACTGCATCTACATGGAAGGAAGTGTGTAGTGGAGTGCCCCAGGGCTCTGTTCTGGGCCCAGTGCTCTTCAACATCTTCATTAATGATTTGGATGAGGGGATAGATGTGGAACTCATCAAATTTGCAGATGACACCAAACTGGCAGGAATAGCCAACACTCCAGAAGATAGGCTTAGGATACAGGAGGATCTGGACAGACTTGAACATTGGGCACTATCTAACAAAATGAAATTCAATGTTGAAAAAAGCAAGGTTCTACATTTAGGCAAGAAAAACCAAATGTACAGGTATAGTATAGGGGGTACCTTGCTCAATAGTAGTAACTGTGAAAGGGATCTTGGAGTCCTAGTGGACAATCATTTAAATATGAGCCAGCAGTGTGCTGCAGCTGCCAAAAAAGCCAACACAGTGCTAGGCTGCATTAACAGAGGGATAGAATCAAGATCACGGGAAGTATTAATACCACTTTACAATGCAGTGGTAAGGCCACACTTGGAATACTGCATCCAGTTTTGGTCACCACGATGTAAAACAGATGTTGAGACTCTAGAAAGAGTACAGAGAAGAGCAACAAATATGATTAGGGGACTGGAGGCTAAAACATATAAGGAACGGTTGCTAGAATTGGGTATGGCTAGTTTAATGAAGAGAAGTGTTGTGTCCTGGGCCTTGCTGAGTCATTCAGCAAGGCTCAGGAAGTCTGCAGAAAGGTTGCAGAGACCGAACAGATCACGTGTCTGCCCGGGACCCAGACAGGCTGTCTCCAGCCTTGCGCGCATGCACGAGGTGGGAGAATAGCCTGCAATCATTGGCTTTGCATCCCCTTGCATGGGGAGTATAAAAGGGCTTGTTGCCATTTGTTTGTTTGCTTCTGTTCTGTGCTTGTACCAATAAAGACATCATTTGTTGTGAACTGCCTCGTCTCAATGTCTACTTTGTGCGAACAGAACATTGGCAACGAAGGTGGGATTCACCGTTTGGAAGCCTACTGAAAGAAGCAGGGCCTACTCACCTAAGGCCTGAATGCAAAGAGAAGCGCGGCGTCCAGAAGGAGCAACCATCTGCCAGTACGCATACGCTGGAGGTGGGCTTGGCTCCGTGGGACCCCTTCTCCTTCCTTGCGGTGAGAGACGTCGATGAGGCCGTCGTTCACGAAGATGTCCAAACTGGGCCGTCTCATTGAATTCGACACTTCACACCCGGAACGCTGGAGCTCATACGCAGCTCGCGTGGAGAATTATTTTCGGGTGAACAAAATCCAGGAAGATGGCCTGAAAGCGGCTACCTTGCTGTGTGTCTGTGGGCAAGAGACTTTTGATATTGCCGAAAATCTTGTTGCCCCAGCACCTTTGGAATCGATCGCGTATGCCGATCTTAAGAAAATGCTGCGCGAGCATTTCGAGCCCAAGCTATCTGTAATAGCTTGGAGGCACCAGTTCGAGCAGCGAGACCAGTGGCCCAGTGAATCAGCTGCGGACTTCGTCGCGGCCCTGCGGCAGGCAGCTAGACCATGTGCTTTTCAAGATCTGGAGGAGAGGCTCCGAGATCGACTTGTCTGCGGGTTGCGAAGCCGTGAGATGCAACAGAAGTTGTTTGCGAAGGCTGATGTCACGTTCCAAGATGCCTTAAGAGAAGTTGCAGCAGAAGAAGCAGCCGGCGGTGCAGTGAAGGCCTTGCGGTCGACGAAGAACCCTCCAGCGGCCGTCCCCGTCCACCAAGAAGCCGTGCGAGAGGCCTCCGGAGAAGAATCCGAGGAAGAAGAGGTCGACAGACTTCAACCGTCGGTGGAGAGAAGACTGCAGGAACGCAGAGGGCAGCTGCCTGCATCCCTTCGCTGTTTCGGCTGTGGGGGTCGCCACAGGAGAGCCGACTGCCATTTGCGTTCTGCTGTCTGCCGGGCATGTGGCAGGCAAGGCCACATCGCATCAGCCTGCATGGGTCGTCAAAAGAATAGGTCCCCTGAATTGCCTCTGAAATGTACCAAGGTCCCCAGCCAAAACAGGGTGGGTTTCTGCGTGTCCCGTAGGGGGGTGTTTAAAACAGGGGTTCACCGGCCCCTTAAAAAAAAGCTGCGTATTGATGTACATTTGCAGGGAGTTCCCCTGGCCATGTGTCGAGCTCCTGCGGGTTCAACACATGAAGGAGGGGGGGAAAGGGAGCGGCGTGCAGTTCCACACACCGTCGCCGCCGCCGAACAGCTGACAGGCGGGGCCCGTTCCGGGCAGCCGGCGGTGTCGCCGGGCAGCAGCCACCACCGCCAAACGGCCGGTGGAGATGGAGCCGCCGCCACCGAACAGCTGACGGGCGGGGCCCGTTCCGGGCGGCCGGTGGTGTCGCCGGGCAGCAGCCACCACCACCGAACAGCTGATGGAGAAGGAGCCGCTGCGTTCCTGTGTGCTGGTCTCCTCTCTTTGCACAGCTGGTCGGGAGGCGCTGAGGGACTGGTAAGGATGTTGACACCATGGAGCTGGACACAGGATCCGCTCTTTCCATTATTTCTGTAGACACCTTTAAGAAGGTTTGCTCCAGGAGTGGCTCATGAGTCAAATTCAGGCCCTCCAATCTCATCCTCACTGACTTTCAGAATTCACGAGTCAGTGTGAAGGGGGAGGCCACGCTTAGAGTACAGCATAAGGATTTTAATGGATTCTTAGATGTGGTGGTTGTTGGGGGTGATCACACGAGTCTCATAGGACTCGATTGGTTCGAGGCACTTGGGATCCAAGTGACTGGTCTGAATCATCTGCAAACTGCCAGCCTTGCAGGAGTCTGTAAGGAGTTTGCTGATGTATTCAGCCCAGAACATGGCTCATACAAGGGGCCTCCCATTGCTTTAAAGTTAAATCCAAACATCAAACCCATCAGGGTTAAACCAAGGAGGGTGCCTTTTGCCCTCAAGAGTAAGATAGATGCTGAGTTGGACAAATTGCTCCAACAAGGCATTCTTGAACCTGTGGACTCTAGTCCATGGGAAACCCCCATAGTGACGCCACTGAAATCAAACGGTGAAGTCCGAATATGTGCGGACTATAAATGCACTCTAAATAAAGCCTTGCAGCAACACGCATATCCAGTGCCTGTGGTGAGCCACATTCTGGCCTCACTAAAGGGGGAAAAACTTTTTGCCAAGCTTGACTTAGCTCAGGCCTATCAACAGTTACCTGTTGATGAGGCAACAGCTGAGGCACAAACTATAGTCACTCACAGAGGGGCTTTCAAAGTAAAGAGGCTGCAGTTTGGGATCAATGTAGCCCCTGGCATTTTCCAAGGGGTGATGGAGCAAACGTTCCGTGGTATTCCTGGGGTCTGCCCCTATTTCGATGATGTCCTAATTGCAGGAGAGTCATCTGGGAACTTGGCTGAAAGGCTGAGAGCTGTCTTGCTGCGCTTCCGCCAAGCTGGGCTGAAGTTACAGCAAGACAAATGCAAAATTGGTGTAACATCCACCGAATTTCTAGGGTTTCGTATTGATGCAGAAGGCATCCACCCCGCAGAGTCAAAATTCCAGGCCATTCAACTGGCCTCTAGTCCCCAGTCAAAAGTTGAACTTCAAAAAAGCCAACACAGTGCTAGGCTGCATTAACAGAGGGATAGAATCAAGATCACATGAAGTATTAATCTTCTTCTTCTTCTGCCATATCCGTTATCGGACGTTGGCGATCATGTTGGCGATCTTGTTTTTATCAGCAGCCGCACGAAAAAGTGCTGCTGAGTTTTGTCCAAACCAGTCCCTTAGATTTTGAAGCCATGATGTTCTTCTTCTGCCTGGACCTCATTTGTCTTCAATCTTTCCTTGGAGGATTAAATGGAGTATGCCGTATTTTTCTGGGTGTCGCATCACATGTCCGAAATATTCTAACTTTTGTTTTTTAATTGTTTTGATGATTTCCCTTGGCTTTCCCAGGCGGCTTATCACCTCCTCATTTCTGATTTTGTCAATCCAGCTTATACGTAACAGCCGCCTGTAAATCCACATTTCAAATGCTTCTAGTCTCTTCAGGTGGCCTTCTGTCAGAGACCAACTCTCTACTCCTTTTTCATTTTGAAGAAGTATTAATACCACTTTACAATGCCTTGGTAAGGCCACACTTGGAATACTGCATCCAGTTTTGGTCACAACAATATAAAAAAGATATTGAGACTCTAGAAAGAGTATAGAGAAGAGCAACAAAGATAATCAGGGGACTGGAGGCTAAAACATATAAGGAATGGTTGCTGGAATTGGGTATGTCTAGTAGTCTAATGAAGAGAAGGACGAGGGGTGACATGATAGCAGTGTTCCAATATCTCAGGGGCTGCCACAGAGAAGAGGGAGTCAAGCTATTCTCCAAAGCACCTGAAGGCAGGACAAGAAGCAACGGATGGAAACTAACCAAAGAGAGAAGCAACCTAGAACTAAGGAGAAATTTTCTGACAGTTAGAATAATTAATCAGTGGAACAACCTGCCTCCAGAAGCTGTGAATGCTCCAACACTGGAAGTTTTTAAGAAGTGACTGGCAGCCATTTGTCTGAAATGGTATAGGGTTTCCTTCCTGAGCATGGGGCTGGACTAGATGACCTCCAAGGTCCCTTCCAACTACTACTACTACTTCTACTACTACTACTACTACTACTACTTATTATTATTATTATTATTATTATTATTATTATTATTATTATTATTATTATTATTATTATTATTATTATTATTATTATTATTATTATTTGTACTTTGATTTTTTGCTTTATAATTCAAAATTCATATTACATAATTTACTTCTTTCTTATTCCATTCTTTTTGCTTTGTTTATCATCTTACCTGATGAAGAATTCTTGAGAACGTAAAGTTTGCACCCTATTCTGTACTTTTTAAGTTGACTGGATTACAGTCTAAGGAGGTTCTGGATAGTAAATATGAAATTAGGAACTGTTTTATCGTTAATCTATGTTTGCCTCAGCAAATGGTTATTTCTTACAGAGAAATGTGTTAAAACAAAAATTCCATAAATACTTGCAGGTAGTATTTGCAGCCTGTACAATTTTGGCTATGAATGCAAGTCACCTTTTCATTTTCATTAAATGATATGAATTCATATATTAATTGAGGTGTGGTGGCTTTCTTATATTTAGATTTCTTTACATAATAAATTATTCTTCTACATCTTATATTTGGGGTTAGGGCCTGGTTCAAGAAATATTGTTGAGTGTTGTGATCCTGAAACTGACTGCACATTGTCTAAATTCAATTCAACATGGATTTTCTATCTATGATTGCAGTTTTAAAAATATGTGTATGATTGAGGAATGGGATTTGGACCCTCAAGGTTTATCATTAATACATATTTGGCTTTCTTTATTTCATTTTATTTTAATTGCAATCTCTTAAGTCTTGCTTCTTCTTTATCCAGATCAGGCAACTGATAAGTAACACTAGCTATGAAATTATTTTATTGCACTAATTCCTTATGATTACAGATGAAGGGCATCTGTATTGCCAAGTATTTACCAAGATGAAAAGAAGGCTTAACTTAATGTATTTGTATGTATTAATAGGAAAACATCAATCAGACAGTTGACATGTTAGTTTCTTAGGACCAATAGGCATATGTTTGTGGCGGAGCACATTAACTGGATCTGCCACTTTAAAGATGAGCTCATCACTTAAGGATATAAATATGCAACTTAAAAAGCCAAGGGGCTCTTTAAAAAGACTTGATAAAGAATTTGAAAACGTCACATTGTTTCTCAGTTTCCTTGGGTTTTTTTTATTAACATGATTTTTAGAATTGAAACAGAGGTCATTTAGACAGTTATTTGGGCTAAAACAGGTGGAGTTCCAGTGGTTGCTTCCAAAGTGATGATTTTCATTCGTGGTATTTGAGATAGAAGGTAAACTTGAGCAATCATGTTCATAAAAGCTAAATTTTCAGCTAATGATAGACAGAATATTCACACTTTCAGTGTCTTTGAAAGGGAAGTTATTTATTCATTTAACCATTTTGTTATTGTACATTTATGTATGAAGAGGATCCATAATTACCCAGCAACAAACCTTAATATGAATGTTATTTTCCATGAGCACTACTGAAGAAATTGCAAAGTATTTGTTTATTGTTGTAACTGTTGAGAAAGATATCTGTTTTGAACTACCTATCAATTAACTTGTCCATTACTATATTTATTCAAATTGAACATTACTCTGATTTTCCCCTCAAAAAGTAATTTGTATTTTCTCTGAATCTAGGATAACATCCCATTTGAAAAACAAATTATTTTAAAATAATATGCTTCAAATAAATTTAGGTATCAGGATATAATTAATTAATTTTAATAATTAAATAATCAATTTATAGTTTGTGCTCAACAAAGAGCACAAGTACTGTTACAATCCATTGAAAATGATATAGAATTAATGCAAACTGCAATGTATTATTAAATGGCTCTTCTCATTTCATATCTGCTATTCATGTAAGAATTGCAACAATAGCAAAAGTTAATGATATCTATATAGGGCAGGATTAGCGAAATCAGCCCTCATTCTCTAATGATGGACTGACACAGCTAGTCCTAGTGATCCTCAAAATAAGTGAACTAGAGGAAGGAGGGGAGAACTAGTGATTACTTCTTCACACTAATTTATTGAGTGTTGGATGACAATGTGAAGTGAAAATGAAAAAAGCACCCAACTTCAGAGATTTTTTTTCCTCTTATATATATCAATAGGCCATATATTTAAGCCCTAATAACAGTAACTTGCAAAAATTTGTAAAATTTCCCAAAGTGGATATAAAATTACAGTTATCTAAAAAAATTTGCCCTAAGGTACAGATCCCCCACCCAAAAGGAGGAGGAGCTGTTTCTACTTTGGCTAAAATATGATTGATTAATAGGTTCAGTGGTATGATAAACTTACAATGTCCCAGTTCTTAGAGAATATTAAAAGTTAGAGAAATATTGAGAATATTGAATACACTTTGGTAGTTTAAAAAAGATGACCATTTTCTACTGTGAACACTGTAAAAAATGTAAAGAAATGATTAATGAAAAGAAAAGATAGAACAAACAGCAGAGGAAACAACTTTACAAACAGGAGAAGAGAAAGAGAAGCCCAATCAAGAGAGTGAGGGAATGGCAAGGGAGCAGAGGACTACAAGATCAACAAAATCTAAATATATGTAAACAAAATGGAGATAGAAATTGGAATTTTTTCAGTAAACATAAATGAACTGAATTCTCCATCAAAAAGAAATAAAATCTTCAAAAAATTACAGAAATTAAATATTGATATAACTTGTTTGCAAGAGACACATATAAAAAAACAATATTATAAACTCTTGGAATACCCCAAAATTGGGAAACTCTTATTATGCATTAGCACAACAGAAAAAAAGAGGAGTAGCTGTATATGTTAAAGAGACAATAGATTCTAAAATGATTTATTCAGATGAAGAAGGAAAAATTGTGATGGTAGAAATATTTCTACATAAAAAACAAACACTTTTGGTAGCAATATATGCACCAAATAATAAACAAAAAGAATTCTATCAAAATCTCCATAGAAAAATAACAGAAATGGAAAACTAAAATATTTGTTTAATAGGAGACTTTAAAGCAATAGTAAATGGGACATTGGATTATAAAAGCAGTAAAATAGGAAAAAGTGGAAGAAAAAGACTACCTAAGACTTTTTTAAATATGATAGAGGAAATTGGGGTACAAGATATTTGGAGGAAAACTAATCTGAAAAAATTACAATATACATTCTATTCAAATAGTCATAAATCTTGGTCCAGAATTGACATGATTTGGATGACACCTGAATTAAGGACCAATATGCAGGAGATTGAGATAGAATTAGGTACATGGGAAGATCATAATCCTTTAAAAATGACATGGAAAGTAATAAAAAAACAATTAAGATGGACATTAAATCAATCCATTTTAAAAGAAAAAGAATTCATAGAATTAGCAACAAGAGAAATGGAGTTCTTTTTTAAAGGAAACAAAAAAGAAGATACAACATTACAAAATGCATGGGATACAGCCAAAGCATACTTTAGAGGTGTAGCTATAACATATACAGCGGGGGGGGGGGGGAGACAATATATACTATTAAGGGAAGAATTTAAAAAACTAGAATTAGAATTACAAATAAATCCACAAAAGAAAATATTGAAAAAACAAATGGAAATAATAAAACATAAATTAAATTTAATGGAATCAGAAAAATTGGCACAGCAAGTTAAAAGAGCAAAACAAATGTTTTTTGAAAATGCAAACAAACCAGGAAGATGTTTAGCCTATAAACTTAGAAAACAGAAGGAGAAAAAACTGATAAATAAATTAGTAGATGAAAAAGGCTCTTTACAATTTAAAAACAAGGAAATAAAAAAAGATAATTAAAGAATACTATGAGAAACTGTATGATATAGAAGAAATTTCACGGGAGAAAACTATTCAATATTTGAAAAAGAATAATTTACCAAAAATTTCAAAAAAATTTAAAATCATGTTAAATGAAAAAATAGCAATGATGGAATTAACAGAGGCTATAAGAAGACAAAAAAATGAAAAAACACCGGGACCGATGGGCTACCAGCAGAGTTATATAAATGCCTACAGGACACATTAAGTGCACTGTTGAAAGATGAGTGTAATGAACATTTGTTGGAAGCGAAACTTCCAAGTATATGGACAGAAGCAAATATTACTTTAATACCAAAAGAAGATTCAGATTTGACTCAGATAAAAAATTATAGACCGATATCATTACTAAATGTGGATTATAAAATTTTTACTTCAATAATAGCAGAGAGATGAAAAGATTTTTAAGTGAATTTATACATCCAGATCAAAATGGATTTTACCAAAGAGACAAATTAAAAATAATCTAAGAGTTATAAATGGACATATTGGAATACTATGAACTGCATCCAGGGAAACAATTGGCACTAATATTTTTAGATGCCCAAAAGGTGTTTGATAATGTTTCCTGGCAATTTATGACTCAACAACTAAAAATAATGGACTTTGGACAAAACTTTATAAATATGATTGAAACAATATACCAGAAACAAACAGCAAAAGTGATTGTGAACAGAGACTACACAGAGAATTTTGAGATAAGAAAAGGTACAAGACAAGGATGTCCACTATCTCATTGTTATTTATCTTAAATAAGGGGGGGGGGGACATGATAGCAGTGTTCCAATATCTCAGGGGCTGCCACAGAGAAGAGGGAGTCAAGCTATTTTCCAAAGCGCCTGAAGGCAGGACAAGAAGCAACGGATGGAAACTAATCAAGGAGAGAAGCAACCTAGAACTAAGGAGAAACTTCCTGACAGTTAGAACAATTAACCAGTGGAACAACCTGCCTCCAGAAGCGGTGAATGCTCCAACACTGGAAGTTTTTAAGAAGAAACTGGACAGCCATTTGTCCGAAATGGTATAGGGTTACTTGCCTGAGCAGGGGGTTGGACTTGATGACCTCCAAGGTCCCTTCCAACTTTATTATTATTATTATTATTATAACTTTGGAAGTTTTAAACAGAAATATTAGCAAGATACAGAAATTAAAGTACTAGAAATAAAAGGTGAAACTTATAAATTGCAAGCATTTGCAGTTGACTTGGTATTTATCTTAGAAGAACCTTTAGAGATGATTCCTAAATTATTGGAAAAGATAGAACAGTATGGAGACATAGCAGGTCTGAAAATAAACAGAGAAAAAACTAAAGTGATAGTTAAAAATCTCACAGATAAGCAAAAAAAACAAATGTCAGAAAAAACAGAACTACAAATAGTTAAAAAGGTTAAATACTTGGGAATATATTTAACAGCAAGATGTTCAACGATAAAATAAGATAACTATATAAAACTATTGAACCAAATAAGATTGGACTTGGAAAAATGGAAAAACTTGCAATTGTCGATGTTAGGAAGAATTGCTACGGTGAAAATGAATATACTACCAAAAATATTGTTTCTATTTCAAACAATACCTATAAAACTAGAGAAACATTTTTTTGAAGACTTAAATTCATTAATTTTGAAATTTATTTGGCAAGGAAAGAAAGCTAGAATTAAATTGAAAATGCTACAAGAAGCTAAGGAAAATGGAGGTTTTGGCTTGCCAGAGTGGGTTTTATATTATCAAGCATCTGTATTATCATGGGTAAAAGAATGGATAACTCTCAGAAACAAAAGGTTGTTATATTTGGAGGGACATGACTTACAACTTGGTTGGCACGCCTTTTTATGGTATGGGAAAAATAAAATGCGTAAGTACTTTCAGAACCACTATATAAGAAATGCATTACTATTAACATGGGAAAAAATAAAATGTAAAATATATTTGAAAATACCAGGATGGCTTTCAACAATAGAATCATTTATACATTGAAATTTAGTTAACTTTGAGAAAATATGGACATATAGATATATTCTAAATTCTGAAGGGAATTTAAAAACTAAGCAAGAGATGGAAAATCAGGGTGTAGATCTGTCATAGTGGACATACTTATTAATGCAAGTTAAATATGATAAAGCTGTCAAACTGTATGATTTTATAAAGAACAGACCTTGTTTGATCAGACATTATTAACCTCTGATGAGAAACTAATTAAGAAAATTTATAAATTTTTATTGAATTTGAAAATGGAAGATGAACAAGTTAAAGAAACAATGATAACATGGGCAAAGAACTTTGGATATAATATAGAATTAGAAAAATGGCAAAACTTGTGGGAAAGAAATTATAAACTGACAATGGCAGCTTCTTATAAAGAAAATTTATATAAAATGTTTTATAGATGGCACTTGCCATCAGCAAGATTGGCAAAAATGTTTAAAAATATGTCAGATAGATGTTGGAAATGTAAACATAAGTCAGGTACTTATTATCATGTATGGTGAACATGTGTTGAAGCAAAGAGGTACTGGAAAAAAAAGATGTTGGGAAAACATGTAGATTTTAAACCTGAACTTTTTTTATTAGGTATTATGCCAGAAAAGATTGATAAACAAAGTATATATTTGATTTTACATGTGATAACAGCGGCAAGAATCATATTTGCACAATAGTGGAAAAAGGAAGAATTACCATCAGAAGAAATAATTAAAAAAATATTAGAATGTGCAGAAATGGACAGACTTACTATGAGGTTGAAAGAAAAAGAAGAAACAGAATACTATCAGAATTAGGACATGTTTTATCAATGGCTGGAGAAAAGAACAAAGGATTAGGAATTAAATTTGTATTAGTGAATGATAAACTCAGACAACACATTGTTGAATAAGCACTATTGAATTATGTGGAAAAAATTAATAAAAAATTTACAAAAAAAGAAAAGAAAAGAAACAGGTTGACTTGTCACATCCTTGTGGACATATATTGTAGAGTCATGGTTTGGTTAGTTAAATCCTTTCCACTGGCAGTTATGAGGGTTGTCAAAGAAGCTGATATTTACCTGTTTTCTGTAGTGGGTGTGCATAATGTGTAAAATCTTTTTTTTGTCCTGTACATGGACCAACACATTATTGCTTATAGGTTCAGCTGGGTGATTCCAAAAAGGTCACAAGTCAGCTGAAATGAAGTCCAGATTATTTAATTTGATCAAGAGTTCAGCTAAAACAAATCCAGAGAAATCTGTGACACCTGCTGCATTCGCAGCAACCTGTGAGAGCAACAGCTACCACCATGCTTGCTTGGTCAAATATTTATAACATTTCCTTAATAATATAAATGTAGCAAAGGATAGTAAAATTAGTAATAAAATTACTAATTTAAAAGAATGGCAAAAGTAGTAACTTTAAAAAAAAACCAAGGACAATATGAAGGGAAAGATCAAAAAGAAAAAAAGGAAAAGTTTTAGCTTAAGACCCCCAAATCTTTTAACCAGTTTAAATTCCCACAACTGCAAATACCCCACTTTCTCCATTTTTTGTAAATTAGCCACTATTTTTACATTTGTTGGCATGCAATTCTTTTTGAAGTGAAACAAGTCTACAATTTAACAATGATTGAAAGCACATTGGTATCACAATATGACTTCATCTTTCTCTTGGGATGTAACAGTTTCTTGAAGGCTGAACTTCAATCATAGTCTGAGATTCTAAAATAATGCTTCTTTGGGAAGGTTATCCTGTATTGTTGACAAGTGTTAGGTTTTTAAAAAACCACACAAAGTCACATGACCTCAAAGATCAGGAACTGAATGATTGTGTTATATGTATTCTGATTTTGCATCATGTCACAAATGAATTGCAGTCA
The DNA here is from genome assembly GCA_023970755.1 of Azemiops feae. Classification (NCBI taxonomy): domain Eukaryota; kingdom Metazoa; phylum Chordata; class Lepidosauria; order Squamata; family Viperidae; genus Azemiops; species Azemiops feae. The sequence continues at coordinate 73,787 of JALGBA010004248.1, forward strand.
ACCATAAGAAAATACTCCTTCATGGATTACTGCCTTGTCGTGGCGAAGGGGCTTGCGTAACTCAATGAAGCTATGAGGTATGCCGTGCAGGGCCACCCAAGACGGACAGGTCATAGCAGAGAGTTCTGACAAAATGTGATCCACTGGAGAAGGAAATGGCAACCCACTCCAGTATCTTTGCCATGAAAACCCCATGGACAGTACTAAAAGGCAAAAAGATATGACGCTGGAAGATGAGCCCCTCAGGTCGGAAGGTGTCCAATATGCTACTGGGAAGAGCAGAGGGCTAGTACTAGTAGCGCCAGAAAGAGTGAAGCGACTGGGCCAAAGCCGAAAGGACGCTCAGCTGTGGATGCATCTGGTGGTGAAAGGAAAGTCCGATGCTGTAAAGATTTTTTCTCCATAGGAACCTGGAATGTAAGATCCATGAATCAAGGCAACCTGGATGTGGTCAAACAAGAGATGACAAAACTGAACATCGACATCTTAGGAATCAGCGAACTAAAATGGACAGGAATGGGTGAATTTAATTCAGAGGACCATCAGGTATACTACTGCGGGCAAAAATCCCTCAGAAGAAATGGAGTAGCCTTCATAGTCAATAAAAGAGTAGGAAAAGCAATACTGGGATACAATCCCCAAAATGACAGAATGATCTCAGTGCAAATCCAAGGCAAACCATTCAATATCACAGTAGTCCAAGTCTATGCCCCAACCACTGGTGCTGAAGAGGATGAAATTGACCGGTTCTATGAAGCCCTACAGCATCTTATAGAATCAACACAAAAAAATGATTTCCTTATCATCATGGGGGATTGGAATGCTAAAGTAGGAAGCCAAAAGATAAACGGAATAACAGGCAAGTTTGGCCTTGGAGTACAAAATGAAGCAGGGCACAGGCTGATAGAATTTTGTCAAGAGAATACGATGGTCATAGCAAACACTCTTTTCCAACAACCTAAGAGACGTCTCTACACATGGACATCAACAGATGGTCAACACAGAAATCAGATTGACTATGTGCTCTGCAGCCAAGGATGGAGAAGCTCTATACAGTCAGTAAAAACAAGACCAGGAGCTGACTGTGGCTCAGATCATGAGCTTCTCATTGCAAAATTTAGGCTTAAATTGAAGAAAGTAGGGAAAAACACTAGGCCACTCAGATATGAACTAAATCATATCCCTGATGAATATACAGTAGAGGTGACAAATAGATTTAAGGAATTAGATCTGATAGACAGAGTGCTTGAAGAACTATGGACGGAGGTTCGCAACATTGTACAAGAGGTAGCAACTAAAACCATCCCAAAGAAAAAGAAATGCAAGAAAGCAAAATGGCTATCTGAGGAAGCTTTGCAAATAGCTAAGGAAAGAAGGGAAGCGAAAAGCAAGGGAGAAAGAGAAAGATACACCCAACTGAATGCAGAATTCAAGAGAATAGCTAGAAGAGATAAGAATGCCCTCTTAAATGAACAGTGCAAAGAAATAGAAGAGAACAATAGAATAGGGAGAACCAGAGACCTCTTCAAGAAAATTGGAGATATGAAGGGAACGCTTCATGCAAAGATGGGCATGATAAAGGACCAAAATGGCAGGGACCTAACAGAGGCAGAAGAGATTAAGAAGAGGTGGCAAAATTACACAGAAGAACTATACAAGAACGAGCTTAGCATCCCTGATAATCACAATGGGGTGGTCACTACCTCGAGCCAGACATCCTAGAATGTGAAGTGAAATGGACCTTAGGAAAGCTGAGCAACAACAAAGCTAGTGGAGGTGACAGTATTCCAGCTGAGCTATTCAAAATCTTAAAAGACGATGCAGTAAAAGTGCTACACTCAATTTGCCAGCAAATTTGGAAAACTCAACAGTGGCCACAGGATTGGAAAAGATCAGTTTACATTCCAATTCCAAAGAAAGGCAATGCCAAAGAATGTTCAAACTATCGCACCATTGCACTCATTTCACATGCAAGTAAAGTTATGCTTAAAATACTACAGACTAGACTCCAGCAGTATGTGGATTGAGAACATCCAGAAGTACAGGCAGGATTTCGAAGAGGCAGAGGAACTAGAGATCAAATTGCCAACATACGCTGGATCATGGAGAAAGCTAGGGAGTTCCAGAAAAACATCTACTTCTGCTTCATTGACTATGCTAAAGCCTTTGATTGTGTGGATCACAACAAATTGTGGCAAGTTCTTAAAGAGATGGGAATACCAGACCATCTTATTTGTCTCTTGAGAAACCTATATGCGGGTCAAGAAGCAACAGTGAGAAGTGGACACGGAACCACTGATTGGTTCAAAATTGGGAAAGGAGTCCGGCAAGGCTGTATTCTGTCGCCCTGCCTATTTAACTTATATGCAGAGCACATCATGAGAAAGGCAGGGCTAGATGAATCAAAAGTTGGAATTAAGATTGCCGGGAGAAATATCAACAACCTAAGATATGCAGATGATACCACTCTAATGGCAAAAAGTGAAGAGGAACTAAAGAGCCTCTTGATGCGGGTGAAGAAGGAGAGTGCAAAAGTTGGCTTGAAACTCAACATTAAGAAAACCAAGATCATGGCATCTGGCCTTCTCAATTCCTGGCAAATAGATGGGGAAGAACTGGAGGTAGTGACAGATTTTATCTTCCTGGGCTCCAAGATCACCACAGATGGGGACTGCAGCCAAGAAATTAAAAGACGCTTGCTCCTGGGGAGGAAAGCTATGGCAAATTTAGCATACTAAAAAGCAGGGACATCACCCTGCCAACAAAAGTACGTATAGTCAAGGCCATGGTTTTCCCAGTTGCAATGTATGGCTGTGAAAGTTGGACCATAAGAAAGGCTGAGCGCAAAAGAATTGAGGCCTTTGAATTATGGTGCTGGAGAAGACTCCTGCGAGTCCCTTGGACTGCAAGGCGATCAAACCGGTCAGTCAACCCTGACTGCTCCTTAGAAGGCCAGATCCTGAAGTTGAAACTCAAGTACTTTGGCCACCTAATGAGAAGGAAGGACTCATTGGAGAAGAGCCTAATGCTGGGAAAGATTGAGGGCAATAGAAGAAGGAGACGACAGAGAATGAGGTGGCTGGATGGAGTCACTGAAGCAGTAGGCGTGAGCTTAAATGGACTCCAGAAGATGGTAGAGGACAGGAAGGCCTGGAGGAACGTTGTCCATGGGGTCGCGATGGGTTGGACACGACTTCGCAACTAACAACAACAAATAAGAAAATAATATGAATTACTTAGAAACATTCTGAAAGACCTAATAAACCAAGATGCTCTAAGTAATGGATATGCCTTGTCACATCACAGTACTATTGTTCAATTTTCTCATCCATAAAGCCGCTTTTCTTATGGTCACTGTATTTATTGCAGATACTTATGAATAATTACTTTTCCTCAGTCCTCTAAGTGGAAGAAATTGGAGGAAAATATGTTCTTACTCTATAATATATACTGGCAAAATAACTACTGTCCTCAAAGTACTAATTGAAGAACTTTTAAGTTACCTGTTTGGGCTTGAAGGTGTTATGTCCACCCAGGTTTTGGATTCTGCACAGCTTTCCTGAAACTGCAGAAAAGGTCAGGGAAAGTAGCTGTTGTCATCCATGAATTGTTATAGTCTTTCAGAGGCTATGCTGCTCAAATAATTGAATGTGAGGTGCTTTGGCTGAAGCTGGGCTTAAGAGAACGGTGCTCACATACTGCTCTCGTGCTTGAGTAGCTGAATTTTGTTGGTGGGTAGATGTCTCCAAGCTTTCAAGACTATTATTGCTTGAGAATTTCAATTTGCTACCTGGTGGTGTTGAGTCCAGTTCAGGAATTTGAGGCCTCCATGACATAAATGAATTTACACATATTGGTAACCATACGTTAGATCTGGCTAGGTCCTTGTTGGGGAAGAATAGACAGTCCACCAGACCATCTTCAGGGTTGCTGTGAAACATATTTGGATTATTTAACAGATAAAATTGCTCAGACCTGCTCCAAGCTGGACTCCAACTGGCAGCTTGAGTTGTCTCAGGCTGTTTCATGGTATTATCTGGATAGGTTTGAGTTGGTGATATCTAAGAAACTGGATACTATTATGTTAATTTAGCCACCTATTTATTGGACCCATGTCATTTTTTTAGCATGCCTTCTAGTAAGTTCATGCTTTGGCGTTGGCCTCATTGAGAGAGGGAGTTAATGCCTTTAACCAAGAAAAAGGCACTAGTGCACCCTTTTCTTAAAAAAAAACATTCTTGGATCCAATGATTTTAGATAATTACCATCCTATCTCCAACCTTCTCTTTTTGGAGATACTTACTAAGAAAATGGTCAGTCTTCAGCTGCAAAAAAAAACCTGGAGGATGCATATTATCTAGATGTGTTTCAGTCAGATTTCAGGTTGGGATTCAGTACTGAAACAGCCTTGGTCTCAGTTATTGATGACCTATGGTGGAAAAGTAGTGAATCTATCATAGTGCTGCTAGACCTCTCAGTGGCCTTCAGTAGCATCAATCATGGTATTCTGCTGAACCAACCAGGGGGGCTAGAAATTGGGGAAACTATATTATATTAGTTCTCCTGGCTGGTTTCAGTTGGTGGAGGATGGAGAAGAGGTCATCCCCTAGGTAACTATTACTTGGGGATAGGATTGATGCTTTCTCTTCTATTGTTTAGCATCTACATAAAGCTGCTGGGTGAGCTCATCTGAGGATTTAGGGTTGGGTATAACCCAATTATACTTTTTTACCTCAAGCCAGCCAAATGAGGCTGTTGAGGACCTGTTCCAGAACCTGGAGGCTGAGCAAGACTAGATGGGAGGAACTGATTAAATTACCAAGATTGAGTGGCTATGCATATAAGGGCCCCCTGGACCGAAAGATTTTCTATCCATACTCTTGAATGGGATAACACTTTGAGAATCCTGTTAGATTCCCAGTTCCTGCTGAAAGAGTGGGTGGCAGCTTCGCCTAGGGGGCCTGGTTCAGCTTGTTCACACCCTTTTGTGGAATGGGAGGCTCTCTTGACAGTCACTTGTGCTCTAATCACCTCAAGGTTTACCTGCTGCAATGGGGCTGCCCTTGAAAACTACTTGGAAGTTTTAGGTGGTCTGTAATACAGCAGTATGGGTATGCCCATGTGATATCTTTGCTCTGTGAGCTTCATTGGTTGTCAGTCTGCTCAGTGGTGGTTATTACCTATAAACCCCTACATAGCATAAGGCCAGGTTATTTGTACGACTGCTTGTTTTCCATGGTTTCTGCCTGGCTGGTAGGTGCTAGAAGAATTGGTATGCTCCAATCCCTTCAATTAAACAATGTTATCTATCAGGACCCAAGTGGCATGCTTTCTCTGTCATGGTGCCAGCCTTATGGAATGAGATTCTCCCTAAAAATCTATGCTGTCCTACCCTGTTGGCATTCCATACAATCTTGAAGACCCGTCTGTATTCCCTCATTTCAGAGTGAGAAAGATGGTGTCCCTTTGGTGTATTTTTTACTTTGTTTTCTATCTTCACGTTGCATGGGGATGCTATCTTGTTTTTGATTTCTATTGGGATTTATGTAATTATTTGTGAGCCGCCCAGAGTCACTTGAGCTTAGTGTTCTGATTGAATGAATGAATGAATGAATGAATGAATGAATGAATGAATGAATGAATGAATGAATGAATGAATGAATGAATGAATCAGAAAAGATGGAACAGGAGCTCCTACAATCAAAGACTTTATTGAAAAAAGGAATCCATTGTCAAATGTGTAGTTTTCAACAATAGAACATATTACCAAAAATAATGAAAACTTTTTATTAAGAGATACTAAGATGGACCCTGACTTTAACCCCTGTAGGACTGAATGAGGACAACCAGTAGTTGCCCTTACTTTGGTAACCAATTTCTTTAAAAAAAATTATGTTTCTTTTAATCTCTCCTAGCCATTTCTGACTTCCTTCCCCTTTTCTTTACATATAACAGTTTCTTCCAGTCATGCTTTATATTGCTGGTCATTTGGACACATGTCTTTCTTTTAAGTACAATCAATTTTTGCTAAAACTATGTACAATTTTTTAACAGTTGCTCTTTTTTTTAGCAATTTTGTGAGTGATTTTAGTGCAATAGCTTCCAATCAATCTACAAAGGTAAGAATGATGCATGATCTTTAAATATTATTTTTCTTTTATTATAGTATTTAAATAAAAACCAAAATTGCTTTGATACTCAGGCATATTTTTTAGAATATAAGAATGTTTTACAATAGATTTAAATTTTTACAATACAAAAGCCAGCACTAGAAACCAAGAAACTGTAAGTTCTAGTTCTGTCTTAAGCAGGAAGATCTGCTGGGTAACTTTGTCCCTGTCACTCTCTGTGTCTACAACATCAGAGTCAAGCAATAATTTGATTGGTCAATTCCTGTCACAACCAAATAAATCAACACTTGGTTGATCTGCAAGTGATAGGGATAGATAGTGGAAGACAGGAACAACGGGCAGACAAACGGGATGGAAAGGAGGGGAGCGGCAATGGGAAGGCATCTAAGACACCGGATCTGGGTGTAAGGCCCAGAACGAGTACGGGGGAGCAGCTGGAAAGCAAGCCAACGGCGGCAACGCCAGGAAGGAGGGGATTGACAAGGATGGGAGGGAGGAAGGTTGGAGAACTGGAGTGCAAAAAAGAGGAGGCGGGACAATTAAGGCAATTACGGTCAGCCAGGACGGATGGCCCTATCACACGGTCAATGAGTAAGCAGTTAGGCTAGCAAGGTTTATAAAAGTAATTTCCACCCCAAAACTTTACTCTGAGGACGCTGGCAGAGGACCAGCGAAAGCTAAGTTGTTTTAATATTGTAAATAGTTGTTTTTATTGTTTTAAACTTTTTAACAATAAACAGCTGGTTTATATTTCTCCCGGAGATCGAGGACTGTGTTATTGAACAGATATGCCCGGGATTCGTATTTTTGCAGTTATCAAAGACATATATATATATATATATATATATATATATATATATATATATATATATATATATATATATATATATATATAGAGAGAGAGAGAGAGAGAGAGAGAGAGAGAGAGAGAGAGAGATATAGATATAGATATAGATATAGATATAGATATAGATAGATATAGATATATAGATATATAGATAGATATAGATATAGATAGATAGATAGATAGATATAGATAGATAGATAGATAGATAGATAGATATAGATAGATATAGATATAAATATAAATATAGATATATAGATATAAATATAGATATATAGATATATAGATATATATCGTAAACCAAATAAATATTAACGATCACCAGGATCTGTTAAATTTACAAAGCTAAGCTTTCATCGGCCACACTGCCGACATCGTCAGAGCATAAAATGTGAGATTTGGGAGTCCGTTTTTATATGACTGGCTGTTTCTGCGCCCGAACCCTCGACCTAGTCATTGGTCCGCTCATCAAATTTTATATATAAAATTTCAAAGAGGCAATATATTTTAATGCTCTTATAATGCCTAAGATGTATATATTATTTTACACAAAGTTTTCCAGTTATTGTAGCCAAAGAGTAAATGAGTGTTTCTGTCATGGATGACCTATTTGTAGTTTATGAATGTATAAGTATGTTTCCATTTTTCTGTTTGTGTCCTTGAAAGAGCTATCCAGGCAAAACTGATTGGCCAAGATTAACAAAGTCTACCCTTCAGACTTTGTGCTCCCCCCCCTCTTCTTTTGCTCTGTTGTTTTTAGAGTCTGCCTGTCTTAATTTGTTAGCTTCTATTATATGAACATGAATATTAGGAAGAATCAGAAATGAAAAACAAATAGCATATGATATGTTTAAGAAAACTTCACTTGTTCATTCAGCAGTGACAGGGTCAGCTGATCTTGCTTTTTGCATGTAATGGGGAAGACAAGTATCTTTGTTGATTACTGTATCTAATGACTGGACTGGCTAATTTAGTTTTACTATCCTACCATATAGCAAGACCCTTGTAACAATTTGTTAACTTCTTGACATTTTTATTAATGACAAGTCAATGTGGAAACTGAAGAACTGCAGGTAGAGGGAGAGTCACAGGATAGAATTTTCACTATTATTAAAAATATTTCTCTCATGGCTATAAAATCTGTAGAAAACCACATTCAATTCTGAACCCACTAATGCCTAACTACCAATTCCTTTGACTGTTACTTCACAAGGCTGAAGGTGGCAATCTGCTAGAAGTTCTGAAGGCTGAAAGTGGCAGTCTGCTAAAAGATCTGAAAAGCCTTTTAAGGAGCCAAAGAACTTTCAAGATAGGAAGACTTCTGTTTGTAGTGGACCCATAAATATGTTATAAAAATAGAAGTGTCTATGAGAAAGATAGATGATAGATAGATAGATAGATAGATAGATAGATAGATAGATAGATAGATAGATAGATAGATAGATAGATAGATAGATAGATAGATAGATAGATAGATAGATAGATAGATAGACAGACAGACAGACAGACAGACAGATAGATAAAAGGGGGTTAGAATATATTTTTCTTAAACCAACTTAGCCTATTCTCTTAAATATGAGATTGCTAATTATTTCAAAGGGCTAATTACTTTAGGATAATTACTATGAAATAATGCACTTTTTAAATGAACTTTAGAAAATCCTGCTAATTTACTTTTTCATTTTTGATAGATTCAGTGTATGGAAAATGATCAGAATTGACTTTTAAAACACATTCATTGAGTTTGTGCACATGCTGACCTTCCATGAGTTCTATGTCTTTAAGAAGCTTTGCAGTGTTAATGTCAATGCAATAATATCCCACTTTCTTCACAATTCTCCTCCCTCTGTATGTCATCTGATTTAACTCCAAAAATACCAAAAATACCAATGGAACTGTCCAGTAAAACTTAAGTTTTAAAGATGGCAAAGTGATGATGTTTTGCTTTGTGGAACTGTCATAACTTTAATTACTGGAACTGGGGGAGGGAGGTGGGGGCTACAACACAGGAAGCAAAGCACTGTGCATTTATGACTCTGACTGAATTGGGTGCAATCCAAGTAGGCTACCAATTTACTCTTCCCTCATTTGGTGTGGAGAAGGGTCAAGGGAATTGGATTATTTCAGGTGCTGCCATAACCCAGGAGATGAGACTTTGACTAAATGAAAAATTTTGCACTGTTGATCATCTGGACCCTCTTCAAGACATGTGGACTTCAACTCCCAGAGGCTGGGAATTCTGGGGGTTGAAGCCCACACATCTTAAAGGCTCTGAAATTGAGAAACACTGATCTGGATGATCAGCGATTGGCTCATGATGTTTCCTGCCTATGTTCAGTGTTCCAGAGCAGAGCGAACTTCAAAACAGTTTAGAAGGATTGGAGTATGGGAACAATGTCATACAGAAAGGTCCAACTATCCAGAGTCTCAGGCAGTTGAGGGTCATTCAATCACATGCAGTGAACCTTTTAAAATGGAGATATTTGGAATCTTGTTCATTCAGTTATATCTTTCAACCTCAAGTCACTAAAAGAGATGGCCTAAAACTGGCAAAATCTCAAAGTTACTTACTATTATTGTGTAATATTTTCTAGTCTATTTTGGTAGAAATATAGTGTATTTGAATCACAAAACTACGTAAGTATAAAGACTCAATTGCTCCCTTGGAAAGATAAAATGGTTAGCTGGCAGTCCATGGTAATCTTGAAATAGAAGAGTCACATGAGCAAAAGTGGGTGTTTCCATAACTATCTGAGCCACTGCATTTTGTATGAGCTTCAGCTTCTGAATGGTATTCATGGGCAGCTCCATGCTGAGCTAATTACAATAGTCCAGGTGTGAGATGGTTGTGGTCAAAGCAACCCATTCCAGGAATAATCACAATTGATACACAAGATATAATTGTGCAAAAGTGCTCCTGGCCACAGCTCCTACCTAGCAGAATCTGTAAATCCAGAAAACTCTTAGTTAAACTAATTTATACTAAGTCAATACCATTATAAGCAAATGTCTCCCAGTCTCAAGACTGGAAAGAGAATAGCCATGTTTCTGGAGACCTGAGGATCAGGGAGAAAAAGGCCTAAAGTTTAAACCCTAGAGTAGATATATACTATTTGAATCTTCTCTACAGAAAAATAACTTTTCTAGCTCTGAGTTTCTGCCATAAGCAATTCCTAAGTACAAAATTAAGTGCCTGGAAAACACTTTTTATCATGGCTAGGTCAAAGTCAGTCAATGCTTCTTGTCCACTATAACTGCTATTGAGGCAACTGAAGGTTTGTTTAAGGTGCGGGGCTAAACAGAGCCAATGGAACCCTGTGTCTTTGGGCCCCAAGATGGCCACTGTCACCAACCTTCCTCTGGCCTACACAATTTGTATACTGGAACTGGAAACAAGGAAGAATTTAAAGAAATTCTGATACTAATTTACAAATTCATAAATTAATAGTTTTTTAACTGTTTTAAATTCACGGGCTTCCTGTGGTTTTCTTGAATGAAAAGTGGCACTCAGAGTTGAGGTAATTAGCTCAATTAGTATAGTAGCTGCTTCACTCTCTCAAATTTCACCTCTTTCTTGTGGAGACTTTGTTTCCATAGCAAAGAGGCCTCCTTAACTTTTGATTTATATTGAAACATTTCTTGTCTTTCTCCTATAAACTAACTAACCAATCCCACTATTTCTGTTTTATTTTGTCTTGTTTTGTTTAATCTATTCCTAAAGTTTTGCTTATTTGAATTCTTTTGAACTAATTGGCACTGATCATTAAACATACACAAATAAATGCTATTCCACCTTAATACCAAGGCATTTGTTATGAAAGTTATAATAATAATAATAATAATAATAATAATAATAATAATAATAATAATAATAATAATAATAATAATAATAATAATAATAATAATAATAATAATAATAATAATAATAATAATAAAGTTGGAAGGGACCTTGGAGGTCATCGAGTCCAACCCCCTGCTCAGGCAGGAAACCCTATACCATTTCAGACAAATGGCTGTCCAGTCTCTTCTTAAAAACTTCCAGTGTTGGAGCATTCACCGCTTCTGGAGGCAGGTTGTTCCACTGGTTAATTGTTCTAACTGTCAGGAAGTTTCTCCTCAGTTCCAGGTTGCTTCTTTCCTTGACTAGTTTCCATCCATTACTTCTTGTCCTGCCCTCAGGCGCCTTGGAGAATAGCTTGACTCCCTCTTCTTTGTGGCAACCCTGAGATATTGGAATACTGCTATCATGTCACCCCTAGTCCTTCTTTTTTAAACTAGACATACCCAATTCCAGCAAATGTTCCTGATATGCTTTAGCCTCCAGTCCCCTAATCATCTTTGTTGCCCTTCTCTGCACTCTTTCTAGAGTCTCAACATCTTTTTTACATCGTGGTGACCAAAACTGGATGCAGTATTCCAAGTGTGGCCTTACCAAGGCATTGTAAAGTGGTATTAATACTTCACGTGATCTTGATTCTATCCCTCTGTTAATGCAGCCCAGCACTGTGTTGGCTTTTTTGGCAGCTGCAGCACACTGTTGGCTCATATTTAAGTGATTGTCCACTAGGACTCCGAGATCCCTCTCACAGTTTAATTTAACTGGACTAAGGTGCTTTTCTGGTACTGGTATTAGTTTAGTATTAGCATTAGTATTGTGGTATTAGTTATTTTCCGGTTCATGGGACTGTGGTGCTTGACTTTTACAAGACAGATAAATCTCATATGTAGCTAGAAAGTTGGAATTGAATCATTGATTTTAATGAGGGAAGTGAATAATTCCTGAGGTAAATGTGGCATTCATTCCCTTCTTCTGTATGATAAATAACATATTTTCTGTGTAAATAAAGCTTCCCCTGCCACTGGTAGCTGGAGATATTTTTCCTGCCCCTTTCTTTATTTGAATTTAGCAAGCTGTTGTTAAGAAAGGCTAAGGATGCTTGCCAGCAGCCAATTTTCCTCTCTACTCTTCTCCATGGCTGATTTAGCAAAACATTCCATAGCATAAATCTTGTCATTCCTGCCTTCTCCTGCTGGGCCTGTTGCTGCTAAAGCTGAGTTCAGCTGTCAACTTCAGCCCTGACTAGATTGGACCACCCACATTACCAGCCAGTGCTTTGAGCTTCTCAGGCCTGAAACTTGACAGTTGATTTGGTGCAAAGGGTGATATCATGATTAGGAGAAGGGTGTGTTTCATAGCATGCTAATGCTGCATGAATGGGGAAGGGGTAGAAGCCGTTTAGGATGCCAATTTCGGATTATGCTTTATAAAGAAGTGGTCTTTAAAAATACTGGTAAACATTCTTATTTCTACTGGAAAATGTTAAGGCTTGCATAAAACAATATTCCAAAGGAAGTGAAGGATTTTTAAAAGCTATTTTTTACTGAAGCAAATCATTGTTTTAACCCATTTAGTGCACTCCGCTTTGATTGTCAGCACCCAGTGTGCTTCTATTTGAGGACTTTTAAATGAAGGTATGAGTATTTGAACCTGCAATCGCTCTTCATCAGTGAGTTCTGTCTCAACTACTCCTTATTTGCTCCTCAATAAACAGTGAGACTGTGTAGCCTTTTTGCTGTGGGAACTGATGATAATGTGTTGGCATACACACTTCTATCACATGCTTTTAATTTTTTTATTATGCAACTTTTTGAAAAAAGAAATGAGCGCAACAGAATTGATGGATCAACACAACCATAAAATGGAAAAGCATGTAAGAAGATGAAATTCAAAGAGAAGCAGAAATTGACAAAAGCAGCCATTCATTGTAAAGAAGAAAGTCCAATGAAAGATCAGGCTAAAAGTAACCAGAAGCAAAAGACAGAAGATACTCTGAATCAATCAGTTTTTCAGGCCCTCACCTAAGAAGCAGATGCTGAGTCTGCAAAGCAGAAAAAATGACACTGGAAATCATAACGTACAGTAAATAGGTAGATTCCTGAATAGCAGAGGAGTTACAACACTTACAAGAAGACAGAGTTGTGGTAATTGGTGATACTACTACAAGAAACCAAAATGAATCTGTTCTAATCAGGCATTGTCCTCTGCAGCCTAGCAGGAACAAAAATGGGAGCAACTTTTTAGATATATTAGGGAACATTAATTCTTTGTGCTAATCTACAGTATATGGGGACCTGATACTTGAATTATTAGTGCACCTGTCCTTGGAGTGTGATTTGAATACAGGTCTGTCATAAGACCATATCCATTCATGATTAATGATGAATTAGTGGGTAGGCCTGATATATATTACTTACAACTGACTGAACAAGAGTGATGATATTCCTCTCTCAGAAGTTTGCCTGACTTAGTTTCAGGTTCTGCATCAGCCTCAAGGCACTGAGAGGGGGTGTATTCATCTTTCAAAAGATCTTTTCTGCAACCAATGTTTCTGTTCTTGTAATGACAGGATGTGAGTGCTTATGTGTTGAATTGTTCTATAGAGTCAAGCTAGGGAACCCGTTGGTGTACTAGCCATCTTGTTGCTTAGCTGGGTTCGTCTCTGGCTTCTGGATCTGATTATTGAACTGGTAGTGGAAATTCCATACCTTTGGTATTGGGGGAGTTCAACCTACATGTTAGGGATACCAGGTCAAATCAAACGCATGAGTTCATGGTCTCCATGGAAATCTCAGGCCCAATACATATAAGCCAGCACTCTTTGAACCTTGCCATTGCTTTGTGATCTGGATGAGAAGGTCATTACCATCGGCCCTTTGCATGGTCAGATCACTTCCTGATTTAGATGCAGCTGATTATGTAGGGCTGGAACTAATTGAAAAATCCCACCTCTGACACCTCATGAATCTAGATAACTTCCAGTGAGTGTTTGGGGAGCAAATGAATTTGTTAAAGGCCTGATTCACTTTTGGCATGATGAGATGACCCAAGCTTTGACAAAGTATCCCTCAAGCAATCTCTGTTGGATCATTCCTGATGGTTCCTTAGTTTACTGATAACCTGTGGGAAATAAAGCAACAGAAGCACTACTAAGACCACTGATGGAAAACATCCAGAAGACAATCTGACCAAGCATGAATATGTAGCCACATTTGGGCCTATTCCATAGTGGTAAGAGAAGCAAAGCACCATTACTTTTCCCCTCTTATTGCATCAGCAATTAATCTTGAGGCTGCAATTACCTATTAGGAAAGACCTACATCAGGGACCTGTGATCAATTAGCACACTATTTTGCTGACATTTAGCTTAGATTTGCTTAAATCTTGGGTAGGGTGCAGTCACCACCTTGTTTCGTTACCTGGGATATTTTTTGAGCTGTGACCTCTGATGAACTGGATAGGGTAGTCTTGAAGATGCTATCTATGGGCTGGATCCTTGTTCCTCTTGCTTCCTTTGAGCAGCTATCATAGGAGGCAGTTAATGTGATGGATCAGGGACAATGTTAATTGCCTCATTGTGAGATAGAAAGCTACCCAAGATCGTGAAGGAATGTTTGGTGTGCTCTCTTTTTAAGAGCCCTTCTTACATCTGAAAGTATTGGGTTATTGTTTGAACCATCATTTTAAAGGTCACAAAAATAATATCAATTTCATCAATGTTCCTTAGTCCCCTAAAAAAGGGGATTACTGGCTTATGACCCACAGACAGTTTTTTGGAATGTACATGCAACTTTAATGGTAGCAATAATGTGTAGATCAAATAAACCATATAGCAAGGGCCTAAGCTGAATAAGCCACAAAGAAGTATAGGTAGTCCTCGAGTTACGAATGGTATGGAGCCTGCCGATTCCATCCGTAACTTGAAACTCGTAGGAGTGAATCTTGTACCTTGAATGAGATCACTCCCTGCTTGTTAAAATGCAAGCGGCTCGTTAAGTGAACATGAGGTATCTCAAGGTGGGGAAGGCCATGGAGAGCCTAGTGATGGAACAGGCCCCCAAGGCCTCCCTGACCCACTAAGATACCTCATGCTTCCCCCTCCCTTCATGCCACGCCGGACTCACCTTGAAAAGATCGTCTCCTCTCTGCCGCGGTTCCTGCTGCCACCTGGAAGTGAGGCTGGAGACACTTCTGCATGCCTTCAGAGGCTGGATCCAGGCACTGGAGGCCTTTTCCAGGCTGCTGCCACCCAGATCTGAGGCCGGGGGATGCTTCTGCAACCCTCCAGAGGCCCATTTCCAGGCACCAGCAGCAGCCTGGAAAAGGCCTCCGACACCCCAATTGAGCATCTGGAGGGCCGCAAAAGCATCCCCCGGTCTTAGATCCAGGCGGCAGCAGCTTGGAAAAGGCCTCCGGTGCCTGGATCGGGCATCTTGAGGGCCACGGAAGTGTCCCCTGGCCTCAGATTCAGGCGGCAGCAACCTGGAAAAGGCCTCCAATGCCCCAATCCAGTAGATGCTACTGTCCTTGGTTACAATGCTCAATAAATATTTTGATGAAATGGGACTTGTAGTGTACTGAGTTTTTAAGACAGCAGGTGCAAGGCATGCACCAACGACGCTAGCAGACCACGTGGCCTGCTAGCTAGACTGGGTGTCTGAAAACCCGGGAATGCATGTTTAGCGCGGGAAGAAATCGTGCATCTATTGGTTAACAGTTCCCTGGCTCCTTGTATAAAAGGGTGGAGTCAGTTTTGCTTTCTGTTCTGTTCTGTTTTGTGTATGTGTCATGAATAAACTAAGTTCCTTTACTACTGAGTCTCTTCAATGTCTACCTCCGTAAGAACAGAACATTGGCAATGAAGGTGGGATAGCTGCCACAACAACAAAGGCCCGACTCACCCTGAAGGAAAGGCCTAGACCATGTAGAGGGATGGCGTTCCTACCTCGGCTCACTCACCTGCCAGTACACAAATGCTGGAGTAGAGTGCTGCGAGGAACTGCCCCGGAACCCCTCCAGCAGATTGTGCAGCACGTGGTAGTGAAGAGACCGTCGAAACCCTGCCATGGCGAAAATAGGGCGACTTGCAGAATTCGACGTCACTCACCCTGAAAGGTGGAGCTCTTACGTCGCCCAGGCTGAAAATTACTTCAGAGTTAACTGGATTCTGGAAGATGAGTTGAAGGCCGCAATGCTGCTCTGTGTTTGTGGCCAAGCTACTTTCGATATTGCGGAGAACTTAGTGGCCCCTCCACCGTTGGAGACTGTGACTTACGGCGATTTAAAGAAAATGCTCAAAGAACATTTCGAGCCGAAACTGTCGGTCATCGCTTGGCGACATGCTTTCGAACAGCGGGACCAGTGTCCTGGAGAGTCCGCCGCAGACTTCATCACAGCCCTTCGCCAAGCAGCACGGCCGTGCGAGTTTAAGGACCTGGAAGAACGGTTGCGGGACCGCTTAGTCTGTGGCCTGAGGAGCCGAGAGTTGCAACAACAGATCTTCGCCAAAGAAACTGTCTCTTTCCAGGATGCATTGAGAGAGATAACGGCCGAAGAGGCAGCAGAAGGTGCTGTCAAGGCCTTGCGGCTCTCAAAGAACACCCAGTGCTCGAATACCGTCCACCATGAGGATGCAGAACCTGGGGAAGATGCCGAATCGGACCAAGAGCTCGATCAGGTGCAACAACCCCTGGGAAGAAGACCTCCACGGCCTACTGACAAGGCAATTCCCTCCTCGAGGTGCATCGGGTGCGGAGGTCGGCACAAATGAGCTGACTGCTGTTTTCGCGCAGCAATTTGCAGGGGGTGTGGCAAGCAAGGCCACATCTCCGCAGTATGTTTGGGCCACAGGAAAGACCCCCCAAAGGAAGAGTTGCCTCAGAAAGGTACCGGGGTCCCCGGCCAGAACAGGGTGGGGTTTTGTGCAAGCAGGAGAAGTATTTATAGGACAGGGGCTCACCGGCCGTTAAAAAAGAAACTGCACATCGAAGTCAGGCTACAAGGGGTCCCTTTGAGAATGGAACTGGATACGGGCTCAGCTCTGTCCATAATTTCCCAGAACACGTTTAAACAGATCTGTGGCAGAAGCGGCCAACGGATTAAGCTCAGGCCGTCAAACCTGGTCTTAACAGATTTCCAGAACTCCCCAATGAGTGTCAAGGGGGAGGCCACGATCGGGGTACAATTCAAGGGGTTCGAGGGCCCCTTGGACATCATTGTAGTCGACGGGAACCGCACGAGTCTAATCGGACTCGATTGGTTCGAGGCTCTGGGGATTCAGGTGACGGGCCTTAACAGTCTGCAAACGGCCGACCTAACAGAAGTGTGTAAAGAATTTTCAGATGTGTTCAGCCCAGAGTTAGGGAAATACAAGCGGCCACCAATTGCTTTCAGGTTGGATCCCTCTATCACTCCAGTAAGGATTAAACCTCGCCGGGTGCCCTTTGCTCTCAAGCAGAGAATTGACGCCGAGCTGGACAAGTTGTTGCAGCAAGGCATTCTAGAACCTGTGGATAGCAGTCCATGGGAAACCCCCCATCGTCACACCACTTAAGGCCAACGGAGAAGTCAGAATCTGTGCTGACTATAAATGCACCTTGAATAAAGCTTTACAGCAACACTCCTATCCAGTGCCAGTAGTCAGCCATATTCTGGCGTCGCTAAAGGGAGGTCGCATTTTCGCGAAACTAGATTTGGCCCAGGCCTATCAGCAGCTGCCGGTGGACGACGCCACGGCAGAGGCTCAAACAATTGTAACCCACCGGGGAGCCTTCAAGGTGCGGAGGTTGCAATTCAGGGTTAACGTAGCCCCTGGCATTTTCCAGAGTGTCATTGAGCGCACGCTCCGAAATATTCCGGGTGTATGCCCATACTTTGCCAATGTCCTCATCGCAGTAGAATCAGTTGAAATCCTGACTGACAGGTTCCGGGCCGTTTTGCAGTGGTTCCGCGAAGCGGGCCTGAGGCTAAAACAAGAAAAGTGTAAAGTGGGAGTTACTTCCATGGAATTCTTGGGATTTCGCATAGATGCCAAAGGCATCCACCCTGCTGAATTCAAGCTCAAAGCGATTCAGCAGGTGCCCAGCCCTAGAATGAAGGGAGAGCTTCAAGCCTTCCTAGGGCTCCTTAATTTTTATCACACTTTCCTCCCTCACAAGGCCGCAGTGGCAGAGCTGTTACACTGGCTCTTAGACAAACAGGCTCCATGGAAGTGGACGAACGTCCACGAGAAAAGTTTTGCTGAAGTCAAAGCCTTACTGTCGTCTAATGCAGTGTTGGCTCATTTCAATGAGCGATTACCAGTTAGCATAGCTTGCGATGCATCTCTGTATGGGATCGGGGCTGTCTTAAGCCACCTCAAGGCTGATGGGACACAAGTCCCTGTAGCCTACTATTCCAGGACCCTTTCTGCTGCTGAGCGCAACTACACGCAAATAGATAGAGAAGCACTGGCAATCGTACCGGGCATCAAGAAGTTCCATGACTTTTTGTATGGTCGCCGTTTTATGGTCTTTACGGACCACAAGCCACTTCTGGGGTTGTTCACAACGAATAAGCAGACACCCCAAATCATCTCTCCTAGAATGTTGAGATGGTCAATATTCCTTTCTGCCTACGATTTGTGCCTGATTCACAAACCGGGCAAAGAGATGGGCCACGCAGATGGCCTCAGTAGATTGCCCTTAAGACAAATAGAGCCTGATCCTGCACCGGCAAACCACATTCTGTCTATTCAGGATTTGCCTGAGTCCCCCCTCCATGCTGGGGATGTAGCTGCAGAAACAGCTACCGACAACACGCTAACATGCGTGTTGAACTGTGTGTTATCTGGATGGCCGGACACGTGTCCTGGCATGGAATTCCAGAGTTTCTGGAAACGAAAGCATGAGCTATCCACCTTTAAGGGTTGTATACTGTGGGGCAGTAGGGTAGTAATCCCGACCTCACTGAGGAATAGAGTCCTTGTTTCTCTGCATGAGGGACATCCGGGAATAGTCTGCATGAAGGCGCTTGCGCGCAGCCACCTGTGGTGGCCAGGGCTTGATAAGGAGATTGAAGCCCAGGTCCAAGGGTGCCATATTTGTCAGCAGTCCAGCCCAGAAATGCCCCAAGCACCCATTCATAGGTGGGAAACAACACATGCTCCTTGGTCGAGGATCCATATCGACTACGCTGGTCCCTTTCAGGGGCAGCTCTTCCTCATTGTGGTGGACAGTCACTCTAAGTGGCTGGAAGTAGTTCCAGTGTCTGCTACGACCTCCACTATCACCATCAGGGTACTTCGCGGCATTTTTGCCACTCATGGCCTTCCCGACATAATTGTCTCCGACAACGGAGCTCAATTTACCTCGTCGGAGTTCCAGTCCTTCCTTTGGGCGAACTTAATTCGACATGCTATGTCGGCACCATTCCACCCGGCGTCAAATGGCCAAGCGGAACGCATGGTGCGGACAACGAAAGAGTCGTTAAAACGGATCACGCATGGCAACTGGCATCACCGGTTGACGGACTTTCTTCTCTGCCACCGTACCACTCCGTACACATCTACGGGCAGGAGTCCCGCCGAGCTCCGATGGGGTCGCCGTCTTATTACCAAGCTAGATAGGTTACACCTGGACCGGGGTGCATCACAGGTGTCCCAGCCATGGGCACCGCGGCGTTTGAACATGGGCGATCCGGTTTGGGCCCGCAACTACAGCCATGGCAACTTGTGGGTGGTAGCTGTGGTTTGCAGGGTCACCGGGCCTCTTTCATACGAAGTGGCGTTGGACGATGGTCGCATGCTGCGATGGCACATTGACCAGCTTCGTTGGAGATTGCCGAGCCACTCTTCCGCTCCTGGCTCTGCTCTCAGGGGGAAGGAAGCCCTTGATCCTGATTGGGAAGATCAACCAAGCAGTGACAGCAGATCACTGCAATTATCGAAAGAGGGGTTTGCCAGTGAGGCGGCTCCTGACTCAGGCACCACGTCCATGGGACATTGTTCGCGATCGGCTTTCCAAGCCACTCCAATGGCGGGTTTCGCGCCTACGGGACATCGCTCCCAATTGGCTGCTAATGCCGACCAGGGGAATACCACCCCTCAGGGGAATTCCACCCCACACCGGAACACTGACCAGGGGAATACCACCCCTATGGGGAATACCACCCCAAAACGCCACGCAGAGTTGCGCCAATCGGCCAGCCTGCATGATCCAATCCCGACCGCATTAAGCGGGTCCCCAAGTCCCGGTCTGCCGAGCCTGGTGGGCAAGCTTGCAGGCCGGGCACTAGCGGCACCTCCGAGGAGATCGGAGTGGGCCAGAGGCCCACCAAAGTTCCTGCAGGACTACGTGAGGGTTCTGTCAGCGAAGCCTAGAATTCATAACACGCTCAAAAGAACAACCTTGCTAGGATTACAATGTCTGCCCTTGAGCGGCAGCACCATGTCCTAAAGAGGTCCTAGGCATTGAAATTAAGCCTAGGCTATTGGGAGTAATTTGGAAGTCTCCACAGGGAGGCTGTCATTATTATTTTGTTCAGGGGTGCATTATACTTCCAACCAAGGGGGGAGGGGTGTAGTGTACTGAGTTGTTAAGACAGCAGGTGCAAGGCATGCACCAACAACGCTAGCAGACCACGTGGCCTGCTAGCTAGACTGGGTGTCTGAAAACCCGGGAATGTTTAGCGCGGGAAGAAATCGTGCATCTATTGGTTAACAGTTCCCTGGCTCCTTGTATAAAAGGGTGGAGTCAGTTTTGCTTTCTGTTCTGTTCTGTTTTGTGTATGTGTCATGAATAAACTAAGTTCCTTTACTACTGAGTCTCTTCAATGTCTACCTCCGTAAGAACAGAACAGGACTGTCACCCAATAATTGTTTTATCAATTTACTGTCTGTGTTTTTAAAGCATGTAAATACACACAACATAAAAAATTGATTTAATTCTCATTGTCAACTATTATTAAAGAAACACTGAAAGTCGGACTTCTGGTTCTGGTCGCAGTGCAGGCGGTCGCGCAAAGAGTCTGCTCTCTTTGCCGGCTGGTTTCCCTCCGCCAGTAGACCTGGACAGGGTTGAAAGTCGCCCTGGAGGGGCGACTACCATGGAGGAGGACACTCGTTGATGGCAGAGGGAGCAGCAGCTCCCTCTGCAGTCCGAGAAATCTCCTTTGGGCCGACGGGGAAAAGATCGGCCATTAACATGGCCGATCACTTAGCTGCTTCAGCCAAAAGTCACAGCAACATCTAAGCGAAAAGAACCACCGTGGGTGATCCGGGTGAGACCTTTCCTTCCCTCTTGATACCCTATTTTTCCTGTGAAAAGCTTCTAGAATTACTTCCCTACTTTAAGAAAGCAGCGTTTGGATACTTGGGAAAACGGGCTTTGAGAAAAAATCATTAATTTTTACTGACTATTTGAACTGTTGGATTTCGGGGATCCTGAAAAAATAAATTCTTATTGTGAAGGTGGACCTTCTTTCTATTTGCCTGCTTGTTTTTAGCTTAAGTGGAAGCCTTTAGGGAGGGGGGTGGAGTGTTTTTCTTCCTCCCCCCCTTCTGAACATTGCTGTTCATTTTTTAAAAAAAATCCAGCTGTTTGGCCGGGTTTTTGTGGAATGGAAGTAACAAGGTATCCGTTTTAAGCTGTTAACTTTCACTTTGCCCTGAACTTGGCGTGACGCCCAGACATTCCTATCTGCGTGGAAACCAGCTCAAGGGCTCCTTTTTCTTTTTCTTTTTTTCCTTTTCTGTCTACTAGTAGTTCATTTTGACTTTACAATATAAAATATATTTTCTAGAAAAATGGATTTTCTCTCTCTTTTGGATTACAATATAATAATTGACTTTTAAGGCATATTTTTATATTACTATTTTGGATTACAAATTGGACAGTCACAATACTGATTTGGATTTTTTCTGCCTTTATCTTTTTGTTTGGCTTGATGGTTATGGACTCACACCAAAAAATTTTTGGAACTTAAAGATTTTATTATGATCTTGGATTACATTTTCTCTGGCCTGACTTTTCTGCTTCCCAAAGTTTGACTATGGACTTTTACTAGAAAAAAATTTGGAACTGAAAGAACAGTTCAGAATGGACATGAAAGATGATGTTTCAGAGTTAAAAATTGAATCTCAAACTTTGACTGACCAAGTTATAGACCAAGGCTATTCTATTATTGAAATGGAATCCCACCCACAGCTTGACTATGGACTTTTACTAGAAAAATTTTTGGAACTGAAAGAACAATTCAGAATGGACATGAAACAAGGAACAACAGAGGAAGAACAGATCAACACTAAAGAGGCTGATATGCAACTATATTCACAATTTAACAAGATGGAGGAAATATGTCCACAATCTATTGAAGAGGAACCAATCAAGACAGAGGAAGATATTACATCTCATATGCAAATTATGGAGAACTTTGATGATCAAAGGCAGATTCTAACTAAAGCACTTATAATCCTAAAAGCAACAGGAATTTTTCAAATACGAGGCACTGAAAACACTGACAATATGGACAAACAACGAATAACTACCATATTGATTAAGACTGACTACATAGTGCAGACTACACTGGAAGAAAGAGAAGAGGACTACGATCAGACTCAATTGTGGAGATATATGTATAGCCAAACATTAAGATTTGAGGAGTTAGAGGCTCGTTTGTGGAAACCTGCTTGGCACAAAAAGAAAGCTAGAATTAGGTTTAAAAATGAGAGTTAAAATCTTATCTGATGGGTTAAAAAGGCTTTTAGAGACTTTGACTGAGCTAATACTATTGAGAGGTTAAAGGTTTAGGATTTTGGTTTGAGATAATACTATTGAGATGAAAATTATTGATTTGATTATGGTCGGGAATGGTAATATGGAAAATTGGAAATTTTAAATTCAAAAATGAGTTGGATTGATATTGGTGAAAATTACTGATATTTTTTTTACAATGATTGAATGCTAATTAGAAATGTATTAATTTGATTATGTTAAAGCAACTGAGGAATCTTTAGAGATATGGATTGATTTATAAAATATATATTTGATAGAGTAGAGGAAATAGAATATAGTTGAGAAGTATTAAAATATAATAGTTATATAATATGTATATTTTAGAAATAATTATTGCTTTATGGGAAATTGGGAGACCCGAAATGTAACTTGTGTGTTCATTTTAGGCTAAAGTGAAAAATGGTAATTTTAAAATAGTTAAACTTAAAAACAGGATTTTGATTGATATAAGTGAATTACTATTGATATTTTTTTTTACAATGATTGAATTTTATTTAGAAATGTATTAATACTAGGTTATAGTTTGAGGGAAATAGAGAAGAACCTTTAAGGAATTATTGAATTATTTATGTTTGATTATATTGTTTTCTTTGGATGATTGACCACCCTATCTCCACGTGGATTCTCAAAGCACTCTGTTGTAAAACCAAAAAATACTAATAAAACTTGTTAAAAAAAAAGAAAAAAGAAACACTGAAAGTCTATAAACATCTTTTAGCATTTAAAAGTATGGCTGAAAATGTAACATAATAAATGAAAAATTTTACAATTATGGATACATTTTAACCATATTGAAATATTTTTGCCTAATAGATTACTACTTTTATCTGCGCTAATATTATCATACGGAGTGTGGAAGTTTAAACTATTTGCTCCTTCTTAAGATCATATACCTTTTTTCTTTTGTTTTTTGTCCCTTTTAAAGAATATATTTTTTAATTCTTACCATAGCAAACTGCAGTTACACCAGTTTCCTTGTTATAATTTTATCTGGTTTACTAATAGGCATTGTATTTTGCTTTCAGTTGCAATAATTATTTCTACCTTTCCGTCTCTGCATATAAATTAGCATCTGCAATTTTAATGAAATTGTTTATTGTTTTGTTCATTTTGGGGTAATGCATTTTCCTTGAGAAGGGGGAACTTGCTTTTTAATCTCTAAACTACTATATTGAAACTAATGTTTGTGGTGGTTCAGTCCTCTAATAATATAATATCCTGAAGGCTTAATAAAGGTTTCTAGTTTCATAATCTGTACACTGAGCACTAAAACATGCTTTTAATGGCTTGACATGATGCATAAATGTTTTTAATGACCTGTCAACTTGCTTTTCTCTTGCTAATAAGTTGGTTATTCTGTGTTAAAATCACAAATTAAAAGCACACCTAAATGGATGAGTGATGCTCAATAAAAAATTCCAAAAAGAGTCTTTCATGTGTTCAGCCTGAACTATGTCGAAAAAAGCTGACACTCTATTTGCCCTCCCCAACTCCCTAACAGCTTAGATCTACATTGAGCATGTGAGAAGGCAGATTGGAACTATTCCCATTGATAGCATGCAAAGTTTATCGTAACTGTTTATTCTCTTA
Organism: Azemiops feae; assembly: GCA_023970755.1. NCBI lineage: Eukaryota > Metazoa > Chordata > Lepidosauria > Squamata > Viperidae > Azemiops > Azemiops feae. Next base: position 97,961 of record JALGBA010004248.1, read on the forward strand.
TTCAATAAAAGAATAACTGGTTATAGAAGCTGTTAAGAGTTTTACAGCTTTCCAGCGCAAAAATAAGCCCAAAAATTAAGCACACATTCAAAATGAGCAGGAGGCATAGTTTAGAAAAACTTTATAAAATATATATAAACATGATACATACAGTTTCATTCAGTTCTTGGCAACGTGGTAGAGAACGTGGTAGAGAACAACAACTAACTCAGGAGATCAGGACACAGACATGCCCAGACCTAGGCTGGATCACATGCCTCACACAGCCAATCCTGTGTCTCAATTAAATAACAGTTCCCATTGGCTGGTTTGTTGCTATGGCTATTCCAGTTCATAAATTCTTGCACACTGACACTCCTCCCTTTATGACTGGAATAGACATAAAACCAAATAATTTAATACTCTTCCAATGGTGTACTCCACCCAATGGTTTGGTCACTACATCTGCCAGATTGTCATCTGAAGAACAATGAAGCAAGCGAATTAGTTTACTTTTGATGGCTTCTCTGACATTACAATACTTAATGTCCACGTGCTTGCTTCTACTTTTCACTCTGTCACCTGTTGCCATTTTAATGCAAGCAGCATTATCTTCAAATACTGTTACAGCTTCTTTAACTTCTATACTTAAATCCTTTAACAGCTGTACATACCAGGTTACCTCTGAACAAAGTTCAGACAGAGCAATAAATTCTGCCTCCGCAGTAGAAATAGCTACAGTTGTTTGTTTTCTGGACTTCCATCCAATCAAAGTCCCTCCAAATAATGCCACAAACCCAGAATTGGACTTTCTGGTTTGCACATCACTGTCAACATAACATTTTAACTTTAATTCTTCAGAGACCTGTATTTGAAGACCCAAATTCATAGTTCCCTTCAAATACCTGAGAATTCTTTTCACACCCATCCAATGCAACTGCGTTGGTGCGGCAGTAAAGCGACTTAAGATGCTTACTGCACAAGCTATGTCTGGTCTGGACTACTGTGACAGATATAACAGGGTCCCTACTGTTGACTGATATATTTCCTGATCACAGGCTTCACTTTTGTCCTCACCCAAAGTGTTGTGAAAATCTATGCTCATAGATGTTGGAGCAGAATTACAATCCTTCATGTTGTATCTCTCCAACAGCTGTTCAATTTTCCTTCTTTGACTGAGAACGTAGCCACCTTTCTCAGTTTTTTGTATCTTTACACCAAGATAGTTTTGTATTTCACCCAGATTTTTCAACTCAAACTTTTTCTCCAACTGATTAGCAAATCCCTTCACCTGTGCTAGATCCTTTGCAATGAAGCAAAGATCATCCACAAATGCTAATAATCGGCAATCCCCACCGTGAAATCTTACAGTATATATGCAACCATCAGCCTTACAACTCTTGAACCCAAGATCCTTCAATGCCACATCTAAACAGATGTTCCAGTTTCTGGCTGATTGCTTCAGCCCATAAATGGCCTTGTTCAGTTTATACACAGTGCCAGGCTTTTTACTTTCATACCCTGGTGCTTGAACCATGTAAATTTCTTCCTCCAACTCTGCATTGAGGAATGCTGTGGTTATATCAAAGTTATATCAAATTTTATGCCCACGTGTCGTTGCCAACGCTAGTGCCAACCTTATAGTTTCACTTTTTTACCGTTGGTGCAAATACCTCATCATAGTGCACATTTTTCTTTTGCAAAAAACTCTGTGCCACTAATTTTGCCTTATATTGGACTTCATTGTTGGGTAACACTTTCTTTTTGTATACCCATTTACATCCTACACCTTTGTAGCCTTGTGGCAAAGTCATAGAGGTGAACACTTTATGTTCATCCATGGATTTCATTTCTTTGTCCATGGCCTCTTTCCACTTAACTTGCTCCACTTTGGATAATGCCAACACTTCCCGATAGTCTCTTGGCTCATACCACACACACCCCCTTACTTTCCCAGCAGAATATCTGCCAGGTGGAATCCCTTTGTTCCTTCGCTCTGACCTGCATGGCATTGACTGCTCTTGACTGTCAACCCTTTCCTGCTTCACATCAGAGTCACCATCTTCTTCTGACTCCTTTTCTTGCTCTTTTTCAGCTTCTCCTCCCTGAACACTGACACCGTCACTAAGTGAGTCACCGTCACTAAGTGGGTCACAATCACTAATTGGATCATTTCCAGAATTGGCATCAATTCTACCCCAATTCAGCTCTGCAAAGCTAGCAGATCTGGAAATTACTATCCTTCTGCTCCCATCACTAAAACTATAGCTCTTTGAGCCAGGCTCATAGCCCATAAACTTGAGCTTTCTAGCCTTTGGTTGCCCTTTTCTCCTAATTGCCTTTGGTATATGCACCCATGCATTGCTTCCAAACACCCTTAAATGTGCCAGAGATGGCTTTCTCTCATATAGCACAGCATATGGAGTATCATTTATAGAGGAACTCCACAGCCCATTGATCAAAAAATTTGCAGTCGACATGGCTTCGCCCCAATACGACCTGCTCAGAACAGAATCCTCCAGCAGTGAGTCTTTCATGGTCTGCAAGACTCCATTCCGTCGTTCAGCCACACCATTCTCAACTGCTGTGTACGGATTTGTGCGTCTATGTCAGGGGTAGGCAACCTTGGCTCTTTTATGACTCGTGGACTTCAACTCCCAGAATTCCTGAGCCAGCATAGCTCGCTCAGGAATTCTGGGAGTTGAAATCCACGAGTCATAAAAGAGCCAAGGTTGCCTACCCCTGGTCTATGTCGTATTCCTAGCTGCCCCAACCACTGTTGAAAACTTGCTGACATGAATTCTGAACCCGTCAGTTTGCAGCTGGCATACCTGTTGCCTATATCTTCTTTCTGCGAAGCTCACCCATTGCTTGAACTTCTGCAGTACCTCTGTTTTGCTTTTCAGCAAATAACAGAAACCAAATCTGCTGAAATCATCTACAATGACCAGTGCATACCTGGCTCCTCCCAAGCTGGTTTGCATTGGTCCTACTAAATCTGCATGTAGCAGCTCTAGAACCCTTGTTGTCTGCCTTGTGCTCTTCTTGCTTACTGGGAACACCTTGGATTTCGATGATTTACAAACTGCACAGTCTAAGTATGCCTTACACCCTTTCAAGGTTAATCCCTCTGCAAACTCTGGCATCCTATGCAACACTCTGAAGCTGGCATAGCCAAGCTTTCTGTGCAAGAGATGAATGCATGAATCATGTTGTGCCACATTACCAAATGTTTGGGCACATTTAACCTTTTGTGTCTGCAACACATAAAGATTATCCTGTTTTATGCCCTGTGCACATACATTCCCATTTCTTTTTATGAGACATTTCCCATTTACAAATGTGGTCTCAAACCCATGTTTCTCAAGACTGGAGACAGTAAATTATGCTCCATTTCAGGCACACATAATACATTATTGATAGAAGTAAAGGAAAGGTCTTCAAAAATTTAATATTGAAAGAGAAATTTAAAATTGAATTTGCTGCAGTGGAAATTTACTGAATTGAGAAGCAACTATAATAGATGGGAACCAGGAAAGGATAACATAAAGGAAGGATGTAAGAGAAACACATAGGCAAAAATTGTTATTTGGGTCTTCAGAATGGGAAAAGGAGCTGTAAGAGAAGATAACTAGCAAAACAGGAAAGAACCTATTTTTCTAAGAAGTTATAAAAAAGGGGGGCCAGAACTCAGGCAACTGAGCATGTGCAATTAGTTGATTAATATTAACTGACACACCTTGCATAAATTATTCTTAATTTTAATGTACATGTGATGTATGATTTAGTATGTAGCAGGGAATATGTAGGAGGCAGTCGGAAAGAGTGTAACCTCATAGTACCTCAGCCAATGGGAAAAGAGGAGGGATGTGGCGGCCGGGACAGGGCTGTATAAAGAAGGGAATATTTTGGGTTGGAACTTTGGAGAGAACCAAGCTTTGATAGTTTCTCTCCCCGCTTATTGCAATAAACGAAACAAAAGGCCTTCACTGTGTCTTGGCTGGTTATTGGTCAGGCGAGCTTGTCTCTGGTCACGAAGGAAAGTAGCCAGGAGCACATAACAGCCTTGGGGGCTCCTCTGGGATTTGCATCCGTTCCATCTTTGGCAGCCGGGGATATTCGAAAGGGGAGTGTGCACCTGGGTAAGTTTTTCCAAGCCCTAAAGGTCGGGTTGCCCCTGCTCAAACAAAGAGGAATCGGAAATCCTGAGACAAAAAGCCAGGACCCAGTGAAAACCTAAGGGAAAGTCGGCCGACTCAAGGAAGGACTTCAACTCAGCCTGACAGGTAAGATACCAGAGGGGTATCTATATATCAGAGGGGTATCTAGATACCAGAGGGCAATAAGAGTTTGAAGAGGAGGGACGCCTCCCCGGCAGTGTGCCGGCCAATAAGGAAAAAGAGGAAAGGTATTTACATTCCGGAATAAACTCCCTTAGGGAGATGGGAATCTCTTAGGGAAAATGTTGAAGTATTTTAAGTCAATGCTTTAAACAAGGCATTTGGACAGAGGAAGGATGATACATTACAGTATATATCTAGCCTAAGTACATGTTTGGCCAGCCAATAAATTAAATTGGGCTTCTCAGCTTGGCTTAGAGCAGTGGAGAATGGATAGGCAGTGGTTAAGGTCCCCGATTACATTTCTATCAGAAACATTCCTTGCATTTCCCCACTGCCTGGAGAACAAGCTACAAATTGCCCCAAAAGAGTAAAAGTGGAAATTTAAAGTAACACAAACCTCCAAAGGTCTGGAAATGATCCTGACCCAGTTTATGACTTAGTCTCTAGCCCATCAGGACACTTTTCGTTTGGCTCCTCATTGCTACAGGCAGGTTGTATCCCCATTTGTGGATTTTCTGTCCTTGCTGTATTTGCAGCATTTTTTATTTGTTAGCTTTCTGAGCTGTCAAGTCTATCTGACAGTCAGCCGGGAAAGCCGCAATCGTCTCCCGATGATCAGCTGGGCAGCGGACTCCGCAGGGGGCTGCTGCTTGCCTGCAGCGCGGCCGAAGCCTATGTAATTTATTTCTTCAGCTTCCTTGACCGTTGTGAGCCCTTGAGCGCTGCGAGCCTGACAGAGCCGGCGCGATCGTCTCCCAATGATCAGCTGAGCCATGGGCTCTGCAGGGGGCCGCCGCTGGTTCTCAGCGCGGCCGAAGCTTTAAAACAAAAGTTTTTTTTCTCGCTGCCTGGAGCGCGCCGCTGCGAGCTTGGTACAGAGCTCTGAGACTTCTGGGGGCTGCTCCTTTCTCCTTGCCTCTGCTGAGGCTTTTTGAAGCGGCTGGGCCTTACAGGCATGCTGCGGATTTGGCGGGCTCATCGCGGCCGCCATTTTGGCCGCTGCAACAGTTTCCTGGCCTTTTGAAAAGCTCCTTTAGAGAGAAATTCTCCTTCTGCCGCTTTTATTTGGCTTGCAAAGCAAGTGTAGGTCAGACCTACAGCTTCTGGAGCACAGGCCCAGGCGGAACCAAACGGGTCATTTCCTTGGCAACCGGGCCTACCTTGCAAGGCTCCAATTGCCCCGGCCGCCATTTTGAATTGCCTCATCATTACAACTGCCGCCATTTTCTGCCTCAGGCAGACCAAGCACTTTGCCTCAGTGGTGCTGAGTGGCAACAATTGTCGGAGCAGTGACCAGCCTCACTGGTAGCTCCCAGGTGTGCGCGTGGCCAAATTCTGGTCCAGTGGCCACCACTAATCAGAGCCATAACCGGCCTCGCTGGTTCCTGGGCAACAGCCACCCCAGAGCTCTGTCTCATACTGTCTGCATTCCTCCGGCTTCTGCTGAGAGATTTCATCAGTGATGACACACAACTCGACTCCTTTGACCACCCACGGTGGTCCATCCTTTCCAGCCAAAAAGAGGCGCAAGTCCTCAAAACTGGAGGCAGCAGGCAAGCTGAAGGCCAAGGCTATTTCCAACAAGGCTCCTTCCAAAGTGGCTGAGAAGGAGGCCAACAGGCGGCATCTAGCCTTGGAGAAGCAGTTTTCCAGAGCCCAACAACAGCAGCAGACAGACATTGTAGTCCCAGCTGTTTCTGCCTCGACTGTGGGGACTCTGTTCGGTCCTCACATCGCTCCTTTTGTCCCTCCATTCCAGAGGGCATGGTCTCCCGGAGCTGAGGCCGCTCAGGGGCAAGAAATGCTGAACCAGCCAGCATGCCCTCAATGGTCAGCTCAGCTGCCTAATGCATGGCCTGCACCTGAGGCCATGTTCACACTTACTGCAGTGGGAATCCGCTCAGTGGTCCCTCAGGAGTTCTCACCAGAACAATTCCAGGCCTTAATAGCCCAGGCTGTCTCCCAAGGCTTGGCTTCAGCTCTCCACAGACCCAGAGCCGAATCCGCCACACCTGTTATTCCAACCTACTACCCATCAGACCCGGCAAATTACGCCCATTCCACCATCTCTGGCCATTCCTCCCAGAATATAGATACTTATCCAGAGGAATACGAGCCGGGTGAGATACACCTCTCTGAGGATGAGGAAACAGCACCTGATCCTACTCTGTTTGTTGGGTTGTTTGACCCATCATTATTTAACTCCCTTTTATGTAAGGCAACAGCCTCGGCAAACATTGAGCCTGCACAAGAGGTCCCACCTCCCTCTACTACTCAGGTCTCAAATCCCTTATTCACGGAGCCTTCTGTATCTCAGAAGCAGATTCCTTGCCCTCCTCTTTTCCTCAATACAATCAAAAAGCAATGGTCAGCTCTGGGTGCACCACCCTCACTGACTACTTCAGACAAGAGACTATTCAATGTAGCCTCCTCTCTGTCTGACTTACTTGAGGTACCTGCGGTGGATGAGGCCATTACACCTCTGGTTTCTCCATCCACCATCTCTGGTGACATGGCTGAGACTCTAAGGTCAGAGGACAGAAAGTCTGAGTTCTCCCTTCGCAGGTCTCACCAAGCCTCGGCGTGGTCGATGAAGGCATCGACGGCTACTTCCTTTTTTGCCAGGACCTCCATAATGTGGCTGCGTGAACTCCAAGCCATGATACCCCAGGACCAGGTACAAGTCCACCAGACCCTGGGTAAGTTGCTGGCTACATCCGAGTTCATGGCGGACGCCTCTCTGCATGCAGCCAGATTTTCTTCGCAAACCATGGGCTACAATGTGGCTGTCCGCAGGCTGTTGTGGCTGAAGCAGTGGAGGGCGGACCAAAAAGTGGCGCCTGGCTACCGCCCCTTACACTGGCGGACAGTTGTTTGGCGAGTCCCTTACTCCATATCTGGTGGAGAACTGGGACAAGCGCAAAGTTCTTTCCCACCTTAACAAACGTGGGGACAGACGATCTACTTCAGACTATTGAAGGGCGCCTTTTCGTGCAAACACAAGCCCAGAATGGGCTCCTCATGCTCGGCCCTTTCCTCCCATACCCAACCGATCATGGGAGCGCCCCGGCCCCAGACCCAAACAACAGGTCCAAGGTAAGCGGCCCTTTCAAGGGGGCGGAGGTCGTCCGTTCAGAAGGACTAGATGACTCCAGGGACAAGGGCCCCATAGGAGGCAGACTTTCTCTATTCGCAAGTCAATGGGAGAGCACCACGACAGACTCTTGGGTGCTCTGAACTGTCAGAGAGGGTCTCTCTCTAACCTTCCTCTCCACACCCCCGGGTCGCTTCATATCTTGTCCAACGCCGTGGCGACTGGACAAGAAGAGACTCGTCATCTTCTAGACATCAGGGCCATAGAACCAGTCCCCACTGGGATTCTACTCCATCCTCTTTGTGGTGCCCAAAACCTCAGGAGGATGGAGAACCATTCTAGACCTCAAAGGTCTGAATTCCCATCTCAAATACGAGAGGTTCAAGATGCAGACGCTCCAGTCCATCCTGGCCAGCATCAGGCAGGGCGACCTCTTGACATCCATAGACCTCACGGAGGCCTACTTGCATGTCCCCATTATTCCCAGCCATCGCAGGTTCCTCGGATTTTGTTTTGCCGGGCACCATTTTCAATACAGAGCCCTACCATTCGGCCTTTCCTCCGCCCCAAGAGTGTTCACGAAAATCTTGGTGGCGTTGACGGCCCACCTGAGGCTAATCCCCGTGCGGATACAGTGTTACCTGGACGACATTCTGATTCAGTCCTCGTCCGTCCAGGCAGCTCAATGGGATCTCAACCACACTATTGGGGTTCTACAGGCCCACGGGTTTTCCATAAATTTCCCGAAGAGCCACACTGTTCCATCCACCCGTCTATTGCACCTGGGGGCGATCATAGACATGACGCAGTGCATGGTCTACCTGTCACAGGAACGCCAGGATAGCAATCGGTCTCTGGTACTCCAGATTCAAAAGGATTGGGTAGTTTCCCTAGCCACACTCTCCCAACTGCTAGGCAAGATGGTTTCATGCATGGCCATTGTCCCATGGTCCAGGTTGCACTCCAGGTACCTGCAATGGTTCCTACTACCATCCCAGAGGCTGGGCACGAGCTCCTTCACCCAGAAAGTCAGGGTCCCTCCTCAGGTTCTGAACTCCCTTCGCTGGTGGATATCTCTGGCACTGACAAAGGGGTCCTTATTCAAGGAACCGCCTCGGATCACTCTTTGGTTGGGGAGCTCACCTCCAGTCTCAGTTGGCTCAGGGCCAGTGGTCTCCACCGGACCTGCAGCACAACATAAACTGGTTGGAACTCAGGGCCATAGATCTTGCCCTCCGGCATTTCAGGAGCAGTGTAGCAGGGCAACATGTCCTAGTTCTTATGGACAATGTCGCAGCCAAGGCCCACATAAATCGACAGGGGGGCACTCGATCCAGAGATCTCATGGCCGAGGCTCAGCTACTAGCATCTTGGGCAGAGTCCAATCTCTCCTCCCTCAGGGCGGAACACATCTCGGGAGAAGTGAACTGGCAGGCGGACTCCTTAAGCAGGTTGACGGTGGACCACTCCGAGTGGCGTCTGGATCCCTCCATTTTCAGGGAGGTCTCGATCAGGTTTGGACAACCAATAATAGACCTGTTCGCCTCGCTGCTGAATGCTCAGCTCCCAAGGTTCTTCTCTCGGTTCCCTTCCTGGGGGGTGGAGAGGGTGGATGCGCTCCGCAGCCCTTGGCCCAGGGAACGGCTATACGCCTTCCCTCCTCTTCCTCTGATCCAGGCGGTCATCCGCAAGGTTCTGCTGGAACAGGAGGAAGTAATTATGATTGCCCCATACTGGCCCAGACGTCCTTGGTTTGCAGACCTCATGGATCTCTCCATCACTCCCGCGTGGAGAATCCCTCCCAACCACATTGCCCTGAGTCAGGGAGCCCTGCAGCACCCAGACCCTCAGTGGCTTCAGCTAGCCGCCTGGCACTTGAGTGGCAACTGCTAACAATGGGATCCTATTCAACGAGGGTTATAGCGATGATTCAATCATCCAGGCGCCCCTCCACGAATAGGATATATGATTCCACCTGGAGAAATTTTAGTCTCTGGTGTGCTAAAAGTCAGTTGGATTTCTCCTCACTCACCATCCCGAAGGTCTTGGAGTACCTGATGGACGGATTGGACAAGGGCCTATCGCCCAGCACCATCCGTAGACAGGTCGCAGCTCTGTCAACAGTATTGCAATGCGACAATTCGACCCCTCTGTCCCAGCATCCTATGGTGCATTCCTTTATCAAAGGGGCGACCAATACCAGACCACCAGCAGTACACCGTTATCCCTCTTGGGAGCTACCAAAGGTCCTACAGGCCCTTACATCAGACCCGTTTGAACCCATCAGGGCATGCACACTCCACCTCTTGTCTATGAAAGTCACCTTCCTGGTAGCCGTAACTTCGGCCAGGCGCATCTCGGAACTGGCGGTTCTCTCGGTAAGGGAAGATCTGTGCACCTTTCATAATGACAGGGTGATCCTTCGCCTAGACCTATCATTTATTCCCAAGGTTAACACCTTGTTCCACAGGGCCCAGGAGGTGGTCCTCCCTAACTTTTGTCCCAACCCGTCCCCCTTCCTAATCCCAGTTTCCTGATTCCAGTCTTTCTGACAAGATTATCACATCTGCATTTCTGCTGACTTGGTTTCTGTTTGGGACAGAGAGACTTGGGGGGGGGTTGGTTTCTGCCTTTAAATCCTTTAGGGAAATATATTCTGTCTTTTAAATATTTCCAAAAATATTTCTTTCTCTGGGGGGGCTGACTTCCCACAAACCCCCCCTTTGTGCCATAATAGTGTGGGTGACACACTTTTACTGGCACAAGATTAAAATTGATCTGATCAGGGAGACTTGGTAAACAAGCTTTAAACTGTTAATGCAAAAAAAAAAAGGGAGGCACTAATAGAGTTCAACCATGAAGGTCTAAAGCCAGGGCAAAAGTTCTGTTAGATGGAAAAGAAATTTATAGTGTCCAATATTCTGTGCCAATTCTTTTTAAATGTTGGATGTCACTTTGAGCTTCCAGTCAGGTTTTGAAGCACATGCTTCTCAAAACTCTTCACAGCCATGGTTTGCCTAACCACTGGCTGCACATTTTCAAGGGTTGTTTCCTGCCTTAGCTCTTAGTTCACTGCATCCAAATGCCATCTCTCCATAAATACATTCAACTGACTTATTACAATACAAATGGGGCAAGAAAGAAAACCTTACAATGAGTTTCCACCCTCCCCCCATAGTCTTCCTAATTTTTTCTGAGGCTTCAAGTGGGGACCAATGGCTCCAGGACTCCTTCCTTCCTCTGCAGCTTTCACAGGCATCTGGGGGAATGGTAGGACCTGGGAAGATCTGTTCCACTCTGGTTGCATGGTGGCCTTTTAGTGGATGGCTGGATTCCAAACCCAATTCCATGGCTCAAATGGATGGAGGCAGCATCTGGGTCAGTGTGCTCTGCTTCCAAAGGGTTGTTGAGTCATCTACACAGGGCTGAAAAACATGAGAACAAGATCTCCTCCCCACTTTCTGGGTGGACTCTCCCAGGAGAGGCAGACAAAGGCATGGAGAACAGAGGATAAGAAAAGGAGAAGTAGAATTGGGGGGGGGGTAGCTTGCAGACAGAGTTTGAAAAGGCATTAATACTGCAGTGGTTAAAGAAACAGATAGGCAGACAAAATGAGGAAATCACAGATGAGGACAAAAGAAAGCTGGATTCTGGTAAGAGAACATGAAAGGTCTCACTTCTGAACTGAACATTTGCAACATGTTAGGACTTAAGGAATTGCAACTTGAAAAATGCTGGTCATGTTTCAGGAAAAGGATAGACAGATAAAACCCATTTACAACACATACAGTAAATGCAAGAGTGAAACTTTTTCAGCAGATGAACTTAAAACATTCCCTCCTGCTAACTTTGGACTGTTCTTAAGAATACAGAGAGAGAAAGGAGAAAAGAAAAAAAAAACATTTTTCTTCACTCTTGTTTGTTGGCCAGACAAACAGAATGAGGATATTTTATTTTTGGTGGCTTATTTTAAGCAGAATTTCTAGCAGAATTTTAAAATTCTTTTCTCTTTGGATTAGAGACAGTTAACAGTCACATTTACCTCACACACAAAGACTTTGACACAAATATATATACAAAGACAAGAGAACAGAAAAGGAAACAGAAGTCTTAGTTTTACACATCCTAGTCATTCCCACCATAAATCTCAGTTAACTCAAATTAGTTAACTCAGTTAACTCAAATTAACTCACATTTCTCTCACTCCCCTGAGCTTTAAAGTTAAAATTTAGAGGTACTCATCTTCACCTTCTTTCCAAAGCAACCCTTGAGCTCAAACGCAAAACTCCCTTTACTACCCTGGCTCCACATGGGCAGGGCCTGGGAAACCCATCCACAGACACAAGGGGTCTGCTGCCGGCAAGATGGGGCTTACCAGTCTCAGTCCATTGGAGAGGTTAGCTTGGACTCCCATCTGGGGTGCCAAATTGTTGAAGGAAAAGTCTTCATCATGATTCAGTCCAAGCCGGGAATAAACAACATGGCGACTGCTTTAGAAAGAAGGTTGCAGTTTATTGAAGATGAGAGCCAGACAGAAAGATGTCTCTGGAAGAAAAGAGCGTGAGCACATGTAGGGAGTGGGTTTTTATACCCTCTGGAGCCTTTTGTTTGGAGTTGTTCCTGTGGCATGAACTTTGACCTGAGTCTGAGTGTGCCTTTCTGGTATTCTGATGGTGGTGGGTTAATCCTATTATGTCCCAAAGATCATATCCTGCTTCCCTGGGGCTGTGGCTGATGACTCTTAGACTTTTGGTGTGAGGGGTTGTTGATTCTAGGGATCTTTCTTCCTAATCCCAGTTTCCTGATTCCAGTCTTTCTGACAAGATTATCACATCAACATTTCTGAAGACTTGGTTTCTGTTTGGGACAGAGGGACTTGGGGGGGGGGGGATTTCTGCCTTTAAATCCTTTAGGGAAATATATTCTGTCTTTTAAACATTTCCAAAAATATTTCTTTCTCTGGGGGGCTGACTTCCCACAATATCTTCTCTCCCCGCTTATTGCAATAAACAAAACAAAAGGCCTTCACTGTGTCTTGGCTGGTTATTGGTCAGGCGAGCTTGCCTCTGGTCATGAAGGAAAGTAGCCAGGAGCACATAACATTATTAAACCTTTCCTCCAGACATGGAATCAGCACACTGCCTTTCCCCATGACTTTTGCCTTCTGGGCATTTGCTAAGGCCACTGCATCTCCTCCAGTTGAATCCAATCTGGAAAACAACTTAGAATTATTAACAATTGTTTGACTAGCCCCACTGTCTATTAACCATTTGTCTCTGCTATTACAATAGCTAACTTTTGCAACAGCAGCTTGTCCATGTTCTGTTTTTCTTCCTTGTAAACAATCTTTCTTTAAATGAGTTTCAGCTCCACAAATGAAGCATGTCTTTTTCTCCTGTTCTTTCCTCTTGAGAATTCTCTGCTGAGATGTAATCCAATCTCTTCAGACAGTCGGTCTGCTGCTCTGCTCTCTCTGCTCCTTGAACCCCCACCTAAGGAATTTCTCCTCGTGGTGTTTCTGTTCTTCAGAAATCAAACAAGCTTTAAGTGCTTCCATACTTAATTCCTGTTCTGGTCTGCATTCAAAAACAGTTGAAACGATGGCCCACGTTTCATCAAGACTATTTAGTACCAACAGCACCTTCTGAGATTCAGGAATCTGCATTCCTCGCTGTTCTAATTCAACAGTTTCTGCATGTTGAACAAATGCTCTTCTACGCTCTCATGTGGCAGCAGCCGGGCTCTGTACAATTGCCTCGATAATTGCACTATATTGCATGCTGAAGCACTCACATGCACAGTTTTCAACTTCAACCAAACTTCTTTTGCAGTTTTTAAGTCAGCTACATTTAAGAATTGTTCATCTTCCACACTTAAGATGATGTAAGCCAGTGCCTTATCATGCCTCCGTTGATCTGCAGCTGCTAATTGCCCCTGGGGTGGATTAAATCACAATATCCCAGAGCTCCTTAGCCTTCAGGAAGCATTCCATTTTTGCAGCCCAAATAAGATAATTCTTTTGTCCCAATTGAGGCAGAGAGCTCTCCTTTAAATCAGCCAACCTGCAAGCCTTCAGCTGAGCAGCCTTTTTCTTTTCTTAACTCAGGCAGTCCTTCAGCTTAATTACAGCGCCTTCTTGAGCCTCAATCTTTTTCTTCAGTCTGAACTGTGTGCAAGGGCTGGCTGCTATTCAAAAGGAGCAGGAGGCATAGTTTAGAAAAACGTTTATCTATAAAATATATATAAACATGATACATACAGTTTCATTCAGTTCTTGGCAATGTGGTAGAGAACAACAACTAACTCAGGAGATCAGGACACAGGGAAGACTAAGATACGCCCAGATCTAGGCTGGATCACATGCCTCACACAGCCAATCCTGAGTCTCAAATAATAGTTCCCATTGGCTGGTTTGTTGCTATGGCTATTCCAGTTCATAAATTCTGTCATAAATAAATGACAGAAGCCAATAATAGTTACTTTTCCATAGGACTTCAAAAACCCTATTCTGCACTCTCTGAAAGGAGTAGATAGAATTTCTAATGACACGAAATAAATCAGAAGTATTGTAGAGATGGTCCATTTGTAAGCCTGTTATAAAATATTACTACAGTGTATGTTTTGTGTCCTACATGGAAACAACTATTATTGTTTATTCTTCCTTCCAATTCTGCAAATTTGACTAGAACTGCCTTTTACTGATATATGGAAACAGAGTCTTGAAAAACTAACTTCTTCCCTTCCCTTCTTCTTATCCCCAAAGAAGTTAGAGTAAAAGCAGTCTGAATTGTTTCCTAATGTTTTCTTTATTTTCTGGGCTTAAAGCATGCTTCTGTACATGTTTTTGTAACTGTCTCTGCATACATTCTCTAAGGTCACCTCCATGGCTCTCAATAACCTTATTATAGGATGATATCTTATTAAACATGTAGTATTACAAAATTTGTGTCAATATGTTTATAGGCTCAACAATTATTCATGCCCTTAACACCATGTGGCTGGACTACTGCAACTATTCCTGTTGAATAACATAGGAAAGTTCAATTCATCCAAAATGCAGTAACCTGTTTACTCGCTGACACTTGCCACACAAACATATTTGTGCCCTACACTGGCTTTCTATTAGCTTCTAAATACAGTTCAAAGTGCTGATTGTTACCTATAAAGCCCACCATGGTTTGGCACCAAAATATCTTCAGGAACATTTTGTCCAACCAGAATTTGTTCACTTGATTTGCTTGTCTCAGAAGAACTGCAGATAATTCCTCATTTCTATGAAGTACATACTATTGAGTTTTGTAGGTACTACATTCTGTGGCAGTGCCTATGTTTTTGAATTGTAATGGTATGTGGGAAAGATCTTGGGAGAATGGGCCAAGAAATGCTGCCTAGGGAATGGTCAGATAACTCAAGCACTAGTCTCCTATTTTCATATATAGTTGATAAAGCAATATTGCATCCACAAAACCACTTGGCTTTGGAGATTAGCGAGTAAAGTTGTTGACTTTGATAACATACTTGCAAGACTTAAATCAAGATACACAGACTGTTATCAAAAATAAAAAGTTTTACTTTTCAAGATTTTCACATAACTATAAAACCACAGGCTAGATAATATTAAAATAATGAAGTGCAAGGATTTCACTGCGTTTCCCTGGATTAGTGAGATTTACTAATCTGCCCAGAGTTATCTTGTGGTAAGATGGGCAGCCAATAAATTTTACAAATAAATAAAAATAAATAATTACCTTACAACTTTACTCAGCAATATCTGACCTTAGGATATCCTCTTTCCTGATCACATTGGAATAATTAAAAGGAAACAGGAAAGTCCAAAAATGATATGCTTACTGCAGAAGATCAGTGTCTATGAGACTAATGAATTCTAAATTTTGCACATAAAGTTCAGCAGAGAAGTAAAGTCCTTAGCCAGATGTACCCAAGTGTCAAGGTTCATATTAGCATTTTCTTGCCAATTAGAATTGCTTAAATATTGATGAATCTCTTTTTGCATTATATGAATACATTGCCACCTCATGCTTTGTCAGAAGCTATATTTAGGTTCTCTGCAAAGCTAGAGCAAACAAAATCCATTAAAAATAGAAAAAGAAAGCTGGAAAATATGCTTGAAAACTCTACTTGACTCTTTAGCACTTACATTGTGGTTCAAAGCCCAGACATGAAATAAATTGCTGAAGTCATTAAGATGACTATATATGGCAAGTTTCTGGATGTCATTTGTATGGCAAGAAGTTCAACAATATTGAATGAAATGTGTGGTGGAAAAAAGTAGGCAGAAAAGACAGGAGGGAAAAGCCAGATCAGCTAGGCAGTTGTAATATGAAAATAGTAATATTTCCAAAGGCAGCAGAAAAAGAATCATAATGGGTGAAAATAGGATATAAATTACTGACTAGAATCCTTTCATCAAACAGCCTGATGTTAAAACTGACATAAAAAAGGCAGTGGGAGGGGGAATTACATTTATTATGTACTTTATTCAGGATCAAACCTACTGGGAAATCTGAAATACTGCCTTAAAACAGTTCTGATGTTAGAATTGTATTGTTCCACAGAAAGTTTACTTTTAGGTTTACATGCATAAAATTATTCTCACATGTATACTTGTTTCAGTGTGACTAAGGATACACATAGTAGAAAAGGAGGAAAAAGAGGATTTCCTCCTCAGTGTTTGACTTTGGATGAAATACATGCAATGTGTAATGCAGACAAAGTTAAACACTTTTAAAATCCTCTGACTTTAATGGTGAGGTTAAACTGGTTCTTCAAGGGACATAAGTGACTTTATCATCGATTAGACCATGCCTATAATTCAGCTCTGAGGAGGATATTTCAGAAACAAACCATTCCATGATAGATAATGTTGTTAGTGGATTGTGTCTTCTGCCTGTTAGTGCAGTCTTAGCAAGACATATTAGGAGGCATAGAATAAATCAGATTCCAGTCTGAGAACTCCTTCCTGCCTCTCCTTGGAGAAAATTCTGTGGCTAATCTGCTTTGATATTAGAACTCCAGAATGAAACTTGGTGACATAGTTGGAAGAACTCTGAATCTACAGTATAGGATTGAAAGCTGTCTCAGTCTTCAGTCATGCTTACAGGGTTAAAGCTGGTTTAAAAGAATCCTATATAATTGGTCTCAACTGGAAAAAAACACATTTTTGAAGAAAAATCAGGAAGAACAGTGAATTACTGAATTTGCTCCTTATTTGCACCCTTCTGAGCTTTTGATATTAAGGTTTTAAATTTTTGCTCAAGTATAATTTTAAAGTTTTTCTTAAGTAAATCACTATGCCATATTATATTGGAAACATAGACAGTTGCCTTGACAAACAACAGATTTATTGCAATGTTCAGATTTTAGCCTGTTATTCTTTTTTTCTAGTATTAGCTTTGGTCTACCAGCTAACCCTTGGAAATTCATACTGCAGCTAAGGTAAGAAAAAATGTTTTGTTGGATGGTAGAAAAAGAGACAGTAACTTTCCAGACATATAAACCTTATCCTTATTCAAATTATAGAGATATTTATTTGTTATGGTGCTTTAAATATGTTTATTTCTAATGTATACAATGCCCTATGAGGCATTTCTTTTCATAAGTTCTTAACTATATCCCTCCCTTACTCATGATTCACACAGGTGCTGTTTATCACAACTTTGATATGCTGATTCCATTAGACAGCTGCAGTACTTTCACTTCTCAAGTTTTCTTTTAGCCTAGAGCAGGGGTATCAAACTGCCGGCCCACGGGCTGGACATGTCACGCAGAAGCCGCGCCAACCTCATTGCCGGCAATGGCAAAACTGTCCTGATACGTTGCGCGACATCACGTGACGTTGCGAGTTTGACATGTCTGGCCTAGAGAGAACAACTGAAAGAAGGAAAAATAACTCTTTCCTGAGCTTCATTAAATTCCAATGTCTTTGCCAAGCTGCCTTTACAAATGTTTGGTCTGATTGTCCATTCCAAATGCTGCATTTTTTTTAAACCATTGAATCTTCTCCCCAGATCTCTCTTTCAAATCCTCCTGGGTCCTCAACTACAAATTCTTTCTCTAAGGTGCTTGGATTTACATAGCATATTCAGTCCACACAATGCACATTTATTTATTTATATATCAAATTTAAATGGTCACCCATCTAATAAACATTTCTTTGGATAGCATACAACAAAGGTATAAAACAATACAAATGTCAAAAAGCACCATTTAAATTAAAGCATAAAACACATGAGATTAGATCAACAAGAGGCCATTTCCACTGAGAGCCTGATAACAAAGCCAGGTCTTTAGGGGCTTCTGGAAAATAAAGTAGGTAAGGAGCTGATCTCACTTTGGGAGACAGATTCCATAAGGTTGGTGCCACAGCAGAGAAGCCTGCCTCCTTAAGCCTACCAAGTGTAGTTCCCTAACAGATGGGACCTGAAGCATGTATTTTCTGCCATATCTGATATACGTACTACATAAATAATGGCAAACAACCTCCTTAATTGTCTAACACTTCTGCCCTTTTATGTATTTCTTTTTTTAAAAATATATATATATATTATTGGATTTTTATGGGGGTGGGAAGGTTACATCAAGGTGCTTAGGAAACACTGTGGAGATGGGTATATCAAACATCCAAAAGAAAAATCACAGATATATAGCTCAAATTGATTCATTGAAAATTCCCTCTTTAATTCCCTCATATAGTATTACATATTCAAATTAATACATTTCTAAATAAACTTCAAACAATCCTATCAAACATCAATCACATTTCAATTATAAAAATCCAAATCCTGTTTTTAGGCTTTACTAATTTACAATTACCATATTCCAATTAGCCTTAAATAGACATATTATTAACACTTCGGGTGTCCTTCATTTCCCTTTTTAACATAATAATTATATCTAAAATGAGTATATTATTCCCACAATAACATTCTTATGTTTTCTTCATTAATACCATTGCTTCTCTTGTCACCAATCCCTCTTATTCTTCTTCTATTACAAAATAATTATCTTATTTAAAATAAAAATATCAGTCCAATAGATGCATTTCTATCTGTTTTAAATATATATTCTATCAATTCATCTATGTCTATAAAAAGTCTTTTTAGCCCAGTAGATAAAGTTTACCTCTCCAAATAATTATCATATCTAAAACAAAATATTATTACAAAGGATATCCTCTTACAGAATTCACGTACTCCGTTAGTTATTAAATCAGTCAAAATCTCAAAAGCCTTTTTAACCCATTAAATGAAATTTTAAAACACATTTTTAAATCTAACTCTAGGTTTCTTTCTGTGCCACACCGGTTTCCATAATAAAGTTCCTGCATCATCAAACCACAATATTAGAAAGTCAGTATTTCTCAACGCTTCAGATTGGTCAAAGTTCTCTTCCCTTTCTTCTAGTAGCCTTTGGATGGTGGAAGCCCTTTTATTCCATGTTGTAGTTACTAGTTGTTTATCCACATTATCGCAATTTTCAATAACTTGTATCTGGGTGTCAGTCTCTATTGGTGTTGATGCTTCAGGCATCTCAGTTAAAGTTATTCTTTGATCATCAAGCTTCTCCATAAATTGTATTTGGGGTTATATAAAGTTGATTTGTTCCTTAGTTTCCACAATTTCTCCCGGTATAATTTCATAGTTGAGTTGTAGGTATGGTTTCTCTTTAGGTGGTATATATTGCTCACTAGTCTCTTTAGTGCCACTCTGCTCCTTTTCCACTGTTCTTCAACCTATAACTTGATCCATCAAAATTTGGAAGTAAGAGTTCATATCCTCCGTGGCTTCCAAGATTTTTTTCCAGTATAAGCTCATAATCCAGCTGTGTGTTAAGTACCTCCATGTCAGTGGTGAAAGGATCTTTTAATCTTTTAGTAAAGGCTATATTTCATAAAAGTCAACAAATATTCACCTCCAATTCTTAGTAGACCAAATCACCACCCAGCTGTTTCAGTTATCTTACTCTTATCATCCTTTGAAGGTTAAAACCATCCTCCAGCAATGAAAAAAAGTATACAGTTGCAGTAACACTTTTCATCACAAGATGTCCTCAGCAGGCTATAAGGTCTTTCTTTCCAAGTTAATAGATTTTTTGTTTTTCACATTAAAAAAATAAAGAAGAAAGGCCTCTCCAAAATAGTAAATAGAGTAGTTATAATAGTAATAATCAAAAATAGAAATGTTTTCAGGCTCCCTCAGTATTCCAGGAGTTGAATAGTCAATAAAAAATTAACTGGTTTATTTTTTTTTCAATTCCCAAAGCTGTTTTTCCCAAGTGCCCAAATGCTACTCTCTCACAGCAGGGAAGTAATTCAAATACAAAAGCTTTTTACAGGAGAGTAATTAGGGAAAGAAGGGGAAGGAAAGGTCTCACCCGGATTCTCCATGGGGGTTCTTTATGCTTAGTTGTTCTTCTGGCTTTCGGCTGGCGCAGCAAAGTGATCGTCCATTTTACTGGCTGATCTTTTCTCCGATGGCCCTAAGGAGCTGGCTCGGACTGAGGAAGGAGCTGCCGCCCTTCCCCCAACGACAAGGGCCTCCTCAACGGTGGTTGCCCCTCCAGGGCGACTTTCGACCCGATTGAGGGTCTACTGGCGGAGGGAAAACAGCCGGTGGGAGAGATGGAGCTCTCCGTGCGACTGCATGTGCCGCGATCAGGAACCGGAAGCCTTGTGTATTTCTCTTGAAAGCAAACATGCTCGGGTTTTTTTCCCCATTTGTGTTTCTAAAAGAAGCTCCTTGCAAGAAAACTGGCAGGATCTCAAGGGAGCCTATAGGTGATTCGTGAGTAAAGCACTAGGGAGCAGCAGAAGAAAATGCATGCTCACAACCTCAAGTGGAGCCTGCTAAAAAATACTGAGTTTGCCCCAAACTCCATTTTCTAATGCATATTTGAACAGAAAAATTGTAAAAGTTACAGAGATCTTCTAAGCTGCTTGGTGAGTATCTAAGCCACTTGGTAAGTGTTTCTTCATTGTGTGAGCAGGATTAAAATAAAAAGTAAAGAAATAATTATATGACTTTAAAAGAATTAAAAGCAAAAAGCTTGCCAAGAATTTGAACCATGATTTTAAACAGAAGAAGGGAATAGTCAAATGTGGAAAATTATTCATCTTAAAGGATGCATTAATTAAATAAATAATATTTATCTCTGTGGGAATGAAACTGTTTAACTAAGAAAGATGTTTGGTTGATTTAGTTAAACAGAGATATAAGGGAACATTATGAAAGATTGTGCGATTATAGAACTGGAAAATGTTGAACTGGATTAAGAAGTTAAGGATAAAGAGGGGGGGGAAATCTCTATTTTTAATTTCTCCTTTCTGGATTGCAAATTAAAAAGCAAAATGGCTATGACTAGGAAAGCAGCAAAAATCAGAGAAGGGAGGGGAGGATCATTAACAATAGAACAAAAAGAAGGATTACAACATAAATTTTACAAGGGATGCTTGAAGAACTGGGGAAGAATGTCACAGCATCAGTGACTGAATCTGTAACTGCATCTGTGACTGCTTTAGTTAACAGATATGTGGTTACCTTTGAAGAGAGATTGATGAAAAGCTTTGCAAATATGGAAGACAAGAAGAATACAAACTTTGAAGAATCTGTTATACAGATTAGTGGAAAGATGAATCAAATTAAAGAAAAAATAGAAATTTTGGAAAATAAGACAGAAATAATAAAGCAAGAAACAGAAAAAAATCTATACAGTGTGCAGCACTATTGGAATTAAGAGAGAAAGAAATTTGCTTGATATTGAGAGCAATTTCAAGAAGAACCTACTGAAGATATTAGAAAGAGGATTGTTGAATCCTTAAGAAAGCTTTTGGAATTGGACAAAGAAATATGGATATAGAACTGGACACAATGTACAGAATTAATTCAAGTCTGGGATAATGTGAGGACTGTTTTGAATATCATTGAATACTTACAATACCACAATGAGAAACAGGCAGCTTTAATATTCTTAGATGCAGAGAAAGCCTTTGACAATTTAAATTGGATTTTTATGTTTAAAGTCCTGGAAGAAGTGGACTTTGGAGAGAGCTTTATTCAAGGAGTTAAAGCTATTTACACGTCACAGCAAGCAAAAATTGTTATTTAATGGTGATTTAACTGATCCATGTGACATTCAAAAGGGTACGAGGCAAGGATACCCTTTGTCTCCCTTGTTGTTTATTTTGGTGTTAGAAGTTTTAAATAGAGACATTAGGCAAAATGAGAGAATAATGGGTATAAATATCAAGAAAGAAGTTTACAAATTGAGGGCATTTACTGACGACTTGGTTATATTCCTAAAGGACCCAAAAACGAGATAGAATATACAGTATGTTGAGGAAATTAAATGAATTTGGGGCTCTAGCAGGTTTTAAAATAAATAAACGGAAAACAACAATTTGATCAAAAATATGTCCTCCCAGCATAGTGATATATTGAGTAAAAGGTCTGGTTTCAAGGTGGAGAAAAAGGTGAGATATTTGGGGGTTATGTTGATAAACACAAACACAAAACTGTTTCAAAATAATTATGTACCTCTTTGGAATGATATAAAAAAGGATTTACAAAGATAGGACAAACTACATTTATCATTACTGGGCAGGATTTCAGTAATTAAAATGAATGATTTACCAAAGATGCTCTTTCTGTTCCAGACAATACCAATACTTGCAATGGATATTCCATTTAAACAGTGGCAGAGGGGTATCTCTAAATTTATATGGCAAGGAAAGAAACCAAGAATCAAATACAAGTTATTGCAAGATGCTAAGGAAAGAGAGGGTCTGGGTTTACCAGATTTGAAATTGTATTTTGATGCATGCTGTTTGATTTGGTTAAAAGAGTGGGTGAACCTCCAGAATAAGAGGCTGCTCAGTTTGGAAGGCCATGAATTAAGGTTTGGATGGCACGGGTATTTATGGTACGATAAAGTTAAAGTAAATGTTGATTTTAATAATTTTATTAGATGCACCATATTAAGAGTTTGGAATAAATATAAAACAAGTTTTTTTTACGAAATTGCCCCTATGGGTGTCTCCCCAAGAAACTTTTTTTAGAAAAGAAATGGTGATGAAGCCGGACTGGTGGACATATGATAAATAGTATCTTTCAATTCTGGAGACCCCATCCTCAAGTCTAGGGAAAAATTAGAATTAGAAGGTCACATTTGTCACTGGTCTACATATCAACAAATGGAGGAAAGATTTAAACTAGACAAAAAAGGCCATGGTTTTGAGTTTGCTAAAAATGAACTGGAAATCCTACTATGTGGTAGTGATGATCATATAATTGCCAAGGTCTATAAAACATTATTAAAATTGAATTTGGAAAATGAACATGTAAAACACTGTATGATCCAGTGGGCAAGGAATTTTGAGTATAATGTGATGTTTGAAAAATGGGAGAATATGTGGATAAAAGGCTTAAAATACACATTAAATTATAATCTAAAAGAAAATTTTTACAGAATGATGTATTGCTGGTATTTAACACCAGATAAGTTATCTAGAATGTATAAAGATGTTTCAAATGAATGTTGGAAATGTAAATGTAAAGAAGGGACTTTTTATCATTTATGATGGACATGTGATAAGGCAAAGAAAAATTTCCATTGTTAAACAAGACAGATGTTAACTGAATTATGCCCTATTTCTTTTGCCCTTTATTTGTCAGAAGCCAGTTGGAAACGTTACAAATGGTGATCACATGACCCTTGGACAGTGCAACTGTCATAAATGCAGGCCAGTTTTCAAGTGCCTGAATTTTGCTCATGTGATCATGGGGATGCTGCAATGATCATAAGTGTGAAAACTGGTCATAAGTCACTTTTTTCAGTGCTGTTGTAATTTCATATGGTCACTAAATGAATGGTTGTAAGTCAAGGACTCTCTGTATAGACTTTTCTAAGTTTATGACATAAATATGGATTTTAAATGCCTAATGTGGAATATAAATGGGGCAAATGTCAGACAAAAAGGAAAAAGTTATTACACTATTTAAAAAAGCTAAAATAAGAGATACTTTGTTTATAGGGAACACATGTAAGAATAACAGACAACAATATTTTAGGATAAAAATGTATTTCCTCAGGAGCAAGTAAGAAAAAATGGAGTTGTTTTGTATATAAACCCAAAATTATAACCAATACTGATATTGATTGATGACCATGGCAGATACATGAGGGTTGAAATTAATTTGAATGAAACCCTGACTATGATATTAGGAATATACACCCCAAATGATAACAAGCAATATTTTTCAAAGACTTATGGAAAAATTAATAGACTTGCAATATAAAAATTGGTGCCTCTTGGGAGATTGAAATGGAGTTGTTTGCCCACAAAAATATAGAATTTCTATGAAAAGAATTAAAACAGCACAAGGTAAATTACACAAAATATTTTTTGAAATGATGGACAACTTTGAGCTTATATATATATGGTGACATAAGAATGGTGACTCTAAAGAATATACATATTTCTCTGAAAGACAGGTCTTTTTCAAGAATAGATATGATTTGGATTTCTAAAAATTTTGTTACAATAAAAAGTGAAGATATTGCCAAAGACCTTTTCAGATACCCAGTGACTTTAAAATATAAAGGAAAAATTAGAATTTATAGGTGGAGGCTAAATGATATTTTTCTACAAAAAGATCAATTATGGAAGATTATAAAAATATAACTATTAAAGAAATCAACTATAAAGAGAATTTTTTTAAAGCAAACTTAAGGCATTGATATAAGTAGGAGATGCTAGTAAAGCCTTTATGAAATGGCAACTTATACAGCAGAATAGTAAACTGAAAAGTCAGGCTTGAGAAGATGCAAAAGATTTGAATGACGATAAATGGAAAAGAGGAGGAATTAAGGACATCTCCAGGAAGGAAATATATTTCAAAGGAAATTAAGCTTTTACAACCTCTACTTTCAATGTTAACGATAATAGGAATGAAAATAAAAATGATTTTTTAGTAATGCATATGTTACCTGGTCACTGTGACTGGGGCCAGCCCTCCACTCAAGAATGGTTACTTCAGAGGGCAAATGATGGAAATTGAGAATGGCAGAAAGCTGTGCATACAATTCCCAAGACTGTTTCTAATAAAGGGTGCTGTCCTATTACATTGCTCAGTTAGAGAGTCACAAAAAAGAGAGCAGGTTAGTGCCTCTTCTTTCTCTACCTTCTCTGGTCTGCTGGCATAGATGGCATGCTTAGAGCCACTGCAGTCCCCCAACACTTGAAAGCCCTTACCAGATCACTCCCACCCTCTCCCATCCTAATAATGGGACATAACTGCCAGTGTTGATTCAAGGACATAGAAGTTAGTTTTGTTGTAGGCTGCAAAATAACTGTGGTATGGAATTAAATCTTAGGGCATTCTTCAACTGAAAATTTTATCATTTTGGTTTCTAACATTTTGATAGTGGAGTGGCACATTGAAAAAGCCACTGTTATATGTAAATATTACAACATATTGTTAATTGAAAAAGGTACTACAACTCATCTTCTGATTTTGGGCTACCATATATTAACATGGTTCTCCTCTCTCAAGGACTACAGCCCCAGAATATATTTGAGTGATTCAATGTCTTGATAGCTTTTATCTTTTCCACATGGGGGCAGTAACATTCCAAAAAAGGTATGAATATAAAATGACATGCAAGTCACATCATAGTGACATTATATATCAAATCTGGTCATAGGAATCAAATGATAATTTAAGTATTGAAATGGACAGTAAGACTTCAAAGCAATCTTTCACATGTTTAAATGAAAGGAAATGGCATTGGACAGTGAGGAACCTCCTTTGACAATTTTAACAGGTTTCTGTCTGGAATATTCCCATCTGTGGCAAGAACAAGCTGCCTTTACCCACCTCTTACCTTTCCTCCATTTCTTCCTATAGTCTACAGCAGCAATGGACCCATTTAGACTTGCTATATTTCACACACACACACACACACACACTCACACACAGACCAGCTTATCCAACCAACATGGTCACTAGTGAAAAATCCTAAGTTGTAGTTCGACAAAGTCTGGAAAACCATAAATTAATAGATATGACTGATAGATATTTAGCAGTCAGGCATTGTTAAAAACAATGTGCCTTGGTTCTTTCCAAGAACAAACAGCCTTTGTGAGTTTTAAGGGATCTATAATACTGTGTTATTAATGAGTGGGAAAAAGGGAGGAAAACTGCATTGAGCTACAGGTGACAAAAATTGTCCCGAGAAGCAAGTTTGTCCTATAAATAACACTCCAGGAGCACAACCAGTGTGAGAGAAAAGACCTGACACAAAAGAGTGAGATATAATTTAAAAAATAATATATAAATAACATGTACCAAAAGCTGGCCTGTACGTGTCAGCATGGGTACACTGGAAATTTCCAGCAAAGGGATTTCTGGTACAGTAATCTGCCCTCTCTTGTCACCTGCCTCTAATGTGATTTGCTACTGAGGTATTTACATCCTCACTGAATGTTCAATGATAGTTTGTTGGCCATAGAGTAATTGGCCATGAAGGGCAATGCAACACTTATATTCAGTTACACAAAACCATCTTGCAAAGTAGGAAATTATAGGGAATGGAGAAGGGAATGGAATGGACTCTGAGAAGCCCTGCCCGAGATCACCCAAGGATCTTTTTGTACAGGTGAGATTTAAGGGATGTCTCTTTGCCCAATGCCACACTAGC
The DNA here is from genome assembly GCA_023970755.1 of Azemiops feae. Taxonomy (NCBI): domain Eukaryota; kingdom Metazoa; phylum Chordata; class Lepidosauria; order Squamata; family Viperidae; genus Azemiops; species Azemiops feae. The sequence continues at coordinate 124,094 of JALGBA010004248.1, forward strand.
TACTAGAAGCCATAGATAGCAAGCAAACCCTGACTGACCATATGTTTAAAACACTTGAAGCTCTTTTCTTGGAACTCTTCATCCATGTTCTAAAACAATGTTTAGGTTATAGAAACAGCTGTGTTTAGTAAGACAGGGTAGAGCTGTCCAATTTGTAAAGCTAAACGTAATTCTGAAAGGGGCAATACTCATGTTGGGGAAAATACTTCAAAGGAGGACAAAAATGATTAAAATGGACACAACCATTTGTTTAAACTATGAGTCTCTGAAGAAAAACCAGCCTAATGTAAACAACCCTGGTAAGGTCTGAGCAGCTGTTTCATGTAGTTTTATCTCTGACCTCCAGTGTGTAAAGAAGATGGAAAGAAAAGAGTCATAGCAGGGCATTATAGCTTTTACAATACATTGTAACTTATTTAAAAAATAGTGAGTAAGCTATTTTAAAATACCATAATGTATCTCATCTTAGTTTCACAATGTTTTTAAAGAAGAGAAAATAATAGTTTTTGTTCTTAAAAAAAGGAAAATGAGCAGTGATGAGAATAAGCTTGGTGTAGCGGCTAAGCTGCTGGCCTAGAAACCAGGAGACTGTGAAACTTCTAGAACCCCCTTAGAATGAAAGCCACTGTCTGACTTTAGGCCAGTCACTCTCTTTCAGCCCACCCCACAGGGTTATTGTTTTGGGGAAAACAGGAGGGAAGAAGTATGTTCGCTGCCCTGAGTTTCCTCCTCCTCAAAATAAGACAGTATAAAAATATAATAAAAAGCAATAATGTACCTGGAATCAGGAGTAGATTAATTTTGATATATATTTTTTTGTAGTGGCAAGCCGTAGAATTGCTTTAGCGGTTTTCCTTCCTGGAAAATTTCTGTGAGCATGGGAAAAAGTCAAGACTAGAAATACATCTTAACCTAAGGGTTTGTTTTGTTGCAAGTAAATGAATTGAATTAGCTGAGTTTGCCAGAACTGTCTAAACCAAAATCTAGCAATAAATTAAAATCTCACATACCAGACTTCCAACTAGACTTTACATGGTTAATTGAACATGGATCCAAAGGACTGCATGATCAGTTCAACCAAGCATAGGAAGCTTTGAAATAATGTTTTTTCAATAGTAACCCTTCAGGCTATTAACCAAGTGAGAGGAGTTTTAGAAGCAGCATGGGATTATGGATTATGTCTGTATAATTAGGGGAAAAAATCTTGAAGAAGCCCAAGATTATAAAAGTGCCTAAAATAAATTTTGGAAACCCTGAGGTTTATACATTAGTCCATTAAATAAATTTATATTGCTGCACATCTCATATTGAATATGTGATTCTAGGCAGACTAATACAAATAGACAAAAATTAAATAAAACATCTAGAATCATAAAGCATTCATTAATACACTCAGGAGATGGGCTCTGACACATGCCAGGGTAGGGCCTGGCCAGGCTCTGGCACAAAAGCAAGTTAGCGAAGGCTTACAGAAGGTCATAGAACATAGAATAACAGGATTGGAAAGAACCTTGAAGGAATTGGCAGAAGGACCATGGCAGGAGATCCCATACCATTCTGGAAAAATGAATGTCCAGTATCTTCTTGAAAATCTCCAGTGATAGAACACCCATAACTCCTGGAGCCAGCCCGTTTCACTGATTAATTGTTCTCACTGTCAGGAAATTTTTCCTTAGTTGTAGATTGGATCTCTTTTAATGATCTTCTACCCATTGTCATGCGCTCAGGTATTTTGGAGAATAAGTTGACTCCGTCTTCCCTGTGACAGCCCCTCAAATATTGGAAGACTGTTATCATATCACCTCTAGTCCTTCTCTTTGATAGACTAGACATACCTAGTTTCCTCAATCATTCATCATATGGTTTAGCCTCCAGATCCCTTATTGTCTTTGTTGCCCTGTTCTGCACTTTCTAGGTTCTCAACATCTTTTTATATCATGGTTACCACATTTAGACTCAGTATTCCAAGTGTGATTTCATCAATGCAGTATAAAGCAATACTATCACATGATCTTAAAACTGTTGATTCAAGCTAGGACTGCAATAGATTTTTGGGAGCTACAGCACACTTCTGGCTCATATTTAAATGGTGGTCTACTAGGACATCTAGATCCCTCTCACAGTTGCTACTATTGAGCTAGGCACCACCTATTATATATCTCTACATTTGGGAGGTTTTGCCTATGTGTAAGACCTTACTTTTCTCACCACTGAATTGCATTTTGTTGGATAGCGCCCAGTGTTCAATATGTCAAGGTGCTTCTGAATCTAAAGTCTATAATCTAGAGCATTAGCTATTACCCCTGGCTTGGTATCATCTGAAAATTTGATGAGTTTCCCTTCTATGCTCTCATCTAGGTCATTTAACAAGATGTTGAAGAGTATTGGGCCTAAGACAGAACCTCAGGGTACCCCACTGCATGCTTCCCCCCATCCCTCCATGTAGATGTAGTTCAATTGAGGACTACTCATGTAATCAGTCAATTGCGAATCCATCTGTTGGTGGTACTGTCTATCCTGCACTGTTCTGTTTTACCAAGAAATAGCTGTGGTCTACTTTGTCAAATGTCTTACTGAGTAAGTAAACTATATTTCCCCTTTCCACTAATTTACTTTGTCAAAGAAGGCAATAAGGTTTTTTTGGCAGGATGTTTTTAACAAATCCATTCTGGCTTCTATTAATTGCCTTGTTCATTTTCTAGGTGCTCACAAATGCACTGCTTGATTCTTTTCTAGGATTTTCCCAGGTATTGATGTCAAGTTAATTAGCCTGTAGTTTCCTGGATTCTGGATCAGCAAGGTGGGGCCATTTTCTGACCTACAGAAGGATGATACTGTAGAGCAGGGCTTTTCAATCTTTTCACCGATTGTACCACTTTTAGGATATGGCAATATTCGAGTACCACCTAGCAAGGTGTCAAAAACGTGATGACCAAAAAAAAACCCTGTTCAAAGTTGCAATTGCACTGAAATGACTTATGACCATTTTTCACACTTATGACCATTGCAGCATGCCCAGGGTCATGTGATTTATATTTGGATACTTGGCAACTGATTCATATTTATGATGGTCACTGTCCCAGGGTCATGTGATCCCCTTTTGCAGCCTTTTGACAAGCAAAGTCAATGGCAGGGCTGCTGGTGGCCAAGTGCTAAGTTCCCTCCCTCCCTCCTTCCCTGCCTCCCTCTTTCTCATGGCCACCTCCTTCTGAAGGAAGAATTTTCCATATTTTCTCTCTTCCATATATTCATCAAACAAGGAAAAGCCTCCAGAAACAGAAAAGACAAACTGCTGAGTGAACTAGCTTAAAAAGGCACATTCCCCTTTAAGAATTAGCTACTGGCTAGAAAGGAAAGTAAGGAGCCGGCAGCCGGCACTTAAGGAAGAAAAAAAATGTAGTAAGTATTGGCTGCCGGCTAAGGCAGCCTCCCCAAATGGCTCCATTCATAAGTAAAGGAACCTACAGGAAAAATCCATTCAGGAGAAAAATACTTCAAAATCCCTTGCAGCAAAACGTACAGCTAACAATAGCAGAGCAATAGAAGCTAACACGAGACATCAGCCATTAGCCATCAGCCAAATAGAAATTGCCAAACACTCCTTAAGAACACAAAGCCCACATTGCACAAATCCCAGAACTTCAGTCACAAAAGCACATAAGAATCCTTCCATTCTCCATCTCCCTCCCTCCCTTCTCCGTGCCTCACCTCCAGCCATTGCTGCTTTTCATTCCTCTTGGAGGGCGACCCCTCCCCCACTGCATTTCTTGCCTGTTTGCTACTGCCAGCACAGGTGGCTGCCACAGCAGTTGCAAATTAGCTCATGGCCGGCCTGCTTGATTTGATCTCCCCTCCCCCCCACCCTCTTCCTCCTCCTTCGGTGCAGCTAGAGCTGACTCCGCCTCCTCCCAAGGCTGCTGCTTTTTTCTCTCTCTCCCTCTCCCGCCCAAACTGCCTCCTTTTATAGGTCTCCACCCCCCTCCTCCTCCTTTCTCATGGGGGAGGGTGAGCCAGAAGTGAGCCTGGGGCCTTTGTCTTGCCCAGCCACTCTGCAGCTCCAGAGGACTCTCTCACTGTAAGTCCTTGCCTGTGCTGGCTCTTTCCCTTCCCCATTACACTTGGCTGGGCAGGGCTGCATACCACTTGCCACTTGTTAATGTACCACAAGTGGTACACGTACCACAGGTTGAAAAGCCCTGCTGTAGAGGATGGGCACCATGGGTGTCTAGAAAAGGCTCTCCTTCTAGACTTTTATATTTCTTTTTCTTCAAATAATCAAAAGTAGTTTCAGTTTGAAATAGTTGTACTGAATTTGTTCAAATACAAATCCTGTAATTTATTTTCTTAACTATAGTGTGTGACATTAATTTGCAAGGATTGTTATGGTTTTGCATTAATCAAAAAAGGTGTTTTGAATAAGGCTGAATATTATTTTAGCAATATGTATAACCTGTGACATGGAAAATAGGTGATGGATTTGCTATTTTTATATAAAAACAATTTTAATACAGCTCATCCTCTTTCATTGCTACTAATAATATTCACTGAAGGTGTGCACCTCAGACCTCTAAGAGAATGTTCTGTATTACATAACCCAATTACATAACTTAGCCAATGTTTGGCCACAAGATACTGTCATCTGTCTCACCTCCATATCAATAATTAACAATGTATGTAGATTTGGAAGTATGTTACCCAAAATATTTTCTACTATCCCAAATTACACCATATTCCATATATTACATTGAAAGTCTGCCAGCCCTGGAGGCTTTGTTCAAGTGATATATTTCCAGCTGTACCAAGAAGTATGAATTATTAAATATGTCTATTTGAAAAAAGTTTCACAAGGTTCAAAGGCTAGAACTGGAAAAGCTGGATGATCACTAATTTAAAGAACATGGAGACCAGTTATGCTGAAGACAAACTAGCATAATAATTATTTAGGTTCCCTTTCAATAACTATAAATGCTTTAAATATGATTGCAGAACATATTGATTTTGATTAAAGCAAGTTATGTAAATAGATATGTAAATCATTATACAATAGAGAACACTCCATTAAGCTAGTAATACAGGAACAAGCAACATATGGTTCTCTAGATCAGGGCTTTTCAACCTGTGGTACGCGTACCACTTGTGGTACATTAACAAGTGGCAGGTGGTACGCAGCCCTGCCTAGCCAAGTGTAGTGGGGAAGGGAAAGAGCCAGCACAGGCAAGGACTTACAGTGAGAGAGTCCTCTGGAGCTGCAGAGTGGCTGGGCAAGACAAAGGCCCCAGGCTCACTTCTGGCTCACCCTCCCCCATGAGAAAGGAGGAGGAGGGGGGTGGAGACCTATAAAAGGAGGCAGTTTGGGCGGGAGAGGGAGAGAGAAAAAAAAGCAGCAGCCTTGGGAGGAGGCGGAGTCAGCTCTAGCTGCACCGAAGGGAGGAGGAGGGGGGGAGAGGAGAGGAGATCAAATCAAGCAGGCCGGCCATGAGCTGATTTGCAACTGCTGTGGCAGCCACCTGTGCTGGCAGCAGCAAACAGGCAAGAAATGCAGTGGGGGAGGGGTCGCCCTCCAAGAGGAATGAAAAGCAGCAATGGCTGGAGGTGAGGCACGGAGAAGGGAGGGAGGGAGATGGAGAATGGAAGGATTCTTATGTGCTTTTGTGACTTTGAAGTTCTGGGATTTGTGCAATGTGGGCTTTGTGTTCTTAAGGAGTGTTTGGCAATTTCTATTTGGCTGATGGCTAATGGCTGATGTCTCGTGTTAGCTTTTATTGCTCTGCTATTGTACGTTTTGCTGCAAGGGATTTTGAAGTATTTTTCTCCTGAATGGATTTTTCCTGTAGATTCCTTTACTTATTTTTTTTTTATTTTTTTTTTAAGATTAAAAAACATTGAACGTAGTGTATCATCTTTGACATACATCTTTGTCTAAACATTCCTTATTATACACATACTTTATACATTTCAGATATTCTTCCTCTATTTACATCCGTTCTAATGACCTTCCTTCTTTTTTTTCCTTCCATTTGTAAAATTTATTCCAGCTTAAGTAGTATTCTGTTTCCTCCTGATTTTTTAATTCTTTCGTCATCTTATCCAATTCTGCGCAATACAAAATTTTCCTTATTAACGCATCTCCACTAGGCACTTCATTTGTTTTCCAATTTTGGGCAAACAAAATTCTTGCCGCCGTTATTACATGAATAATTAAGTATATATCATCTTTGTTTATATTTTTTTCTAATATGCCAAGTAGTAGCATCTCTGGTTTATATTGAGTTTTTTGACCCGTCATTTCTGTTATCCAATTCCAAACCCTCTGCCAATAAACCTGTACCTCTTTGCAGTCCCACCAAACATGAAAAAAAGTACCCTTTTCCCTTTTACACTTCCAACAAAGTGGTGAGTAGCCACTATACATTTTTGCGAGCCTAGCCGGTAGCAGGTGCCATCTAAAGAGCATCTTATAGAGATTTTCCTTATAAGTTGTTGCCAATGTAATTTTGCAATTACGTTCCCAGATTTGCTGCCATTGGTCCATGTTTATAGCGTGCCCCAAATCTATTGCCCAGGTAACCATTGTTTCTTTAACTTGTTCTTCAAATAATTTATATTCTAACATATATTTATATATTTTTATTTGTTTTTTCTCCGAGCCTAATAATATTTTATCAAGCCCCGTATCTTGTCTATTAATTCCCCATTCTTTCTTGTCTTTCACGTATCTTGCTTGTATCTGAAGGTAAGACCACCATTCCAAAGCAATCCCCTGTTGTCTCAACTCTTGCCTTTGCTTTAGATATCCTTCCTCTGACAGGATATCTTTGTATATGATAACCCTATCTTGCCTATAAAGGTTGGGGTATATAACTGCTTCTAATGGTGAGAACCAGCCTGGGAGTTTTGTATAGTATTGACATTTAACTATATTCCAGCTTTTTATTAGTTCTTGCCGGACTTTATGCCTCAGGAAGTATTGATGGTTCCTACTTTTATCTGTCCATAGGTGGGCATGCCAGCCCTGCTGGAGATCGTGCCCCTCTAATAGTAAACATCTTTTATTTTCCAATGTTATCCAATCCCTGATCCACGTCAGGGCCGCCGCTTGATAGTATAACTCCCAATCCGGGAAGCCTAATCCCCCTCTCTCTTTAGCATCCTGTAGAGACTTTTGCTTTATCCTCGCCTTCCTTCCTTGCCACACAAAATCTAAAGTTAACTTATTCAACTCTTTAAAGAATTTTTTATCTAATTGGATTGGAATATTTTGGAATAGAAAGATAATTTTGGGTAAAATATTCATTTTCACCGCTGAGATTCTTCCTAGAAACGAAAGATGTAGATTTCTCCAGCGGTCTAGGTCAACTTTTATACGTTTAACTAATTTTCCGTAGTTATCCTCTCTAATTGATGAGCAACGTGCTGACATAACAATGCCCAAATATTTTATTTTAGTAACTACTTGTATTCCTAATTTTTCCCCAAGATTTTCTTTTTGCGTGTTAGTCATATTTTTTGCTATGATCTTTGTTTTATTTCTATTTATTTTCAAGCCTGCCACCTCTCCATATTCCTCCAATAGTTCAAAAAGCTTCTGACCTGATTGCACGGGATCTTCCAAAATAAATACTAAATCATCGGCATATGCTTGGAGTTTATATTTTTCCTTTTTAATCTCAAGCCCTTTAATTTGCTCTTCTTGCCTTACAGTCCTGGCTAAAATCTCCAATGTATATATAAACAATAATGGCGAGAGAGGACACCCTTGTCTTGTACCTTTCTGAATATTGAATTTATTGGTGGCCTCACCGTTTATTATAATCTGGGCATTCTGTTCGGAATATATTGCAGCTATAACATTTAAAAATTTTCTCCAACATCCATTAATTTCAGTTGTTGGATCAGAAATAGCCAATTAACATTATCAAATGCCTTCTGTGCGTCCAAAAATAAGAGTGCCATTTGGCAATCGCTATGTGATTCGTAGTATTCCAATATGTCTAAAATTGTCCTTATATTCCGCTTAGTCTGCCTATTTGGGAGGAAACCATTTTGGTCACTATGTATGAAGTCAATTAAATAATTTTTAAATCTCTCTGCCATTATTGATGCTAAGATCTTATAATCGACGTTTAGTAGGGAGATAGGCCTATAATTTTGTATCTGTGTTCTCTCTACATCTTCTTTTGGTATTAATACTATATTTGCCTCTAACCAGGATTTAGGTATTTTTGCCTCAGTTAAAATGTCATTGAAAACTTCTAATAGGTGTTCATTAAGTACATTTTGGTGTTCTTTATATAATTCCGCTGGTATTCCATCTGGGCCGGCCGCTTTATTAATTTTTTGTTTACTTATAGCCGTAGTTATTTCAATCATACTTATTTCCTCATTTAACATTATTTTTTTTTCCTCTGGTATCTTCGGTGTATCTGTCTTTTCCAAATAGTCTATTATCTTTTCTACACTTTGTCCCTCACTCCTCTTATATAAATTTTCATAATATCTTTGAGCAATTCCCCTTTTAATTATCTCATCATGTTGAATCTCTCCTTCCTCATCTTGCAAATTAACAATCTGTTGCTTCTCTTTCTGCCTTCTCAGTTTATACGCCAACCATCTTCCAGGTTTATTCGCGTATTCAAAATTATTTTGCTTGGCAGCCTTAAGTTGTTGTGCTAACTTTTCCGAGTCTTCTATACAAAGTTTATGTTTAATTAATTCCATTTTACTTTTCAAACTTTTATTATTTAGGTCACCCTGATATTGTGTTTCAGCCTGCTTATATTCTTCTTCCAGTCTTATCCTGTGTTGTTTTTTTTCCTTATTTCTCTTGGCCATATATGAGATTGCAACTCCCCTCATGTATGCTTTAGCTGTATCCCAAGTATTCTGCAAAGATGTATCCCCATTCTTATTCGTTTGAAAGAAAAAGTGCATTTCTTTCTCCATCTTTTCCTTAAACTCTTTTTCTCTAATAATCACTCTTTGAAGAGTCCATCTTGGCCGGCTCCGTTGCCCTTTCCAGCAACAACTTATAGGATTATGGTCCGCCCAAAGACTAGGTTCTATATTAATTCCTTGAATTTCCGAATCTAATTTTTTTGAAAGCCATAACATATCAATCCTGGTCCACGAGTTATGTCTATTAGAGTAATATGTATATTCCCTTTTATCTATATTTCTTTCCCTCCAAGCATCTTGCAAATTAAGGTCTGTGCACATCTCAAAAAAGTTCTGGGAAGTATTTTTTTGTTTCCTTTCCTTGCCCCATTACTTTTATGGTCTTTTGTTCTATCTACTATGGCATTGAAATCTCCAATCATACAAAACCCATCTCCCTCTAAGTCGCTAAGCTTGCTGTGTAGATCCTTAAAAAAAGATACTTGGGCTCCGTTTGGTGCGTAAACTACGACAATTATTATATTTTTTTTGTTTAGATTATCCTCCACTATCAAGATCCTTCCCTCTTTGTCCTTATAGATTTGTTTGGAAGCTATCTCCTGTCTAACATACAATGCAATTCCTCTTTTTTTTTTTTCTCATCTAGTGAGATGTATAGTCTTCCTAATTTAGGTTGCTCTAATAGATACTTTTGATCATTTTTTATATGAACCTCTTGTAATGTAATGACATCCGCATTTAATTTAATAAGTTTACTAAAAACTTTCCGCCGTTTTACTGGTGAATTCAAACCCCTAATATTCGTTGACCATATCCTATACTCCTCTCCCATTAACTTGTTTCTGTCGTGCCTTAGTGCTTCAAGTAATCCTTATTTCCTTCGACTCCTCAAGGCTTCTTCCCTGTTGTCCTAATCCATCTTGTCCTCCTCCCCCTTTTACTTCCTCTATACCCTGCTCTGTCCCTCTTTTATCCATCATTCGTTCACCTTCTCCTTTTTCAACCATCGCATTTCCTTCTCCATGATCTCCCAGCTCTTCCTCTGAGATACAGTATTGTCTATAAAAGTCTTCAGCTTTCTCCAACGTATCCAACCTGAATCTCTTCTCCTGCCAAGTCACGATAATCCCCTCTGGTGTTAACCATCTGAAGTTCACATTACTTTGGTGCAATCTGGACGTCAAAAATTGATAGTTCTTCCGTAGGTCTCTCATTCTTTTAGGTATTTGTTTTAGCACTATAATTTGTTTCCCTCTGTACTCCAGCTGTTCATCACGTGTCTTGTATAATATTTCATCTCTAATTGTCTTTTTTATAAATTTCACGTGAACTTCTCTAGGCAAATTATATCTTCTCCCATAATTTGTCTGCACCCTATATGTCTCGTCCATTGCAGCAATCATCTTCTCTTTATTTATCCCAAGAGCTCCCATCAGTAGGTCTGCCATCTTATCCTGAAGGTCTTCCCCTCTCTCCTCAATGACGTTTTGGAATCTGAGATAATAAGTTGCCTTTTCCGCTTCCATTAGCGTCACTGCTGTCACTAATTCTTTGTTAGCCAAAGTTAGATTTTTATTTATCTCTTCAACCTTCTTCTCCTCATTATCCATTCTTTGTTCTACTTCCAATAGTTTCTGTTCATTTTTTACGATTTGCTGTTGGAAGGCCTCAAATCTTCCATCCATTGCCTGAATCTTCTCTTTCATTTCTCCTGTATCATTCCTTACCCCTTCTAACTCCTTCTTGATTTCCTCATGATTCTTAAACATGGCTTCCTGCATTGCCTGCATCATTACCTGAAGGTCTTTAAATGAGTTAGAACGCTCCTTTTGAAGCATATCATCTAACAATTTCTGACTCATGGGGCTAGAGCTTTGTATTGTATTTTTTTTTTCCCCGCCAATCTTAGTCAGATTTGGATTACTTGCCATTTTTTGTAAACTTTTCCACAACTTACTGTTCCTCCAAAATAACCACTTTTCACTTCCCTCTTTTTTTCCTTCCACTTTTTGTCACTATCGTGGTCTGTAAATATAACTCTGTCAATATATTTCACGTTCTAGTACCACAGTGCCAGATGTTAGTTTTAAGCTTCCCCAATTTTTGTTCTAACTTGTAAGGTTATAGTTTAATAGTCCAATATTCCCTTCAGTCTCTCTTAAGTTTCCCTTCTCTTGGCAATCTTCTTTCAGAAACTGCCAATCATTGTCCCAATCCAGTTCCTTCTGTCAATCACTGTTCCTTCCCAGAGAAGCCACCTTTCATCAGCCGTTCCGCTCCAAGGTCAAAATCAAAACCAAAAAGTCAAAACTCTCAAACAGATCTTCGGCAGCAATTAAGATATAAAAAAAAGTCACTGTCCCTTTAAGAAAAACTCTGAGTCTCGAAAACTTGCCTGCTGGCGTCCTCCTAATGGGGCCTTTTCCGGCCTCTCTTATCACTTTCACTCGCCGCCAGCTCACCGCTACTCCAACATTCTTTTGCCAGGCTTTCGTTTCTTTGCAACCCCTTTAATTGCGTCTTCCAAGTCTACTCACAAAGGTTTCAGGAAAAAACACTCAAGTCAGATCTGATACACTGTCGTTCCGCTGTTTCTTCGCTAGCTCCGTCCAGCTGTCATGTCATTCAGCGGCCATTACTGGTCGCCTTCTTCCCGGTCCGCTCGGTTCTGGGTTTCACCCACTTCCCGACGTCAGTCGCCACCAACGACAGAGCAGCAGGTCGCCCACACCTTCTGCCGCCCCTACGAGGCTTCTCTCGGCTCGAAAGAGCCCCACGAGCCTGGGATAAGCAATTGGAGATGCTGGAGAGATCGTTCGCACCTCCGCTCACTCTGACAGCTGACTCCGCCCCTAGATTCCTTTACTTATGAATGGAGCCATTTGGGGAGGCTGCCTTAGCCGGCAGCCAATACTTACTACATTTTTTTTCTTCCTTAAGTGCCGGCTGCCGGCTCCTTACTTTCCTTTCTAGCCAGTAGCTAATTCTTAAAGGGGAATGTGCCTTTTTAAGCTAGTTCACTCAGCAGTTTGTCTTTTCTGTTTCTGGAGGCTTTTCCTTGTTTGATGAATATATGGAAGAGAGAAAATATGGGGTTTTTTTTTCAAATTCTTCCTTCAGAAGGAGGTGGGCATGAAAGAGGGAGGCAGGGAAGGAGGGAGGGAGGGAACTTAGCACTTGGCCACCAGCAGCCCTGCCATTGACTTTGCTTGTCAAAAGGCTGCAAAAGGGGATCACATGACCCTGGGACAGTGACCATCATAAATATGAATCAGTTGCCAAGTATCCAAATATAAATCACATGACCCTGGGCATGCTGCAATGGTCATAAGTGTGAAAAATGGTCATAAGTCATTTCAGTGCAATTGCAACTTTGAACAGGGTTTTTTTTTTGGTCATCACATTTTTGACACTTTGCTAGGTGGTACTCGAATATTGCCATATCCTAAAAGTGGTACAATCGGTGAAAAGGTTGAAAAGCCCTGCTCTAGATGTTCTTGTCAGCTCTGGTTCTTGTCTACTGACCATATTGGGAAGTTGCTACTATGATCTAAAACTGCTGATCTGAGCTTCAGCATATCTAGAAGGCAACACACATGAGAAGGAGTCAGAATTTGGCTTCTGATCTTAAAGGCAGCAAAGCAGAATTTGGCCATTGCCAAAGATATAGGATTTTACTGATCAGCCAGCACTAGTTGAATATAATAAAGGTCTGTACATCCTGGAAAATCCATTAACCTTCTTCATCATTCAGAGATGGAAACTTTTTTCAATGCATGCAATTCCCTTAATAATTGGTCCTTCTGTGGGCTAAATCTGTCCCTAAATACTCATGTGAGGCTTGGTTCCATTTAACCAGCCCCTTCTCAACGAATGAACTGAAGGATTCCAACAAGGGCTGTCTCAACATTAACCCTACACATGGAAGACAAAAATTAGGAAAAGTTGGATATAAAAAACTCATTAATTTTGTTCATTGTATGATTCTCATAGTTAATTTGAAATCCCCCCTTCAGAATATGTATATGCTGTATAAAGAGAAAAATGTCATTTCTGAAAAGTGACAATACTCACAGTCAGGATATAATTAATCATGGTATTTGTGGTCAGGAATTAATTAGCAAATGGTATCCTTAAAAAAACAGGGTTTCAGAAGAGAAGGCCATTCCTGTGGCATGGGCCTCTTGCTAATTTCTGTTCTCTGCAGTTTACAGAAGGAAGAAGATTTAAATAATTAGCCCTCTTTTTTTATGATTACTCCTTTTCTTTCTTCTAAAATTCAGCATGTTGTGGTATGCTTTCTTCCATCAGTAGATTATTGCTGCTCTTTATTTTGTTTAGAACATTCATGGGATTCAAAAAATAGAAAAAAACTGTTCCCTACTATTGAATAGAAAAAAAAAAGAATTATGTAAGCTATTATTTTTTATGGCTGGCCACACAATTAGCACAGGTTAGACTGGATTTGGGCATTGAGTCATTACTGTTGGTGTTGTTATTTTTGTTAGTCACACAATCAACCAGATGGTTATATTGGATTTGGCATTTTTATCTATGTATCAAGTCATCGTCGTCATCATCATCATCATCATCATCATCATCTTCAGAATAATATATAGAACATCAGAGTTGGAAGGGAACTTGGGAGTCCAATCCACTGCTCAAGCAGGAGACCCTATTCCATTTCAGATAAATGGTTGTCCAATTTCTTCTTAAAAATCTCCAGTGATGTAGCACCCACAACTTTTGAAGGCAAGCTATTCCACTGGTTGATTGTTCTCACTGTCACGAAATTTCTCCTTAGTTAATTAGTGTTCTCTCCTTGGTTAGTTTCCATCCATTGCTATATTTTGTTATATATTTTGTTCAAAGAAATGCATTTATTAAATATCAGGCATTAATAAAGTAAGTGCTTTGGGTGAAAACTCTATATATCAGACTGCAGAACAGCCTAAAAATCTACAGTGGGGCAACATCCAGCTTTCCCCTAACAGTAATGAAAAGTCCTTACATGGAAGACAACCCAGCACTGCAGACAAGCTCAACTTCTTATGAGGATGTATATTGAATAAGCATATATAAAATTAATTATATTTAATGTGTGCGTGTATGTTTTGACTATTTTGGAGACTAACTCATATCTGATGAGGTTATGTGCACTACTTTTTATGTAAATTATTCTAGTTAAAGGAAATAGTAAAAAATATAGCCTGGCCCCATGCTATGTAGAGCTTTATAAAATTCAACACCTTGAATTGGATCCAGAAGCAAACTGGCACCCAATGCAGTCTGTGGAGCAAGGGTGTTATATATGCCCTTCTTTGGGCACCCAATATGGCTTGTGTAACTGTACCAGTTGAAGATTCAAGATACTTTTCAAGGATAGACCCATGTAAAGTCCATTGCAATAATCCAATTGCAAGATGACCAGGGCATGAGTAAGTGGAGAGCCTCCCTGTCAAGGAAGTGGCATAACTGGCGCATAACACAGAGTTGGACAAAGGCCCTCCTGGCTACAGCTGCCACCTGCTTTCTTGGGTGTGTTCAAGAGGACCCCCAAGTTATGCACTGGATCTGTTTGGGGTAGTGCAATTCCATCCAAACCACAACTTGAAAACCCCTGGATGCAGCAGGCCCACCCACAATCACTCCATCTTATCAGTTGAAATCTGTCATTCCCCATCTGGATCCCCATAGTCTCCATACACTATGAAAGAACATCCACTGCATCACTTATGTCACTTTAAACAGACATATATAGCTGGATATAACAACATATTGGTGATACCTTGTCCCATGTGATGGATGATCTTACCTAGCAGTTAGACAAGCTTCGCTAGTTAAGGCTGTTTCTAAGAAATTGGGAGTATTGTTTTGACTTTGGATGTTATGGTTTGGATTGTTAAATTGTTGTTTTAACATTGTATGCTATTGCTGTGTGATGAGCAGTCATAAATAATAAAATAAAATAAAAATAAAAATAATAAAATAATAAAATAAAATGACAAAACTGGCAGGGAATTCCAAAGTGTTGGTGCTACCACTGAAAATGTCCTAATCTTAGTTCCAAGTGGGCATCTTTTCAGAGTACCACTTAAAGAAGTTCCTTTTTGCAGAAAGTAACTCCCAGGTAAGATTATAGAAGAGAAGCTGTTCTTCAAATAGGAAAAGTCTGAGCCATCTAGGAGCCATATGCATGACAAGGTTCCTTTGTGAGCTAGAAGCCTGATGATGTTGGGTTGAGAACTATTAAAAAAAAAAAACCACATCTGCATTGCTATACAAAAATTCTCCTAGCTGCATACTTATCCTGAAGGCCTTCACTGATGCTACAGATCAGAGCTAGTGAAACACTTTTGCTTGAAACAGTAATGATGTAATTAACTGTTTCTATCATTCGATGACTGTACTTCTTTTTAACAGTAACATTCTGGAATATTGGTTTCATAGGAATAAGGTTTGCCCAATCACAGAGACTAGGGCTACTACAGAATAAAATGAATTATGCCATTTGAATTAATTATGCCAATGAATTAAATCCCTATGAGACTTCAACTGCATAAAATACACTAGTTTACTAAATCTTATTGATTATATACTGTAGCTCCTAAACTGCACACTACTAGGATGTTTCAACATAACAAAACTTTACATTTGGATTTCTTAAAACTAAAATACACCCTTCCCATGTTCTGGGGCTGCACTCCTACATGGGTCAGTTGGGACAGGTCATTTTGGGGTTTCCAGGTTGGAGAACATATTCACATATAATGTTAAGCCAAATTGGAGCAAACAATATGTTGCTTTATTGAGCTATATTAGGTCCCAAAGAGAAGCAACAGGTAGTTGCTCTTGGCTCATCCTTAAATAAATCCAAGGACAATTCTTTTGCTTTTGTAATCATTATGGAAAAATGTTGCAACAAATAAACTATAGAAACTTTATTTAATATAAATCCTGGAAATAAATATATTTTCCACTAACAAAAACCTAGTCTCCATTGGAAATTAATTTTAAAAAGGAGTGTATGGGTGGGTGGGTGGTGGTGGTAGAGGAAAATGTAGGTTTTTCTTTAAAAAAATAATGAAAAAATATCCAAAATTGAAAAACAATTCTAATGATTCAGAATGATATTGGTTTTCCTGATAAAATTTAACATAGCAATGTGTTTCTGAAAACGAAACTCATAAATTGGCTTGCCTTTTTATGACAGTGCCTTCTTTAACCTGGTGACCTCCAAATCTGTTGAACTGTAGCTACTCTCATCCCTAACTAGCATGACCATTGGCTAAGTGAGACTTGCTTAGTTTTGCTGATTATACTATTTTTTCATTCTGGCTTCTTAATGAGTTGGGACATTACATGTTAAAATGTCATTTTGTCCACTATCCATGCCAATTTACTATTTTGGAATAATGTAAGTGGATAATATAGGAAATCAAGTCAAGAATGTTTGCAACACTAGATATCCTGAGGTCTGCAAAATATCTCTGTACATATTCTCTAAGTGCAAAAGTGTTATGGTTACAAGTAAATCTGGTGATTACTATAATTCCTTGGGGTTTAATCTCAGTCTTTTCCTGTCTGACTGGTTGAAAACTCTGGAAGGGAAGCTGAACTCTTTGAAGAATGAAGAGTCCCATTACAGGGTGAGCCCCACTGAATTTCTGAATGAACGAAAAGTTAATTGAAAGAAAGGATATAGCATATTTTAGTCACAGTTAATTTAAACAATGCTGATAAGGAAGTAACTGGAAACAGTATGCTACCAAAATAGAGTTTTCTGATACCATCAGTATCTTTTGTTTTTATTTTTTATTAGGGTAATTTTAAAGGTCAGTGTTTGTCATAAACACTTTATTATCTAAACCTTTGCTAAGCAAAACTGTAATGACATTGCTATTAAAAGTTATCTCAATGTTTATACATGAGTGATACATTTATGAAAAATGCATTAAAATATAGCAAGTAATGTTATTACACAGACTGTTGAATGAAAGACTCATTAAATTTTCTGCAAAAACTGGCATCATTCTGAAATGCATGAAACACATTTATCAATTTTGAGGATTTTTCATTAAAACAAAAAGATTTTGTGAAGAAAAGTTTATGACAAAATAATGCATGTCATTTCTTAAAGAAAATATTTTAGTTGTGAAGAAAATAAATCGAATATATTTATTGGTGAATGAACATTAAAACATTATGACAAACTAGATATAAAACTAAATGTGTTAAAGTAAAATTAACCTAGATGCGTATAAGCAATTATATTTTTAATGAATTACATCTATTGTTAGGCAAATGCTCAGGAAAGTCTTCTAAATTCCAGGGCAGATATAGGGCCAAGGAGGGATGAAATTCATTTCATTTGGTAGAGATAAAGTTGGCTTGAAAATTGCACTCAAATGGTGCTAATCAACAACGTCTCATCAGGGAAATGTCAGAAGATGGAGGAAATGCTTATCACATTTGTAGATGATATAGAATTGGGTGAGATAGCTAATATTCAAAGAAGACATAAAAAATAAGAACATTCTTGTAAGTTAGAGAAATAGGCCAACATTAACATTTAACAGACACAAATGAATTAAATATGAGCCAGCAGTGTGCAGCAGCAGCCAAAAAAGCCAATGCAATCCTAAATTGCATTAACAGAGGGATTGAATCAAGATCATGTGAGGTACTAGTACTGCTCTATAAAGCCTTAGTAAAGTGACACGTAGAATACTGCATCCAGTTTTGGTCACCACACAATAAAAAAGATGTTGAGACTCTATTAAAAAGTGCAGAGAAGAGCAACAAAGATGATTAGGGGGCTGGAGGCTAAAACATATGAAGAACAGTTACAAGAACTGGGCATAGCTAGTCTAGTGAAGGACCAGGGGGACATGACAGCAGTGTTCCAATATTTGTGGGGCTGTCACAGAGAACAGGGGGACAACTTATTTTCCAAAGCACCCGAAGGCCAGACAAGGAACAATGAATGGAAACTGATCAAGGAGAGATTTAATCTAGAAATAAAGAGAAATTTTCTGATGGTGAGAACAATCACTCAATGGAACAGCTTGCCTTCAGAAATCGTGGGTGCTCCTTCACTGGAAGCTTTCAAGAAGAGACTGGACAACCACTTGTCAGAAATGGTATAGGATCTCCTGCTTGAGCAAGGGGTTGGACTCAGTGGTAGGTGTTGTGTCCTGGGCCTTGCTGAGTCATTCAGCAAGGCTCAGGAACTCTGCAGACGGCTGCAGAGACCCGGGCAGACCATGTGTCTGCCCGGGACCGGTTGCAGAGACCCGGGCAGACCACATGTCTGCCCGGGACCCAGACAGGCTGTCTCCAGCCTCGTGCGCATGCGCGAGGCGGGAGAATAGCCTGCGATCATTGGTTGAGCATCCCCTTGCAAGGGGAGTATGAAAGGGCTTGTTGCCATTGTTCGCTTGCTTCTGTTCAGTGAATGTACCAAATAAAGAAACATCTTTTGGACCAAACTGCCTCGTCTCCATGTCTGCTGTGCGAACAGAACATTGGCGACGAAGGTGGGATACGCCGCATCGGAAGCCTGCGCCGAAGAAGCGAGGCCTACTCACCTAAAGGCCTGACGAGCGGAGAAGTTCGGCGTCCGGTGGAAGCGACTGCCTGCCAGCATGAAGATGCTGGAGGCGAGCTCGGCTTCAAAAGGACCCCTTCTCACTCCTTGCAGAGAAGTTCAGCGTCCTATGGAAGCGGTTGCCTGCCAGTATGAAGACGCTGGAGGTGGGCTTGGCTTTGTGGGAGCCCTTCTCCTTTCCTTCTCCTTCCTTGCGGCGAGAGACGTTGACGAGGCTATCGGTCACAACAATCCAAGAAAAGCCACCACTTGCCAGTACGCATACGCTGAAAGTAGGTTTGGTTTTCGGGGGACCCCTTCTCCGAGAAGCGCGGCATCTAGAAGGAGCAACCGCCTGCCAGTACACATACGCTGGAAGTGGGCTTGGCTCGTGGGACCCCTTCTCCTTCCCCGCGGTGAAAGACATCAATGGGACTAGCGGTCACGATGATATCCAAGCTGGGCCGTTTCTCGGCTAAGAAAAGGCTGTGCGAGCATCGAGAGTCCCAAGAGCTGGGAAGAGGCTCCGCGATCGAACCATTGCGGATAGCGAAGCAACGGCTCGACGGCCCGTCCGGCGATCCATGTGGCGGGTTTCAGACTATCAAGATGTTGCTTGAAAGGTTTCACAAGCGTCCTCCAAGTTTACTGAAAGGACCATCCAGGTGCTCCTGAAGCTGAGTACTGGGGGGGTTACGTTGAAACTGGGTTGTATGTAGTATTGTACCGGAAAAGGTGTATATGTAGTACATGTGTAGTCACTGTTAAGTCTCACATTATTGTCGTCCCAATATTGTGAAATGTATGATTTCCAACCTAGTGGGTAGTATTGTTTTCACCTACAATACTAAGGCTACAGAGTTTCAACTATGCCTGGAATCCTCACCTAGGGAACTTTTTTGTACGTTCTCCTCATGCTCTTATATTCAGGATGTAAAAGCAATTGTGACACATTCTATTCATAGTGCGTTCATTCAATGGGAGGAACCCAAGTCCTTTTCCCTCGGGTGGCTCATTTCGACGCCACATCCACCAGTTGCGCTGGCGGCTTCCAGGGCACGGTTCCTCCCCTTGCTCCGCTCTCGGGGGGGAGGGGGACCCCAATTATGATTGGGGATCACAGTCTCTCCACGAGGGCGCATCTTCCAAGGCTCCAGATGGGGGTCTTGCCATAGGCGGCTCCTGACTCTGGCAGAGGTCCCTGGCTTAGGGCAAATGGCCGTAAATCGGCTACTCAGGGCACCCCTGCTGCTGGCCTTGGGCCTGAAGGACATTGCTCCCAAGGGGAGTTCCAAGGGTTTTCGGGGAACCCAACCCCTCCAAGGGAATCTGGTTTGGGTTTAGCGGATCCAGCCAGTCAGCAGTCAGGGCATATGGGCATAGTTCACTATCAATTTTTATTTTTTCAGGGAAGCTTTTTCTATTTTTCATTCTTGTGCTGGAATTCACTGGGATTCTCCCATACAAATGTACCATACAAATGTCAGCCAGGCACAAGTTGCTCCAAGTTGACAAGGCAGTCAGATGTTGCTACCTTTTACAGTCATGTTTAAAATAGACCCATGAAATCCCTGATATATTCCTTGATCATAACTATGTTTATCCTGTTGAAGTTCATGGGTGTAGTCCAGGTGTGACCCAATTAGTCATACTGGATGCAATTCAATATGACAGAATTAGAATATGATTATACCTACTTAGTACAAATTAAGCTTAATGGAATTTTTTCATACTAATATAACAGGAATGCCCTTTTAGTAAATGACTGAACTTAAGGAGAAAGGAAAACAAATCATAGGTTATACTATGATGCTGATAGTGTGTATGCAAAAGACAACAAAAATTAAACTTATCACAACTGGAGAAGAGGAGGAATGGAATGGAAATGTAATTTTGTAAGTTTTGAGACACAGTAAATTGCTCTGGAAGAAATAGCTATTGAAACTATCAAAAATTGTAATTAAGGAAGATGAGGCAAAGGATAGAATACATTAACATTAGTTTAAAGAGAAACTAATAAGAACAATCAACAGGTCCTGGTGAGCATCCATACAATTAAAAACAGGGATTCAGTACAAACCCACTATATGCATATGTAAAGTCCCAATGAATTTAGTAGTTTTTAATTCTATATCTAGCAGCCTTTCCCTCTAGATTACAAATCCCATCACTTATAGCCAACATAAACAATTATCAATTTGGACAAATTCCAGGTTTGAAAGGGTTCAATCAATCAATCAATCAATTTATTATTACAGCCAAAGGCCAATACATAAATTAAACATTCAAATAAAACAAAACTAAACAGAACCGAACACAAGAAGACATAGCAATATATTACAATTAATCAATGGGTGACCAAGGTCTGCCTAGTTTTACAGACAGTATAACAAAAACTAGCTACCTTCAGAAAAACTGAATCATACTGACCTGACAATAAAAATACATTGATTATAGTGTAATGCTGGATTACAACACATAATAAAATTAATTATAAAAGATTATTAAAAAGATCTAAAATGTTTATGTTTCTGGTGAATCCCCAATGCTGCTGCGCAGAATCTAGCCCCCTGTGCCGTGATCACTGCCTGCTCGTCCTTAAGCAGCCACTGGAGATAAATACTTTCCAAATGACCAGGATACCTATCAATTATGGGGAGGATATGGTTTTTCCGAATAGCTCTATAGAAGGAACATCGAAGGAGTATATGTCCAATGGTCTCCACCTCTCCTGAGCCACAGGAGCAGAGTCTGCCAATGGTGTCTTTTTATACTTACCGTACAGGACGGCTGATGGAAACGCATGGCACCGTGCAAGCGAGAATGCTTTCCGGTGGTTTATTGACTCCAACTGACTAAGATACCTGGCAGGTGTAACCACGTATCTAATAGAGTCTGGAGCCAGAAACAGCGGAGCCATAGCTAAGTCCGCTTGCCTCTCGATGTTTTGCTTGGTCGTAGTCCAGTTTGAGAATTGAGGCTGGCAAGAAGCCTAGTTTGGCAAGGTTGGACTCGACTGCCTTGATCCATGAAGAGGAGAATTTAGCTTGAAGAATTAATGGAGCAAGGCCTTGCGGAAAGCAATTAAGCCTTAGCCAGATGTTTAAGGAAGCTATACAGATTCTTGCTTTGACTTTTATCAATCCTGTCTCCAGGCGCAGAAGTGCGTTTAGGACACAGCGCGGCATCTGGAGAATTGTTCTGATAAATTTGGATTGAACTCTTTCCAGTGATGTAAAACATGAAGCTGAGGGTCTGAGCAAGGTCCCGTAGAGAAGATGTGCTAGCGACTTGGCCAGAAAGAGCTTAATTGCAGCTGGAACATAGTGCCCTCCCTTTGTGCGGAAAAATTTAAGAATGGCATTTGCTGATCGTTGGCCAGAGGCAGCCGCGTATTCTCCATGGGCTTTTCATGAGCCAGTGGCATGGATGACCACCCCTAGGTACTTAAAGGTGGTTACCTGCTCTATTTTGTGGCTATTTAAATATCATGAGTACCATTTTGGCCTTTTTGCAAAAGCCATAACCTTTGTTTTCTCATAATTTATGTCCAGTTTATTATATTTGCAATACTGGACAAGGGCTCACAAGGCTCTTTTAAGGCCAACTGGAGTCCTGGAGAGAATCACAGCGTCATCTGCATAGAGCAGCAGAGCAATGCTTCGATCACCTATTTTTTGGGGGGGGTGGTAATTTGGATTATTTAACCATTTTACCATATCATTTATGTAAAAATTGAAGAGCAAGGGGGCCAAAATGCACCCCTGTTTAACCCCCTTTTGAGTTTCAACTGACCTCGAGAGAGACCCTTGCATATTACACCTCACCTTGAGGGATGTTTTGGTATGTAAGGCACATAACAGATGGAAGAATCTATGATCAATTGAGGCAGCTTCCAGCTTCTCCCATAGCTTAGTCCTTGTAACCGTGACCAAAGCTGCCTTAAGATCTATAAAGGCAGCATATAAAGATACAGGTCTATCTGATGCATATTTTTCAATCAAATGATGAAGAACTAAGCACTGATCTCTGATGCCTCTCCCTTCTCTAAACCCGGCTTGTTCTTCAGCAATCAGGTTCTCAAGATCCAGCCACTCCTTTAATTTATCTTGAAGGTGTTTGGCATAGAGTTTGCTGATTATATTTAGCAGACTTATTGGTCTGTAATTGGCAGGGTTGTCTCCCTTTCCCTTTTTATAAATTGGGACCACAATTGCCAAGCCCCAAGTTTGAAAGGGTTGTGTATATGAGTGCAGCCTAAAAAAAAAAATCTCAGAGAAAATTTATATGGAGTAAAGACTAGGTAAATAGACAGGTCTTCATTTTTAAGTCTTCGAAGTTAGGTGCAGTACTTTCTTACCTTCTTCTCAGATATTTATCAGTGATCAAATAAGGCAATAGATGGACTATTGAATCTGTATTTCCTGCTTAAGAAATGTAAGAAAATTGGCACTTTAAAAGGGGCGCATTTAAGAAAAGTAGCATTTTCCCAAGGTAAAGACCTAACAACCTACTGGTGGTCCCAGTGCAAAGAAGCCATCCTGCTTCTTTGAACAGGCACAAGAAACTTGTGCCACCATCCTAATTGCCTGCATATGAAATTTGATTCAACAGCATTCTCAGTTACAGTGTCTATAACCATGGTTCACTGACTCTTGACAAATGGATGTTTTTTTAACAATGCTCTAAGTCATAAAGCATGGGCTACAAAACTCAACACAATGTGCTAAGTGAAAACCAAATCCTGCCCATTGTGACTTAGCACTCAACAGATTGCGAGACAGAATTCTTACAGAGCACAAGTAGCTGTAAAAAAGAAGCTTTTTAAGAGAAGAAAAAGGGTATAGCCACCACTGCCACTACATTATTTTAACAACATTCATCAACAATAGAGTGGGACTCCCTGTCTATTATCATAATAACTTTCAGAAAAGACAAACTTTGATATTGCAGGAGAAGCCAGCAAAGATAGGTTGAGTTTGAAAAGTGGCCAAATTAGCTAGAGGCTGCAGTGAAAACAATTCAGGAAAAAAAATCCAATTGCATCCCTAAAGGAGGAGTATGGAGCAGCTGACTGCTCCACTCTTAAGCCCTATTTCTCCCTCCCTCCTAGTCATATAACCCTGGTGTTCCTATTGTTAAGATGTTGGAAGACTTCTAGAAGCCAGCTTTGAAGGCTGTCCCCACTTATTAAAGTTGTAAACAATCACAACAATCCCATTCTGTCCAGTTAATGGTGCATAGAATGCATATCACTCAGAGTCACCTTATCCATAAGAAGGAGGGGGCATATAAATTTAATAAATAAATAAACACTACTTATAGGAATAACAAGAGAAATAAACAAACAGATGAATTCCAAAACTCACTGGTGAGCAATGCCTTAAGATTAAAATGCCCCCCCCCCCAATTTTAGCAATTGTTCATTATAATTCAAAAGAGTATGGTGTACATTTTACTGTTCTGGGGTTTGATCACATGAAGAAGAAATATTCAACATTAAGTCCTTTCTCAAAACTCATCCCTAACTTCCTTAATTTTAAATATACTTTAAAAAGTGATTTATTGGCAGTTTTTCTCTTTAAGTCCTATGATATATTTATTTACAAATTTTACATTTTATTTTACCAATGTCAATAGAAAATAATTTGCATGTTTTTAAAAATACATTCAGCATATTGGCAACCAAACAATTTCATTAATTAGAATGACTATTAAATGTCTTCCAGATCCAATTCTAGATTAGATACTGCTTGTCTTCTATAAAGCAGATCAGTGGTTCTCATGGACCCCTAGGGGAATCACGATGTCATCATAGGGGGTCTGCAAAGGCATGAAGAAATGTTAATATTTCAATCTTAAGTCTTGATGGTTCGTGGCCATGGTCCATTGCCACAAAATGTAAATGGGGTCCGTGGTAAAGAAGGTTGAGAAGTACTGAAGTAGATGGTTTGTTCTTTCAGATGTCAGGATTTATAGAGGGAAAGAAAAGAAGTATAAACAAGTCCATTGCCTGATGCCATTCCCTGACAAACTTTACCTGGGCCTGATTAATTTTCGGCTCATTAGGACAGGGAACCCTGCCCCTGGGATGCTTATGTATTTGATGTTTATCTCACCACTTATTATTTTATAAGTCAAAATAGCGAACATACATAATATCCTGCCTCCTCCTATTTTTCTCACAACAATCCTGTGAGGTAGACTGGGCTAAAAGTCACCCAGTCGGCTTTCATGCCTAAGGTGGGACTAGAATTCAGTCTCATGGTTTCTAAGTCAGTATCTTAACCAATACACCAAACTGATTGGTAAAAAAAATCCTCCAAAATTACCTGAACAAGTTCATGAAGTCATCAGCAATTGACATTAGTGGGGGGGAGTATCTTTCATCACAAACTAACTCATGTTTTCTTTTCATGTTTGTATGGGAACCTTTGTAGTATCACAGCTCTCCAGGTTCTCTATATATCCCCAGGTACAAAGGTGAAAGGTTATCTTAGGAGAAACAAAGGGTAGATTGACAGTTCATGCTTGGCCCACTGCCAGTATACACCACTTGTTATTTCCTGAGCACTGGAATGGATGATGTTATCTCCCCCCACTACTCCTTGCAAATATATCCCATGTCCATGTTTTCCAATTTTATGATTTGCACACAAGTGTACTCTTCTTTCTTTCTAGAACATCATTCAAATATAAACATGGTAATTTAAGTATTTAATATTTTTTCTCATTGTTTTTTGTAAAGAAGTATAAAGTCTTGGCACAATTGTGTTCTTCAGCTTTATAGAAATAATTTTCTTTGCTTATTTATAGTGGATTACTGTCTAAATCAATTATTTTATAGTTTAACATTACGGATTTGGCCCATATAAGCAAATTACTAATCTTAATCTGTTCAATACAGTATGTCCATTATAATACATCTTTGTCTATTCTGCTTCTCATGTCATTTTTCTCTATAGGCAAAGTAATAATTTTCTAAGTTTTAAATATAACTTTATTCCATTTAAGATGTGCACATTTCTTCTTCCTTTCCACGTATTCCATTGGTGTATTAGCTATATTAAAATACATATAAAAGATCTGCTCACCTATAAACTAATGAGATGTAAATGTTAAGAATAAAGAACAGATTAACACCAATATGAAGTAATGACTTGCTTGGTTATAGCTATCACTTCCTGCTATAATTTGCAGCCAAGGCTTATTGCCTGGGTTCACACAATTTGTTGTTCCATTCTGATGCCAAACTGTCTGGAGGGTGGGAAAAAATAGAATAGTAAATACTGCTAGTGGTGGGAAGGGCAGGGTTTGCATGTTGAGCTTTTGGGGGCTTAATTTAAGTGGATGAATGGCCCTGTGACAATGTGGTACTTCAGAGTGCTGTATTTCCTTACTAAGTGAAATAACAAACCTTCCACCTCTCCTAAAATCATCTTTGAGTGGATAGCTGGAGAAGAGTGGCTGTAACTAGTTAAAAAACTGTCCTTTTCGCTCTAGAGCAGGGGTCTTCAAACTTGGCCCTTTTATGACTTGTGGACTTCAACTCCCAGAATTCCTCAGCCAGCATGCCTGGCTGAGGAATTCTGGGAGTTGAATCCACAAGTCATAAAAGGGCCAAGTTTGAAGACCCCTGCTCTAGAGTAGTGTTTCTCAATCTTGGCAACCTGAAGATGTATGGACTTTAATTCCTAGAATTCCCCAGTAGCATACACGCCTTTCTCCACTCTGTTGTCCCTAAGTTCCAACTGTTTAACCTTCCTCTGGCAATATGTAGTTGTGATCTCGCTTATAAGAAATGATCTCTTGAAAAAAGACTATGTGCCTCCAACAAAAAAGACACCATTAGTCTAGGCTTTAAAAGATGTCCCCTGCTATCCCCAAAGATTGGTAAAGTCCTTGCATGATTTAATGTTCCCTTAATGCTAGCCAGTGTAAGTAATTCTCCAGCATGAGGATGGAGAATCCACAAATGGATTAACTTCATCCTCCTGCCCAATGAGACTAAGTCAAGCGATTGCCACGCCTCCTGCTGGGCTAGATACTGACCCAGTTATGACTTAGTCTCTAGCCCAACAGGATGCTCATCGTTGGCTCCTCATTCTAGCAGGCAGGTTGTATCCCCATTTGTGGATTTCCTCATTTTGCCAAAATTTCAAGCCTCTCCGAGGTTTCTTTCAAGTCTCTCCGAGGCTTTTAAAGCCGATCGCAAATCAGGCCAGAACGCCGCAATTGCTTCCCGCAGCTCAGCTGAGCCACGGGCTCCGCGGGGGGGCACAGCTTGAGGACAGCGCGGCCGAAGCTCCAGACGCCGATTTTTTCTTGCCATTCTGGGCACGTCTGCAGCGACCTTTAGTTCCGGAGCTCATTCCCTCACCCGCTGTTTCTCCGAAGGCGCTTGAGGCGGCCAGGGCCTTACCAGCGCGCTGTGAATTTGGCGGGCTCGTTGCGGCCGCCATTTTGGGCGCCGCAACCGTGTTTATCGGCTCCGTGAGGAAATTCCTCTTAGAGGATTCCTTTCAGAGAACTTTAAAGTGAAAGCTCTGCCTTTAAGCCTCGCTGTCACTACCCTCCCCGGTGGACCCAAAGGCTCAGTTTACGCACCAGCCTGGCCCACCCCAAGAGGTTTTTCCCTCGGATGCCATTTTGTGCCACCTCTCCGTAGAAAGAGGGCCAGCATTTTTCAACTCAAACAGCACTTCGACTGGACAGCCGGCTTTAACCATTGGTGTGCGAGTGACCACTCCTTGGTCAAGCAGCCACCACTGTTAAGAGCAGGGACCGGCCTCGCCGGTAGCTCTTGGGTGTGCGTGTGGCCAATCCTTGGTCCAGTGGCCACCATTATTCAGAGCCATTACTGGCTTTGCCGGTATCTGGGGCCTCCACTAGCTCCAGCGCTCTGCTTCATCTTGCCTGCATTCCTCAGATTCTGCTGAGGGACCCTGAACGGGATGGCAGACAACGCGGCTTCGATGACCACCCACGGTGGTCTGGCCTCTCCAGCCAAAAAGAGGCGCAAATCCTCAAAGCTGGAGGCAGCAGGGAAGCTGAAGGCCAAGGCCAAAGCGATCTCTAGCAAGGCTCCCTCTAAGGCTGCCGAGAAGGAGGCTAACAGGAGACATCTTGCCTTGGAGAGGCAGTTCTCCAGGGCCCAGCAACAACAGCAGGCCAACATCACAGTTCCACCTGTCCCTGTCTCGATGGAGGGGACCCTCTTTGATCCTCAATTCGCCCCCCCCCGGCGCCCCTTCTCAAAGGGCATGGTCTCCTGAAGGAGACACCGGACAGGGGCAAGAGCTGCTGAACCAGCCAGCATGCCCTCAATGGGTGGCTCCATCGCCCAACACATGGCCCAGGTCAGAGGCCACGTTCACACCTACTGCAGCGGGGCTCTGCCCAGTAGCCCCTCAGGAGACTTGGCCAGAACAATTCCAGGTCCCAATAGCCCAGGCTTTCGCCCAGGGCATGGCCTCATCGTTCCACAGACCCAGGGCCGAATCCGCCACACCCATAAGGTCATCTCATTACCCGTCAGAGCCAGTAGATTATCCTTGTTCCATCGCCTCTGGAATCATATCCAGAGGAATACGAGCCGGGGGAGATACATCTTTCCGAGGATGAGGAATCAACACCAGATCCTACCCCATTCGTTGGGTTGTTTGACCCATCCTTATTCAAATCCCTTTTGAATAAGGCAACCACCTCGGCAAACATTGACTCAGATCAAGAGGTCCAACCAACCCCCTCCACTAGTCAGGCATCAAATCCTCTATTTTCTGAGCCTTCTGTATTCCAGAACATATCCCTTGTCCCCCCCTCTTCACCAACATTATCAGAAAACAATGGTCAGTGCTGGGTACCCCTCCCACACTGAGCACTACAGACAAGAAACTGTTCAATGTGGCCACCTCCTTGTCTGAACTGCTTGAGGTCCCAGCGGTGGACGAAGCCATAACACCTCTGGTTTCTCCATCCACCGTATCTGGTGACATGGCTGAGACCCTAAAAACAGAGGACAGGAAGTCCGAGTTCTCTCTTCGCAGGTCTCACCAAGCCTCAGCAGGGTCGGTGAAGGTGTTGACCTCCACCTCAGGAGGATGGAGAGACCTCAGGAGGATGGAGAGCCATTCTCGACCTCAAGGGACTGAATTCCCATTTAACATACAAAAGGTTCAAGATGCAGACACTCCATTCTATTCTGGCCAGCATCAGACGGGACGACTTCCTAACGTCCATAGACCTCACAGAGGCCTACTTACATGTCCCCATTCTCCTCGACCATCGCAGGTTCCTTTGCTATGCAGGGCACCATTACCAATACAGGGCCCTTCCATTCGGCCTCTCTTCCGCCCCAAGAGTGTTCACCAAAATCTTGGCGGCTTTGGCGGCCCACCTGAGGTTAGTCCCGGTACGGATCCAGTGTTACCTGGACGACATCCTAATCCAGTCCACTTCTGTCCAGGCAGCTCAAGCGGATCTGACCCGAACTATTGGGGTCCTCCATGACCACGGGTTCTCAGTCAATTTCCTGAAGAGCCATACAGTACCATCTACTCGCCTGTTACACCTGGGGGCGATTATAGACACGAGGCAGTGCATGGTCTACCTGTCACAGGAGCGCCAAGACAGCATACGTTCCCTGGTGCTCCAGATACAGAGAGAGCAGGTGGTTTCCCTGGTCACTTTCCCAACTGCTAGGGAAGATGGTCTCCTGCATGTCCAGAGTCCCATGGTCCAGGCTGCACTCCAGGCACCTGCAATGGTTCCTACTCCCATTCCAGAGGCTGGGCACGAGCTCCTCCAACCAGAGTCAGGGTCCCACTTCAGACTCTGAACTCCCATTGCTGGTGGACATCTCCAGCGGTAGCAAAGGGGTCATTAGTCAAGGAGCCCCACTGGGTCATTCTGACTACAGACGCCAGCCTCTTCGGTTGGGGAGCTCACCTCCAATCACAGTTGGCTCAGGGCCGGTGGTCTCAACCGGACCTGAAGCACAACATAAACTGGTTGGAGCTCAGGGCCATACATCTTGCCCTGCGCCATTTCAAAAGCAGTATGGTAGGCCAACATGTCCTGGTCCTTACGGACAATGTAGCAGCCAAGGCCCACGTGAACCACCAGGGGGGTACCCGGTCCAGATCCCTCATGACTGAAGCTCAGTTGTTGGGTGCTTGGGCAGAATCCAACCTGTCCTCCCTCAGGGCGGAACACATCTCGGGAGAGGCAAACCGGCAGGCGGACTCCTTAAGCAGGTTGACGGTGGACCACTCCGAGTGGCGCCTGGATCCCTCCTTGTTCGGGGAGATCTCGGACAGATTCGGACTACCGATAATAGACCTGTTCGCCTCGCCGCTGAATGCTCAGCTCCCGAGATTCTTCTCCCGGTTCCCTGCTCCGGGGGTGGAGAGGGTGGATGCGCTCCGCAGTCCTTGGCCCAGGGAATGGCTATACGCTTTCCCTCCTCTTCCCCTGATCCAGGTGGTCATTCGCAAGATTCTGCTGGAACGGGCAGAAGTTATATTGATTGCCCCACACTGGCCGAGACGGCATTGGTTTGCAGACCTTGTAGGCCTCTCCATCTCTCCCCCGTGGAGAATACCTCCATACCGCATTGCCCTCAGACAGGGAGCCCTGCAGCATCCAGAGCCGCAGTGGCTCCAGTTAGCTGCCTGGCACTTGAGCGGCAACTTCTAACTAGAGACTCCTATTCAACGAGGGTCATCTCGATGATTCAAGCCTCCAGGCGCCCCTCTACGAATAGGATATACGATTCCACCTGGAAGAACTTTAGTCTCTGGTGTACCAGACAACAATTGAATCTCTCCTCCCTCACCATTCTGAGGATCTTGGAATACCTGATGGAGGGGCTCAACAAGGGCCTATCGCCCAACACCATCCGTAGGCAGGTCGCAGCCCTGTCAACAGTGTTGCAATGAGACAATTCGGCCCCTTTGGCTCAGCACCCCATGGTGTGTTCTTTCATCAAAGGGGCGACCAACACCAGACCCCCTGCGGTCCATCGATATCCCTCTTGGGATCTACCACGGGTCTTGCAGGCTCTCACCTCACCCCCGTTTGAGCCCATCAGGACATGTATGCTCCGGCTTTTGTCCATGAAAGTCGCCTTCCTGGTAGCCGTCACATCGGCCAGGCGCATATCGGAGCTAGCGGCTCTCTCGGTCAGAGAGGACCTATGCACCTTTCACGAGGACAGGGTGATCCTTCGCTTAGACCCGTCGTTTGTTCCCAAGGTTAACACCTTGTTCCACAGGGCCCAGGAGGTAATACTTCCTAACTTTTGCCCCAACCCGTCCCACGGATTGGAACGCAAGTGGCACGCTCTGGACGTGCGCAGAGCGCTAAGACATTACATCAAGTGAATGTCCACTTTTCGCAAGTCGGAGGCGCTGTTTATATCATTCCAACCCTCTTCCATGGGGCAGAAAGTTTCCTCTTCCATCATAGGCAGATGGATCAAAGCTTGCATCACGCGGGCTTACAGTCACATTCATTTCCCGTGCCCGGCTGCATCATGGCTCATTCCACCCGCAGCGCCGCAACATCGGTGGCTTGGGCAAAGCAAGCTTCCATCGATGAGATTTGCAGAGCGCGACTTGGTCTTTGCCTTCTCCTTTCATACGAAACTACAAGGTGAACAAATTTGCTTCCGCAGACGCCTCCTTTGGCGGGTGCTACAACAAGTGGTGTCATCAAGTGGGACACAGGCCCAGACTAGTTCCCTCCCATAGGGACAGGTAGCTTTGGTATGTCCCATTTGTGGATTCTCCATCCTCATGCTGGAGAAGGGGCGTTGTCTTACCTGAATGCCTTTTCTCAGCATGATGATGGAGAATCCACTCCCACCCCCTTAGTGGCCATCAGGTCCTGTGTCGGGGGCAGGAGGAGCCAACACGTCTGACTATCGTCTGTTGCTTCCCTTCGTTGTAACTGGGTCAGCAGGAGGCGTGGCAATCGCTTGACTTAGTCTCATTGGGCAGGAGGATGAAGTTAACCCATTTGTGGATTCTCCATCATCATGCTGAGAAAAGGCGTTCTGGTAAGACAACGCCCCATCTAGTTGAACTGGGTCTGCAAATTCCTGACTGTTGTCAGCTTGCTCTTCTGAGAAATTGAGTAAGTAGATCAGTCACTATTGCTTGTATTCCAACAGTATAATTTACTCGTAGGTAAGAAATTAGGTACATAAAAGAGTAATCCTCCACCTTTTTGGAGAAGCAGAGAATAAGCATGTTGGGAAAGTTGAGAATTATGAAGCCACTTCACCAAAAGGATAAGAATCAAAGTTTAAAAAATAAAGAAAATTCAGGCAAGATTGTAAATACAAGGCAAAGATGGGAAAACCTTACAGCACATCACCAAGTCTTGCCTTTGAGGCCAGTTCTGTTTCAGCAGGCCACACTTTCAAAGAAGCTTTTTCAAACACTCAAAGAGTTTGAGCATGGGGTGTACATACTCCTTAGCTGCTCCTTTGCCTCAACATTTTCCTAAGTTAATAGAAAGGTTCCAGGCGGTGCTGTCAAACAATAACCACAAAAATGACTGATACTAACTAGGAAGGTTTGAGGAGAAGGCGGCATTACCAAGTTTGATTGAACATGGTTAGAGCTGTTCATTGGATCAGAATCTTCCAATGAGGTGAAGGACTTTAATTCAGTAAAAAATTATTAACTCCATCAAATTAAATGTTCTCTAATTACATGAAAACCATAACCTCCACAATAAACACAAAGGACCTCTTCACAAATGCACCTATTTACACCCACGAGAAAAAGATAGAGACAGAGGATTAGTGCTCAAAACTCTAGAGCAGACACGTCAAACACAAGGCCCGCGGGCTGAATCCAAACGCGAAGTGGTTTCATGTGGCCCGCGAAGCCATCCTGGAAACAGTGAGGGAACGGCCCCCTCTGCCTTGGCCCCGGCCGGCCAGGACCCAATGTACAATTTCGTGGTGGCGATCCATGCTGGAACGCATTCAGTCTTAGCTCCACAAGGCCATCCTGGAAACAGAGGGACCGGCCTCCGCCACATCGGCCCCGCCCCCTGGGCGTGCGCTGGGGAGGTGTCACCCTTCATGAGGAATGAAGAAATGCACCATCGCCTGGAAGTGGCCAGCAAATGACCCTCGCCTACTTCACATATCTGGCTTGGTGGGCTCCGGGAGAAGGGATGCCGCGAGCAGCATGAGAGTCGATGTTACCTGCGCAATGCCACCCAGCCCCCAGCCTGCCAGCTTCACCCCACCGAGCCCAGCCTCTCGGCGCTGTGAGGAAGGCACCCCGCTACCTGCCGAAGCTGCAGGCTGGGGGCTTGGCGGCATTGTGCTTCTCATCAGATTTGCGCCGCCCGGCTCAGCCTCTCGGCACTGTGAGGAGAGCATTTCTTCATTCCTCACGAAGGGTGACACCTCCTCAGCTGCTTTCTTGCCTGTTTTTCTCCCTCCCTCATCTCAAATATTTTCCCGCCACTCTGTTCTGAAGGAAGGAAGGAAGGAAGGAAGGAAGGAAGGAAGGAAGGAAGGAAGGAAGGAAGGAAGGAAGGAAGGAAGGAAGGAAGGAAGGAAGGAAGGAAGGGAGATTGGAATGAGAGGGAGGGTCTGAGGGAAGTCCTGCCTTAGTCCTGCCTTGCTGCCCTTCCGCCATCCCCTTGCCCCCTCCTCCTGGCCGATCCTGGGGGTTTCCCATCCTATCGCTAAGAATGCTTTGGTTACAAAGCTGGGTCTCCTTGCATGGAGAGGGAGTGGGCCTCCCTCTGACTTTCCCCTCGCACCCACCATGAGCAACTGGCTAAGGAGAGCAAGCACAGCAGCAGCCTTGAGGAGGTAAGCGCAACTGGGCGCCCCTTTGGGGAAGTGGGGCTGGGCTAGGTGCCGCGGGCTGGGCATTTGACCTCTGCTCCCCAGAGCTCCAGGCAGCCTGCGCCACCGTCCAGCCCCCCCCCATGGTCTGAGAGGGACGGTGAGGCTCCTCCAGTGGACCATTCCCTGGCGCTTACCCCAGTCCCACCCCACTCTGCCAGAGACCTTCGGATCTGCCCCAGTCCTGCCCAGGCACCCACAGGCACCCGTGACATGAGCAATGTTGAGCTGGCCATTCCCACCCAGTAGACCACACCCACCCTGGCCACACCCACTCAGCCCGAGGGCAACCACAATGCTGATGCGGCCCTCGATGAAATTGAGTTTGACACCCCTGCTCTAGAGCTTTCCTGATAATCTCCAAGTATTTATACATCAATACTCCAGACCTACCTCTCAATTTGCAGGTCCCAAATTAAGAGTTCCAACCAGGCTACAAATCTCATTCATCAGTCCTCTCCACCTTTTAAGCTCTATTTCCTTCTTCTGGTTGTATTGGTAGCATGTGGTTGACAATTGCAGAATACAGATTCTATTTTATTAAAATGTTTCATTTATTAAACATTTATATCCTGTCTTTTGCTTTGGCAGCTGCATTGTCCTGTTTTCACCCATAAGGTTTTTTTTAGTGTGGCTTTTCTCACACTACCTAAGAAAATATACATTAGATAAAACTTTTTCTCTTCTCTGTCTTAAGACATTTTTATTTCAATTTATATGCTATATGCATATAAGTATATATGCATACATAACACACTAAACCACAAATTAGACAACTAAATTTGAGTGAAGCACTGTGGGAAGTCAGCCCCCCAGAGAAGGAAATATTAAAAGGGAGAATATTATGTTTCCTCAAAGAATATTAAAGAGGCAGAAAAGCATGCCCAGTTTTTTCTTAATAGTCCCAAGTCTCCCTCCCCCACGCAGAGACCAGCTCTGTAGAAATGCAGATATAAATAATCCAGGAAGGTTGAAGCTAGAAGATTAAGAAGACAAAGACACCTAAAATCTACATACCCCACCCAAACTCTAAGACAGGACATAATAGGATTAACCCACAGATGCCAAAGGGGCACACTCAGACTCAAGTCAAAATACATGACACAGGGCTTCCGGTTCCGGATCGCGGCACCAGCGGACGCACGGGGAGAGCCCTCTCTCCACTGTCCGGTTTCCCTTCGTCGAAAGACCCTGGAAAGGGTCGAAAGTCACCCTGGAGGGGCAACCACCGCTGAGGAGGACCCTTGTTCGATCGCGGAAGGGCGGCAGCCCTTCCGTTTGATCTGAGGCAGCTCCTTTCGATCGACGAAGAAAGGATCGGCCATTAACATGGCTGATCACCTAGCTGTACCAGCCGAAAGCCAAAACCACTACTAAGCACAATGAAGCATCGTGGAAGATCTGGGTGAGACCCTTTTTTACCTTTCTTTTACCCTACCTTCCTGTGAAAGCCTCCTGAAACTTCTTCCCCGCTCTTAATACAGCGGCGTTTGCATACCTTGGGAATTTAAGCTTTGGGGGGGGGGAAGAATAACTAATTTTAACAACCAAATAACTGGATTTTCATTTTTTTGCTATTTTTTGAGACTTGGGAGTCCCCAAAAGTTCCTATTATAGAGACCTAGCATTTTATCTATCTACTAAGTTTGAAAAATATTTTTTTCGCTTTTTAACTGGATAAAAGCCTAACTGGCATCTGGAAAAAAGATTTTATGGTCTACTGGGGACATCTTGTGGCTAAGCCTGGTACAGCAATTGAATTTCTTTGACTCTGAGGTCTGCTGACTCCCTTGATTTGTCCTTCATATTATCTAAGGAAAAGATAAGAAGTGGAAGCAGCTGGGTGACGAAAACAACTTTTAGAAATTGTGAAAATGGACATTGCCTGACTTTTACTAAACATAGCCTCCACTAAAAGACTATTTCTAATCACTACAGAAATGGAGGAACTTTACCCACAACTTAACTATAAACTCATACTTGAAAAAATTCTTGAAGCCACTGAGCTAATGAATGCCAGAGTGAAAGCTAAAGATGTTACCCCGAAACTACAAATTGAACCCCAGACTCCAACTGATCAACAAACCAAAAAATAACAGAAGAGGAATAAATTAACATTAAAGAGGATGCTGTACAACAATATCTACAACCTATTGAGAACTTTTGAGAATCAAACACTGACTTCAACTAAAATACCTGTAACTCCAAAAGCAGCAGGAACTGATCAACAAATACAATATATTGAGAACCTAGACAACTTAGACAATCAAATAATAATCACAACACTGGACATGACCCTTTATTCTAGTCAGACAAAACTGGAACAAGAAGAAGACCAGATTGAAATGATGATAAATATCCCAAATCAAACATGGAGAATTGAATTATTGGGACAACAACCTAATAACTTATAAAGGGGCCAGTTCCTTTGAAAAATTGACAACTGGATGTTCTCCCTTGATTCAAACAACATATGTAGGAATGAAGGGAGATCCATCTGAGGATTTAAAGGCTCTGGCATGGAAGCCTGCTTCGCAGAAAAAGAAAGCCAGAGTTAGATTTAAAAATGGGATTTAAAATTTTACTTAATGGGTTAAGGAGATTTTTAGAGATATTGATTGATGTAATATTTAGGATTTAGATTTATAATGCAAATGAAAATTAATTGTTAGATTATAGTTTGGAATTGTAATATGGAAATGTGACAATGAAAGATATTTTACTAGTAAAGGAGGAGCTACCAGGACGAAAAATAGAACATATTTGTGAAATAAAGTAAGAATGTAATCTTTGGAACAATATGTTTACTCTAGATACGATAACTATCTTGTAATTAAATGAGGGAAATTAGGGTTACCCGAAGTTTAAATATTATGGTTATTAAAGGCTAAATTGGAATATGGTAATTGAAATTAACTAAAACTTAAAAACAGGATTTGGATATGTATAAGTAAAATGTTATTGATAAATGTATTGATTGATTGAGCTTTATTTAGAAATGTATTAATCTGAATACGATATAACAATTAAGGGAAATAGAGAGGGAACCTTAATGATGGAGATTTTTAGAGATATTGACTGATTTAATATTCAGGATTTAGATTTATAATGGAAATGAAAATTAATTGTTAGATTATAGCTTGGAATTTTAATATGGAAATGGGTCTGTGACAATGAAAGATATTTTATCAGTAAATGAGGAGCTACCAGGACGAGAAATGGAATATATTTGTGAAATAAAGTATGAATGTAATTTCCGGAATAATATCGTGTACTCTAGACATAATAATTATCTTGCAATGAAATGAGGGAAATTAGGGTTACCCGAAGCTTAAATACTATGGTTATTAAAGGCTAAATCGGAACATGGTAATTGGAATTAAGTAAAACTTAAAAACAGGACTTGCACATGTATAAGTAAAATGTTATTGATAAATGTATTGATTGAGCTTTATCTAGAAATGTATTAACTTGCATATGATATAATAATTGAGGGAATTTTAATGACGTAACCTGACATATATATGAATGATTCTGTTATTGGATTATTGATTACCCTATCACCATGCTGCTTCCTAATTATCTAGATGTAAAAACTGAAAAATTTAATAAAACTTGTTTAAAAAAAAATACATGACACAGGAAATACAAAGCCTCAAACAGGAACAGAAACAACCTCAAGACCCCAGAGGGTATAAAAACCCACTCCCTACATGACGTGCTCTCTCTCTTTTCTTCCAGAGCCATCTTCCTGTCTGGCTCTGCTCTTCAATAAACTGCAACCTTCTTTCTAAAGCAGTCGCCATGTTGTTTATTCCCGGCTTGGACTGAACCATGATGAAGACTTTTCCTTCAACAGCACTTTGCATAAATCCAGGCAGTATGTTTATGATTTAGTGTGACTGGAATCCAGAAAACTAGATTTGAGTAAACTACATCTAACTACAGATATAAACAGTCTAAAGATGACTGAATGCAATTCCAAAGCAGCTACCTCCCATTTTAATTCCCCCCAGCATATCTTTTATTCCAAATTGAGATAAGACATTGAGAAGGCAGCAAAGATGCTGGATCAATGCAAACCAAGCACTTTGCTTTAAATTGCAATCTAGGAATAACATTAACACAAAATAGTAGGGATTCATGGTGTCTTTACCCATTACAATGAAAATTGCTGGGACCTAACTTTGCAGCCTAAAATAATGAAGTTCTCTTCTGTAACTCAAGCTAAATAAGTTCTGGATCTATATTGTAATTTAATTAACTTAAAGCTGGCAAGTAGGCCATCAATCATCTTCAAAGCTGTGCTTGGGATCAGGGTGTCTGTTTCTACCTGATAAAATTCCCATCATCTCCACGGGGCAAGATTTTTGTAGACTTGCTCAGGAAGCAGCCTCACGCTTAATCATTCAAACTCAATCATAATTGGGGGGGGGGAGACGGGGGGAGAAAGAGAGCAGCCCGCTGTGAATGAAAGGATTTTCCTGTCGGCGCGTTCGGGTGTTTTCATTCCGTTCATCTGCTCTAAACCCCACCGCTCCTCCTGTAGCCCGTCCAAACACCATTAGCATCATCATGGCCACAAATGGTGTTCTCGGCAAAAAGGAAAACAGCGTGCCCTCTCCCTGGCCTCCAAGCACGCCCGGACAGGCCCCCGCCTTGTGATAAGTAGACCGCCTGTCCTCAACATCATTTTCCGCGCCCCCAATCCGATCGGGCGCCAAAAATGAATGAATGAATGAACGAACGAATCTGTGTGTTCTATTGCACCCATGTGACTTGGCGCTTTGAGTGGTGAGAAGAAAGAGGCAGAGCCAGTTTGCATTTTAATTTAACTGCCTTTTCCGTGCTCCTAAGTAGTTTTGGAGACGTTGCACATTATCGTGGGCTGGATTTTCCGCGTCTATTTAAATGATTAGAGGGCTACTAATATATTGATTTGTTAATGGAGGAGAGGTGGGTGGGAAACTGGCGTCCATTTTTTCCTGCCGCGAAGTTGCCTCGCTCCGATCGTGGGAAAGTAGCTTGTAAGGCAGCGGGGTCTTTGTGCCTATTCTGTAATCGATCTCCCTTCAAGTGGAGGGGCCGAACACTTCAAAGGCCGCGGAGGCTGTTGGGGGGGTCGAGGCGAGAAGCGTCTCCAACTCGCCTCTAGAGAGCTCAGTCAAGCCCCCTCGGCTTTCCTAGCGCTCCCTCCCCTCGGAAAAGGGGGAAAGAAGGCTCTGTGGTCAATCCTAAGGAAGCCCACCCGCCTTCCGAGCCAAGATCACGCCGACTTGTTTTAAAGAGTCGTCTGGTAGGCGGTGGAGGCGTCCGCCTCGCGCCCTTCTTTCGCAAGGTCTTCCGTGTCAGGCAAGCGGGTGGCAGTCCTTCCTTTCCCCTCCTGTTCAGCGTCATCGCGGTGGCCTACTTGGCATTGCCGCGCAAAAAACGCAAAGATGCCTGGCGCCAACCGGAGGCTGCTCTGAGCACTTGACACACAACCACCGGGAGAGATCGATCGGCTCTGGCTTGTAGACTGTCGATCCCTCTTCGCCTCTCCACCCTCCCCCGACGGGACCTCGTAATCTCGTCGCTGGAAGGCTGGTCCAGTTAGCAGAGAGAGTTCAGCGAGGAGGGGCCGCGGACGTAGCTGTTAAAGTAACCGTTCATTCCGAGACAAGTAATTTTTGTCCACAAAACTAATCAAGATAATGGCATGGTCTCCGGCAATATTGAATCTTGCCCTCTGTCACTGAATATTTATCTGCAAGATGCAGGTGTTCCTTCTTAGTGCAGGTTCAAAGGATCCCTGGCTGAAGGTGTCAGCAATTGGTGGGCAGATTTTACTTCTTTTTCCTTTCCACATGGGAGTTCTTTATGAATTTAAGGTTATAATTTTATAAATAAGCAAGGTATACAAAAATGATTACAAATCATTACTATAGGAGTTGGATTCAGTAAACAAATTGGAAACATGGGTAGGCTGGCTGATTTCAATAAAAATAAATGATGCCTTTTTTAAAACCCAGTCATTGTTAAACATTAGCATGTTAGGTTCTACTGAGTTAGGTTCAATTTTATGAACAGATATTTCATTATCTTGACTTGTTTTCAATAACTCAGGGCTCTTCTGAGGAAATTTCCACAATTTCTTTGATCTCTGTCATCTCCTGTTCTACTTTTTAATTATTGCATTTAAAAGCTTATGCCACCATTACAGGCATTATGATGCCACAAGATTTATTGTTTATATGAGCAATCTTGGCAAAATTATTAAACTGAGATAAGGTGAGGGCTTCCTCTGTTAGCCCATCCATGCAATGTTTTATAGAAAGCCCCCCTCCCCAGAATAAAATATTCCACAGAATAAGAAAAGAAGCAGAATAGAATACTTCCCCTAAAGAAGAGGAGAAAAATCTTAACAAAGGCAGAAAGCAGCCCCAGTCTTTCCTCCACTAAAACAGCCTGCAGACAAAGCTTAAAGAAACTAAGTTTCATTCTTATAACAATGTATACATTGTAAAATCGAACTTTGCTAAAGCAATCTCCAAATAAATGGCAGAATAGACCAAGAGTTGAAACTGACAAAATTAAGCTGACAGGATTAGATCAGGTAGACAAACACCTAGGATTTGCATTTCCCCTTTACCTTTAGGGCTGGTCACAGACCATAATACAAATTTTGCAACACAAATAATAAAAAATACACAGATCCAGACATCTCAATTACAAAGCCCCCCAAATATATAAATACTATCTATTCTCCAGACCAATTTGCCAGCTGCAGCCAGAAATGCTTGCTATTGTCACTGCTGTCCCTGGGCTAATAAACCTTTCAATTGCAGCCTGCCTCGAATTTATTTTCCTCTGCCTGCATTTCTCTCTTGGCTTGGAATAAGACACCAACCAGATTTAACTTCCAACAGTTTTTTGGCAACAGTGTTGGAATGATTTTCCACTACTGTCTTCTGAGATATTTTTTTTTAAATCTTACTCTCACACTTGTGATTCATTGTTAATCTCCCATAAAAATTAAATAGGATATAAATTAAAATTTTAAAGATGCTGAACCAATAAGGTACAAATATTTTGAAATTTTGTTTTAATCTATTTTGGGTATAAATAAACTAGGTTTCAATATCATAGAACCTAGTGATATCATAATTTCATATAGAAATATAGAAAACTGATGGCAGAAAAAGACCCTGTGGTCCATCGAGTCTGCCTTTTGCGTTTGTTTGTTTTTGTTTTAATTTATTTTTATTATTGTAATTTATTTTTAATTATTTTTTATATATTTATTTATTTCTTAATTTTTGTCAGATGATGGACATGTGTTTAAATCCAACTATGTTTAAACTCAGTTACTGATGATTGGCCCATTATGCTGGAAGTTGGTTCCAAGCTTCCACTTCATTCTTTCTGTGAAGTAATACTTTCTAACATTAATTTTGAACTTCCCTCCTGTCAGTTTGAGGTTATGCTCCCACATTCTTGATTTTTGCTTAATATTAAAAATAGTACCTTCTAGAGCCTTAATATATCTAAAGGTTTCAGTCATGTCCCCATTTCCCTTCTGTCCTCCCGGCTGTACACATTTAGTTCCTCCTGACCTGTTTGCCCCTCAGACCATTCACCATTTTTGTTGCCGGACTCTGGACTTGCTAAATCTAATCAATATTTTTTTAAAGTGAGGTCTCCAGAACTGGACACAGTATTTTAAATGGGGTCTGACTAAAAGCCCAATATAGCGAGATTAGGACTTCCATTTTCCTGCTGGTGATCCCTCTAGTGATGCATCCCAGCGTTTTGTTTGCTTTCACACTTGTGCATAAGTGCATAATCTTACATTCAGAAACATTGAAGTGCAGTCTTCACATTTCCCCTTTATTATGATGCATTGCATCATATTCAGTTACATATGCAGATGTTATGACTGCATCCAGCTTTAGAAAGAATAAAATTGGAAAAACTATGATTATGTCAGCTATAGGAGGTCCAAAATTGAAATTGACTAACATTTAATAGAAATCTGGATATAATTGCTTGTCAGCTTAGGCAAATGGACCAGATTAAAGATTTTGAATGCGTTTACAGAGAATCATTGTGCTGAGTTGATAATAAAAGTAATATATATTTGCATATTGTTTGCAATTTTTAAAATTTAAATTTAAAAGCACATTTACTGTTTTTATAAGCTCTTGCCCAGAACCAGTAGGTATTCTTTAAGGAATAATGAGAAATATATTCCTCTAGGGAAGTATACAGAATTCCTGATAGCGTTGCCACTACCAAATCTTTTTCCTGATTTGGAACTCTTCTGTTGTTGTAGTTGTTGTTTTTAATAATGTGACCTAGTAGAAGGTGGGGAGAATATACGTAGACTCAGTCAATGGTCTGATACTTAAAAACAAAACTAAAGGAATATTTGTTATTCAATTTAAGGTCAGCTGAAGTAATTCACTGTATTAAATAGAAGACTAATATTGATAAACAATATTTCAACTTGAATTAATTAATTCTTAAGAGATCAACTTTTTACACAAAGTAGTTATCTGACTTCTGGTTAATTAATCATTCTAGATTATTTGTCTGTCGCTAAGTCTAGCCTCCTTTAGACTGAAGTTAATGTTATTTAAACAGGCAATTTCTAAAAAGGTATTTCTTGGATGAAACCCAGAGCTTTACTCCAGGTTCTTATATCCACACTTCCAGATTCTATCTCTGATGAGTGTTGTAAACTCAGTTTCTCCCTTTTATACCCTACCTCCCTTCGGAGTACAGTTGAGATGACCCAGCCACTCAGCTCTGGACTCCTATTATTTTTTCCAGTACTTGTGGGTGCTCAGCACTGACAATTTTAGCAATGCTTCTGCTTCTCTAGACCTAATGAACAAATGCTTGTGAATGCACACCTTGCAAGAGACTTCAAACAAGGAACTATCAGTTAGAAATGCTTTTTCATAGTACTGAGATAAAAAAGCAGGGAGAGACATGGTGTGGACCAATTTCCCAAAGGCTAATTTTAGCATTTTGAAATTCCTGAATTCCATTGTATTTTTTTTTAAGGGAACATATGCATTATATGAAACAACCGCACATATGTCATGACAAGTAGAAGGTTTTGGGAGGTGAACTATGATGGGAAGGAAAAACAATAAAAAATATCAAAATGTCAAAAACACCCATTATTCAGAATATTTATACATTTGGAGAACTTTGCTGATTTTTCTGGGTCTTTGGAGTTAAAAGGATTAGAGGTAAATGGAAGCAAGGCAGATAAAGCATGCTGATGACACAAAGATGACACATGAAATATATTTTGTTGCAGATAAAATATATGGCAAATGAATTTATAAAAATATTAAATAATTACAAGATTGCAAAATTCAAATTAAATATAAAATTTTTCTACTCTGATTTCTGTTATCACCCAATGATTTGTGAACTAAGGATAAAATATATAAACTGATAATAAAAATGCTTAATTATTAAGGTACTTTAAATTTTAATGTCAGCTGTATAAATTTGGATCACTGGTTTATGCTATTTTGAAAAGAGAACTGTTCTCAGAATGTTGATATTCTTGTCAAAAAGCAAAACAAATTTCTTCTGGTAGACTGACTTGATAGCTCTGTTCATTAATTAAACAAGAGTTGTCTCAATTTCTTTCATCAAACAGCAATTAACAAAATAATGGGAAAGATCTTTATCCTCATCTGAATGCAATAACAAAGGTATGAATCAGGAATGGGCAACTATCTTGGCCTTAAAGATTATATAGGGTTATAACTGGATGCATATCCATACATCATAAAGGTGTCAGGAACAAGCAACCAATTGAAATTACTAGGGAATTTGGGCTTCCCCCTCCATTCTTTCTCCCTGCTCTATCAATGTTCGAGCCACTACAACTTTTTAAAAGACCCTCTGCTTTTAGAAATGTCAGCAATCATAGTATATCAGTTCAGAATTCAGAAGAATCATTAGCTTTATAACTGAGATAAGTCAGTAAGATTCTGACTGCAGAATCTTTGAGAAACTGGGTCATTTAAGAAATTGGGGAAAGTAGTGAGGATTCCCCAAGCATTTGCTATCTGCTTAAATTGCATGGACCCAGAATAGAATAGAATAGAATAGAATAGAATAGAATAGAATAGAATAGAATAGAATAGAATAGAATAGAATAGAATAGAATAGAATAGAATAGAATAATAGAATAGAATAGAATAGAATAGAATAGAATAGAATAGAATAGAATAGAATAGCCATTGTCAGCAGGGAAGGATGGATGGGAACCTTGAGAATATCCTAATGGGCCACCACAGATAATCAGCCCCCTTCTACATCACCGGGTGCTCAAGTTTTATCTCATCATAGGCTGATGATCATTACCAGAGTTGTCCGAATACACAAGAAACTAATATATTCATTTGGGTAATAATATTATACAGGTGGTTCTCAACTTACAATAGAGTCCAAAATTTCCATTGCTAAACAAGACAGAGATAATTTTGCCCTATTTTATGACCCTTCTTGCCATAATTGTTAAGTGAATCACTGCAGTTGTTAATAACATGGTTGTTAAGTGAATCCGGCTTCTCCATTGACTTTGCTTGTTAGAAGGTCGCAAAAGGTGACTACATGACCCTAGGATAATGCAACCATCATAAATGCATGCCAGTTGCCAAGCATCCGAATTTTGATCATGGGACCAAGGGATTCTGCAATGGTCATAAGTGTGGGAAATTATCATAAATCACTTTTTTCAGTGTTGTAGTTACTAAACATATGGTTGTAAATTGAGGTCTATCTGTATGGCATAATAGTTAAGTGCAGTCCAGGATATGTGCATGCTGACTACTTGAGTTGTTGCAGTGGAGGCTGGTACAAGTTGTTGTATATATGGC
Organism: Azemiops feae; assembly: GCA_023970755.1. Taxonomy (NCBI): domain Eukaryota; kingdom Metazoa; phylum Chordata; class Lepidosauria; order Squamata; family Viperidae; genus Azemiops; species Azemiops feae. Next base: position 168,351 of record JALGBA010004248.1, read on the forward strand.
CTAGTAATCTTTGTCTGAAAATTCAAGAATTTGTGTCTGTGTCTGCCTCTGCCTCTCTAACCAATATTGCAGTCTAACTCACTGCTCCAGGAGTTCGATTCTGACCGGCTGATGGAAGGTTGACTCAGCCTTCCATCCTTCCGTGGTCTGTAAAATGAGGACCCAGATTGTTGGGGGCAATATGCTAACTCTGTAAACCGTGCTTAGAGAGGGCTGTAAAGTACTATGAAGTGGGTATATAAGTCTAAGTGCTAAGTGCTAGTGATAATTTTGCCTAACCACAAGTACTGTTAAACCAAATAGTTTGATGATAACATTATTTGCAAAATGTGCCAGAGGAAAATATAGGGACCTGATGTAACCTAGATAAAAAACAATCTTCATTAACCTAATTCTCTTAGTTGTAATATAATAATAAAATATATTTTTCTTAATATTAAAACATATTTACATACAAGCTTAGAATTTATGCAAATGAACATTTATAATGTTTCTTTTTTATTTTTAGTTAATATACCATCTGACATTTAAATTGGATTAGAAGCAATGTGATGATCATGCCTGCTTTCAATCCTTTCTTTATGATACAAGACATGCTACCACATTCTCAGAAAATGTCTCATCTCTGTACTGTGCACAGCTTGTTCATATCATATAAAACAAGCATCCTCTCTGTCAAAGTCTGGAGAATTGCACTAAACTTTTTTGCAAGGCAAATTTCTGAAATGGTTATTACAAAAGAGTACACTTTGATCTCCTCAAAAAGGAAAGGGTTAATTAAGTGGGTATATTTATTAGACTTCATTCTTGTGACCGAATGCTCCAAACTTGCTTCTTTAATACAGAAAGATCTATATCTTTAGAATAGTGCTTTCATAGTAAGTTATTAGAAAAAACCAATAAAACATGGGTTGCATGCTTATTCCTACAGCTGCAGCTATACTCTGAAGTTAAAAGGTCTTTATTAAAGTCTCTTTCCCCTCCCAAAAAAGCTAAAGAATGCGATACTTTTAGAACAACATTCATCCTACAATAATGTTAAAAAAAAAGCAAGCAAACCGAAATATATCATTTCAAATTAATTATCATTTCAAATTAAACAAATGTAAACAAATGCAGACCTAATGCAGATCAAACCAGGTTCTAGGAAGCTACACTCACATACTCTGTATAAATACAAACACTGCTAACTTGTTGCAGTTTTTAGATTCCCCATTGATTGTGAAGGTACAAAATTATTACAGTATCAATTAGATAGCATTCTGCAACTTGTTTCCTTCAAAGCTTATTAAACTATAAACTTCATAATTCAAATCCAATCTGTGGTGCTGGTTAATGTGATACTGAAAGACTATCAGGTTAAGGAAAAGTATAGTAAAGGAAATACTAATAAAAAAAAGGAAAGGAAAAAGGAAAAAATATTTAATTGAAAAATTGTGCTTACCGATTTTCTCATATATATAAAAGAGTACCGTTACTGGATTGGATTATGCCTTTGAACTGATTATTTTTGCAATATTTATATCCATATTCACATTTACTTTCCTGAAACTCACAATCTTTGAAATCCCTCTATTCTATTTGACGCTCACATTTATAAATTACTCTTAGTGCTTAAAATATATACTGTATCTGTATACAGGCTAAGAAATAACTTTGTATCTTGTCTTATTTTGTTTGGGCAATATATTTCCTCTGTTTTAGAAATACAAATGACATAGTTCAGCTGGCTTCCTTGCCCCCACCTGCATTATGGAAGAATATTGCGAATACATAGAAGAGTGTTACAGGTACAGGTATATTTATGTTTTCATCATATCTATATTAGAACCTCAGATCTTTGCAAGGACAAAAAGTGGTCTAATATACCTTAATCAAAACTACTAATAAATACTATATAATTTAAAAGAAAACATAATGTTTGTATTGTAATAATTCCATATTATTATGGAATTATCTATGTCTAATGGATTTCAATTTATAAGAATTTGGGGTATTTTTAAACCCAAGAGAATATTGTCCTCAATGGAACTGAAGAAAGGTAAACTTAAACTCAAAACTTGTGTTTGCAGCTGATCTTTTTCTTAACTCTGGTAAATTTCTCAAGAGCAGTAACAAATATATAGATGAATGTTCAGTTTACAAAGAGAAAGCTTAACTTAAAGTGTGATGCTTATTCAATATTGAGATAAATTTTTTACTTCCTACAGTGGAGTATAGAAGTCATTGGATATATCTCTGACTTCACCCTTTTCCTTTATTTCTTTTCAGACCTTCATATTTTTCTTATTCTTATACTACGTCAGTGATGCTGCTGTTTTATGTTTGCCTTCAGGCATTGGCTTTCTAACAAAATATATATTTGTCCTATACCTACAGTAGGGGTGTCAAACTCGCAATGTCACGTGACGTGTCACAACTTTTTCCCCATTGCCGGAGCTGGAGTGGGCGCGGTTTCGGCATGATGCATCCGGCCCGTGGCCCGGCAATTTGATACCCCTGACCTACAGCCTTCTAATTCAAACATTGAAAAAATAATCAACCACTCCCTCCCCCCCCAACAAGCATCCTTATTTCCTTAGCAATTTGCTGTCATCTCATGGTTGTTTGGATTTTTGCAGTTGGGTCTCTTCCAAGTAAATTATGTTTTATCTTATCACATCTCAAGGACTAAACATCCTAGCATGTGCTTGATGTTGAGGTTCAGTTGGAGAATCATAGTATTGCTGAGTTCTAAAATTTCATGGATGCCTTGGGAAGACTTTGCACATACTCACCTGAAAGCATTAGCATGAAGTCTTTACTTGTAGTGAACAAATAAAGGAACCCAAGTAGTAATGACTGAAATACTAAGTATCTGTCAAACAAAGTGGCAGTAATACTATAACTCTTCTGAGAAATAGAAAATGAATAAATAAAATGCCAAATAATAAGAATACAAGTTTGATTGTGATGCCTTACAACCAAATTGACCACTGTTACATAAAAAAAAAAAAAGTGAAAATGTATTACCAGGAAAGAAAAAAAGAATCTGCAACAAATTTCATATGTATATAATTATTTTAGACTTTCATCTATTGCTGCATTCCAAAGCAACTCGCTGCAGTTGACAAATACTGTAACAGTGAACTTTTGAAAAATTATTACACGTAGAAAATAAGAATTCAAGAAGTTAACTATGTTAGTTGCATGCTTGTAATGTAAAGTCTGTGCACCGTTAGTTCTTTGATATCTGAACATCTTTGCAAAATTAGATAATAGTACATAAAAGTTGTTTAATTCATAATTTCCTCTGCCCTCTCAGAGTATTCTATTTTTTTTGGGAACACCTAGATAAACATTTCTTTATTCATTTGTTAAATTTATTTGCTGCCCATCTAGCCATGGGGCTACTCTAGGCAGCTTAAACAATTATTTTATCACTTGTCCACCCTTGGGAGCCCTCCCCCCTTTATTATTCATGATGGGGAAAGTGGAATCTTTATTTTTGCCTACTATACATGAGATATAGTATAGTATCACCATTTCTCTATTGGATAGCATGGATTTTTAGAAAACAACCTAAAACATATTTGAATTATGCTTACTGAATTCTTTCTTTTATCATACACTTCAGAAAAGAATATTGTAAACAATCAAACAAACCATAGTTTGGAATTGTATTGATTCAACCATATTTCACTTATTTCTCTCAATGTTTTCAGCCTATCTTGTTCATTCAAGACAACCTTTTCCTCAATTAAATCCTGATTAAGACAAACTCTGTTTACATTTTCCTATAAGAAGAGCACAGTTACTTTCTGGCTCTTGTTCTAATTAAATTGTTCACAGCAGTTGCTATCTTGATTATCAGTTACTAATTACCTTTATTTTTCTTCCTAGTAATTTCTTTAAAATGTTAACTATCATTGTTTTAAGGGGGAGGAGATATATTTTAACATCAATTTTGTCTTACAAATGTTTGTAAATGTTTAAAGTAATGAGCTAAAAAGCGGTCTTTTTTCCCCAACTAAGCTCTCTTAAAAGTTCAAAGGGCGGAATAGTCACAATGAAACATTTTCATACAAATGTTTTATTTCACATAATTTGTAAAATGTTCCCTTCAACCCCCCCCCAGATGTAAATAATTTTACTGAAAGTGGGCTGATAATTAATCTTAGAAAAACTTTGTTTTCTTTTTAAATAATTTCATATTGTATATGTACAGGTACTCCTCAACTTACAACAGTTCATTTAATGACCGTTCGAAGTTACAACATCACTGAAAAAAGTGACTTATGACTGTTTTACACACTTATGCCTGTTCTGGCATCCTCATAGTCATGTGGTCAAAATTCAGATGCTTGGCAACTGACTCATATTTATGACGGTGTCCCGGCATGATGTGATCCCCTTTTGCAACCTCCTGACCAGCAAAGTCAATGGGCAAGCCAGATTCATTTAATTACACTGTAACTAACTTAACAACTGCAGTGATTCACTTAACTGTGGAAAGAAAGGTCATAAAATGGGACAAAACTCACTTAGCAAATGTCTCACTTAGCAACAGAAAGATTGGGCTCAATTGTGGCTGTAAGTCAAAGACTACCTGTACACACACACACATTCTGTTTCATATTTTACTCTTGATAAAAATAAGTACTATATATTCTCATTTAGACAAATATATTTTGTTTCTTCATATTCATTGATTGTATTCACATTAAAATTTTTGAAAGATTAATATTTTAACTGCATAAAGATACAAGTAGAAGTATGAGGAGGCAAAGGGATTTTTCCTTGGAATAGAACTCTGAAGAATCCACATTACAAATACTACTATATCAGTCTCTGAGCATCAGAAAAGACTGCTGAGTCTTTGGAAGATCTACCGATGTTTGGGAAATGAAAAAAAGAATTACTGTTCCACTGCTCATTTTTTTAATCTTACTTCCTTTTTTATGCATTTGTTTGTATGTATGTAAATTGAGTGTGGGTGTAGATGTATATATTTTATGAAAAAATAGAAAAGAAGGAAAAACAAAAATAATAAAAAGTGAGTTCCAATTATCCTAACAGCAGTTATAAGTACATTTACACTTTACCATGTCTCTTTATTTTTTTACCTTACTGGCTGTTGTAGAGTGAGGTTCGATAATTTCAATTCCCCTACTATATTCTTTTTGCTATTGTGAGAACGCCACCAGAGACTAAAACATATGAAGAATGGTTGCAGGAATTGGATATTTAATGTTTAATGAAAAGAAGAACTAGGGGGTGACATGATAGCAGTGTTCCAATATCTAAGGAGCTGCCACAAAGAAAAGGGGCCAGCCTATTCTCTGAAGGCAGGACAAGAAACAATGGATGGAAACTAATCAAGGAGAGAACCAAATTAGAACTTAGGAGAAATTTCCCGACAAAACAATTAATCAGTGGAACGGCTTGCCTCCAGAAGTTGTGGAAGTTTTTAAAAAGAGATTGGACAACTATTTGTCTGAAATGTTATAGGGTTTCCTACTTGAGCAGGGGTTGGACTAGAACTCCAACGTCCCTTCTAACTCTGTAATTCTGTAATAAATCAGGTTGGGGATGAATACTTTGGACCAGTGGTCCTTAACCTTTTTTTACCACAGCCCTCCTTTAAATACCTTTTGTGGCCATGGACCATGGCCACAGACCCCCAAGACCTACCATGTTTCCCTGAAAATAAGACCTACCCTGAAAGTAAGCCCTAGCTTGATTTTTACACATGCACCCAATATAAGCCCTACCACAAAAATAAGCTCTACTTAAGTCCCCACCACTCCATTGCACCTGGTTGCACGAGGTGGGGCGAGGTGCACGGGTAAAAATCAAGCTATGAGAGGGTAGAGCTGTCCCATGTGCCACGCACCCACTTACCTTAGGACAGTTGCAGCCAGGCCTTCCACGCCCTGAGACCTGCCTCATCTCACCGGCCCACTTTTTCTGTGGCCACTCGCCGCCACTCACCCACATCACCCCCGGCTTCCGTTTCGCCGTCAGAGGCCTTCCGGAAAGGTCTCTGCAGCTGAGTAAGGAGCTCCAGATTGACGCACATGGCGCCCCCCTGGCCTCCGTTTCACTGTCGGAAGCCTTTCCGGAAGGCTTCTGACATCCCCCCAAAATAAGACCTGGTGCTGATATGCAGATTCTGAGGTTTTACTTGATAAAAAAAATACAGGAAACCAGAAGTTGCCTTTAAGCTTTATGTTTTATTCAGCTGAACAAAGTCGGGCTCCTCTAAAGGAGAGAAGCCCCGAATGACAAGAAATCCTTGTATTTATTCTTTCTGATTACATAAGCAATCCACCCAGCAAAGCTGACACACATAAGATAAAGATTTCACCCAGTAAGTCTGGCACACTGTAGATAAGAAGGGAGAAAGCAGAAGTAGCTAAAAATGTTCCCTTTTGGGTGTTTCCCTAAGACATCGTACGTTCCCGGGTGGGTTAGGACATTGGGTGTTTTCCTTGCTGTCCTTTCATGACCCTGCATCCATGACTCTGCAAGTGCCCAAAGACAGCAGGGCCATCTGCACATATTCACAATTGATACTGTCCCCTAAGTCCGGGTCATCAGTGCCTCTTCTGGAGGAAATATACTGTGTATAAAATTTATATTTATATAAGACCGGGTCTTATTTTTGGGGAAATATGGTATCTCAAGATTTAAATTATAACATTTCTTAAGTTTTTGCAGACCCCAGGTTGAGAATCACTGCTTTAGAGTATGTCCAAATGGATGGCTACTGTTTGATTGGGAGCATGATTAGGGCATTCTCTGGTTGCTCCTAGATTTTGGAACTTTGTATTTTTGCAAAAAAAATAATATTTACTTTTAGAAAGCATTTAATTTTCTTCTTCTTCTTGTGCCATATCCATTATCGGACATTGGCGATCATGTTGGCGATCCTGTTTTTATCAGCAGCCGCACGAAAAAGTGCTGCTGAGTTTTGTCCAAACCAGTCCCTTAGATTTTGAAGCCATGATGTTCTTCTTCTGCCTGGACCTCGTTTGCCTTCAATCTTTCCCTGGAGGATTAAATGGAGTATGCCGTATTTTTCTGGGTGTCGCCTCACATGTCCGAAATATTCTAACTTTCGTTTTTTAATTGTTTTCATGATTTCCCTTGGCTTTCCCAGGCGGCTTAAAACCTCATTTCTGATCTTGTCCACCCAGCTGCCTGTAAATCCACATTTCAAATGCTTCTAGTCTCTTCAGGTGGCCTTCTGTCAGAGACCAACTTTCTACTCCATAGAGCAGGATAGAAAAAATATAGCATCTGACAAGCCTGATTTTCAGTCTTAGGCTTATGTCGTGACTGCAAAAGACCTTTTTCATTTTGAAGAATGCTGTTCGAGCTTTCTCTATCCTTGTCTTTACTTCAGCGGTCATGTCCCAGCTTTCATGTAAATTAGAACCGAGGTGCATTTAATCTATGGGTACTTAATTGTTAGGCTGCTCAAGCAATATGAAAACATGAATTAAAATATAAAACCTTATTTTGGATAATCTGGCCCAGCTGGCCTTTCAGGTCTTCCAAAAGTTTTACTCATTGCCACTGTAATCAAGTTCATCCTCTGCCATCCTTTTCTTATTCCTACAACTTTTTCCAACATTATGGACTTCTCAAAGGAATTTGAGCCTCGTCATTTGTGCTTCAAATACTTACTTCTATGGTTTGTTCATCCAGCATCAAAATAACACTCGGAGGGAACTACATTGAATAGTAATATGATAAATAAACAAATTTCTTTAGTTGGGAGTCTTTAAATCTTACCTTAGAAATGGGGTAAACACTTTCAAAAGATACTTTATATTTTGTGTGAAATACTCTCTCATACACACATATATATAGAACATGTTTTCAAAAACTCAGTACATTGTTTCATGTATTTCTATGGGATTATTCCGTTGTGAAGATAACTGGTTATATGGTTCTTAGATATTAATAATTGGGTTTTAAGATTTACTTTAAACTTCCCTGATCATCTATTTGTATTGGCTCTTGTGTGTTTCCAAATACAGCTTGAAATGATGGTCACTTCATTTACATAGCAAAGGCCTGGGTGTTGAAGAGACTGCTTCTTCCATGAAGATTCTGCCCACTAACTTGGAGAATTGGGGAAAGTGTGCTGGAAGTTCCCTTTCCAGTGTTCTGTGGTGACTGGGAAACTGAACCACAACTATTTTCTATGTAGAGGCCCTTCCTCGGAAAGAACAGGCTGGAGGTCAGGATAGGCCATACGATTTTACAAAAATTAGTAAGGACTTACTACTTATAAAGGCCTTTGTATTCATCAGCCTCAGAATGGTTGCATTTGATAGCCATTTAGTTATTTATTGGATTTATATACTATCTTTGTTTTGTACGGCACAGGGCAGTCTAGAGTCCTATACGGTCCCCACTCCTGTTTTTCCCATAATAACCACCTATGATACAGGCAGGGCTGAGACAGAATACCTGGCCCAAATTTATCATGACTGGTTCTGTGCCTAAGGGAAGACTAGAACTGTCAGTTTCCTGATTTCTATTTTAGATAATAACAACCGATGATCATCAACAACCTATGCTTTGCACCATCTAAATTCCTTTGGGATTGGGATGATAATATTTGATATTTGATGGGCAAGATATAAATATAAATAGGAATGATTAAAAATGCTTGTTTTACATTCATGATAAATAATTTGTTTGGAACTTATTTTAATTTTACACACAAAATAAGAATGTTTTCAGTTTGGCAGATTTGGATGCCTTGTTAAAGTAACAATCAACTGAAACTGAGTAATAGGCAGTGACAAATCATTTACAGGATGCAGCTGCAATTCATCTTTTTCAAAAACTTTATTTTGATTTAATTGTTTTCATGTTTACAGAGAATATGGTGATGCAGCAGGGGGAAAAATACAATTCCAATCATTTCATTTTGCTCGCACGGTGCCATGCGTTTCCATCAGCCGTCCTGTACGGCAAGTATAAAAAGACACCATTGTCTGAAAGACTCTGCTCCTGTGGCTCAGGAGAGGTGGAGACCATTGGACACATACTCCTTCGATGTTCCTTCTATAGAGCTATTCGAAAAAACAATATCCTCCCCATAATTGATAGGTATCCTGGTCGTTCGGAAAGTATTTATCTCCAGTGGCTGCTTAAGGACGAGCAGGCAGTGATCACGGCGCAGATGGCTAGATTCTGCGCAGCAGCATTGGGGATTCGCCAGAAACATAAATATTTTAGATCTTTTTAATAATCTTTTATAATTAATTTTATTATGTGTTTTATCCAGCATTAGACTATACTCGGTGTATTTTTATTGTCAGGTCAGTATGATTCAGTTTTTCTGAAGGTAGCTAGGTTTTGTTATACTGTCTGTAAAACTAGGCAGACCTTGGTCACCCATTGATTACATCATTAATTGTAAAATATTGCTATGTCTTCTTGTGTTCGGTTCTGTTTAGTTTTGTTTTATTTGAATGTTTAATTTATGTGTTGGTCTATGGCTGTAATAATAATAATAATAAAGACAATTGCAATCAAGCTGAAGGACCCCTGAAAGGCATATTACAAGTATTTTTTAAAAAATGAATTGTGGCTCTAATAAATGAGTTCATAAAGAATTTTTCTTAACTGTTAATAGGTAAAATAAATGAATATGTATAGCAGGCTGAGAGCCCCTTTTAGTGGATAGATAACACAGATGTCAACCTTCAAACAATTCTGGCCACAGCCATCTTCACTTCGTTTTCGGTTGCCACAGCAATGGGAGGGGGGAGATGTGTTCTTTTAGTTTAGTCATAACAAATACTTTCTTGTGGGAACCAAGGTCAAGCTACCTAAGTTTTGGTGGGCTGGAGCTTCCATTAGAAAGTAGTTAATTGGGGATTGTGATTTATGACATATTACATGGGTGGGAAGTTCAACTTGTTACATTGTAACCTTGGGGGAGGGAACTTTCAGTCTTGGTTTCACCTTTGTTCATGCCGATATTATGTAGCCATTAAAAGTATTCTTTGAGGAAAGCAATTTCCTCAGAGTTCTTATTTCTACTGGTCTCATCTATTGGAACCATGACATTAAACCAAGACTGCAAAATTCACTAACCCATGGGGTCCTGAGCCCTGGTCGCCTACCCAAACCTTGGGAGGATGACAAAGACTCAGGGAAGATGCGGAGATGGAGAAGAAAGGGGAATCAATCTCGAGCCTTGGAGCGGCAGCGGTGGATGGGACGCAGGCTGCTGCTTTGGTGGAGTGTGTGCTCCTGGCAGCCGGAGCGAGACCAAAGTCCCGTGAAGTCCCGTTGGAGAAGCTGACTCAGAGGGAGGAAGCAATTGTCCTCAGGGGAACCTGGTGGTCAGACGCTGCCCTACCGCTCAAGAGCACGCTGAAAGCTGCAGAGGTTGAGTTCCCACTGATCTCATTGCAGGGTTTCCATTCACCTGTAGTGATAAAAACAAAATGACTGGCCACCTGGGCCGAATCCAGAGAGTGGAAGTATCTGACTGTGATCCACAGCCACTCGGTGGAACATCTGAGGGAGAAGCTTGACAGTGCTGCTATGTACTGTGTTATTGTAAGCCACCTCAGCAAAGGGGAGGAGGTCAGCCCATGTTGTTTGTTGGTAGTTCACATAACACCTAATATATTGTTCTTCCATAGAGTTAGCTTTTTCAGCAGCCCTGCACCTACACCTCCAAAAAGTTAATGGACCCTGAACGAAGGTGGGCGGTCTGGGAAAAAGAGGCTTTCGTGGTGAGATGAGCTCTGCTTACATGGCGTCATTTCCTTGAAGGGAGTGACTTACCTTTTGAAGTATGGACTGATCACAAAAATCTAGAGGCACTCAACCCCCCCTGTAAGTTATCTCCTAAATAAGTTTGGTGGCACAGTATTTTAACCGTTTCAACTTCACACTAAAATACATCCCAGGAAGAAAAAAATTCCTAGCTGACGCTCTGTCTAGATTGCCCTTATACAAAAGCCATTGAGAGGAGATTGTGAACTCCATTATTCCGCAACCAGAGTCTATCTCTCAAGTAACAACAGGGGGGCCATCACAGGCAAAATCAACTGAACCTGATAGCCCGTTAACGAAGAGGCTTAAGGAGGAGTTGAAAACCGATTCCTGGTTCCTGACAAATAAAACCATACTGACTTGTCGGGACAGGTTGGTCTGGAAGGGGTCAAAACTGTATCTATCAGAAACCCTCAGAGTTTAGGCCCTCCAATGCAGCCACGATAGCAAGCAAGCAGGTCACTTTGGCTACCTAAAAACCTTACATTTAATTCGATAGCAGTTTTGGTGGCCAGGACTAAAGAAAGACATTGAGAATTATGTGAAAAGCTGTGCAAATTGTGCAACAATGAAAAAACATCCAGGTAAGCCTCCTGGATTATTGCAGCGAGTCGCTGACCCTTCCCAACCCTGGGAAGAAATTGCAATGGATTTTATTGTGGAATTACCGGAAAGTAGGGGAAATACGGTAATATGGACTGTGATTGACCTTTTTACTAAACAAGCATACTTCACTGGTTTTCCCTCCGCAAAGAAACTGGCAAGAATGTTTCTCAAATATATCTACCGACTCCATGGATTTCCAAAGCGGATTATTTCCGGTAGGGGGGTGCAATTCACTGCCAAGTTCTGGAGAGACTTTCTGAAACTAATCGGGTCCACACAGTGGAAAGGTTACCCACTATCAGAGGCTACCTGGGTAAAAAGTACTGATGTAAAAGCTGACAGATTAATACGTAAATTTTATGATAAACATCCGAATAAGCCTAGGGGTGATTCCTGGCTCTAACTCCTTTTTTACCTACTGGATTTCTCTCTTCTTTAGAGGATCCAACTGTCAACCTTGAAACAATTCTGGCCACAGCCATCTTCACTTCGTTTTCGGTTGCTACAGCAATGGGAGGGGGGGAGATGTGTTCTTTTAGTTTAGTCATAACAAATACTTTCTTGTGGGAACCAAGGTCAAGGTACCTAAGTTTTGGCGGGCTGGAGCTTCCGTTTGAAAGTCCACCAAAGTAGTTAATTGGGGATTGTGATTTATGACATATTACAGGGGTGGGAAGTTCAACTTCTTACACTGTGACCTTGGGGCGAGGGAACTTTCAGTCTTGGTTTCACCTTTGTTCGTGCCGATATTATGTAGCCATTAAAAATATTCTTTGAGGAAAGCAATTGCCTCAAGAGTTCTTATTTCTACTGGTCTCATCTATCAGAACCATGACAACAGACAGAAGGTAGATTAGGCATTGACATCACTATTTGTTCCATATGGGGAGCAGGAATTGATTTCTGGTTTTGTTTTACTGCCAATAGTTGTATTACACCTGCTAAAGGCTTAATACTTCTTTGGGGAATTATTCAAATTAAAAATGCCAAAGGCTGGTGGGACAGTCACCATTTTGTTTTGGTAGCAAAAACTGCTGGAGTTCTTGAGTCTATAAAAGTACAGTGAAGGGCATGTCTCTTGAACTACTGTTGCTTATCTCTGGCATAAGTGGCAAGTCTATACTGCACAGATGTGCTTCTGGAAACCTGTTTCCATATTTTGCCTTTTCTTAAGTCACAGTCCTTTTCTATCATTAGTCTTTCATTCCAACCAGCGGAAAAATATGTCTATATATCCATAAAGTGACATTCTTCAAACAGCTCCACTCTAGAAATCTTGCCTTAAACTATAGCTGCCCGTGTCTAGTAAGCTTAGAAGAGACAAACAGAAGCTGCTGTTTATCCCAAAGCAGTTTATTTGCAAGGGCGTTAAATAGAAGCCATGATAAAATAAAAGGAAAATTAACCACTGTGTGGGGCTGTCCTTGTTATATAATTAATGGGGGTGGATAAAGGTACAAAGTGAACCTGAAGCAAAATTTGTACTAGAGCCACACCTCATTGTTTTGCTGCTTAAGCCTATAATAATGACGTGTTTATTTCACATCTGTATACTTCAAAGTATGTATTGCTCATATTATTTTAAAATCACAAAGATGATACATTGTGTTGTTGTAGTACAAGATGTACTTTTTAAAATGGGCATAAGATAGTGTGCATATTTCCTAAGAATGTATTTTAACAACTACTGAATTATTATACTGTATAAGCAGCTGCTTTACTGTTGCCTTTTGTTTACTGGTAAAACATAAAAATATCTTTAGTGTAAATATTAAGAAAAATACATTGTGTTACTGAATAGCTCAAATGGATGCCATATGTTTACCTTTGTTGGTATGAGTCTTGGGGAGTACAGATAATGAAGGAGCCTCATCGTGCTGCATTTGAATTCCCAGGAAGCCTTTGTGGTGACGTGGGGATGCCTCCAAGCTATATTAAGAAGTAGAAATGGTATTTTTGGCACAAGTTTGGAAACCCATCATTGCGTTAGAATGTTCTAACATATTTACTTACTACTGTCACACAGTCCCTTGGACACAAACAGGAAATTTTGACATCTTCCAATTTCCAAACTTAACTACTTCAAAACACAAACTTGGCACACTGGTAACACACGTGTATTCCAAATTGAAATCATTTCTCTCTTTCATCATTCTTTACTGAATCTTGTTACAATCCAAGCTAAAGAATGATGACAGCTGCACCTGCTTACCTGATTCTGAGGGTCATAAGGAAAATAGCAGGGGAAAGCCTTATTGCCATGCACCATGGTGTTCTTACATGTTCCAGGGAGACAGCAGAGTAATGAAGAAATGGAGAAAGGGTGCCCTCTCCTTCTCTTTGCTGCCATAGGTGCAATTAGTACTCATCAATCACAGCTACCAGATAATGACGGGTGAATGGAGGGGTACAGGATTATGGACACATTCAGAACTCCAAGGAAAAATGCAGAACTATGCAGCACATCGATTAGCCAGCCGTTAAGAGAAAATAATTCCTGCACTTCCATTTCTCAGGACCTGCCATTTTTCCTGCCTCCCCCTTTGGCATTTTCTTATGCAATGAATAAATACAACTTAAGACTTGCCCAAACTAGCATACTGCAGTTTCCCCAAGGCATCTAAAACCTTCTCTTCAGCCATGTAGCAATAAATCCCCAAACTGACATTTTCAGGGCAATATTGCACAGTGGAGGAAGGTTTCAAAACAAAACAATGCTTCCCCTTCTCCTGAAACCTTCTTTGAACAGACCTTGATTCTAGACTGGTTGAAACTCTGAACTAAGCACTCCAGACTGGTGTTTGCAATTCATGGCAATACTTTGTTGCTTATTGAAAATAGTTAAGTATGCTCTGTTTTCTTCTACTGCTAAAAACAAGAGAATTGAATGTACAGACCTGAAATGACATGATACTACTCTGGTCTCAATTTTTGGTGGGAGTTCCTGATTCAAGACTTAAATATGAGCCAGCAGTGTGCTGCAGCTGCCAAAAATGCCAACACAGTTCTAGGCTGCATAGGGATAGAATAAAGATCACGTGAAGTGTTAATACCACTTTATAATGCCTTAGTAAGGCCACACTTGGAATACTGCATCCAGTTTTGGTCACCACGATGTAAAAAGATGTTGAGACTCTAGAAAGAGTGCAGAGAAGAGCAACAAAGATGATCAGGGGACTGAAGACTAAAACATAAAGAACGGCTGCTGGAATTGGGTATGTCTAGTTTAATGAAAAGGACTAGGGGTGACATGATAGCAGTGTTCCAATATCTCAGAAGTTGCCACAAAGAAGGGGGGTGGGTCAAACTATTCTCCAAAGCACCTGAAAGCAGGACAAGAAGCAATGGATGGAAACTAATCAAGGAGAGAAGCAACCTAGAACTAAGAAGAAATTTCCTGACAGAATAATTAATCAGTAGAACAACTTACCTCCAGAAGTTGTGAATGCTCCAACACTGGAAGTTTTTAAGAAGAGACTGGACAACCATTTATCTGAAATGGTATAGAATTTCCTGCCTAAGTAGGGGGTTGGACTAGAAGACCTCCAAGGTCCCTCCCAAGTCTATTATTCTATTCTATTCTATTCTATTCTATTCTATTCTATTCTATTCTATTCTATTCTATTCTATTCCTATTCCTATTCCTATACCAGATCTGTTCATATTCAGAAATTCCCTTCTGACCAAATGGTGCCCGCTTTCACAGCAGAGAGAAAAAAAAAATACATAGACATAATTAACATAATAGTAGTATTAAATATCACTAAATGACAATAATTCAATGACATTGTAATAATAATTTAACAATTGAGTAAGTAAGAGTTTCCCCTGTGACACTCCACAAAAGCAAACATTAGATTTTGAACAAGCAAGATAGAAAGAATAGTGACTCTTTTCAACTTTGGTGTTGGAGAAGATGCTTGAGAATACTATGAATATCCAAAAAAAAAAAACAGATAATCAAATAAATCCTGAACTCTCACTTGAGGTATAAATGATCAGGCTTAAATTATCATATTTTGAACATATTATTGAAGACTTCCTTGAGAAGCCCATAATACTAGGAAAACAAGTGTCAAAGCAGCAAGGTGGGTGAATCCATTCCAATTCCAATAGGTACACTGTTGGAAGATCTGAAGATTTTTTTATTTTTATTTATTTGTATTCTACCTTTATTATTTTTACAAAAAACTCAAGGGGCAAACATATCCAATATACCTTCCTCCTCTTATTTTCCCTAAAACAACAACCCTATGAAATGAGTTGGGCTGAGAGACAGCAACTGGTCCAAAGTCACCAGCTAGCTTTCATGACTAAGGCAGCACTAGAACTCATGGTCTTCTTGTTTTTAGACTGATGCCTTAACCACTAGACCAAACTGTCTGTTACACTGAGGACAATTCATCAAGAGAAGGTCAATCTGTGTGGTATCTAAGAGTCAACATTGACTTGACACATAGAATCTACAAATTAAAATATTGTATATGATACAACAGATGTTAATAGAAACTTAATTCTTTTCATATTCCCTAAATACATAAGACTTTTATGTGTTGTGTGAACAGATTAATGTTTCTTTTTAAATATTTAAGGGGTATAAATTATTTAGAGTAGAATGCAGGCTGCTTTTTATAATTGTGCTGAAGTGGCTCCCCCCCCCCCCCATTCAATTGTATTCAATTCTTGGAGACTGCCTGGAAAAGTCCCTGCAGTTTTCTTGGCAAGATATTTCAGAAATGGTTTGCAGTTCCTTCCTTCCTATGTCTGAGAGAAAGTGACTGGCCCAAGGACACTAACATGGAATTAGAACCTGGTTTCTAGCCTGATGCCTTAATCACTACACCAAACTACAGGTAGTCCTTGACTTACAACTGGTCACTTAGTGGCAGTTCAAAGTTACAATACCAGGGGTAGGCAACCTTGGCTCTTTTATGACTCGTGGACTTCAACTCCCAGAATTCCTGAGCCAGCATGGCTGGCTCAGAAATTCTGGGAGTTGAAGTCCACGAGTCATAAAAGAGCCAAGGTTGCCTACCCCTGCAATAGACCTATCTGGGGACTACTTACAACCTGGATTTGAAGTTCCCATGGTTGCCCTTCCCAGTCATGTGACTGAACTTTGCACACTTGGCAACCGGACCACATTTATGGACATCTGCAGTGTCCTGCACTCACGTGACCTCATTTTATGACCAGCATTTGTTTCCGGTTTTCAGCAAAACCACACCCATAGTGAACAACTGGTTTGCTTAACCACCCCTTCAAAAAAGATTGTAAAGTTTTACAACCATCACAACTGGCAATTGTGATGAGTAGTGTCCATTATGGTCGTAAGTCAAGGACTACCTGTACTCTGTACTAAAGTAGCCGTTATTTAATTTAAAAAACAAAATAATTACTAATAGAGATATTTTATGGATAAAGCAAGTTTTATGAAATTGTACATTTAGGACTGTACTTTTAGATAATTAGGCTTCTTCATTTTCAAGAAATATACTAACATTTAAGAATATCCGTCACATAAAAGCATTATGTATATCATCTATTTTTTTGTAATTACTTCTGATTACAATTCTTCTAACTTAATAGACACCAGAGTCACTGTTTTAAACTTCTTCAGACCACTTAGTGTAAAAAATAGGATCAAATATATCCTTGAAAGGTCTCTTAATATAGATACTGCAAGTGCATCTGAAGAACATTAATCCAGAATCAGAAAGAACCACTTTCATAGCATCAGGTTCATTCTAGAAATGAGTCCATGTTGAGAAAGCTTATAGATTTGTTCACTACATAAAGGTCAAAACAAGTTGCCTTATCAGTCTGAAGAAGAAAGCTACAGTAATCTGCCAATAATATTTTGGCAAACAGGGACTAGAAAGATGACTGTTGAACATAATGAAGAAAGATAATGAAGAGAACCTGCTTTGAAATGAAAGATTCCAAGTTTATACTCTGGAATCTCTTGGAAGGTACAAAAATGCTGGATAAAAGTGCTTCAAGTAGACTATTTAGGAAGTATTGTCTACCTAATTCATGTTTTTCTTTATGCAGAAAGAAATTAAAAAAATATTCTTACCTCTTTCTGCACAGAGAAATTAGTGATTATCATAGGATGGCGCTTTTGGAGGACACTGGGGACTCTTTGCATTAGTCTCACCCATGACATCAGTCAGCCAACCTAAGCAACTGGAGGCTGATCTGACTTCTCCACCAGGTATGATTTCCTTCTCTCGCATATTTTGCCTAGCACAATGACTAAAACAACATATACACTTAAGCTTCATTCAGCAACAAAAACTGGGCTTGGTTTTATGCAACACTATTTTAAGCAGGGCTTTTTTTCTCATAGAACGCCCAGAACGGAGTTCCGGCACCTTTTTGGGATGGAACCTTGTAGGATAGGCAAGACGGGTTGTATGACGTGTGTGAGTTCCCGCACCTTTTTTTTTTTTTTAACAAAAAAAGCACTGATTTTAAGCAGCAATATTGAAAAAAACAAGAAAACAGACAATATTAAAAATGGAAGATTTCACTTTCAAAACTCAAAACTTAAAAATC
Organism: Azemiops feae; assembly: GCA_023970755.1. NCBI lineage: Eukaryota > Metazoa > Chordata > Lepidosauria > Squamata > Viperidae > Azemiops > Azemiops feae. The sequence continues at coordinate 186,318 of JALGBA010004248.1, forward strand.
CCTTGTGAACAGAAAACTCTTTGATCCAAAGAAGTTAGACATCAAATAAACTTCTTTTCAGAACAACTTTTATAAATCGGGCATTAAGCTTTACTAGATATTGGTATTGATAATTATTTTTAAAATTAAGCATGGGCAGAAGGCAATGTTGAATCACTTCTAGAAAACTATATAGACATGTCTAGGTAGTCTCCAGCAGTCAATCTGGACATGAAAGAGCTTTGCCTTTTTATGGGCTGGAGTCTTTGAGGCTGGTAGTATCTGTTGATGCTGTACTCACAATAAATATAATTGTTCAAAAAATACCTATAACATCATTGAAAACAGAAATATCAGAATGCTGTCTTTCACTATCAACTTGGATAACCTGTTCAGAATTCCTACCTCCATCCCCTCCCTCTCTCTTTCTGTTCACTTGTGTACATCCACAAGTCCATATTTTCATTTTTAAATATTTAAGAAGGTACAACATTAATACCAGAATTGGTTAAAAATTAAAAGCTGTTCTTTAAAAAAACTTGCAATGGTTAGTAGCTTAACTAGTGCATTTTGCACAATACATTTTTCAAATATAATCCCATGTAAATCATACTGGAATATTCAAGACAGGAAAGTAACCAAAACATGGACATATATCGACACCATATTAGACAAGTGCAGGAAGAGTTGAAATTGTCTATTGGTCATAATTGTACAAATGCCATATCAGGCATGTTTTAATCCAGTGATAGCTGATGATATAAGAACACTGCCAGGTGATGGTTCTTTTTCATGGTGACAGGATGCTAGAATACTGATAGTTTCTTTGGCATTGGATGAATTAGTAAATATAATCATCATGCCAGTGGAATTTCATATTGCATGATATCCCCTGAATAATTTTATATAGCTGTGAATGGCATGGGGCAGGGTAGGCAACCTTGGCTCTTTTATGACTCATGGACTTCAACTCCCAGAATTCCTGAGCCAGAATGGCTGGCTCAGGAATTCTGGGAGTTGAAGTCCACAAGTCATAAAAGAGCCAAAGTTGCCTACCTCTGGATGGGGGGACGAGATGGAATCTTGTAGATCTAGGTGTCAGAGTCCCCCAGCATCACTTTCTGGATGTGGTCCAACAAAGATCACTATCACTTCAACCCAAAGTCCCAAACCTAATCCCATCACATGATCTAGAAGGCACTGAAACAAACTAGGATAACCAGGAAAACAAGCAGAATTCTGCCCCTTCCATTCTGTAGTGTAGTTAATTAAAGCTAGCATCATAGCACAGCAGAACAGAAATAGGCCAGATAATCAATATTAGTCAAATGTGTCTAGTGCATCCTTCTCAAGAATGTAATATTTAAGTTTGGTTTAGAATTGCACAGAATTCCCCAGCTAAGGGAGAGTTACTTCATTATATGTCTTTTAACTGTTTTTTTTTTAGGCATTCATAGGAATGAAGAAAACCCTATCAATTCCCTTAACTATGATAAGGTTAGTAATTGATAATCATTAAGAAAACCAGGCTGTAATTTTTCCACATCTGTTCACACCTTGTTTGGATCAACAAGCCCAGAAAAATATATCCCCAAATGAGAGGACAAGCAATTTCTGAGGTTGCCTTCCTAGAAACAGACCCCAACACTGGCATCCGACTGAAGTGTGGCTTTGATTATTTTATGTGCAAAGAATGATGTGTGCTGCTCAAAATAAGCCACCAATTGCTTTTGCTCCCTTCTCATCGCATCTGAGTGATTGAGATGTATTACCATATAGAAGAAACATGCTGGCTTGCTGTGTGGCTATATGAAGGCAAACAAGCCTTCTTTCTTGCTCCCATTATCATGGAAAAGGACTTCAGTCGGGAGTTAATCCCTGCTTGATCTGATGTGTCTTGAGAATTTCTCCTTTTGCACTCCAGCTATCATTCCACTTTTTGATTATTCTCAGCTCCCTTGTAAATTAAAGGATTGATTTGGTTCAGCAAGAAAGAATAATGTCCCAATGGTATAAATCACCTGGATTGTCCCTATCTTTTTATTCATAGTCCATAGACAGTACCAATAGTGTCACTTGTAGCATCAGAAGACCGTTACTGTATCTGTTTATTACTGTTTTGATGCCAACACTCTCCCACTATAATCACTGCCAATTTCAATTATAGAAAGAGGGATAACTTTGTTTTTAATATGACATCAATGAGAATAAAATTATTTTTTATCAGTTTCATTTGTCTCTCTAAATAATATGTTCTTTTTTGCTATCTGCTTTATTTAATACTTTAATCCAATTATCATATAATTTTTGAGGAATATTGTGTGTAAGGTCTTTTTATGTGAAATATGTTTGGCGTCTATCTATTTTGTACCAGCTGCATTTGGGAATAATACATGAAGTGATACTTTATTTTTATTCCTCACTTATACATTAAGTGTAGCCGAAAGTCATAATTGTGGAGGCATAGAACTTTTTCTGTTTGGTGTGAAAAGCTGGCATTGCTGGAGTCTATCTCTATGGGTGCCAAAGGAAGATGGATTTAGCAGGCATGGTTTATTTAAAGTGATCTGTCATCTACACACTGGAGCTCCAAACCCCTTTTCATTTGTATTGAAAAGGTGATTTCACAGCCTCTGTAATGGTTTAGTGATGTTAAAACATGGTCTAAATTGTTAGTGTGGAAAGAGCTTCTTTATTTCTTAATATATTTGTTTCTGTGGAGTGAGATATTTGACTAAAACATTAAGGCAGCATCATGTTTCTTTCAGGCTAAATATGCAATTAATACAATTTAGACTGTAGAGACTGTAGAGCCTACATAAAAGATTTTAATGTTCCACAGGAACATTAGGACATATGTGTAATAAAAATAGTATAAAATAGTATAAAAACTTTCATGGGAGGAACAATCATACTTGAGATAATGATCCCTAAATAATGTAGTGTAAATTTAAGATAATGAGAGCCAGGAGTTAAAGACATTGGGCTAGAAACTGGGAGACTATGAGTTCTAGTTCTGTGTTATGCACAAAATCAGTTGGGTGACCTTGGGTCAGTCCATCTCTCAACCCTAAGTAAAAGGCAAGGGCAAACCATACCTGAAACTGTCAAGAAAACTGCAGGGACTTGTTCAGGCAATTGACTGGAATCAAGACTGACTTGTAGACAAACAAACAAAAATGATCCCATAATTTGGGGAATGGAACTATTTTTACATAAGTCATAATGAAACTCTTTGTCGTTAGAATCTTTTATCTATATCAAAGGATATGCTAGTGCTAGTAATCCACATATAGAAATCACAACAATGGCCATAGACTAGAAAAAGATTTACTAATATTCCAATACTAAGTGAGGCCTGTATTAAACAATGCTTGGACTACTGAACAATTGCACTTATCTCACATGCTAATAAGATAATGCTCAAAATTTTGCAATCCAGTTTTCAACAATATACGGAATAAGAACTGTCATAAATACAAGTTAGATTGAAATGAGGCAGATGTTATATTGCTAACATCTGATGGACAATGGAAAAGGTAAGAGTTCCAAATCTCTCTCTATATATATGTATAAAAATTAAGAAAGGAATGTGCCAAGGTTGTATACTATTACCTTATTTATTTAACATAAAGAACACAAAAGATATGGAAAAGATATGCCAGAATGGTAGAAACATTTTGAATGTTGAATAATTGATCAGAACGCAAAAGGTGTGGTTGAAAGTAGAAGTCTACAAAAACTAAAGATGGTTAACTCAAGGCCTGGATTTGAAAAAGAACATGCTAAGGGGGATGATAACAAAATACATAGAGGAGTTCAAAACAGAGAGGTGAATTATTGCCAAGGAAATGGACAGGCAATGGAGGGAAGTAAGTGGATATATAATTGTTTTATCTAAATCAAAGGAAATGTTACTATTGTGGCTTCTGCTATTATACATTAGCCAGGGAGGCCATAAAATTGTGCTTGTATTTGAGTTTTACAGATTGGAAGTGAACTCATTCAACCATTTTTGCTGCTTGATTTTGATGATTTCATTGAAAAAAACCCAGTAGTAGATAAATATAACTGAATGCCATTGGTAGAGAAAAAGTGGATTAAAGGATTTAACAAAAGGCAAAGAAAAGATGGTGGCATGTATTCGAAGGACATTTTATGTGCTAATTATTTCACATTTAAATAATTTTTCTGGAACTATATACTGAACTTTTGCTTTAGTAAAGCTGAGTATTTCTCCCAAGAAAAATGATCCCGGCAGCAATTTGGAGGGAAAAGCCATCTGCATGAGGAAACCTGATTTATTTGGCTCGGTTCAACCAATTCAGCCATTTTATACTTTAAAGTTGGGCACCACAACTTTGGTCAGGTACCATCTTTGAAGGACACATTCTTTGAGGTGTGATTGCTGTTTTTAATGTATTATAGTATTTGATCTAGGTCCAGTCATGTTTTTCCTCCTATTCTCTGGTTTTGTCTCCTCCTCCCGCTCCTCATGGTGGCCTCCCCCTCCCCTCTTGTTGCCTCCAGTTTCTTTCCCACCCAGGGCAAAAGATTTCTTTTCTTTCTTTCTTTTTTAACGCAGGTTACTTATCGCGGACAGGCATCTCCCAGTGTTTCCATTCTCTTGCCGGCTGTTCTCTCTCGTCATATCATTACGGAGGCAAAACGCGTAAACCTCTTTCTCTCTCTTGTGTCGGTGTGATCTCCCAACGTGCACGATCCGGTTTCAGCCCAGCCGAAAGGCGCGCTGGGTTATACACTTTTCCGAGTGCCTTCTCTAACTCGGGTTGCTGCTGAACGCACCGAAGTCTGCGGAGCCCCCACTTGCTTTGCGCTCGTAAAAGGAGCGTTCCCGCCGGCCCGCCCACCGACCCACTGTTCCTACTCTCTCCTAGCATTTCAAGCGCTTCTCTTTCCACTCCCTCCACTTTTGCTCAATACAAAAAAGTCAGCAGCTCCATCTTCCTGCATTTCCATCCATGCGCTAAATTGTAAAAAGGGAAGATTTCCCCCTCCGCCTCCTTCTGCTGTCGCCACCGCCAGCACCAGCCTCACTGGCCGGCTACTGCTGCTGCCGCCGCCGCCACCACCACCATCATCTCCCTCCTCCTCTGCTTCTCCTCCTCCTCCTCCTCCCTTTCTCCTCTCCTTTTGGCAGCACCAGGACGTCCGGCGTGGTGGTGGTAGGGATAGTGGTGCTGCCGGTCCTGCCGTGGGGTTGCGAGCGGACGGGGTCGCCTTTGAATCCCCCCATTTTTCCAAGGTGCCTAGCAGAGCGCGAGCGACCCGAGAGCTTGCCGAGAAGCTGAAAGGCAACGAGGAGTCACGATGAGCGCACGAGGTGACGGAGCCGGGCAGCCTTCGACTTCTTCCGCGGCTGCCAAGGAACAACCTGCCACCGCCGAACCGCCGAAGAGGGGACGAGGGAGACCCAGGAAACAACCCCAAGTCAGTAATTTCTCTAACTAACCTAGACTAGAGCACAGATATGTGAGAATTGGGCGCGCACGTGCGTTGCAAGCTCAGCATTGGCGGTGTGTGTTGGTAGATGTAAAAGTGTTGTGGCGGCCACAACAGTTTCTTTGCTCTCTAGCAATTGTAATGAAGCGGGTCAGAGCTGCAAATCCCACTGGCAAGGGGAAGGAGCGGAACGTGTTTGTGTGTGTGCACGCGCGCGCATGAAAGAGGGAGAAATGTGCGAGCGCGCGCGCGTTTGTTTCTTTTGAACTGGCGAAAACTCCCCAACTGTGTGATTCAAAGGGGGAACCATTGTTGGCTGCGTGTTTACTTTGCATTTTGTGGAATTGTTTGACTTCCTCGAGGCTTAGTCTGGTCCCCCTCCCCTCCAGGAAACTGATTACTCTGTGTGAGAAATAGTGCTTCGTGGTTTAGGGCTGTGTGAGTGCTCGTGGGACTTTTGAGTCCTGGGCATTCCCTTTTTTTTCCACGAGGTGAAATCCATAACTACTATGTGCTACATTTGGCAAAGTAAACAGGCTACGGGGATACCCGAGTTGTCGTTCAAGTCATGTGGAGAGAGAGATTCTCTGCGGATGCAACCAATTAAGGTTGCCGTTGTAACGCTGCCTAGCAGCATGGAGAACTTTTTCTGTTGTTGTTTGGATTGGTTTCCATTTCCTCCGAGGCAGCTATCAGCAAGTTGCCTATTAAGTGCATTTAAAGCTAACTTCCGCGGCATAAAAAAAAATTCATTCATTAGCATCAAACCACTTCCTTTAGAGCAAATCAGATGGTCGGCAAACTGATCTGAAACCTCAAATGTAAAATACCTCAAAGTGTGGGGGGTTCGCTTAAATTTGCGACGCTGTTGGGTGATCATTAGCTAGAACCTCACACTTACTCTATTTTTCTCTTCACATCCCCAACAATAAAGCAATAAATATACGAAAGGAAGGTATAAACAAACACACACATTCCTTGTATTATCTTTGTTAAACTACCATGATTTCAGTGTTCCCCTCCCTCAGTCGTAGCAAAATTTCCCATCACCAGTACCAGTTTATTTTTAAAAGTGTGGTATTGGAAAATTCTGGTTTGAAAATGAAATATTTTATGAAATACAGTGTACTCAGAAAAAAATGCTTCTCTCCCAGTCAGTGCTGAACATTATAGCTATCTGGCTTGATTTTTAATTTTTTTAAAATTATGTCAATTATACAGCAGTGCAGTGAAATTCTATGCATGCCTGCCCAGAAGTAAGCCTCACTGAACGCTGGGTTTTAGTCCCAGGTAAGTTTGTATAGGATTACAGACTTAATTTCTTTTGCAACCTAAAGAATGCAGCAGAGTTTTAAGACCCATTCACAACTGCACTTAATTAGTTGAATTTCATCCTGTAATCTAAATAAAATGTTCGATATTTGAAAGTGGATGTTTTCTTTCTTTTAGTCTATATGATTCATTAAATAAACATTTGAATTCTGAAAACTGGAATCCTACACATTTAAACAGTCTTCTGTTTATGATCAAACAGAAACTATTGGGGAACAAAATATCTGAACAAAAACTGATTTTATATACTCTGAATCTCAGTCTCTCTATAAACTTTAAATTGTTTTCTCATCAGGCCAGAACATGCAGAGCCCCCACATACTGTACAATATATAGATTCCATTAAGCTAGACAAAATGGATTGTAAACTACAGAACAAAGCAAAGCTCATTTTGGTAACTTTCATAAGGGGAGAAAAAAAATATGCCTTAAAGGTTCTTTAAAGTTGGAATCCCAGTCTCAAGTGATTACAAATGTATATTTAATAAACAATTATCAAGTGAGTAGGAAGAACCTCCACTGATTAGAATGACAAAACATAATCTTATTAGGTGTATTTGGTTGGGAAAAATGTATTTGATATACTTTTTCATTGTTTTTCCTGGAGCTCAAGCTGCTAGGGAGAAACATTTTAATTAATGCAGATAAACATATACTGTTGTTTCCCATGTTTAACATTCTCTTTCACTATAAATTTGAGTCACTTGTTGACTTTAAGTTCTGTTGCTTGTATTTAGATTTGTGTTAAGTTTTTTGGGACAACAGTGTGTTTTCTGTTTTTAGGAACCTACAGGAGAGCCATCTCCCAAAAGACCAAGAGGAAGACCTAAAGGAAGCAAAAACAAGAGTCCCTCTAAAGCAGCTCAGAAGGTGAGAGTAGTCCAGAACAAAAGATTTGCTTTCATTACCTCCTATTTTTTAGCTATTGTCTAAACAGTTTCACATTTAATCTTTGCACTGTGCGGGGTTTGGGCCATTTTAATAATATTTCAGGCAGGAATGTTGGAGGAGGATCTTGGACATATGAGAAGCAATCCTCCCTCACCCCCCCCTCATAGCTTCTACATATGTTTAGTTTACAAATTCAGGATTTCACTATATATGAACCCTGTTTACTACTGTTAAATAAATTCTGCTATTGTTAGTATCTAACATTAAATGTTCATATTCTGGAAAAAATTAATATACCTAGGCAAATTATTGCTCTAATGTTTTGTTAACTATATAGTTAAGTATAAGCTCAAGTATAGTTAAGTATAAGCTCAATAATACATTGATGGGTATCAGGATATATGTTTATACACTGATCATCATTATTATCATCCTCATCAAACATCAGGGTTGAATACCAAACTGTCCTCTATATTCCTTGCTTGAGTTAGGAAGTATATTTTGGGGAGGGGAGAAACACCACATTTTGAACAACTGCTGCATTCTGAATGTTGTCAAGGGAAGAAAGCATGAATTGACTAGTTCATTGAAGTAATCCACTTTGTCTCAAAACATTTTTTTTTATTTAACAGATTCCAAACCATAATACCACATAATACCAAAGAAAAAAAACTGTTTTTATTTTAAAAAATCATGGACAAATGCATAGTATAGTGGTTTGCTTTTTACAGTTTCTTTATAAGATACTGCTGACCTCAATTTTAAGTAATTTTGAAACATCATGAATCATGTTTGGTAGACCAGTTGCTACCATCAGTGGTTTTCATTTACAAATACATCAGAAACAAAAACACAAATACTGTTATTGTTATACAGATGTGGTATTCTTCTAGTTAAAACTTGTTTTAGCACTTTTTATATATGCACACCAGTTTTGATATTGTTAATAATGTTGATATTATGAATTACCATAGCAACCTAGATAAATGCTTTTTTAAAATTTAAGGACTGACAGTGTTTTTGTCTTTCTTTAATTTAGCTCCTTTGAGTTTCAGTACAGAAAACTTTATTTTATTCTTTTGCATTTGCCCCATCCCCTTTTCCTCCCCATTTTTGCAAATGGAATTTAAAATACCAAATATATTTCACCGGCACATCTATTTTTAAAAAGAATATTGTAGAAACAGTGCAGACAAACACAACAAAAATAATCTGAAACTTTAACCCCCCCCCCCAAAAGAGAGTCCAAGTAAGGTGATACGATAGGGTGATATAAAATTAAAGATGGTACTAAGGAAATGAATAGGTTTTATACTGCTAAAAGTCATAATCCCACAGTCATCCAATAAAATGGATAGAAAGCAATATAAGACATGCAATGATTAGTCAGTGACATTTCTTGTAACAAGATATAGTAGTGACTACTAATGGGAATAGCTTTAATGAAAAATTAAATCAGTCTTCTTTATTTCTTCCCAGAATTTCATGACCATTGTCTTGTAGGCTGGTAACAAATATTCCAAAATTTATGGAGGGCACCAGGTGGGAAAAGACTGAACTTACAAAAGGACACAGCTACCCATGGTGTAAATTACTTGATTTTTTTTTTGTAAATCTGTAAAACTGTTAAAAATTTTTTTTTCAGAAATGAGAGATCTCATGACAATTTCTGGAGGGTTTTCACATTCTGCTATAGCAGTGATGGCAAACCTTTTAGAGACCGAGTGCCCAAACTGCAACCCAAAACCCACTTATGTATCGTCGGGTGCCGGGTGGGTGTGGCCCATTGGGTGGGCGTGGCCCATTGGGTGGGCGTGGCTGTGGTAACGCAGGACTGGGTGGGACTAAAAAGTTCAATCAATCAATTCCAACTTTGCGAGATCTTTTTTTTTCCCACGAGAAGTTGAAATTGTGTGATTGGTTGAACCTTTTTTTTTTTGCACATGGCGGCGGAGGCCTAAAGCGAAAAGGTTTTATAAAACCCAGCTGAAGGCCTAGGACTGGGGCGACGGCGCGCGTGCCACAGAGAGGGCTCTGGGTGCCACCTGTGGCACGCGTGCTATAGGCTTTCCTTAGGCCCATAGCTGGCCACTGGGGAAACAGAAAATTGGAACTACATAAGTATCTTGCTGAACCATAATATCCTCAACTTATTACTGTAAAGGAGCCTGCCCATTCATGGTCGTAATATGGGTCACCCACATGATCAACCCAATTTTATGACTTTTTTTTGTGATGGTTTTTAAATAAGTGAATCAGTGATTTGCTATGGGCTAGGTTTGCGAAAAACTGGAAGTAAATGCCAGTTTGGGGCAAAACTGTTGTAAAATGTAGTAATGTGATCTCAGGATGCTACAAACAGTCATAAATATAGGTCGGTCATCAAGCACCCAAAATATCACATGACTGCTGGGGGGGGGGTCTGGCCATCAGAACTTTGAAATCAGGTTGTAAATATCCCTGGGGAGGTCTGCCATACCTTAAACAATCAGTAAGTAGTTGTAAGTCAAAACTATCTCTAGTGTGTTTGATTTTGGTTCAGTGTGATGTGCAAAATCATTCTCTATGATTTTGTAAACTACTGATGACTTAGTGATATTTTTAACACCCATATATAATAGTTTACTCAACAAACGCCAGTAATTTAAATAATAACTTAACATGATAAGTGAACCCTATTAGTGAATCTGCTATTTACTCCACATCACAAAACTTATACTTCTAGTCTTTGTAATAAGCAGTTATCATGTTTATAGCAAGCAATATTTGAGATTTATAAATTTAGATAATTAATCAGCTCTCAGGATAATCCTAACTATTGATTCTATTAAATTCAGTTTGCAGAACAAATAGGTTTAGGATTGTGCATATACATAAATGTTAATTAACGTATTTCTATGATTATTTTATAATACTAAGTTGATTTAGAAAGAATTAGGAGTTTAGAGATGTTCACAAAGGAATGGCTACACTTTTGTTCATAATTCAAAGATGTTATTCTTAAAATTGTTGATTGTTTTAATAATAGAATAATTTTACTCTGCAGATGTTACCAGTTTTGTGTTAAAATATACCATTTACTAGATGCTATGGCTCTTTGAAAAACAGGAGTTGTATAATGGTTGTCACAGAAGAGGCAGCTTTACTTTCAACTTACAATGATTGAAAAAGATTGTGTGCAAGAAGTTGTAAGTGCATTCTGCCAATAAATATCTAGATTTTCAAAAATCTTCTAAAATATATCTTCCAAAATATATTCTGCAATAATTATTGAATGTACAGTAGTGACTATTGATTAAGTTTTTCTTTATGTGGGTTAAATATCTACTTAATAAAAGGACTATTTGCCTGTTTTTAAAGATTTGTTTCTAAGAATGTTGAGGTGTAGATAATTAATTTTATATATGCATGGTTCTCTATCCTAATTATCCTCTATTGGGGAAATAGATTTCTTTTTATAAAAGTATATTCATATGAATTCAGTTTTTCTGTTCTAATGGAAAAACTTTATATATATATATATATATGTATGTATTGTTTAAATAATTTATATTGTGCCTTTCCATTGTTAAAGTAGTTAATAAAAAATAAATTTTAAAGTGTAATGGACAAATTATACAAATTATAAGTATACAAAGATGTATAAATCATATAAGTGCTTTATCTTTTTGGACCTTTAAGAATATAACTCACTTTGGAATTTCAATGTATACAAAGTAACAATGTGCACATTTGGTATATTGAATTCTTAGGAAAATATATTATTGTTAATTGTAACTATATGCTTTTTATTGGTCTGAGTTATGGCTATTAAACAAGTTTAAAACACACATATATGTTTATTTCCAACCTAGATTTGAAAGCAGGAGTTGTCACTGCTAAAATTATTTTACCATAAAAGTGGATTCTTTAGGTAATGAAATATTGCCAAAATTTATGATAAATAGGTGGCTTCTTTCTCAAAGTAAAGTAATTGAAATGTATTATAAGATAAATGTATACTTTTAGAATTCAGACAAGCAAATAAAGAAGCTCATGATTAATTGTGAACTCTTACACTTCATAATTAAAAATCTCTCTCTCTCTCTCTCTCTCTCTTTCTCTCTCTCTCTGTGTGTGTGTGTGTGTCTATATGATATATATATGTGAATGATATGGATCTTTGTTATATTTTACAGAAAATTCCATTAAATCTATTGGGATTGTTCTGGAATGCTCAATGATGTATATTTTAAATTTCTTGCTGCATTTTTTTAAAGCTTACACAGCTTCTGGTAGACTTAGAAATCGGGCCTGGGAGGCATTTAAAACAAATTGAGCTTGTTAGGAAATTAGTAGTGTGAAACTTGACAATACATAAAAATGCTGCAGGACCTAATGAGTAGTTTGTTTCATGTCTGCTGCACAAATTCCAGGGAATAACCCATAAAAACAGTAATATAAAACCCACAACTAAATGAATGTATAATTAACAGAGCTTTCTAAAAGAACAGCAGCAGTATTAGCTCTTTTAAAGTTTTAAGTTCATGAAGGAATCAAATAAGAGATAAAACAAGAAAGATGGGAAGCAGGATAGCACTGTTCTAATTCAAATGTTTCTGTCACTGAATAAATTCTTACGTTGCTGTTCAAAAATGTAGTTTTTAAATATTTGAGGGAAATTGTTTAATAGCTTCTAAAACAAGTATAAATTGGGTCATATTCTAGATTTTTAGATTTACAGTTCATATTCTTTGTGCTTGATAAAATACAGTTGATTTTTTTTAGAATGAAGATATACATTTGGGGTATTGTGTTACAAATTGTTTTTTTGGAAGTGAGTTCTCATAATATTAACTATCAAAAATTAAAACTCTTTTGAGAAAAAATGTGGAGATTACATATGTCCATTGTCTCTGAAATGTGTATATGCCTTTTATTCACTAGTCAATTAAAATAAACAGCCTAAACTGTGAATATCACCAGCATATTATTGTCTTTTCCATTCTTCAGACAGTATCATCCACACTACCCACAATGAGACATTGAGGAAGAAGCCTAATTTGCAAGCATAGATCACATCTGTATGTAGACTGCCATTTATTTATACTTGGACCAGGAAAAGAAACCAATCCCCTCTTTTGTGGTTAAATTTACAAATATAGAGTGAAGGAAGATGCAGGGTTTTAGCTGCTCTAGCTATTTTTTTTATTTAGAACAATGATTTCTTTTCCCCCATAATAAAACACTTCTAGAGCTGCTTTTGTTAGCATGTTTCCTTTACTTCCAAACGTGCCTGTAATTTATGGCTTATGCCAGGATAAATCTTGAGGTGCTATACAGATACTAATTCTTCCTCTGTTAGTTACTAAACAATACTTAATCTTGATATGCCCTTAAAAATGACATCGTATCATAGCTATGACCATGCTGGTAAATAGAAAATGGTGGGGCCATAGAGTTTGGCACATAGTAAAACAGAAAAGATTACGTTGACTTGTGCATAGTTCATAACCATATTCACATACTGGTGATAGTTATTAAAAGCAATCAGAAATGTAATCTCATAAAGCGAAGCAAACCATATCTGTTAAAGCAGTGATTTGATTACTTTAGCATGTGCTAATTTGTATGAAACCATGCAGGCAGCATTCGCTCCTTCCAGTTTGACTGTGATTGGTAGTCTTTTGGTAGTGCTATTGTGCAACTCTTTTCTTAGTACTGTGTTTCCCCAAAAGTAAGGCCTACCCCGAAAATAAGCCCTAGCTTGATTTTTGAGGGTGGGCCTAATATAAGCTCTACCCCAAAAATAAGCCCTAGTTTTGGGGCAAGGCACACACCTAAAAATCAAGCTAGGGCAGGGTTAGGGGTGTGGCTCTGCCCCTTGCGCCCCACACCCATTTACCTGGCAACTAGGCCTCTCCTCGCTGGCCCACTTCTTCTGGGGCATCTTCTGCAGTCAGGCCTGCATTTCGCAGTCACAGGCCGTTCCAGAAGGCCTATGCAGCCAAGAACCGAGCTATGGATTCAATTCATAGCTTGGTTCTGCAAGACTTCTGCAGCTGAGGACCGAGCTATGAATTGAATCCATAGCTCAGTGCTTGGCTGCAGAGGCCTTCCAGAAAGGCCTGACTGCAAAATGCAGGCCGGAATGCAGCTGGAGAATGAAGCTGCTCCTTTGGCCCTAGAAGAACTGGACCTGCTCGGCGGGGCTGTCGGTGCCAGAGGTGAGTAAGACATCCCCTGAAAATGAGACCAGGTGCCTCTTTTGGAGGCAAATAAAAATAAAATAAAATAAGACCCGGTCTTATTTTCGGGGAAACACAATAACTTAGATATAGGCTTATGAGTAAGAGGCAGATTTTATTTTTATAGACAGAATACAGTATACTTCTTTACCATGATTCTGAAGCTTGAAGCTGGATGCCAGTGGAGCTGACTCATGCAAAATATTTTCATGTGGTCATCCTACTGCCTAGAGAGTAGTGGAGAATCTAAAATGGTAAACCTGGTGGTAAATGGTAAATGCATTATTCTGCCAAATGTTATAGTATAAGTTAGTGATACATGATGATTGCAGACTCTGGAATCATGTCATTTTTAGTATTCTGTCCATCTGAACATGCTTAAATGATAGCAGTCATTTTCTTCAGCTATTATTTAGACTAAATCTTTGTAGAATTATGAACTGATTAAAAGAACATCAATCAGATCTTGTTTGCTTCCAAAAGAAAAACATAGGTAAACAGTTTAACTAATTAAGGATTTTTTCTTCTTGTCTTTCTGCTGTTGATGGGAAAGTATGTTACATATTGAATGAAATCAGGCTTCATCTAGTTTACTCATATGTGAGGATGTAACTCACCTTATCAGGATGTTAAGAGAACAGAAAATACAGTGAATTGATTATGCAGGTATACCATAAATCATTGTTACTGTTTGACTAAACCTCTGATGAAGACATAAACCTTAATACCTGAAAAGTGATTCATGAAGCTGTACGTTTTAAAATTTTGAGACATTGAATATGACTGAAGAAGTGTTGATAGTCTAGGTTTAATACATTTGCAATGAAAAAAAGGAATTTTTGATACAGATAATCCTCAACTTACAATACTTCATTTAGTGACCTTTCAAAATTACAACAGCACTGAAAAAAGTTACTTATGACCATTTTTCACACTTATGACTGTTGCAGCATCCCCATGGTCACGTGATCAGAATTTAGACACTTGGCAACTGACTCATATTTATGATGGTTGCAGTGTCCCCTTTTGCGACCTTCTGACAAAGTCAATGGGGAAGCCAAATTCACTTAACAATTGTGTTACTAACTAAACAACTGCAATAATTTACTTAACAACTGTTGCAAGAAAGGTTGTGAAATGGGGCAAAACTCACTTAGCAACTGTCTCACTTCCAAACAAATTTTGGATTCAGTTGCGGTTGCAAGTCAAGGACAAACATTATTGCATTCTTTGACCAAGTGACAAAATTAGTGGATCAGAGGAATGCTGTGGATATAATTTACTTGGACTTCAGTAAGGCATTTGATAAAGTAGATCACAACCTACTACTCGATAAGATAGAAAAATGTGGGTTAGACAGCATCACCACCAGATGGATTCGTAGCTGGCTGACCGGCCGTACTCAGCGTGTGGTCCTCAATGGAACCGCATCTATATGGAGGGAAGTGTGTAGTGGGGTGCCCCAGGGCTCTGTTCTGGACCCAGTGCTCTTCAACATCTTCATCAACGATTTGGACGAGGGGATAGATGGGGAACTCATCAAATTTGCGGATGACACCAAGCTGGCAGGAATAGCCAACACTCCAGAAGACAGGCTTAAGATACAGGAGGACCTGGACAGACTTGAACACTGGGCGCTATCTAACAAAATGAAATTCAATGTTGAAAAAAGCAAGGTTCTACATTTAGGCAAGAAAAACCAAATATACAGGTATAGTATAGGGGGTACCTTGCTCAACAGTAGTAACTGTGAGAGGGATCTCGGAGTCCTAGTGGACAATCACTTAAATATGAGCCAGCAGTGTGCTGCAGCTGCCAAAAAAGCCAACACGGGTGGGGCTGCATTAACAGGGATAGAATCAAGATCACGTGAAGTATTAATACCACTTTACAATGCCTTGGTAAGGCCACACTTGGAATACTGCATCCAGTTTTGGTCATCACGATGTAAAAAAGATGTTGAGACTCTAGAAAGAGTACAGAGAAGAGCAACAAAGATGATTAGGGGACTGGAGACTAAAACATAAGGAACGGTTGCTGGAATTGTGTATGTCTAGTTTAACGAAGAGAAGGACGAGGGGGGACATGAAAGCAGTGTTTCAATATCTCAGGGGCTGCCACAAAGAAGAGGGAGTCAAGCTATTCTCCAAAGCGCCTGAAGGCAGGACAAGAAGCAACGGATGGAAACTAATCAAGGAGAGAAGCAACTTAGAACTAAGGAGAAACTTCCTGACAGTTAGAACAATTAACCAGTGGAACAACCTGCCTCCAGAAGCAGTGAATGCTCCAACACTGGAAATTTTTAAGAAGAGACTGGACAGCCATTTGTCCGAAATGGTGTAGGGTTCCCTGCTTGAGCATGGGGTTGGACTCGATGACCTCCAAGGTCCCTTCCAACTTTATGATGATGATGATGATGATGTGTATTTTGCTAGTGAAATGTCTTCTGTTATACTTCAGTGGGCTTTAGCCACACGATCTTTCTGAAATGCTTTCTTGTATCTATCTATCTACATCCTTGGTAGGAGATGGCAAAAAAAAATTCCTTGAAATTACAGAGTTTTATGTTTGGCAGTATTGGGGAAGAGGTGCAGCAATAGGTGCAGGCTTTTTGTTCAAAGAGGTTTGAAATTTGGAGCATGCTGAGGTTGCCTTGAGGTTTCCCCGGTGAAAATAATATCTTTGTTTTAAGATCCTACTTGAGAGAATTGAGAAATAACTTAATGAACGCCTTTGCCTGACTAATTGCTTTGAACTCATCCTCATTCCTCTTATACAGTTATATCAGTTAGTTGTATAATAATGCTACTACTGAGGAATATACATATGGTTTCAGGAACATTTATTTGGATGCTTGTTGTTCTTTCTTTAATGCACCTTTAAGAATGTTTGCATTGACTATGGTCACTTGGGAATAAAGTTCAATGAATTCATTGGGCCTTACTTTCAGGTAACACCAATAGGATTACTGGAAAGATATTATCACTCTGTTGTGAAATCTTTGTCTCCCCTTTCCTCTTTTTTTGAACTGGAATATATCATTATCTTTCTTATCCCTCTGAATAAAGTCTAATCTGAAAACTACATCCTGTAATCAAAAGAGTTTTCCACCAAGAGACTATTCAGTGGTAGGAAATTGCTGTTATGATTATTTTAGGGGAAACATTCCACTATGACCAAATTCTCCCTCTCTTTTTAGATACCTTTATTTTTCAGTCATGATAGTATAACAGTCATTTGTTTTAAATACTAGTTAGGGTGAAGCTCCAAAGATTTCTAAAGTCCATCTTGACAGATGACAGATGAATACATTATATTTGAAGAACTATTTTGACTTTTAAAGGAGAGTCTCAGGAATTTGTGCAAAAGGATAACACAATTATCACTGTGGAAAAGATATGCATTACAGTAATTGTTTTTTAAAAACATGCATTCTCAACAGAAACCTTTTTTTTACTTACATGAAAATATGAGATAGGATTGGGTCAGGTAAATTATCTGATTTGAAATAACATTTTTAGATACAGTACTTTAAATGTTTTTGAGAATATCTGTACTGCAATGAATTAAATTAATTCAGTATATCCAGTTGCTGGCCTGAAGTGAGGTTGTAACGTTTTAGTTTCCCACTTGTGTAAATCAGAAGTGTTCGTATTTGGTTTTTAACTTCAGTATTTTTTACAATAACGGAATGCAATGCAACACTGTTATATTTGTTATTTGCATTCCTTTTCTCTCAAAGATGCATGGCTTCACAAAGCAGTCTTGGGCTGATATAGAGTCTATTCTTGCTTGTGTTTCTTTCCACAGTTTTTCATTGGAGAATAAATAATTTTTTCTTTACTGGAAACAGCAAGTGGTTTGAATATTTCTTTTTTAATTTCAAAGGACTAACTATTTCAGGATTTTCCCTGTAAGGCCACCATCTTCCCATTTACAGAAAATAAAACATTTTTTTAATAAACAGCACATAGTTTTCATAAACACCTTAAATATCTGTGAAGCCTAACCTTATTGTACAAGCAATTCAGTGTTGGAAAATAGTAATTTAGGAGTTATCAAATTGTACTGAAATGGATAGTCAAGAATGGGCTATCAAATGTGGGCTGCTAAAATCCAGTTGATCATTAGATGGGAACAGTGTTTGCTTTTTCTCTTTGCTACCATTTACAGATCTTTCAGATTTTTGAAATTATCTTCTAGGACAGCCTACATATATTTTTCCATATTATATAGAAGGGAGTAATTCAGATTTTGAATAGAAATTGAGATGTACCTTAAAAAATGCTTTCAGGATTAATCTACCTAGCTTGATTCTAGATGTCATGTCTAGAAAATTGGACTAATAGTGAAAAAGGAGTGATTGCTGAAATATTTTAAGCAATAATCACTGAGTTTCATGCGATAAATTGTTAATAAAGATATGTTTCCTTATGCAGGTTGTTTGAACATGGTATCTTAAGAAAATGGCATTTATACTATGAAGTGCTATTTATGATTGAATATGAAGATTTTATAAAAACATTTTAAATGACATTTTATCTCTAATTTTGTGCTGTTATATTTTCACATGTTTCTTCCTTATAATGGGATATAGATATTTATATTTATAGTATCAAGGAACTGTAGAAAACTGCTGCAGTATTTTCAAATGTTGTATCAGAATTCCTTTTACAAGGATGGTATAGGCTTAGACAAGATTTTCAGTAGGAACTGAAAGAATGGAGTGTTAAAGTACTAAAAGAAAAACAGATAAATAGGCATACTATTAATTACAGAATATAGGCACTACTGGGATTTTATTTTATTTTATTTTATTTCTATAGCCTCTCATCTCAACCAATGACTCTGTGCTGCTTAAAGTTCTAAAAATATAAAAACAATAAAACATTTAAACAATAAAAACATTCAAAATAAATATATACAGCAGCCAAGGTAATTAACAAAGCTAAGAATGGGACCTGTAACACATTTGCAGCCCAAGGCTGAGATATGACTTATGATCATTTTTCACAGTTAGAGTCTTTGGAGCATGACCATGATCATGTGATCAAAAATTAAGATGCTTGGCAACTGGTTCACACTTATGAGCGTTGCTGTATCCCAAGGACATGTGATCACCTTTTGCAAACTTCTGATAAGTAAAGTCAATGGGGAAGCCAGATTCACTTAACAACCAGGTTACTAACTTAACAATGTCAGTGATTCACTTAACTGTTGCAAGAAAGGTCTTAAAGTGGGGCAAAACTCACTTAACAAATGTCTCACTTAACAACAGAAATTTTGGGTTCAATTGTGGTCGTAAGTCAAGGACTACCTGTACATAGCCAAGTTTTTAAATCCTTACAAAAGGTTAACAGGGTTGGGGCTATTCTAATTTCTAAGAGGAAAATATTCCACAGAGCAGGGGCTACTGCAGAAAAGGCCTGTCTTCTATTCCTTGTCAGCTGACTTTCTTTGGCTGATGGGATTTGCAGCATGCCCAGGCAGCTAAATAGAATTGAACAGATAGAGACTTGGAAAAAGATGGTCCCTCACGTATCCTGGTCTCAAGCTATTTAAGATTTTAAAGGTGACAACCAGCATTTGAATTGTACCTAGAAATATACTGCTAGCCAATACAATTCTCATAGTATTTGTGTTACATGTGCTGTATGTCCAGCACCATTTATTAATGTGGAGTTGCATTCTGAACCAACTGAAATTCTCAAGTGCTTTTCAGAGACCCCATATAGAGTACATTGCA
This sequence comes from Azemiops feae, assembly GCA_023970755.1. Taxonomy (NCBI): domain Eukaryota; kingdom Metazoa; phylum Chordata; class Lepidosauria; order Squamata; family Viperidae; genus Azemiops; species Azemiops feae. Next base: position 205,956 of record JALGBA010004248.1, read on the forward strand.
GTAATCTAATGAGAGGTTATGTGGGCATAGGCGATAATGAACAAGGCCTCTTGGTCCAGGAATGGGTGCAACTGGTGCACTACTGAAAGGTGTGCAAAGGTTCTCTTAGCCACAATTGCCACCTGCTCTTTGAACAGCAGTTATGAGTCACGGAGGATCCCAGATTGCATATTAGGTTTGTCTGGAATAGTAGCACCCATCTAGAACTAAGGAGTGAAGAACCTTGTCTCGGGAGGGTCCAAATACTACCACAGCCACCAGTTTTGCTAAGGTTAAGTCAGAACTTGTTTTGCCCATCAAGTTCCACTGGAATAGGATATCCACAGTGCCTGAGGTAGAGGTATAAAGCTGGGTGTCATCTGTATATTATGGCCAAACTACCAGCTGAGAGAGCCTATCCTCATGTTCCACATGCTCAAATTCCTCAAACTCCTCCTCCTCCTTGCAAGATGTAGCCCTCTCCACCTCCATTGATTCTGTTTTAAGGCTAAAGTCTAATACAAAGCAAATGGGAGCGGCTTTGTCTGCCAAATGTACAGCATATTCTTCACAGCAACTCTGTAGGTGAACTTTGGTATTATTCTTCCAAGAAGGGACCAAGTTACCTGTAACAGGGCTAGTGGGTGTGCTACCCCGCTCACACATGCACACACAGCAGTATGTTAAAAGTCTTTATTGAGCGGCCTGAGCCCAAATATACAGTCCCAGCACTTCCTGAATAACAAAAGCCCACACACCCCCTCGGAGTCCCACCGGAGGCTCTAAGGAGCCAGCAAGAGGAGCGGTCTCAACCTCTGAAGCTAGGCAGAAGCCAGAACAAAGGCACTTGACAAGGCAAGAGTCCCAAAGGCTTGAATTAGTCACCTGGCAAGGCACAAGGTCAAGGCACAAACCAGAGGTCCAAATTATGAGTCCAAGGCAAGAAACACAACAAGGCAGGAATATGAAGTAAGACAACGTTCCAGCAACAAGCTTCTCTTTGGACAGGCTTAAATAGCTAATGCCGGTACAGCCCCTCACGATGGGCGAGGCTACTGCCTCATGAGTAGCCTGGCTGACCGGCATTGTTCCTGTCACCTCAGCCCTGGATACCCTTTGGGGAGAGGAGGTAACTCTTCTTTCTCATCTGCGCTGGCCACTGGCAGCTGTGCTGTCTTCCCACCTAGAGCCTCAGACTGTCTTGCTGCAGCTGTGACTCCCTCTGCCCGATCTCAGCTGGCTGTCCATCCAGTTGTTCCAGCTGCAGTTGCTCTGTCAAGCTGAAGCCTGCTGTTTCCTGTATGCGTCTCCAATAGCCCCTGGACTCACTGTTCTGTCTCCTCAGAGGTGCCACGGACCGGCTCATCCTTCTCCTCCAAACTAGAGTCTGGAGAGGAGATTGGAGACATGTACAGAGATGCGCCCGGTAAGTCAATCACAGTGGACTATCGGGAGACCCAATAAGGGTGAAGAAATAATTACGTTTTGCCACCCCTACCACCATAAGGCAGACTCTAATAGCCTGCTCAGTTGTGTTTGCTCTTTGTCTTTTATCAGCAACACTGATCCCTTAGTTCCCTCAGTTCCATCATATACTATAGGGAATATCGGGAACCATGGAGAGGCCATTCAGCTACAATCCAATCCAAAGCTACCGCTGCTCTACTATTCCATTTGGTCACTAAGACTTTAGTCAGTCCAAGTACCAGCTTCTTCAGAATAATCGGATGCATTAGTTGTTTGGGGTGGGCCCAAGCAATGGAGGAGGGTGGCACTCAAGAATTGGAAACTTATCAATTAGTGATCTGCCTATGGCAGGGGAGAAATTAATATTTCCCCCAAATCCATAAAGCTCTGCCATTGCACTGACCCAAAAACCAGATTAGGTATGTCACCACTATGATGAGTTGGGCCCTGGACAATTCGACAAATGGCTACTAACTCCTGAGCTACTTCTGATCCTGTGGCCAGGGATGATGACTGAGGTTCTCCAGGACCATGAATCCAGGGAACACCACCACCAGCCCAGCCACAGAGTTGAGCAGCTCAGGTAGGGAAGTCACTATGCAGCAGGAAGGCTGGTACAATAGCAGCAGACCCAGCTGACCCTTCCTGCTGCCCAACATAAAAAATAGCATCTCACATCTGGTAATCTGTGGAGCAAAGCCCCTGAATACCTCCAAAGCATCCCAGACAATCACCACCAGCCCATATCACCTTTCCTGAAGTCAATAATATTAACTTATAGAGCTACTGTTTATTAGGTAATGCAGGAGAAGTGCTGCTTAAATCTTAAGGCTGTAGTCCTGTGTGAATAATGGTTATCATTGGAGTCAGGAGGTGGCTTCACATATTGCCCTTAGTCATGATATAATTAGTTAAGTTTTGCTTTGGTATGTTTATCAATCCAACCAATTTGTTTTTTTAAAAACATCTGTGTTAGAATTTATATGAACCCACCAAATTATTATTTATTGAATTGCAGCTAAGCAAGCCATGGCTTAGCATGTTTATGAATACATCCATTATAGAAGTTAAACATTGGCTTATGCGATTGTGCTATATGTAAACCCAGCTAGAGCCCTTATTCAAACAAGTAGTATAGTTTTGTACAATGTGTTAACCTTTAAAGGAAATTTCCTTTTGAATAATAACAGAATATAAATGGTATAAGTATTCAACATTTTAAACTGTTTTTTATCCACTTTTGCAAATGAATTGGAAAGGTAAGAAAAACTGAAGTGTTCATGCAAGATACCATATTAATTCAGTTAAATTAATTCAAGAATTTAACTTCATAAAGTGTTTTTTTATTTGTAGGATTTGAATTAATATTAGTGCTTAGCACCAAAATCATGTTTAGAATTGGAGAGGAGGAAGATGGATTGAAATAACCTTTTAAATAAATGTATCTTTTGAGTATGCTCTGAATAGTGTAACATACAATTTATGTATAGACAGTATATTTTCTGATCTTCCTACATTTCTCTAGTCCCAGCTTTTTTGTTAGCAGTCATTGCTAATATTTTGAGTTTGTTTTGGCCCACAAACAAAGAAAAGTTCTTTAAACAGATACATCCAAAGATATTTTTTGTCAAGAATGTTGATTTGCTTTCCATACATTCTTATCAATAGTCTAGACACATGAAGATCACAGTGAATAGTCTATCATTTTTTTAAAAAGCCATTTCCTTCCTTAAACAATGAACTTTTCATTCTGTTTCATAAAAGGATGGGCTCAGCCTTTCTCCATAAGGGAAAAAGGGAAAGAATAGGGAATGGGGGAGAAAGAGTAAAATAGATAATAGCAGATTTTTTTTCTTGGTGGCTCCCATCTAATCAGTAGATAAATAAAAATAACAGTGTTGCAGGAAGTAGGCACTAGTTACCCCAACACCAGGGTTGTCTAATAATGTAATTAGAAATAATTTGGATCTATATCATGTATCTTTGTTTTTACAGAAAGCAGAAGCCACTGGAGAAAAACGACCAAGAGGCCGACCCAGGAAATGGGTAAATACTACTTTACATTTATAACTATGGCTATTTCATCCTCCAAACATAGTATTAATATAGATGGTTATGTCATTTTTATTTGTTTAAATTCATTGCTATTTTCTACTTAATTCATCTCCTAGCGGATCCTAACCTGGCTTTAATGATTGATATACTTAGTTAATAGCCTGGATTCACACCATAGTCTAGCCGCACTGCAGGAGGCCGGTTTCAGAAAGCTGCAGACAGCAGACAGTAATATCTGAAGTGGAAGAGAGAATAGTAGTCCCAATCTTGGAGTAAATCATCTCCCATCTTCCTAGTATATACATATACATTCTCTATATTTGTAGGTTAACCTTGCCTAATTTGCCTCATCAAATTTGTTATATCACAACTGCAAGACGTCTGTTAATTATACTGGCTGGGAACCCTAGGATCTGTAATCCAAACATATTTGAGTAGAGTAGATTAGGAAAGATAGATGTTTGTAGAGAGCACGAACAGCAGTCCTGTGTGCCTGATGTTGCAGCCATTTTGTGCTCCTGGTTGCTATCAGTTACTCTCTTCATCACTATCCCCAATCATACCCTTACTTTCTTAGAGCTCTTTGGTGGCCAAAGCTTGCTCCTCTTTATGGCTACAGCATTGGTAGTAGGAGGAAAAGACCGGATTTTTTGTTACCTCTTCAGCAAATAGTACAGGTAGTATACAGATTTTGTGATAATAGATACTAGATTGCACATGTCATTGTATATGTAAATATAGGTACATAAAGTGGGCTGTGGGAGCTGATTAATGTTTTTTTTGCCTGGACCTCTGAAAACTGCAAGCACTGCTTAATGAAGGTATTGAAAGAAGGCTCATGAAGAGTAACTACGGTTTCCTACCTTTAGACTCTAATTTGCTCAAAGATTTTTCTTTATTTATTGAGTGGAAATAGTTGTGTGAGTCTATATCAGCATAAATGAACCTCAGCTCTTGCTTTTTAAAAAAAGAGAATGAGATAGTTCGTTGGGTAATTCAGTTACAAAGGTTAAAGAGGGGTTTATCAGACATCGGAAAGTGATTATGAAAGAGGATAAAATTCAAACAGAGTGTATGCAAAGATAAGGTTAATAAACAAAACTCCTTTGTTTCTTTCCATAGTGTCCAGGGACAACTCTGCCTCAGAGTTAAGAAACCTATACCAAACAAATCATTGGTTTATATTATTTATCCTCTTTGGGCTGTCTCAGAAAAAAATGGCTTAAGCAAAGTGAATTTGGCTTTTCAAGCGACTCTTTAAATCAAGGTTTACATCTTCACAACAGTGCAAAATTGTTGTATAATTTTTAAAGTAGGGATAGTGTAGCTAAAGCAGATGTGTTTATTAAGTTTAGTTTGGGTTCATTCTCTCACATGCATCCTAACACCCTATCAGTAAAGTTTAGAATTTTGCTTTGTGGATGCTTGATTCAGAGCATATTAGTCATGTCAGAGCCATTCCTGTCACTATAGCTTCTTTTGCAGCACAAACTATTGCCATTGTCCAGGTAGTGTGGAGAAATCTAAAATAACATCTCAATAGGCAGGTAACAGCTCCACCATTCCTCTTATAAAACGAAGAGGAGCTTATAGCTCTAAAAGAGGAAGTTTCTTCAGGATATCAGATAAAGTGATAGGACAGACAATGACAGTACACACAGATTTTCCCCTGACATCTCCATGTCAAAACTTGATTTATCAAAAAGTAAGAGTCAAAATGCTGCAATTTTTCTTCCAAGTTGAAGCCAAGAATTACAAATCACTGGGAGAAGAATGTCTACATTAATGTGTAGACTCCTAATCATTGTTAAGCTCTCTGCCAAGACTTCAGCTATTGTTCTTTTTTACTTATTAATCTATTTACCAAAGTTTAAGAAGGTACATATAAAACTAATTAAAATTAGGTTAAATCTTACTTAGTTTTGTCCCAGCCAATGCATTTTTTGTTGAGAGTACAGTCCTTGTTATGTTACTCAAAGGGGAAGCACAACTCCCAGCCTAAAAAAAACTTATGTGCTTGTACTCTAGACCAGGGCTTTTCAACCTGTGGTACTCGTACCACTTGTGGTACGTTAATGAGTGGCAGGTGGTACGCAGCCCTGCCTAGCCAAGTGTAGTGGGGAAGGGAAAGAGCCAGCACAGGCAAAGACTTACAGTGAGAGAGTCCTTTGGAGCTGCAGATTTTACTTATGAATGGAGCCATTTGGGGAGGCTGCCTTAGCCAGCAGCCAGTACTTACATTTTTTTTTCTTCCTTAATTGCCTGTTGGGCTCCTTTCCTTTCTAGCCAGTAGCTAATTCTTAAAGGGGAAGTGCCTTTTTAAGCTAGTTCACTCAGCAGCTTGTCTTTTCTGTCTCTGGAGGCCTTTCCTTGTTTGATCAATATATGGAAGAGGGAAAATTCTTCCTTCAGAAGGAGATGGGAATGAGAAAAAGGGAGGCAGGGAAGGGAGGGAGGGAGGGAAGGAAGTCCCGCCTTAGCACTTGGCCACCAGCAGTTCTGCCATTGACTTTGCTTGTCAAAAGGTTGCAGAAGGGGATCTCATGACCCTGGGACACTGTGACCATCATAAATATGAATCAGTTGCCAAGCATCCAAATATAAATCACATGACCCTGTTGCTGCAATGGTCATAAGTGTGAAAAATGGTCATAAGTCATTTCAGTGCAATTTCAACTTTGAACAGGGTTTTTTTTGTCACCAAGTTTTTGACACCTTGCTAGGTGGTACTCGAATATTGCCATATCCTAAAAGTGGTACTATCGGTGAAAAGGTTGAAAAGCCCTGCTCTAGACCAGGGCTTTTCAACCTTTTCACAGATCGTACCACTTTTAGGACATGACAATATTTAAGTACTACCAGTGCTTAGCAAGGTGTCAGAAACTTGATGTCTAAAAAAAGGGGGGGGGGATTTTGGGTTTTACTGATTAGATTCATTTGTTATAGAAATGGCTAGTTTATAATATTATGGAAAAGTAAAAAGTTGAGGTTCAATGTTAATGCTTCCTTCTACTGCAACAGAGGAAGCCTGTTCTTTTTCCCTTCTCCCCCTCACTTCCCCCCCCTTTTTCCTCCCCACTGTGTCCTACTATTTGCTTTTGTATTTTTGTATTTTATTCTATAATCGAATAAAATATTACAAACTGTAGAAAAAAAGGAAAAAAGTACCAGTTTTCATTTCTTTGGTGGCTGTTCCTTTGCTGAATCACTTTCCCTTTGCACTGACAAATGTATGATGAATTTATCCATGTTAATTAATATGCACCACTACCAGCTAGCTCAGGGGTCTTCAAACTTGGCACTTTTAAGACTTGTGGACTTCAACTCCCAGAATTCCTCAGCCATCATGGCTGGATGAGGAATTCTGGGAGTTGAAGTCCACAGGTCTTAAAGTTGCTAAGTTTGTAGACCCCTGAGCTAGCTGGTTGGCCCTTTTTCCTCTCTCCCTTCTGAGCTCTTTCCACAGTGTAGTAAGAATGCAACCCCCCCCCCCCAATCCCTTCCCTGCACCCTTAAAGACACAGGAATCAAGTGCAAAGCAAGAAAGGCTCACAAAATAAAGAAACACATAAACACGTTTTTTTTTCTTTAAGCTGCCTCAGGTGTGTCACGGGTCACAATGTTGCAATCCGAGACTGAAAGGCTCCGGCAATTGCAAAAAGCTTTAGCCTTAAATTAAGCCTGTTTACCTTCAAAGAAAAGTTTCTAAAAGCTATAGACAGACTCAGGATAAGGGGGTAAAATGAATTACATTTGTTTAAAGGGATTAAACCTATGGAAGTCAACATTTTGGACTCATTGCTAGCCTAAAATACAGACTAAAATATTCCAATATTGCTAGCCTAAAATACAGACTAAAATATTCCAATAACCAAAGCACACAAAGGAGCCTCTGAATTACAAAACACTGTAAAAACTGTACAAAAACCCAATCAAGCTGCCAGCTGATCCAGAACTAAATAAACCCACCTCCTTTCCGATATGCCGGCTTTTCATTTCATCAGCGCTGATTGCATTCTCCTGGCTGGACAAAACGAACCAGGGGACCTTTTCTTCCAGCAACAGCTGCTGCTTCTTCCCTGTCCCTGTTTCCTCCCTGCCTGCTGACCTCTCCTTCTCTTTCCCTGTTGTCTTTTTTCCCCCTTTCCCGCCCAAACCACCTCCTTTTATAGCCTCTCCTCTCCTTCCCCCCCTTTTCTTCAGTTAACCTCCAGCTCTGCGCTGCTTCCAGAAGCGCCAATCAGCTGGAGCCCTGCCGGCTCCTGGGGCTTCTGCCAAGCCCAGACAGTCCTGCAGCTGCAGCTGCCTCTCCTTCAGGTTTGGGTCGCTTCGGCTCATTCCCCTCCCCTGCTACACTTGGCTAGCAGTCGCATACCACCTGCCACATGGCAAAGTACCACAAGTAGTACACATACCACCGGTTGAAAAGCCCTGCTCTAGACTAGAGATGAGATAACACACATAGAATGGGACTGTTCTCCTATTCTCACCTCAACAATCATATAAAGTATATGATACTGTTTAATAGTCTGGTTTTAAAAATAATGTTTAACAGTATATTGAAATATTCTTTCTGGAGAACAAAAGGACAATGTATGAGTTTTGTAGTTATTTTGGTTTGTACCAATAAATGGAGAAAAGATGCTTTTATCAAACTGACAGATGCAGACAGACTTTTCTATACAGTGATAATGATGATGATAATTTGTTATAGTTATATGCTGCCTGACTCCCTGTGACTCCAAATAGTTTACAAATTATTAAAAACCTTTAATACAATAAACAAAATACCAAAGCAGCACAAAATGAAAGAACATGGCAGAGAAATAAACTGGGGGGGGGGGGGAAAGAAGCCTGCTTTAATATCATCAGCTGTAATCTTGAAAATCCTTTGTGAACTACAGTGCTCCATTTATAACATAATTTTCATACACAATCATGCTGAACAATTATTTGAATGGATTAGCTTTTTGAAATACATATATCACCTTCCTCCTCATATTTTCCCCACAGCAACCGTGCGAGGTGAGTTGGGCTAAGAGAGTGTGACTGACCCAAGATCACCCAGCTGGCTTCTGTGACTAAAGTGGGACTTGAACTCACAGTGCCTTGCTTTTTAGACTGGTACCTTAGCCACTAGACCAAACTGTCTCTTATTGCTACACTGTAGAATAGAGATAGCTTATCCTCATGTTAGGCTATCAATTGATGATGTATATCAATTATTGAGGAGCTGTATTCTATCTTTTCATTTTTTTCTTTCTTAAATATTATGATGCGCCCAGAGAATATGGAGATAAAAAATTATGCTATTGTATACATTAGTCTGAATATATAACATATAATTACATGCCTTGAGCAGTGGGCTGGACTAGAAGATCTCCAAGGTCCCTTCCAGCCCTATGGTTCTATGTTCTGTGATTGAGTAAATCTCATTAATATAGTAATTCATTATGCATGTCAGAGCTCTCATGAGAATAATTGTTCTCTGCTGAAAGAACTTAGCAAGGAGCTCCCTATTTGCATTAGAGTATACAAAGAGCTCTGTACTGAGAGCAAAGTATACCAAGACAAAAATCAATGAGGCGTGTTATCTAAAGCCATATACTCTTACGCATTTTACAGGCAACTCTGTCAAATAAGTTTCATTTAAACTTTAAAATGATATTGGAGTTCTTTTATGTTTAATCAAGTATATTTACAACAAATATTTCTACAAAATATTTTTTATAATAGGGTTCATAGAGATTTTTTAAATTATACTTCTGAAAAGACAGAAGGTGCATTTTTAATAACTCCCCAATTTGTTTTTGCTAGATTTATGAATTACAGTAGTGGCCAAAATTGTGGAAACCTTTTGGGAAAAGTGTACATTTGAGGTTTGATGGCTAATAACACCACTTTTTTTGGAATAGTACCATAAAATTATATATCAATAGAAAGATAATTTAACCAAGAATGTAATGCAATAACTTTTATGAAGGATTTTCTATTAGAATAGCAGTTATAAAGAAGAAAAGTGAAACATGTAGAAAAAACAAGATATACAAAAATTATCACCATAGAAAAAACGAGATATACAAAAATTATCACCATAGAAAAAACAAGATATACAAAAATTATCACCATGTCAGTTAATACTTAGTTGGGTAACCTTTAGCATGAATTATGGCCTTACAACATCTTCCCATGGAGTTAACCAAGTCCTTTAGTTCTGCAGCTGTTATAATGTGAAACCAAGATTGAATGATTGCTTCTATTAACTGGGTTTTATTGCTGGGTCGCTTCTGACTAACAAGTTTCTTTAGTCGGCTCCATAGATTTTCAATTGGGTTAAGGTCTGGGCTATTCCCAGGCCATTCCAGCAGTGGAATATGATTATCTTGAAACCACTTTTTGCACACAGCAGCAACATGACATGGAGCTGAATCCTGTTGAAATATAAATGCTTCATTGTCTTGGAAAAGATCATGTGCGGAAGGCTTCAGTTTGGACTCAAGTATTTCATTAATGTATTTTTGGCCATTTATATTCCCATTAATCATACAAATTCTGCCCACACCTTTTGATGTCATACAACCCCAGATCATAACACTGGCTGGGTGTTTCACGGTACATGTAATGCAATCAGGATGCAAATCTTTTCCAATTCTTCTTCTTATGTATTTTATGCCATCACTACCAAACAGGGAGATCTCGGTCTCATCACTCCAAATAACACTGTCCCGTTGTTCCTCTGTCCAGGTAACATGGGTTTTAGCCCAGTTTAGTCTTTTCAACCTTTGTTTGAGAGATAAAAGTGGCTTTTTTCGTAGAATTCTAGATTTTAGGCCAAATTCCTGCAGTCTGTGCCGAACAGTCCTTGCACTCAACTTCACATTGCATTGCGCCATTTCATCATGTATACACCCAGATGATTTTCTTCTGTCACGTAGGCACAATCTCTTAATTCTTCTATCATCACTTGCTGTTGTGCACCTTTTCCTGCCTTTACCAGTGTGGCTTTGTAGTGACTGAGTCTCCTTATACCTCTTCAAAAACTTAGAAATGCCACCTTTGGTTAAGTTTCCACCAATTTTTCTTCTAATTTCTTTATAACTGTAGCCTTGTTCACTTAATAATACTATTTTACATCGCTTTCTGGGCGACCAGTCAATTCTTTGCACCATTACTTTAATTTTATTACGTTTTACAAGCTCACTAAATGAAAGAACACAAAAAAAACCACATAACACACTGTCAAATGTCCTCCTCTCAGCTTCAAAACATGACATCAATAACTGAATCCTACTGTGATCTGATTGGCTCATTGCCAAAACAAGATGACACCTGATTGGCTCTCTAAACACTCATGCTCATTGGCTACAATCAGATGAAGGAAAGCTACCTGATATCAACCTAAGCAAGTTGTGCTTCCTTTTTCTGGTTATTTGGCTATAACTTTTCATAGAATACAGATAATTGAACAAACTTTGTTGCATTACATTTTTGATTAAATTATCTTTCCATTGATATATACATTTATGGTACTACTCCAAAAAAAGTGGTGTTATTAGCCATCAAACCTCAAATGCACACTTTTCCCAAAAGGTTTCCACAATTTTGGCCACTACTGTATACTGTATGTTTATCAAACTGCATGAAGTATTATTTCTGCTGTGTCCTTCACTATGTATATAAGGAGGTGCATTAGCTCAGGGCTTTTCAACCTTTTCACCCATTGTACCACTTTTCGGATAAGGCAATATCCGAGTACCACCACTCGCCCAGCAAGGTATCAAAAACTTGACACCCCCCCCCAAAAAAAGGAAAAAATGAGAAAGTACAGGTAGTCCTCGACTTACAACAATTCGCTTAGTGACTGTTTGAAGTTACAACGGCACTGAAAAAAGCGAATTATGACCATTTTCACACTTATGACTGTTGCAGCATCCCCAGGGTCATGTGATTTACATTCGGATGCTTGGCAACTGATTCATACTTATGACGTTCACAGTGTCCCAGGGTCATGTGATTAATGGCCGGAGGCGTGGCCAACTGATCACTCAGGTTGCAGCGTGCCTGTGGGGGGGGGGAATCCGTGGGTCTCTGGTGGAGGGGGATGGGACTGGGGTGGGTGCCTGCCTTCCTTCCCTCCCTTCTCTCCCATTGTCCCTTCCTTCCTTCTTTCCTTCTTCCTTTCCTTCACCTCCCTTTGTCCCTTCCTCCTTCCCTCCCTCTCTCCCACTGTTCCTTCCTTCCGTCCTTCCTTCCTTCCCTTCACCTCCCTTTGTCCCTTCCTCCTTCCCTCCCTCTCTCCCACTGTCCCTTCCTTCCTTCCTTTCCTTCACCTCCCTCTTTGTCCCTTCCCCCTTCCCTCCCTCTCTCCCACTGTCCCTTCCTTCCTTCCTTTCCTTCACCTCCCTCTTTGTCCCTTCCTCCTTCCCTCCCTCTCTCCCACTGTCCCTTCCTTCCTTTCTTTCCTTCACCTCCCTTTGTCCCTTCCTCCTTCCCTCCCTCTCTCCCACTGTCCCTTCCTTCCTTCCTTTCCTTCACCTCCCTCTTTGTCCCTTCCTCCTTCCCTCCCTCTCTCCCACTGTCCCTTCCTTCCTTTCCTTCCCTTCACCTCCCTTTGTCTCTTCCTCCTTCCCTCCCTCTCTCCCACTGTTCCTTCCTTCCTTCCATCCTTCCTTCCATCCTTCCCTTCACCTCCCTCTTTGTCCCTTCCTCCTTCCCTCCCTCTCTCCCTGTCAAGCCGCGCGGGGCTCTCCGAAGCCACCCGCCCCGCGGGGCTCTCAGAAGGTGCACGGGGCTCTCCGAAGCCGCCCATCCCACGGGGCTCTCCGAAGCCGCCTGCCGCGTAGGGCCCTCCGAAGCCACCCACCCCGTGGGGCTCTCCGAAGCCACCCACCCCGCGGGGCTCTCCGAAGCCGCCCGCCGCGCCGGGCTCTCCGAAGCCGCCCGCCGCGCCGGGCTCTCCGAAGCCACCCGCCCCGCGGGGCTCCGAAGCCGCCCGCCGCGCAGGGCTCTCCGAAGCCGCCCGCCCCGCGGGGCTCTCAGAAGGTGCACGGGGCTCTCCGAAGCCGCCCACTGCGCAGGGCTCTCCGAAGCCGCCCGCCGCGCAGGGCTCTCCGAAGCCGCCCGCCCCGCGGGGCTCTCAGAAGCCGCCCACCCCGTGGGGCTCTCCGAAGCCGCCCACCCCGCGGGGCTCTCCGAAGCCACCCGCCGCACCGGGCTCTCCGAAGCCGCCCGCCGCGCAGGGCTCTCCGAAGCCACCCGCCCCGCGGGGCTCTCCGAAGCCACCCGCCGCGCAGGGCTCTCCGAAGCCGCCCGCCGCGCAGGGCTCTCAGAAGGTGCACGGGGCTCTCCGAAGCCGCCCACCCCGCGGGGCTCTCCGAAGCCGCCCGCCGCGCAGGGCTCTCCGAAGCCGCCCGCCCCGCGGGGCTCTCAGAAGCCGCCCACCCCGCGGGGCTCTCCGAAGCCGCCCACCCCGCGGGGCTCTCCGAAGCCACCCGCCGCACCGGGCTCTCCGAAGCCGCCCGCCGCGCGGGGCTCTCCGAAGCCACCCGCCCCGCGGGGCTCTCCGAAGCCACCCGCCGCGCAGGGCTCTCCGAAGCCGCCCGCCGCGCAGGGCTCTCAGAAGGTGCACGGGGCTCTCCGAAGCCGCCCACCCCGCGGGGCTCTCCGAAGCCGCCTGCCATGCAGGGCTCTCCGAAGCCACCCGCCCCGCGGGGCTCTCCGAAGCCACCCACCCCGCGGGGCTCTCCGAAGCCGCCCGCCGCGCAGGGCTCTCAGAAGCCGCCCGCCGCGTAGGGCTCTCAGAAGGTGCACGGGGCTCTCCGAAGCCACCCACCCCGCGGGGCTCTCCGAAGCCGCCTGCCGCGCAGGGCTCTCCGAAGCCACCCACCCCGCGGGGCTCTCCGAAGCCGCCCGCCGCGCAGGGCTCTCCGAAGCCGCCCGCCCCGCGGGGCTCTCCGAAGCCGCCCGCCCCGCGGGGCTCTCCGAAGCCGCCCGCCCCGCGGGGCTCTCCGAAGCCACCCGCCCCGCGGGGCTCTCCGAAGCCGCCCGCCGCGCGGGGCTCTCCGAAGCCGCCCGCCCCGCGGGGCTCTCAGAAGGTGCACGGGGCTCTCCGAAGCCGCCCACCCCACGGGGCTCTCCGAAGCCGCCCATCGCGCAGGGCTCTCCGAAGCCGCCCGCCCCGCGGGGCTCTCAGAAGGTGCACGGGGCTCTCCGAAGCCGCCCACCCCGCAGGGCTCTCCGAAGCCGTCCGCCGCGCAGGGCTCTCCGAAGCCACCCACCCCGCGGGGCTCTCCGAAGCTGCCCACCCCATGGGGCTCTCCGAAGCCGCCCGCCACGTGGGGCTCTCCGAAGCCGCCCACCCCGCGGGGGTCTCCGAAGCCGCCCGCCGCGCCGGGCTCTCCGAAGCCGCCCACCCCACGGGGCTCTCCGAAGCCGCCCACCCCGCGGGGCTCTCCGAAGCCGCCCGCCGCTCAGAAGCTTCCCCTTCACTCTGGCCAGCGAGCCAGATGGGCAGGGGCGCGAATGGGCGTGTGCTCAGGAACGCCGATTCCGCGCCCCTGCCCAGCACAATCTGCCCGGCCTCCCCTCTGCCTGCTTTGCGCAGCTCCTCCTGGGCCCCCCGCGCCCGCCGTTAACCCTCCCGTCACCATGCAGGGTAAGGTTGGCACCCCCACCCCCGCCCAGATGCCCTCGCCTCCCCCAAGCATTTTTTTACTCACCTGCTTTCAGCTGCACTCCCTTCCTCCTTTTGCTTCTCTGCCTTTGCCATGTGCTTTTGGGTAAAAAAGAAAAAGTTCCATGAGACTTTCTAACTTCTCGCGAGAAGTTAGAAAGTCTCATGGAACTTTTTTTTTTTGTCTCACAAACACAGGGCGAAGGCCGAGAAGGGCAGGAGAAAGGGAATGCTGCTGAAAGCAGGTGAGTAAAAAAACGCTTGGGGGAGGCGAGGGCATCTGGGTGGGGGCGGGGGGGACCCAGGCAATGCGTCACGCAGCTCCAGCGGAATCTCCCCTGAAGACTGCGTGAGGCTGCCTGCCACACCCAAGGCCGCCGCCAATCAGCTGGAACTGTGCGCTTTGATCCTGGGCTCTCAGTCGGACCCAGGCAACGTGCAGTTCCAGCTGATTTGGCCACAAGCCTGTGCGGCGCTGCTGCCGCTTCAACTCATCCACTTTTACACTTTAAAAAAAAAAAAAATTTCAAAAAATTTTTTTTTAATATTTTTTTTACATTTTTTTTTATACATGTTTTCTCAACCTGTCCTACGCGTACCACCAGCCATGTGCTCGCGTACCACTGGTGGTACGCGTACCACCGGTTGAAAAGCCATGCATTAGCTAACAGATAACTAACAGATATAGTTAGTTCAAATGAAATATTTTACATTTCCAAAAACTATGAATCCCCTGGTAAAACTAAATGTTGCACCTCTGTTACCTTGCTTTAATACCGTGTTTGCCTGTTTCCCGGTCTTTTTTCTTTTTTTTTTGCCTCCAAAAGAGGCACCAGGTCTTATTTTCCGGGGGTGGTGGTTGTCTTTTCCACTCACCTCCGGCACTGACAGCCCTGCCCATCTGGCCCACTTCTTCTGGGGCCGTAGGAGCAGCTTCATTCTGCAGCTGAGAATGGAGCTCCGGCCTGCATTTCGTAGTCAAAGGCGTTTTCGGAAGGCCACTGCAGCCAAGAACCAAGCTATGGATTGAATCCATAGCTCGGTCCTTGGTTGTAGTGGCCTTCTGGAAAAGCGTCTGACTGAGAAATGCAGGCCTGGGGATGCAGCAGAAGAAGTGGGCTGGCGAGGAGAAGCCTGGCTGCAAGGTAAGTGGGTGCGGGGCACATGGGGCAGCTCCATTCTCCCACCCCCGCCCTAGCTTGACTTTTAGGTGTGTGCCTCGCGCCAAAACTAGGGCTTATTTTTGGGCAGGGCTTATATTAGTCCCCTCCAGGGCTTATTTTCGGGGTAGGTCTTACTTTTGGGGAAACACGGTAGTAGAAGTGTACACAAATTCATAATTGTATTGTAAAATGTATTATTTTTCCAGTAAAATAATATGTCTTGAAAATATGCTATGGGAATGAGTTATTTGGCTTCTATGCTTGACTGAACAAGTGTTCATTCATTATGAAGAGCCCATAATGTATTAACATTTGGCTTCAATACATTAGTTTCATATAAACCTATTACTGTATTATTGAAAAGGTAAGCATTTTGGTCTTAATTCAGACTAGATGATTCATACTAATTATTGATTTCAGTGAGATACAAATATATAGTTTTAAAACCAAATGATAACCATGCCTCCTCTCAAATTTATTTAGCTGTGTGCAATATTGTCAATTGTATATAAATTTCATAGACTTTCAAATATAAAAATTAGATCCTGTTTCATATATAATAAGTGGCATGTAGTTTAATTTTGGATAGTAATTGGAAATAAACTACAATACATTTTATTTGTTATATATAATATAGAGTGATTTAGCTGTATTACACATTTTCAACAATTACTGATAGAATTATATAGAGGGTTGGTTTACCTATCCTAATGTAAAAATGTCATTTTTGTTTCGTTTGCAGTACTATTACCTCTATTTAAAGCATCTGAATTAGTGACTCAATTGACAGTGTTTTTATACCTTCATAGCCACTGCTAATTTTCATTGGTACCTAGATTGTCTGAACTGAAAACTGTTCATACCTCCTCAAAGTTTTTTTAGGAGTGGTTTTCATCCATCCATCCATCCATCCCTCCATCCTTCTTTTCAATTCAGAGATCTGTTTTCACTTATATGATAATCAAAAGACAAGTTGCATGAACTCATGATGTTCTATACTTATAAATCCAAATATGACATTCAACCTATGTTAATAACTTATTGAGAATTAACACATTTTAAGCATCATGTGTTGAAAGTCTGTGCTGGATTTCTTTCATAATGGTTATTTCTTGCTTTTAATGGCAAAAAATACCTCTTGTAGGTTAGGCACAAAATTTCATGAGAGCCTGATCGTTTCCAAGTAAAAGCGATATCTATTAAAGTAGATGATATATAGAGAATATGGAGTTCTATTTCTAGTTCAATACAAATAGGCAAGGTAAGAGAGCCAGTTTGGTCTAGTGGTTAAGGCATCAGGCTAGAAACAAGGACGACATTAGAATGAGTTCTAATGCTACTTTAGCCATAAAGGCCAGCTGGGTGACTTTGGGTCAGTCACTGTCTTTCAGCCCAATCCAATACACATGATTGTTATGGCAAAAATAGGAGGAGAAAGGAGTATTACGTGTGTTTGCTGGCTTTGACATTTATAAAAATAATAAAGGCAGGAAAAAAATCTGAATAAATAAAATCTAAATAAATAGCAGTAAAGAACAAAGATGCAATTTAAAACAATGTACTCTAATCTGATACACTTTAGACCATTTGAAATATTAAATCCAGAATTCCAAGCAAGTGTCTGGATGAACAGCAGGTTGAAGAAGAGTCTCTTAAAGATTACATAAAGTACAAATGTTTAGGTTTTTGTAAGGTATTTTGGTGCATTAAGTGCATAAAATGACAGCAATATAAACTTGTTTTACAATTAAACATATATAAGATGAAAGCTCTTTAAATTATTTCCTATATGTCATGTAGAGAAGGCATGACTTATTTTCTTCAGTTTTTAAAAAATGAAAGGATATACAGCATGAAATATTAATAATTTATCCCATCAGAAAAAGAAATGAATTTTAAAGTCAGTTTGAATTTAAAATCTGGCCTAAAGTCCTCTCAAATCAAGATGTGAGTTGCAGTGTAACACTAAATGCCTAAATCCAGGTATGTGCCTAAACACTCAGTCTACAAATCAGAAATTAAATCATTAACACTTGGACAAGTTCTTATAGGCAAAGATACTTCAATAAAAATGCTCAGTATTTTTTGCTATCTACTTTGTAATGCTTTAAATGTTAATAATAGCATTAATGATCAGCAGTGATTCGCTAGCATCCTAACCTTTTCATTATTCCTTGGATGCCAACTGCAGCATAGTGCTTAAAAAATACTTTTGAAATTTCATCTGTTATTTTCACAACATGTTAATTTTTAGTCTCTGCAGTGGAAGTTTGCAGCTAGTTTACTTCTGTTAGACTTTGATAGAAAGACTGGGTTACTATCTAATTACATACCTTCTCATTGTCAGAATAGTGCATGGAGCTTATTTTTGTTCAATATGGCTAATACAGGTAGTCCTCAACTTACAATAGTTCGTTTAATGACTGTTTAAAATTACAATGGCACTGGAAAAAGTGACTTATGACTATTTTTCACACTTATGACCATTGCAACATCCCTATAGTCATGTGATTTATATTCGGATGCCTGATAATCGTCTCACATTTATGATGGCTACAGTGTCCTATGGTCACGTGATCATCTTTTGCAATCTTCTGACAAGCAAAGTCAATGGGGAAACCAGATTCATTAACAACCTTGGTACTAATTTAACAACTGCAGTGATTCACTTAACAAATGTGGCAAGAAAAGTCATTTAACAATTTCTCACTTAGCAACATAAATTTTGGATTCAATCATGGTCATAAGTTGAGGACTATCTGTATGTGATAGGGAATTACAAGGTGAGAATAATAAGGATTTGCTTGTACATACCCCCTTTTTCCCCCACGTCCCGATTCAGGCTCCGGAGGCATTTTCCAGGCTGCTGCTGCCCGGATCTGAGGCCAGCAAACACTTCCGCGTCCCCCCGTGCCCCAATTCGGGCTCCGGAGGCCTTTTCCAGGCTGCTGCTGCCAGGATCTGAGGCTGGGGGACACTTATGTAGTCCTCCGGCAGCCCGCTTCCGGGTGGCAGCGGCCTGGAAAAGGCTTCTGGAGCCCGGATCGGGCTGCGGGGGGTGCGGAAGCATTCACTGGCTTCAGATCCGGGTGGCAGCAGCCTGGAAAAGGCCTCCGGAGCCTGGATCAGGCTGTGGGGGGGCCCCAGAAGTGTTCACCGGCCTCAGATTCGGGCGGCAGCAGCCTGGAAAAGGCCTCCGGAACCCAGATCGGGCCGCGGGGGGGGACACAGAAGCATTCGCTAGCCTCAGATCAGGGCGGCAGCAGGAGAGAGGAGTCGGATCTTTTCCAGGTGAATCCGGCATGGCAGGAAGGGAGGGGAAAGCATGAGATATCTTAGTGGGTCGGGGAGGCCTTGGGGGCCTGTTTTAGTACTAGGCCCTCCATGACTTTTCCCACCCTCATGTTCACTTAACGAGCTGTGTGCATTTTAATAAGCATGGGAGTGATCTCGTTCGAGGTGCGAGATTCACTCTACGAGTTTTCAAGTTATGAGTGGAATGGGCAGGCTCCATTACACTCGTAACTCGAGGACTACCTGTATCAACATCTTATAAATTCTAGCAAAAACATATTTGAGAAAGTCTGTCATGTTTGCAATCGAAAGTTGCCTTGATTCTTCTCTGGAAAAATAAGTACAATAGGAGGACTATATTTAGAATTGAGAGGTTATAGCTTTGGATAGGTTTCGTTATTATCTTCTAAACAAATTGCAGAATTTGCTATGCTTTTGTAGTAGATTTGGTTTAGATATTTCATGGAATAGTATTGGCATGTACATATTAATTCCTATTTCATCAAATGAAACATTTTTCTTTTTTAATCTTAAAAGCATTTAAAATATGTACCCAGATTATATGTCCTGTATGAAAAGTACTTATAATCCCATGTTTACAAGAAAGCACTATTAATCTTTTACTCTTACTAAATAACATGAAATATCTCAGCTCTGTGTGTTTTAAAATCCATCTTGTATGCATCTTTACCACTTCAGGGTGAAGGTCTCAATCATTTTTTTTATCTAATTTCTTTCAAATGTAACTGGTTGTCATATTTTTGAATGTACTTTATATTAATAAATAGTGTAGTAACTGACTAGTGTATCTGTCTTGCAGTGTGAACATCTATAGCCCTTTAAAAGATAGGAACTGCAATACTATAACTGTTAGAACTATTTCAGTGCTTGTTTGGTGTGCTGGTCTCCTAAAGCATAGTCAAGAAATGTATCATACGTTGTCAATCATTCTGTGCTATTATAGTGAAACAGAACATGGAGGGCAAGGGCCTTCCCATTAGCCTAATTCATCCATTCATCTTTCTTCCCTCTTAACTCTTACTAGCAGCCAGATTTTCTGCATGTTATAATAACAGACGAAGTTGTGTTACATTTGACCAAATGAAGCAGACTCCTGTCAGTCATCCTAGCACAGTTTTGACTATGTTGACTGGAGTGGCTGTGCAGTTTCTGACCAGTCTTTCTTAGGTATTCCTGAATATATTAGACTTTAAAACTAGAACCTCTTGCCTGCAGAATATATGTTCTACCATAAAATTGCAGCCCCATTTTCTAAAGAAAAAGGGAGTAAGGCCCTTTCTGCTTACATACTTTCAAAAGCATTCTCCAGTTCCTCAATTCTCTCTGATTCTCTCAAATAATATCAGTTTTCAGCTATGGGTGACTGTTAATAGTTTGGATGGAACATTTTCATTGGGGGAGGGAGATGATGCTATAGGAAAGAGTTAATTGCCCTTCCTGTCCCAGAATATTGTTGATATTATTATTCTTTAATAAATGATGGTACATTTGCTGTTGTTACTACTGCTTGCCCCATTAATTGCATTCTAATTAAGTAATTGATAAAAAGACCAAGTGCTTGATAAAATATAAAAATTAAGAGGAAGTCCATTCCAGAATCTTTGACATTTCAGCTACTTTGTAATGAAGCATTAAAAGTATTGGCAAATCAGCCTAGTGATCGTTTTGTGTCTGTTAAGTTATTAATTTACACAAATTTGAAAGTTAGATAGAATTTGTACTCTTGTATGTAGTTAAAAGGGTGACTGGATCCGATAAGTTAACTTAATGGAATTTGACTGGAACATCAATTAATTTAATTAAGATGAATTGGGATCCCTATATTTTTGCCTTTATAATCTTAACTAAGTTTCTTTGGATTAACTCTTTGAAATGTCCTTTCCATTCATTTACAACTGATCCAAACCATATTGTAACATGTTAATGTTGATAAAATCAATTCTGGGGCACTGCCAACTTGCCTGGGGCACCAGTGGAGGTGTGGCACTCTGGAGGTGGCTGATGGATTAGATAAGACCCACTACCTTCCCATGCTAACTTTGCTCAGTTCCTCATCATCTTGTACAATTTAATTTTAACTGAATCTTACATTTAAGATCTCTATTGTTTTAATGTCTTAGTTATATGGTACTTTTATCAATATTGTAAGCCACTTAGAATTGCCTTCAGGAAGATCAGAGACATACAAGTTAATAAATATGTCTACTAGGAAAAAGTAATGCACTATTAAAAATACAGATTAAAGAAAGAATCTAAACTCTAAACAGAAAAAATGGGTGCAACACAATTGTTTCTATGTATTGAATGTGCCTTATTCTTGTCAAATTTATTTTAAAGATTTCATACTGAAGTTGTTGACTGAACTACATACAGTGTGGTCGAGATCTGGCTATACATTTACTGAGAAATAATGATGCAAAGTGACTATGATCTTTTCTTTTAAATGTCATGGTTCTGATAGATGAGACCAACTAAAACAGAACTCTGAGGCTTGAGGTTTCTTTAAGAACATGTTTATTGGCTACAAAGTATCAGCACTGTCAAAAGTGAAACCAAGACTAAAGTTCCCTCCAAAAAGTTCCAGTATACAAAGTTAAACTTCCCACCCCATTACTATGCAATCAACTATGTTTCCCAATAAATTAGTTTGGCGGGGTTTCTAACAGAAAGCTCAGCCTCCCAGTCTAACAAGCAGAATAAACAGAAATGACCTTGGTTCCCATGGGACAGAGAATTGTTTAAGCTAGCAGAAAAATTCCACTACCATCCTCCCATTCTGGTGGCAACCGAAAACGAGCCAAATGGCTTCATTCAGGTTCATTGCAGAGCTGACAGTTGGACCCCCAAAAAAGAAAACAGATCCTGTAGAGAAATAAACGGTGAAGTTAGGAATCTCCCTGAAATTTCTGAGGATGCTTATCGTAAAAAATTGTTTATCAACCAATCTGCCTTGACGTCTGAACTTTTCACCCAAGTTGCCTCTGACAATGGATATCCCTTCCACTGTACTAAGTACTATAATCTCCCCTTGTATAATCTAGAGTCAAGGATTCATTTTATTTCATAAACCAAAAGGAAACCAGGTGCTTTCTTAGGAATTGGTCTTAAGGATGACTCTCTGAGAGGTTTTAGCAAACTACAATGGAAAACAGGTGGATTTCCCCCAATAAGTGAGGAAGTTGTAACTCCATTGTCACAGGATTTATAATTCTAACTATAGGAAAAGGACCAAGAAATTTCAGCCCCAATTACTTGCTAGGTAATTTGAATCTTAAATATTTAGTTGAAAGATAGACTTTCTCCTCCACCCGGAACAGTCTCTGATGGGATCACTTCTTATCAGCTTGTTCCTTGTATGTTTTTGCGGCTTGTGTTAGAGCCTTTTTTACATTAATCCAAACAGTCTACCATGATGTCACCCACTGATCTAAATAAGGATGTTGTCAAGATAGACTAGGACTCCTTTATACAAGTGATCATGCAGCACTTGATTGATCAATTGCATGAACATAGCAGGGGCCCCTTGGAAGACAAAAGCATAACTTTGAACTGAAACTTCCCAGAGGGCTGTTGAAAGTTGTTTTCCATTCATCCCCCTCTTTAATTCACACCGGGTAATAAGCCTCTCTTAAGTCCAATTTTGTGAAAAACTTTCCCTTCGCCAAATGGGCCAATATGTCTTTCATCAGGGGGAGGGGGTACATATTCTCCACACTGACTGCATTTAAGCCTTTAAAATCCACACACAATCTCAGTGACCCATGTTTCTTCTCTTTAAAAAGCATGGGGGCAGCCACGCATGACTTTGTGGGTTGAATGAAACCCCTGCCCAGATTCTTGTCAATGTACTCCCTCAGTTCTTTTAACTCTTTGGGTGTCAATGAATACATTTCTGGCTTAGGGAGTTTGGCACCCTGGTAGGATTTCAGTTGCACAGTCAGTCACGCGGTTTGGGGGAAGGATGTCACATTTCTTTTCACTGAAAGCTTCTGCTAAATCTCAGTACTCACTTGGGTCCCTGGAATGGGTTCTATGGCAGTTCTCACAGGTTCAAGGGTCAGTTCTTGGTCTTTAGTAGCAACAGCTTCTCGCACCTCGCTGGGTGTGTGAGGGGGAAGGGGTCCTGTCGCTAACCTTAAGGTCCTCACTCCATCCTCCCACCAAATCAAAGGGCGCCACTTATCAAGCCAAGACAATCCGAGAATTACAGATTCAGTCATTTTTGGGACCACTGTGAAGCAGATGATTTCCCAGTGCTTCCCCCATTTCTAAATGCACTGTGGTTTCATTAGATGAGTGGCAGAAGTTCCCCCCATAAGTGACCCATCTGCCTGTTCAAACCTCATGGCTAGGGGCAGTAGTTTGGCATGAATTCCTAGTTTTAGCACCGTAGGGAGGGGGCGTTGGACCACTCGTCGTCTCTCCTGGATCTGCCTTGGTCTGGGCTCAGAGGTGGTGGGCCTCTGGTGGTGGTCCAGTTCGATGTCTAAGGTTATAGCTACACGGTACCATTCATGGAGCTGATCAGTAGGTGCACGCCTGAAACAAATCATGGTCTAGCCCCACTTTGAAGTGGCGGATCAGCGATGGCTCTAGCCACTATCTGAGCCTGCTAGCCACCTTCCGGAACTCTCGAACGTAGTCCTTGCCTGGTCTCCCTCTCTGCTTCAGGTTATGGATGTCCTTCTCAGCTTGCAGAGCTAGGGACTCATCTTCGAACCTGGCTCTCAGTTCACCCATAAAGAGATTGATGTTCCACAGTTCTGGTGCTTGTTCACCATGCAGGGTGGTCACCCACTTGGCTGCTTCCCCCTCTAGGTTCGCTGCCATGGCATCGACCATCCTGGCCCTGTCGGGGTAGGTGGGAGCGTAGCAGTTCAGGTGAGCCTACACGTGGTTCAGGAAGAAAGACAGCTCCTCAGGATCTCCATCAAACATGGGTTTGATAGAAGGTGGGTCTCCAGGCCGTTGTCTCCAGTAGGCTTGTTGCATACCTGGTCGCTGGCGCTGGAGCCGGGGGAGAACTACATCGTGAAATGCTCTCGGCTGGGCTCCAGGGCTTGTAGGACATTGACCTCTCTCGGGGCTCCACCTGCGCACTGGACTCGATGCCAAGACTGGCCGGGGTAGCGGTGAAGCAGTCCGAGCCATTGTGACTGAGCGCGGGCTTCGCTGGGGAGGTAGGAGCGTTGGGGAGCTCCTGCAGTCTTGTCCACTGGAGATCAGGTGGTGAGCACGAGTCAGTCAGATTCCTCTCTCAGCCTCTTGACGGATTGGCCATGGAGGGCAGTCAGGTACTTCCATTCCCCTGATTCATCCCAGCCAGCTTGCCGCTTCATCTTTCTCAGTATAGGTGAACAAAGGCCATGGGACAAAATTAGTGGGAGCTCTGCCTCAATAGCTGTAGCAGCAGGAACCGCACTCTTTGCCTGGGCGATAGCCTGCATTCTGGTCACCATTGTCGCACTGAGGCCAGAGGACAACTCTCCTCTCCATTTCTTCCCTGAGTCTTTGTTGTCCTCCTACAGAGTTAGGTAGGCGACTGGGGCTCAGGACCCCAAGTATAAATTTTTAAGGAGTCTTGGTTTAATGTTATGGTTCCGATAGATGAGGCTAACTAAAACAGAACTCTGAGGCTTGAGGTTTCCTTTAAAAACATGTTTATTGGCTACAAAGTATCGGCACTGCCAAAAGTGAAACCAAGACTAAAGTTCCCTCCAAAAAGTTACAGTATACAAAGTTAAACTTCCCACCCCATTACTATGCAATCAACTACATTTCCCAATAGATTAGTTTGGTGGGCTTTCTAACAGAAAGCTCAGCTTCCCAGTCTAACAAACAGAAATGACCTTGGTTCCCACGGGACAGAGAATTTTTTAAGCTAGCAGAAAAATTCCACCACCACCCTCCCATTCTGGTGGCAACCGAAAACAAGCCAAATGGCTTTATTCAGGTTCGTTGCAGAGTTGACATTAAAATTCTTTAATTTCACAACATATAGACAGATTTAACCATAGTTTCAATTGGGAAAATGTGACAATTCTAGACCAAATCCAAAAATGCCAGAGAATTTCTAGAAGCCTGGCACTCTGACAAATCAGCCGTCGATAGACACATAGACATTAACAATATCTATAGACTGCAAAAAGGACAATCAACTAGCCCAAAAGACAAAAAGATTCCAGCATCTCCCCACCAGTAATCAGTACTCAGATCAGCATAGATTAACTCCAAGGTCAACTTCAGACCAACATTCAAGTATGCAATACCCCAATCAAGAAACTGCCAAAGAGCCATTAGTAAACAGCCCAACCAAAGAATCCCTAAGACTGCCCCCACCCAGACAGATAGGCAAGACACCAGAATATAAACTGACAGTAAACAGCACTTCTTACTAGCACTGATGATGTTACCTAGTTAGGGTAATGAAACATCTGCAAGAAAACAAGCAAGCTCAGAAAGCTCCAATGACGGCCTCTTTTCTTTTAAGATAAAATCAGAGGATTAAAGTGCCACACTTCAGCTCATAAGAAAGGATAAAGTTGTTCCAGATCAAAGAACAGGATTTGACAGGAAACAACTGTCCAAAAGGAAAAGAATCAAACAAAGGAGCAAGCTCAGTTGATGAGCATGACAGCCAGGAACTAACAGAATTTATTCTGTCTTGAAATTCAGAATCCACTCTAAGTTGAAGAAACACATGCTTGAACATTGGGAAAGAAGAGGAGGAGGATAGTAGTAGTAATAATAATAAAACAGGACAGTGAATCTCTGGAGGTCAAATATTATGCAGATAGACCCTGCAATCAGATAAAGAGAACAGCTGTGACAGTTGATAACTCACTGCTGAAAGCAGAAATAAATATTTGTTTACCTCACCCATTGGATTCTAAAATGTGCTATTTGCAAGGGTCATAGATGAAGTACGCAACTTTCAAGACTTATAAAGTGCACAGAAATGCACTGACAGTTATTCCCCTTTGCTAATCTGTGATGCTGCCAAAGTTGATACAACTCTATCACCATAACTTAAGAAAGAAGCTTGAGGATATGGGAGTCTAGGTGGCATTTATTTGCAACACATGAAAGCTGATTGTAAGGAGGAAAGAGTCCTGCAGGTGAACAACTAGCTATGTAAATAATGTTGGTGGGAAAGATTTGTTTTTGGGGGGGATTATAGACTGAATTATTTCAATGACTTTTGGAAAATATGTTGAACCAGAGGAATCCATGAATAATGCTTTCCAAAGTAAATTACAGATCTTTAAAAAAAGCATGAAATAGTGAAATAAAGTGCTTTAATTTTCCTTGCTTCTGTTGTAAGACAAACTTTTTAAGTTATGATTTTTCTAGGAAATTCCTGATTGTAAATTGCTGACAACTTTTTCCTTCAAACAGTAGAGGAAATATACATTTAGATCAGTTATTCTTGTCTTAATGTTACTATTAGAAAATACTTCCTCAAGAAAGAAGCAAGAACATTGTGGGGAAAGTGGTGGAGTATTTAATTTTAAAGGAAAATAAAGCTGATTGTAATAAAATTTGAAACCTGAACTTAAAAACATTAATAACCTTGGAGCAATTAAAAGTTCAGTTTGAAGGCAGAAGTTAATATCACAAGAAACTCAAATGGAACTCCTTCTCTGGCAGGGCATACACATTGCAAACCATTCCAGTGAAGAAAAAAACGGATAATATCAGAAGAAGTCCATGGTATAACATAGAATTGAAGAAGTGAAAATAACAAACAAAAAATATAGGCAGGAAAAAAGAGATGTGAGAAACTGGAAAATGGATTGAAGTGCCAGATTATTAGAGGAATGGACATTTGTTCCTAGCTTCAAAAAAAGAACGTCAGTGAACTACAAAGAAATCTATATGGCTTTGATATAAATGAACATATTTTATAGCAGACTGTAAAGTGAATTATCTGTAAGCATCTGTAAACAATGCAGTAATTTCCAGAAATTAGACTGGATATGCCAAAAAAAACAAGCTAGGCTAAAAGAACCTTCTCATTTTTTGATGAAATAATTTTTTAGTAGATTGTGGGAATGCTATAAATGATTTCAAATCTGTAAGGCGCTCCTATATCAGCTTAAGATAACATAAAACATTAAACATTTTGTCCATTCCCCTAATAATGTAATCATGATAACATAACATAAGATATAAAAGGTAATATTACTAACATAGTATTAAAATATACAGTACTACGATCTTTACATATATTACTGATCCACATATGGACATTCTTTTATACTGAAACTATAAAAGTACATGGTAAATGTAATGTGGGATATTAAATTGAAAGAATATAACAATAGTACTTAAATAAAGTAATAACAGAATTGGAAGGCACCTTGGAGGTCTTCTAGTCAAACCTCCTGCTCAGGCAGGAAACCCTATACCATTTCAGACAAATGATTGTCCAATCTCTTCTTTAAAACTTCCAGTGTGGGAGCATTCACAACTTCTGGAGGCAGATTGTTCAACTGATTATACCATACCTTACATTATAATAATACCAGTCTATAAAAATATGGGAATAATCTTCATTTGATCTGCTAGCTCTACTAGCTCTTGCTATCTTGATTTCACATTTAACAAAATATCCCATGGCATTTGGCTAGGAAATTTAATATTTGCATGACAAGTGAATACATAGCTGGATTCAAAATTATATTCAAAGATTGCTCAACAATTCCTCAGCAGTCTGGAGAGAGGTATTTGAACGGGGTCCCACAAGATTCGATCTTGGATCCAAAAACAATAGCAACAGAAGGCTAATTATTTTTTTAGATTGCATCAGAAGTACAATTTTCAAGTCAGGGAAGTAACACATTTTATTCTGCTTTGGTAAGATGTCAGTTTGATTATTATGAAACATCAGAAAAGGGCAAGAAGAATGATCAGAGTGTTTGGAACTTCCTGTTCCATGTCTAGGTCAGTGATGGTGAACCTTTTAGAGACTGAGTGCCCAAACTGCAACCCAAAACCCACTTATGCATCGTCGAGTGCCAGGTGGGTGTGGCCCATTGGCTGGGTGTGGCCAATTGGGTGGGTGTGGCTGCTGTGGTAACGGCAGACAGGGTGGGACTAAAAAGTTCAATCAATCAATTCCAACTTTGTAAGATCTTTTTTTTTTCCGCAAGAAGTTGAAATTGACTGATTGAACCTTTTTTTTTTTTTTTGCACACGGCGGCGGAGGCCTAAAACGAAAAGGTTTTATAAAACCCAGCTGAAGGCCTAGGACTGGGGCGGCAGCACGCGTGCCCACAGAGAGGGCTCTGAGTGCCGCCTCTGGCACCCGTGCCATAGGTTCGCCACTACTGGTCTAGGTCAAACTTTAAACTGCCAGAATGAAGCACCTTTCTGGCTTTGTTGTTTGCCAAAAATAAGTCATTATTGGTACATGTTTCTGGTAGAAGCTGACATAACAGCAGATGGGCTGGACTCTGCATCTCTCCACATTCATACAGCATGTTGTTATCTGCTAAGAGCCTCCACTTGAGCATATTGGTTTTACTACTTAGCCACTCTAACTCTCAACCTATAAGGGAGATCATATCCTTCAACCATATCTTCCTTTAATGTTATTCCTCGACAGTTTCCTTCCTCCATCTTTTAATTCAATTTTGTTCTTGTATACCCTCAAGAATGTTTTTCTTGCCATAAAGCTTTTCATAGATCTGAATTGGTGGGCTTGGGGCATATATCCATTCAGAGGATGCCGAGGGTCATTCTCTTGCTTAGTTCTCTCAGCATCTGCCACAACTTCTCTCCTGATCTTAGGTGGGGCAATGCCAGCGAGAGAATATATTTTCTCAATTGATGTAGATTTGAGATTCCCTGTCACTAAGCGTACTGCTTCCTTGACAGTGATATCAACTTGTTTCACATGTAAGATTTACTCTACACTGTAGTAGCATACTCTGCTGCAGAGATGCTGAAGGCCAAAGCTGATATGTGCAACGTAGATGGTTGAGCTCCCCACATGTAGTTTATCAATTTCCTGATGATATTGTTCCTCAAGCAGAATTTAGCCTTAATGCTCAGGCAATGCTGTTTAAAAGACAGCATACTGTTGAGTATCATGCTACTCCGATGTTGGACAGTGCTGTAGTTGGTTCCCTTGCCACGTAACATCCAACTCTTTCTTTGCATCTTAATTTCGGAGGTGGAAAGCACACAATTGGGTCTTATTTGGGTTGGGCTTTAAATTGTTGATGGTGTAATATTGTCCTAATTCTTAAAGTGCTACCATAAGTTTTCTGCTACCTCATCAAAAGCTGATTCTTGTGCTGCCACTGCTGTATTGTCCACATAGATGAATAGACCTGTGTTGTCAGGGACTGGTTGATCATTTGTATATATGTTATACAATGTTGTAGACAATAAACTTCCTTCAGGCAGCTGGTTCTTCTGCATCCTCCATCTACTGTTCTTATCATTCAGTGTCACATAAAATCCCAGTTCTGGAGGAAGCTGTCAATGGCCTTGGTAAGCTTATTATCTCCAGTGATATTATTTAACTTGTGTAGCAATATCCTATGGTTAACAGTGTCATATGTTGCAATTAAGATAGATGAAAGCCATTCCATTACCTTTCTTTTGAAACCATGCTCAATATGTTGTGCGAGGTTTAGGATTTGGCCACAACATGACCTCCGCGGTCTAAAGCCTGCTTGCTTCCTTATGATCTTATCATCAATAAATTTTGAAATGCAGTTGAGAATCATCCCTTCCACAGTGTCTTGCAGAGATGGCAGAGGAGTGATATTGGTCAATAATTTTTCGAATTGTCTGGGTCTTTGCCAGTTTTCAGTAAGACAGCAACTCTAGCCTATCTCCACAAGCCGATCTTAAACTCAGCTACACAGTTGGAATTAAGCTTTTTAGAAAGAAATGGGAATGTTTAATTCTGAAAAGAGAAGGCTAAGGATACCTCAATAGCAGTCTTGTAGTATTTGAAAAGGTCTCACCTAGAAGAAAATCTAGGTATGCCAGTATTGCCCTAGAAATTAGGACACAGAATAATTTATTTAACTTATTGGATAGCAGATTCTAACATTGTTGGGAATTTTTACTTAATGGTAAGCACTATTTGATAATGGAATCAATGATTCAGAGAGGAGGCCCCTTCACTGAATGGGTTCTATGGAGATTACAGATCTGGTGAGGGCTATTTTAATTTGGATTGCTGCACACAATGGGGGGACTGGGGTAAATGGCTCTTTTCAACCATCAAATCTTTTATTTCTGATTAATGGTCCAGGGGATAATTTTCTGATATGTCTATGATTTTCTGATATGTCTATGTTTGAATGTTAATGTTAGAGAAAGAAAAAAAAATGTACAATGATCCTGTGACTAATTCACACCTAATCCTGAACTGTAATGTGGTTTCTTCACCTGTTTTGCTTTTGTGTGAACCCAAACATTGTGAGATATTGTAACTATGAGTGTTGGCTTGGTGTGATATGTGGATGCAGCCACTGACTGGCTTTTCTAAGAGTAGTTGCTTTGGGTTATTTAATAAGATCTAATGAAAGATCTTATTTAATAAGATATCTTTAGTGATAGAACTCTGCAGCAGTCTGAAGGAAAAACAGAAGACAAATAAAATCCTCTTACATTAGAGATTTCCACTAGCATAGTGATGGATTTCCATCTTTATTTACAGTTTATAAGGAGCACCTGACCAAACTTCTTAGGGCTTGGGTATGATATGAGTGGGGGACACCAAGGAATTTTAGGTCTGGATGCTAGACTGGGAAGTAAAAAAAAACTTGGAAAAAGACAATGGCATATTACTTGATGGACATGGGTATGAAGTCATCAGGAGGCACATTCATACTGATGCTTTTTTATTGTTCAAGGACTGACAGCCTGTTATGATATCATGTTAATTGTTAAAATATAATCATGAATTACTCTTGTGAAAATAGAAGTAATAGATGAGGGCTCTGCAGCCAGAATTGGGCCCTCTGGAGAAAGGAAGGAGGAAAAGAATCTGGGGCTGCAACACTTGAGCCCTGCCAGGTTGGTGAAAGGTCAACCCCAGGAACAGAAAACCAGAATGTTCAATCTCCTGATTTTCCCTTTGGGGGTGGTGGGGTTGGACTGGAAAACAAAGGGATATGATCTTTGGGAGAGAGGAAAGGTTGTGAGGAGGCTGGGAAAATAAAGGAAGAAAAATAGATAGAAACAGTCAAGAAGGTGAATCTGCTGATAGCTTAGCTTATCAACGTCAGAGGGACCTTGGAGTCCTAGTGGACGATCACTTGACCATGAGCCAGCCGTGTGCAGCCGCCGCCAAAAAAGCTAATACAATCCTGGATTGTATAAACAGAGGCATAGAATCAAGATCACGAGAAGTATTAGTACCACTTTATAAAACCCTATTAAGACCACACCTGGAATCCTGCAGCCAATTTTGGTCACCATATCACAAAAAAGATGTTGAGAGTTTGGAAAAAATTCAGAGAAGAGCAACTAAGATGATCAAAGGCCTGGAGACTAAAACATACGAAGAACGGCTGCAGGACTTGGGTTTGGCTAGTCTAAAAAAAGAAGAAATAGGGGATACATGATAGCAGTATTCCAGTATTTGAGGGGCTGCCACGAAGAGGGGGTCACGTTATTCTCCAAAGCACCAGAGGGCAGGACAAGAAACAACGGTTGGAAACTGACCAAAGAGAGAAGCAATCTGGAATTAAGGAAAAACTTCCTGATAGTGAGGACAATTAACCAGTGGAACAGTCTGCCACCAGAAGTTGTGGGCGCTCCAACACTTGTCTGAGATGGTATAGGTTCTCCTGCTTGAGCAGGGGGCTGGACTAGAAGACCTCCAAGGTCCCTTCCAGATGTATTCTATTCTAGATGAAAAATGGCTGTTGAAAAATTACTGGTTTTAAAGATAATTGTATAATTAGTTGAAAAATATTTTTAAAAATGTCCCATCCTGCATTTGCCTCTGGTTTAAATCAGTAACTCAGGGGTGTTCTATCTTGAATGGATGGACATACAGTATTCTTTTGTGTCTGGAATGCCTTGATGACATCCATGTGATGTGCTGGAGTCTAATAATTTGAAAAAAAATTCAACTATGAAAATCTTCCTATATCTTTGAATTTTCTTGCTTTTATGGATTTATATTTGATCTTTTATTTTATTTCAGTAAGGCTTTTTTGTATGTGCACACAATTAATGTCCCTTAGACTTTTTATTGGCTATATACACGCATAAATAGAATAAAAATAAAAACATTTTTTTAAAGGGGAACATCTTAAATAGTTTTCATAAACTATTATATGTCAATGTTGAATTCAGAACTCAGGAAGACTTTGCCATGAAAATTACAATCCATGCCAGAACTCCACAATGGAACATGTGAAGTCATAATTAAGATGGCATGTTCGGTGGGCCCATTGAGAGCTTTTCCTTCTTTGAATTTTCTAGAGAAATTGAAAAGCAACCCATGTTCCAGATAAACTATAATTAACATTGAAAGAATATGTTTTCTCTCTTCTCTATTTTCAATATTCTAAGCTATCTAATAAAAGGTAAATAATATTTAATAACATATAAACATAATTGTATTGAAACAATAAAATATATCAGGATTCATAACAGCATAATTAAAGAAAAATACAGAATTAAAAAAAGATTGGTGTCTAAACGTTGAAAGGATATGTTTTTCATCTGTTGGCATATGAATTTTCTAAGAAAAATTGATGTATTTGAGACTTTAATTTCAATCGAGACTCTTGTTAGTGGGCTCTGGCTTCTCTTGTACTAAGCTTAGCAATAGGGATAGGTAATAGGGTAAACTTAGGTTACAGGGTTTAATTTTTTTTCCAAAAAGATATGAAACAAAATAATTAAATGTAATATTAGTATCCAATATTGATGATATTGAAGCTATAGCCAAGTCTCTGCATAAATAGCATACTGTATCATTACTGTATTTTTGCTGTTTTATTTTACAATAAAGTAACAAAATCTGTTGAGCTAACACCCAAAATTTCAATTAAATTATATCTCAATATTTGATTCTACCACTTAGAACAGCTTGCAAATATTTTTTGTGCAAAGAAAACTACAACAAAATTGAGGAGCGTCTAGGTAACACACAATTTGGTTTCAGAAACAATCTTGGTACACGAGATGCGCTATTCAGCATTCAAGTTCTTGTACAGCATTGTAGAGATGTCAATCACAGTGTTTACATGTGCTTCATTGATTTTGAAAAAATATTTGATAAAATAAGACACAGCAAACTATTAAAAATCCTGAAACAAGGGGGACTAGATGACAAAGACATCCAAATCATAAAGAATCTATACTGGCATCAGGTAGCAAATGTGAGACTAGGCCAAAAATACTCAGCTGATGCAGAAATACGAAGAGGGGTCAGACAGGGATGTATTCTGTCTCCACTGTTGTTCAATATCTACTCTGAGTCAATCTTCAACGAGGCACTGGAGAACATTGATGCTGGCATCAAAGTAAACGGTGTTTGGATCAACAATTTAACATATGCTGATGATACAGTTCTGCTTGCCAGTAAGCATGAAGACCTTCAGCTCCTCATCAACAGAGTCACAGAAATATCTGAAAAATACGGCTTGAAGCTTAACACCTCAAAAACCAAGATCATGGTCGTCAGCAAACAACCAGTTAATTTACCACCAATAAATTCGGAAGGAATATCATTAGAAAAAGTTGAAAGGTTCTAATTTACATGAAAGCTGGGACATGACCACTGAAGTAAAGACAAGGATAGAGAAAGCTCGAAGAGCATTCTTCAAAATGAAAAAGGTCTTCTGCAGTCACGACATAAGCCTAAGATTGAAAATCAGGCTTGTCAGATGTTATATTTTTTCTATCCTGCTCTGTGGAGTAGAGAGTTGGTCTCTGACAGAAGGCCACCTGAAGAGACTAGAAGCATTTGAAATGTGGATTTACAGGCAGCCGTTACGTATAAGCTGGGTTGACAAGATCAGAAATGAGGAGGTGATAAGCCGCCTGGGAAAGCCAAGGGAAATCATGAAAACAATTAAAAAACGAAAGTTAGAATATTTTGGACATGTGATGCGACACCCAGAAAAATATGGCATACTCCATTTAATCCTCCAGGGCAAGATTGAAGGCAAACGGGGTCCAGGCAGAAGAAGAACATCATGGCTTCAAAATCTAAGGGACTGGTTTGGACAAAACTCAGCAGCACTTTTTTGTGCGGCTGCTGATAAAAACAGGATCGCCAACATGATCGCCAATGTCCGATAACGGATATGGCACAAGAAGAAGAAGAAAACTAACTGGCAAGTCTTCTATTCCTCCTGTATATATATCGTACATTTTTATCATTCAAGCTTCAAAACATTCCTTTGCCTGTTCAGGAATTACATGTTTTAGGTAGGAATCATGGGGTGGGGTGGGATATGTTTTATGTATGCTTCATTAGCATAGCATTGGCACATATAAATACTAGGGCACAGCACCGAGGTAGGAATGTATATAGCAATAAGTTTAAATGATAATAAGGGGTATGTAATGAAATAATAGGCTAAATTTCAGACTTCAGATAATGAAACATTTCATTTTTCAAGAAGTAATAATAAAAATAGGTTCTAATGAAACAATTGTTTACAATGCTCAACTTGTATCATCTTGAATTTTAGAATAAATATAAAATGAAATCTAAATTAAATAACTAAGCATGTTAATCAGAATAATTTATAAAATTTTGGAAATATTAGCATTGTTTTCTATAGCTAGGTGCCCTTTCATAATTCTGGAATTGTAGTTAATCACATCAAGAGCTGCAAAATGAGAAGGCTAGTATTTAGGCATTATTGATAAATGCAGTATTATAGTATATTGTTTTTAGCAACCTTTCTATGCATTCATACAGCAGAGCTGAGGAATAAAATTGAATTAGAAACAATAGCTAAATAGTTCCTATATTCTTAGTTAATATTTACTTGGCCATTTTATTACTCATGGAATCTGCCCTGTTTTATCATACCTCCTTCACGTGATTGTAAGGACCAGGTGGAAACCTGTTATTTAAAGTAAAGCTGTTCTATTTCCATTAAAATACAGGATGATTCATTGATTGAATTGCTGAGCTCCCCATTGAAAATAAATAAAAAGTTCAAGGCTCTTCAACTTTTAAGTTCAGTCCATGAGCCAAACCATGTACCTCACAGGAAGCTTGTGATTGATCACCATTTCTACCCTCCTCAAATGTAGCTAAATGGGCAGTGCCTCTGGCATGTTTAGAATGAAAGCTGGAAAGGAAGGATTCAATCTTTTTCTTAGTGTCACTTTATAGTGAAAGTTTTGGTTTCCTGTCCCCTCCCAAAACTCTTAGGAAAAGCATAGGTATCAGAAAAGCTGATGTATTCAAAATGCCTTGTAGAATTTGGCCAGTGATTGGGGGGAAAAAAGTCAGAATTGCATTTCAGGATTACTGTATCACGTGTTTACATTGTTTCATAGAAAAACTAATGGACTGGTAAATCAGGAGAGATAATAATAGCTCTTAGGCAAAATCACTTGCTTTATGCTCATGGCTGTGTTAAAAATTGAAATAAAATAAAGTAGAAGAAGTAAAGAGAAAGTAATACATACAGTATGACTTATGTCCTTCTCACAAGGACCCAGTAAATTCCATGCTATAAAAACTTTGTTCAAGCTGCCTTCATCTTTCTGCTCCAGCAATAAGAAAACAATAGAGTGGATGGTGGCCATTGGTATTTCCACTGAATGTAGGAATTTGGCATGTTTGTCCCATCATTTTATGGCCCTACAATAATGGTAAAGAAGATAGTAGCTACAGTAAAGATGCATTAATCTTTCTATAACATCCGATCATGTTTCCATTTATAACAACTTTTTGGTATTAGAACATGAAATACATTAAAATTAATGTGTTCTAGAATTCCATGGATTTCATCTTTTACCTAATGTATCAATGATTAATATTTATTTTTAGTTGGTTGGTTTTCATTTAAGTGAAAAAGTACACATGAAGTTCTTTTTTAAGATTGCTATCAAATGAAACATTATTTGATTTCCATGGCAATCATTGTGCATAACAGTTAATCAGATGCTAAGAGGATCAGTAAAAATGGCATTATTGTTTTTGAAGTTTTTGAAGTTTCCAATTTCTTTCTGATATAGAGGATGAACAATTTCACTGCATGCTAATAGTCTTTCTATAAATTCAACCTGTTTTGTAATTTTGTGCACAAAACCTAAATATTTTTCAATGAATAATAGAAAATAGTCATTCTAAAATGGCTGAGAACTTATGAATGAATGAATGTCACTAATCAATATTTTTTTTCAGCAGTCTGTTTAATTAATGAGATTCACAATCTACTGAAGTTACTTCTTGGAAATGAAAGTATTCAGTTATAGTACATTTCAGCACATTCTTAAATATATTAAAAATCATATAACTTTAAAGAAGAAATATCATGTACCCTGAAACCAAGGTCTTAAAAATTGTAAAATATATAGATTTGTCAAGTTGACCTAGTGAAAAATCAGCATCTACAAAAACAGAAATTTGAAAATTAATCAGTTTTGCTTGACTTAAAACTCATTGCACTCCTGCTACACAGATGTAATTATCAGTATTCTCAGTTTTCTTTGGATGATGGCAGGTAAAAGAAATCTCTGGTGAAGAAACAAAAATTAGGGGTGCAAGTTGCTTGAGCTCATTCCTTGTAGTGCTAGATCAAGAAGTGATTTATTAGAGCTGCTAAAGCCTATAGACCATACATCACCTTCCTGGTTGGCTTTGTTGGCACCTTGTCACATTCTTGTGGGCTTGAGGAATTCATTGTTCTTGTTTGAACTGATAAGAACAAAAAAAAAAGGATTTTCTGCCTGAGACCTTGGGAAAAGTAGAAGGGGCGAAATGAACAGCAGGGCTGCACTTTCCCAAGCCTTCCTTTCAGTGGCTTTTTTTTTTTTAGTAAACAGAAGACCACCAATCTTAGGTGTTTTCAGTTTCACCCTTAATAAAAGGGTGTTTTCATTGGTGAAAGAACAGGTTAATATACACAGGTTTTCTGTAGCATGATAAAGAAAGATTACATTGATTCTTCTTTAGGTCTGGAAGTTGTAGGGCAGCCCAAGATTTCCACTGTTATGGAGACAAAAGGAAAAAGACAGATAAAACTAGCAACCTAATAAGTCAAATTGGTCAAATAAAACAAATCTCCAAATCTACCCTTAGGCTTATTTATCTATCAACTTTTAAATTTATCATTCAAAACTTAAGGAATGCTTCTGGAAATAAATTCAAACCTTATTTTCCAATCATTTAATTGGAATGCTAAAAATAAAGTATCTTTTGATTTGAGGCAGTGCCTCTAAAATTCATACATATGCAGAGGACAGAGACAGAGGGAAAGAAAAGAAAGAAAAGGAAAGAAAGAAAGAAAAAGAAAGAAAGAAAGAAGGTTCTTTTGTCTGTTGTCCTGGGTAAAATAATGGAGAGGTACTTTGAGCAGACAGGAAAAGTAACTAAGACATAGCATTCCTTGTGCTACAAATAAGGAACAATGTTATACTCACTGGGAGCCAGTTTTTGAACTCAGTGGTACACATTGTTTGAGTAGATACAGGATTATGCTGTTGCCATTTGATACAAAGCTTTGATAAAATGTGTCTACAAATAATTGATCTGCTTTTAATTTCTTACGTAATGTCTTGTGAAGCCATGATATATTTAATCATGATTTATTACAGCTATCTTAGTTTAAATCCTTGTTTAAATATTACAGTGGAAAAAGTTCATATACCAAGTTAAGCAAAAACCAAGAAAAAAAATGACATGATACTTAGGTAAAACCAATTTTACCGTAGTTATGTCTCCCATTTTTCATACTATATAATTATTTTTAGATGGCATTTAGGTTTGTCTGATAGCAAATAAACAGGAAACAAAAACACAGGTTTATGTTTAGTGTTCTTACAATACCATCAAGAAAAGGAGTTTTATCTCCACTTATGGATTAGTTGTCATGGCTTGAAGTAATCAACAATTAAGATAACGATTCTAGAATAGTTGGGTTTTATGTTTAGCCTACAGCAAACTGCAGTAGTTAAACAATCAACACTTGTCATTGTTACTTATCAGGGCTTAAAGAAGGCTTTACATTTTGACTTCATTAAAGGTAAGAAACAGACCAAAAGGAAAGCAATAAGAATAATAGGAAGGGTCAAAAGGTTACACAAAAGTGAACAGTCTGTTTCTAGGCATGGCTATGTCATTTTCAGGAGTTCACAAATCTACCCAATTATGTAACAGTAGTAATCATAAATATAATGATTTACAGGATTAAAATATATATTAAAAGTTCAGATGCTATTTTATATTCTGCATCATCCTAGATATAAAAAAAAACCTTATTCTTGCATTTTGCATTAATTTATGAAAAACTTATTTTAATAAACTACCACAGTCTACTTCTGTACTGTAGTTAGAATCTCTAAGTTAGAATCCCAACTTTTTCAACATGCATACTTTATATATGCCAAGTTCTAATTAAACTGTATGAAACGTTCTTAAGTGTGTGCCAATATTAAACATGCAAGAGCTTCCTTTTGGGTTTTTTGTTTGTTTGCTTTTAATTGTACATAGCCCTAAAAGGACAGCTATATAAATCAACTAAATAAATAAACAAATTGGAAAGATTATCAATAGCAATGTTTGTCTCACAGCCTCAAGCTGTCACAATGAGGGTTATTTCTGGAAGACTTTATAACCATAAATGTTGCAAGTCTGCCTACTTAGAGCAGTATTGAATAGTTATATTCAAACATAGTACTCAGCACCTGTTAGCTTCTAAAAATTCAGTATTCATTTATTCAGGAAGGGTTGCTTTTTGCATGAAGTCTGATGTTTAGCTAGAAAGCAAAAAATGCAACCAGTGAAATTTCTCTGCTGAAAACCCTTTTTCACTTCTTGATTTTCAGTGTTTCACAATATGTTCCATGCTTCACCATGGGAAAAATGTTATCCTGCATAACAGCATTAAATGTTATCATACATGGTGAAGATCCTGTTATCTCCAACTGCTGGCAACTGCTAAGGGGAAAAGGGTGGAACTCTAATGTTAATGTTTTTAATGTGTTTGGCTTTATAGTTTTAAGACGGTTTTTATCTTTTAATTTTTGATTAGCAACTACCCTGAGTTTGTTCTAAAATGGGATTCTATATAAATGTTATAAATAAATACAACACTAGTGATTTTTCTTCATTTGCCATATTCTAGGCTTATAGGGGAGCACAAGTATTGGAACAGAGTAACCCTTTAATGATCTGGCAGGCAGTAGCTTTGTTACTTCTCTATAACAGTGGTGGCGAACCTATGGCACAAGTGCCAGAGGTGGCACTCGGAGCCTTCTCTATGGGCACGTACACCATTGTCCCAGCCCTGCCTCCCCCCACAGCCCCCTCCTCACCAGCAGCCCCCCGGAGGAAAGTCACCTCCGCGTGCGGCCCGCATGGAGCAGCGCAGCCAAGCACATGGCAGCTGGGCAGCAGATGATGCTGCGGGACGTGGGTGGAGGGCGTGGCCACCATGGGGCTGCAGGGCCACCTGGGCGATCGGGCCATGGATGGCCCTGAGGGTGGGTGGGGTGAGGGCGGAGCAGGGCAGGGGCGGGCGGGGGGCAGGGCGGTTTTTGGGCACTCGGTCTCTAAAAGGTTCGCCATCACTGCTCTATAAATTGCTCCTAAGCAAGGGAGGTGCTAAAATTATGTTATCATGTTATCATGAAAATCAATTGAAATCTGCCGTTATCATGAAAAATATCAAATGTTTTCTAAACTCTCTTTAGATAATTAAAAATGTCCTGAAAAAATAATTCTAGATTGAATTTAAATCACATATAATAATGTTGTTTCCTTCACTGAAGAAGTATGGTATAATGTGCTATAGGACTGTGGAAGACTACTGACACCTGCAGGATCCTGTTGTTTTTATTAGAATGAAGAAAGACTCCTGGAGTTCCATGTCTATTAGCTGTGTAATGCACATAGGAAAGGGGCAAGCCTTGCAGTTTTACAATGTTGCTTTTGCCAGTTGACCCTTCTTGCTCTCTCTGTGGAAAGCACTATATAAGAGGCAAGAAACTTAAGTTCTGTAATGGTGAAAATAAAACTGTAAGGTATGTGCCAAATTTAAAATAAAAAGCAGTGGTGGTCAATTGATTGTTGTTGTTGTTAGTTGCGAAGTCGTGTCCGACCCATCGCGACCCCATGGACAACGTTCCTCCAGGCCTTCCTGTCCTCTACCATCTTCTGGAGTTCATTTAAGCTCACACCTACTGCTTCAGTGACTCCATCCAGCCACCTCATTCTCTGTCGTCCCCTTCTTCTATTGCCCTCAATCTTTCCCAGCATTAGGCTCTTCTCCAGTGAGTCCTTCCTTCTCATTAGGTGGCCAAAGTACTTGAGTTTCAACTTCAGGATCTGGCCTTCTAAAGAGCAGTCAGGGTTGATCTCCTCTAGGACTGACCGGTTTGATCGCCTTGCAGTCCAAGGGACTCGCAGGAGTCTTCTCCAGCACCATAGTTCAAAGGCCTCAATTCTTTTGCGCTCAGCCTTTCTTATGGTCCAACTTTCACAGCCATACATTGCAACTGGGAAAACCATGGCCTTGACTATACGTACTTTTGTTGGCAGGGTGATGTCTCTGCTTTTTAGTATGCTGTCTAAATTTGCCATAGCTTTCCTCCCCAGGAGCAAGCGTCTTTTAATTTCTTGGCTGCAGTCCCCATCTGTGGTGATCTTAGAGCCCAGGAATATAAAATCTGTCACTACCTCCATTTCTTCCCCATCTATTTGCCAGGAATTGAGAGGGCCAGATGCCATGATTTTGGTTTTCTTAATGTTGAGTTTCAAGCCAACTTTTGCACTCTCCTTCTTCACCCGCATCAAGAAGCTCTTTAGTTCCTCTTCACTTTCTGCCATTAGAGTGGTATCATCTGCATATCTTAGGTTGTTGATATTTCTTCCGGCAATCTTAATTCCAACTTTTGATTCATC
This sequence comes from Azemiops feae, assembly GCA_023970755.1. Taxonomy (NCBI): domain Eukaryota; kingdom Metazoa; phylum Chordata; class Lepidosauria; order Squamata; family Viperidae; genus Azemiops; species Azemiops feae. Next base: position 246,691 of record JALGBA010004248.1, read on the forward strand.
TAGCCCTGCCTTTCTCATGATGTGCTCTGCATATAAGTTAAATAGGCAGGGCGACAGAATACAGCCTTGCCGGACTCCTTTCCCAATTTTGAACCAATCAGTGGTTCCGTGTCCAGTTCTCACTGTTGCTTCTTGACCCTCATATAGGTTTCTCAAGAGACAAATAAGATGGTCTGGTACTCCCATCTCTTTAAGAACTTGCCACAATTTGTTGTGATCCACACAATCAAAGGCTTTAGCATAGTCAATGAAGCAGAAGTAGATGTTTTTCTGGAACTCCCTAGCTTTCTCCATAATCCAGCGTATGTTGGCAATTTGATCTCTAGTTCCTCTGCCTCTTCGAAATCCTGCCTGTACTTCTGGAAGTTCTCGATCCACATACTGCTGGAGTCTAGCTTGTAGGATTTTAAGCATAACTTTACTTGCATGTGAAATGAGTGCAATGGTGCGATAGTTTGAACATTCTTTGGCATTGCCTTTCTTTGGAATTGGAATGTAAACTGATCTTTTCCAATCCTGTGGCCACTGTTGAGTTTTCCAAATTTGCTGGCAAATTGAGTGTAGCACTTTTACTGCATCGTCTTTTAAGATTTTGAATAGCTCAGCTGGAATACTGTCACCTCCACTAGCTTTGTTGTTGCTCAGCTTTCCTAAGGCCCATTTCACTTCACATTCTAGGATGTCTGGCTCGAGGTCAGTGACCACCCCATCGTGGTTATCAGGGATGCTAAGCTCGTTCTTGTATAGTTCTTCTGTGTAATTTTGCCACCTCTTCTTAATCTCTTCTGCCTCTGTTAGGTCCCTGCCATTTTGGTCCTTTATCATGCCCATCTTTGCATGAAACGTTCCCTTCATATCTCCAATTTTCTTGAAGAGATCTCTGGTTCTCCCTATTCTATTGTTCTCTTCTATTTCTCTGCACTGTTCATTTAAGAAGGCATTCTTATCTCTTCTAGCTATTCTCTGGAATTCTGCATTCAATTGGGTGTATCTTTCTCTTTCTCCCTTGCCTTTCGCTTCCCTTCTTTCCTCAGCTATTTGCAAAGCTTCCTCAGACAGCCATTTTGCTTTCTTGCATTTCTTTTTCTTTGGGATGGTTTTAGTTGCTACCTCTTGTACAATGTTGCGAACCTCCATCCATAGTTCTTCAGGCACTCTGTCTATCAGATCTAATTCCTTAAATCTATTTGTCACCTCTACTGTATATTCATCAGGGATATGATTTAGTTCATACTTGAGTGGCCTAGTGTTTTTCCCTACTTTCTTCAATTTAAGCCTAAATTTTGCAACGAGAAGCTCATGATCTGAGCCACAGTCAGCTCCTGGTCTTGTTTTTACTGACTGTATAGAGCTTCTCCATCTTTGGCTGCAGAGCACATAGTCAATCTGATTTCTGTGTTGACCGTCTGGTGATGTCCATGTGTAGAGACGTCTCTTGGGTTGTTGGAAAAGAGTATTTGCTATGACCATCGTATTCTCTTGACAAAATTCTATCAGCCTGTGCCCTGCTTCATTTTGTACTCCAAGGCCAAACTTGCCTGTTATTCCGTTTATCTTTTGGTCAATTGATTATGTTCCATCAAATCACTGTTGAAACTTAGCAACCCTATAGATAGACCTCAAGAATGATCTGTCCCCATCCTGGCCCTTTAGGTCTTCCAGTGGTGCATTGATTGCCACTACAATTAAATCCATCCATCTTCCTGCTGGTTCTTGTCATCTTCTCTTTCCTTCAACTTAACCCAGCAATATTGACTTCACAAGGGAACTGGATCACCATATAATGTGCTCAAAATACGATAATTTGAACCTGGTCATTTAAGTCATTTAAGCCTTGAGTGATTTTTTTTCTCTATGATCCACTAGTTTTCTTTCTTGGCTATTTTTTGAGAATCTTGGATAAGGGGATGTTTCTCAGAAGTGTCAATATTCTTTCTATCATGCTTGCTCCAAATTCAAATTTCACTTCTATGCAGTATCACAAGGAAATTTATTGTCTACATGATTCTGATCTTTGTAAGTATAAACACATCCCCATCCTTTCCAAGGCCTTCATTAGCATCCACCAAGTACTAATCCGCAGTGTATTTTTTAACTGCTGGTTCCACTAGTTTTATTATACAATCCTAAAAGAGAAAACTATTCATCACTTCAATATCTTCATTGTCAATTCAAAGGTTGGTTGCTGAACTTTAGAATAAATTAGCATATTAGTTTGATCTTCATATTTAATTGTAAACCCATATTTAACTGTGTTCCTTAACTTTTGTTATTAGACCCTCTAGATCATTTGCATTTTTTGGCTTTCATAGTAGTATATCAACACAGCACAAGTTATTGATACTCATCTTTTTCAAATTCAGCATCCTTTGATATGTATTCAGCATATAGGTTGAATAAATAGAGTATACACTCTTATCTCACACCTTTACCAACTTTGATCTAGTGTGTTTTACCATCTGGATTGTGGCTTCCTGAATTGTTTTGGAGTTCCCATAACATGGTCAACACAATCAAAGACCTTTCTATAATCGATGAAGCACATACAGATAGTCCTCGACTTACAACCATTTGTTTAGTGACTGTTTGAAGTTACAGTGGCACTGAAAAAAGTCACTTATGACCATTTTTCACACTTATGACCATTGAAGCATCCCCATGATCACGTGATCAAAATTTGGACACTTGGCAACTGGTTCATATTTATGACAGTTGCAGTGTCCTGGGGGGTCACATGATCCCCTTTTGTGACCTTCTGGCAAGCAAACTCAATGGGGAAGCCAGATTCACTTTACAACTGTGTTACTAACTTAACAATGGGAGTAATTCAGTTAACAACTGTGGCAAAAAAGGTCATAAAATGGGGCAAAATTCACTTAACTCTCTTGCTTATCAACAGAAATGTTGGGCTCAATTGTGGTCATAAGTTGAGGACTACCTGTATTGACTTCTTCTGGATATTCTTTGGCTTTCTCAATATCCATCATGCATCAGCATTGTTCCTTACCATTCTTTGAAATCAGCTTGAATATCTGGAAATTTTCTTTACATATAGGGCTCTAATCTATATAGACTGATTCTTAGCATTATTTTGCTAGCATGTGTAATTAAGGATGTTGTACATTCTCTTAAGTCTCCTTTTTTGGTCACTTTGTGATGAGATGGACAGCAAAAATAAAATAAATAAATAAATAAGTAGTTATATAAACTGAACCTTCTGAATGTTTTGGACTACTGTGATATTCTTCAGATTTGCTAGCTTGTTTAGAATCTTCTTTTTCTGTTGTTTGGCATATTTCTAGCCTTCTGACTTGGTAATGCCTAGAATGCTGATCTGACTTCATCTTTTAGTATTTAGAGGTTCTGCTGAAGAGGCAATAGCTTTTAGTATTCCATCTCTGTTTGATTTTCAGTGAATTAACTACTGTTTGCCTATTGACATCCTTTAGCATATCAGATAGAGGTTAGAACCTCCATCTGAGTACAGATTTCTTTTGGAAAACATTGTTTCTCTATTGCAAAAACAATGATAGTAGTAGATAAATGACTATTAATATAAAAATGTGATTGTGTGTTTTTTTTTCTATGTACTTAAGCCAAAGAAGCCTAAGCATGTTTGAATGTTAGTGTATTTAGGAATATTTTTCCCCAAACTGCAAGATAATCTTCACATTCCAGCCTTTGTCTTTTCTTTTTCACACTGTTTCTTGTTAAAAAGATTTATCAGTAAAAATGTTAGTAAGGTTGGTAGCTTGGATTCTCTTGCTTCTTTCTCTTTCTTCATTTTCTCTCTTCCTGTGAGAGCTGTTTTACTTTGCTTTCTAACATTGAACTTAAACTCGGCAGTGTATCACTGCACTCTGCTGGAGATACTCTGAGCCAGAGAAGACTTCTTTGGATCTCTTAGATGGCTTTTACAAGGGCATGTGTGAAGGCTGAGTAGATAACCTTTGAGTTGTCAGGAACATGACTAAATATGCATTTTTGCTTGTCAGAAATAACTCAGAGTCTTGAGGCTGGAGACAGAGTTTGTAGCAGGAAGGATGAATAAAATAAACAGAGCCACCTTCACAAAACTAAATGCTCACTATCTTCTCCATAACGGTACTGGTATATAAGAATGTGGTGTGGTGTGATGTGATGTGGTGTGTAGTGTAGTGTTGTGTAGTAATGTAATGTAATATAATGTAATAATACAGAACAGAACAGTAACATTAGTGGGTAGATAGTGATCAGCTTTCCTAGGTATGTTTAACAGTTTATAAGGGGATGACAGAGTTTTAAGGTCATCACAGGCAACAGAATTATGTTGTTTCTCTTTTTAAAAAAGGGAGGGGGGGAGGGGGGGAAAGAGAATTTATCAGGTTAATTTACTCCAAATTAAGGAATAACATTTACTAGGTTTTACTTGGGAGTCTCAGCTCACTTTCATTTGTTCATACTGAGAAATTTGTCATTGCCAGAAAATAACTGAATTTTCAAGGCTGAAGGTGGCTGCTTATAGGCAAAACAAAACTTCCTCTACCTTTCTCTCCCCCCCCCCCAAATTCCACAGATAAGACCTTTTCTGCAGATTAAGCACAGCTCTAGCTACATGTGGCATATATACATATATAAAAACCAGGTGTCATGAGTGAAAGCAAGCTCATGGGCATAAATTAATTTAAAGGTCAATTTTATAGCAGCAGGCAAATGCTGTTGTATTTTTCAGCATTAGTTTGAATTAGTTATATGCTGTCAAAGAAAAGCAGAAAATGCTTAGGAAGGAATGTTTGTTTTATCGTGGTTGACCAAAAGTATTCTAGTGGTTATAAACAATGTAGACAGCTAAGGATGGGAGGTGCCACTTACTCGATCTGAAACTCATTCACAAACCTTTGACACTGACTTAAGGTCACGACAGATAAAGAGAGAGGCATTTCCCAGGGAAAAGTACCATAACTTGTATATTATTTTAGTGGGGGAAAAGTGCACAAAAGAAAAGCAGAGCAACATTTTATATTGACTTTAAAAGTTGAAATCTGTTTTGCCATCCATGCAGGAGACAATCCGTGTGGAAGTTTTTTACTTTTAGAAGACATAGTAAGGTCCTTAAAAACACATCTGTTAATACTTTAAAGAGTGTGTTTCTGATGATGGAGGTATTTTTAAAAATGCATATCAGAAGGAGACAGACAGGTTTACTGTGAACTTTATCTTCAGAATGAGGACATCTTATAAAAAGGATGTAAAACAGTTAACTTTTAAAGCAACCACTTGTAAGGTGATATGCCCTCGTATGATGCAGTAATCTGGCATGATAAGATCTGTACATGTTCCTTCAGTAGGCCTAAATTGGTTCAAAAATCTACATTTATTTTACTTCATTCCTTATGCAGTATATTCTGAAAGCACTCTTCATTTAAAAGAAGACCAGCATTTTTGTTATTGTTGCATTGGTTATTCTCCTGCTTAAAAGAGGCATTTAAATGACTTGCCACATTTCTTAGATTAATCATGAATTAAAAAGTTATCAACTGAAGCTTTATAAAATTTATTCCTGTCTCCTAGCAACTGGGAAGTACCTACAGTATGCCTAGATCAGACATGTCAAACTCGCGACGTCATGTGATGTCGTGCAACGTATCGGGACGGTTTTGCCATTGCTGGCAATGGGGTGGGCGCGGCTTCCACGTGATGCAGTTTGACACCCCTGGCCTAGATCATCTCCTTCATAGTCGTTGCACCCAAAAATTAAAGGCTTGCAAGATAGCCAGTTGCCTTTTAATTAAGGCATTTTTCCATTACTAGTTAAAAGCAAATATTTATTTTTAGGAAAAACCATTCTGGCTGATGTTTTTTGATGAAAGGAACAAATTATATTATACTGCATGTCCTACACTTTTTGGTTCTGTGTATTTAGAAATGTGTACATACTTGTATCAACTATTAAAGGTCTATTTAGGAAAAAAAATATAATTATAATGAGCCTATCTTTGATAAATTATTTGGTATCATTGAGTCTCTCTGTCTCTCTCTCTCTCTCTCTCTCTCTGTCTCTCTGTCTCTCTCTCTCTCTCGCTCTCTCACACACACACACACAAACAGACTTCTTTCAGCAGAATACTGTTTTCTGTGTATTCATGTAGTGTATATCAATCAGTTTGCATGTCCTTCATAGGTATTGCACCCAAAAAGTATAGATAGCCAAATGTTATTGATTCTTGTATGCCTACATAGTTATACTTTTCTTTCTCCACCCAGAGGTAAGTAACATAGAAAGGTATAGGGTACCTATAAAAGGCAATCTTTTAATTGTTTTTATTATATTGTAAGCCACTCAGAATTGCTGTATTAGTCAGATGGAAGGAAGGAAGAAAAGTAGTCCCTGCAGATTTTACTCCCCTAGTTGTTGCCGACTATAGGGGGTGACGCTTATCTCTGTTTCAAGGTCATGAGCCAGTGCTGTCTGAAGACATTTCTGCAGTCATGTGGCCAGCATAACATTGCGGAGCGCTGTTTCTTCCCCATCAAAGTGGTACCTATTTATCTACTCACATTTGCATGCTTTCAAACTGGTAGGTGGGCAGGAGCTAGGCGAAGATGGATGGACGGTATAGAAATTTAATAAATAAATAAATAAACCTTACTCAGATAAAGAAAGAGAGAGGAAAGAGAGTAGTGTGTCTCTCTGTGTGTGCGTTTCCTGGCCTTTTAGTTGCTTGTATTAGCATCCTGCACTATTTTTCTTGCTTTTGCCTACTGGTTTGGAGCCATTTTTTTCTGTTAATGCTCAAACAGTCAGCAGCTACAGCAAGAGAGGAAGCCCTTACTCAGATATTTGTAGCTGTTCTGACATTGACTGCAATGAAACTAATCAGTCCCCTGAGTCAGCTGGTCAGAAATAGAACAAAGTAGAAACATATTGAAAATAATGAAAAAGTTCTAACCAAAGGCAAGCATTTTTAAGTTCCATTCATATAATTTTAGCAGGGAGAATTGTGAAAACAATGCATTGGTTGAAAACAAAACAGCCTGAATCAAGTTTTAAACTAGTATTTAAAGTTCTAGGAAAACAACAATTATTAAAATATATTTTCTCTTTTCTAGTTTGTGGAATTTTCTGGACTTTTAAAAGTGTTTATTAACTACTGGATCAGGCAATTAAATCATCCCTGTTTATAGCTCAATATTTTTTTTATAATATATTGGATCATAGTCCGGATCCTTTAGTTATTCAGTGAACATATTTTCTGCACTACAGAATTATAACTGTTTACAGTTAAGAGGCAAGGGTTTCTTTGATTAAATTTTGTTTTGGCTTCTTCTTTTATATATCCAGCATATTTTCTAAATAATTAACATGAACATCAGTGCCATAATTGGAAGAAAATCTGATGAGTTAAACTTGTGGCTTGTTAACACAAGCCTTTCCTGTCCCATGCTGCTTGACAGGTTGCTTTCAAAACAAAGAAGTTTTAAAAAGAGTTTCTTATGTATCAGAGTTGTAGAATCAGGCAATAACAGAAAAACACTGTAAACCCCTTAAAGGAGCAGCTTTTCTCATCTTTGCCTAAACTACCCCAAATTTTCCATATGTATGCAGAAGTATGTGTCAATCTTTTATATTACAGGAAAATTCATAATCTATGGGTTAGGGCAACTTTTTTTAAAAAAAATAACTGACAAGGGCAAGATACCGAGGATGACTTTAGTAGATTTTTAGCCCAATGAGCTTTCACTTTGGTTTCTCCAATTTTCAGACTTCTATAGGAATTAAATTGAATAAGCCTTGACTTAAGGGTTTTTACTGGCAATCAATTTAATCTTCTGGCATAAAGCAGAAATCTATCTTTCCTTAAGAAGGAAAAGTACAAATGAGTAAAAAAGAGGAAAGAGGAAAAAAGAGAATAACTTTGGCTCAGATGATGTATTGCCCCTAACAGGTAAAATCAAATTGATCTTGATGGGAAAAAAAGATGATTCTGGTCTTGGACTGAATATCAGAAGGAATTGATCTAACATATCAGCTCTCTTGTATTTACAAGACGTAAATACCATATCCTATTTATGAGAATTTCACATGGGATTTTCTTCTGCTTAGGAGGGGAAAATATATAAATCTGAAAAAAAATGTGGAAGAAAAGGTTACTATTAAATTTTAATTGTCTTTTAAACCAGGCTGAGTTTAAAAGTATCAGAATAATTAAAATGCTGTTGTTTGTTGTTCTGTTGCTAAGATGGATCTTCACACCCAGTGGACTGTGGTGCCCAGGCTCCCCTGCCCTCCACAGTCTCTTGGAGTTTGCCCAAATTTATGTTCCTTGGATCGATGATACTATCTAACCATCTTATCTTCTGCTGTCTCCTTTTCCTTTTGCCTTTAGTAGCCAAAGTATTTGAGCTTCAGCTTCAGTATCTGTCCTTCCAAAGAACAGCCAGGATTGATTTCCTTTAGGATTGATTGATTTGATCTCCTTGCAATCCAAGAGAATCTCAAGAGTCTTCTCCAGCATAATTCAAAAGCATCAATTCTTCAGCGCTCAGCCTTCCTTATGGTCCAACTCTCACAGCCCTACATTACTACTTGGAAAATCATAGCTTTGACTTATACAGGTCTTTGTCAGCAAGGTGATGCCTCTGCTTTTTAATATGCTGTCTAGGTTTGCCTTAGCTTTCCTCCCACGGAGCAAGCTTCTTTTAATTTCATAGCTGCAGTCAATGTCTGCAGTGATCTTGGAGCCCAAGAAAATAAAATATGTCACTCCTTCCATTTCTTCCCCTTCTATTTGCCAGGAAGTGATGGAACTGGATGCCCTGCTCTTAATTTTTAAATGTTGAGTTTCAAGCCAACTTTTGCACTCTCCTCTTTCACCCTCATCAAAAGGCTCTTTAATTCCTCTTCACTGCATATTTGAGGTTGTTGATATTTCTCCCAGCAATCTTAATTCTGGTTTATGATTCATCCAGATTGGCATTTCACATGATGTACTCTGCATATAAGTTAAATAAGCAGGGTGACAATGTTGTTGTACTCTTTTCCCCATTTTGAAGCAATGAGTTATTCCATGTCCGGTTCTAACTGTTGTTTCTTGACCCACATACAGGTTTCACAGGAGATAGGTAAGGTAGTCTGGGACTCCCATCTCTTTAAAAACTTACCATAGTTTGTTGTGCTCAACACAATCAAAGGCTTTAACATTGTCAATGAAGCAGAAGTAGATGTTTTTCTGGAAAAACTGTGCCCTGGTGGCACAGTGGTTAGAATGCAATATTGCAGGCAAACTCTGCCCACAATCTGGAGTTCGATTCTAATAGGCTCAAGATTGACTCAGCCTTCCGTCCTTCTGAGGTCAATAAAATTAGAACCCATATTGTTGAGGGCAATATGCTGACACTGTAAGTCGCTCAGAGAGTGCTCTAAAGAACTATGGGGCAGTATATAAGTCTAAGTGCTAATGTTATTTATACATAATCCAGCAAATGTTGGCAATTTGATCTCTAGTTTCTCTGCCTCTTCGAAATCCAGCTTTATACTTCTGATAGTTTTTGGTTCACATACTGTTGATGCCTAGCTTATAGGATTTTGAGCATAATCTTCCTAGCATGTGAAATGAACGAAATTATACAATAATTTGAACATTCTTTGGGATTGGAACATAAACGGAAGTTTTCCAATCCTGTGGCCACTGTTGCATTTTCCAAATTTGCTGGCATATAAAATGCAGCACTTTAACGGCATCATCTTTTAGGATTTTAGCTGGAATATTGTCACCTCCACTAGCTTTGTTGGTAATGCTTCCTATGGCCCATTTGACTTTGCACTCCAGGATATCTGGCTCAAGGCCCGCAATCACACAATTGTGGTTATCAGTGTCATTAAGAATTTTCCTGTATAGTTCTTTGTGTATTCTTGCTCCCTCCTTTTAATCTCTTCTGCTTTTGTTATTCTCTACCATTTTTGTCCTTTATCATTCCTACCTTTGCAGTTAAAGTGCAAAGTTAAAGTGTAGAATATTTAAACTAAAATGTAAATAATTTTGAATTATCGAAATATAATTTCAGTACATTCATTGAAATTAAAGTTGCTTTATTTCTCCCACTGAAGTTAATTAAACTTCTGCTTTACAACTCTACAAATATTCATTACATTATAACAAGACTGATTCTCTTCTCTCTGGAGTATTTCAATAGCAGCCAGAAAATAATTTTGAATTAAAACTTTAAACTAAAGGTATACATACATTTTACAGATATGAATAGCTACTTTGTTAAGCGAAAGCACTGTCTTTTTGTATAGTTTTGTTGAAGGCCCTGAGTCAAGACAGATTCAGGCTTTTTTTCTTTTTCTTTTTTTGAGATAGGTAAAATGGACACATTGGTTGCTGGTTTTTTTTGTTTATAGTGGGAAATGCTAAATTTTAACAAGTTTAAAAAAAGCCTGAAACTCCTTTCATGTAGGGGCTGATATGTAACAATCAGAGATGAAATACGTCTTTGGAGAATCTGCATGATTCTTTTTCTAAAGTTAGGAATGGTTACCCATGAATATGAAATACCTTTTTAGATGTCTTGTATACAGATAGCCTTAGACTTACAATCATTCATTTAGTGACCATTAGAAGTTATAATGGTACTGAAAAAAATGACTTATGACTATCTTTCACACTTATAATCATTGCAGCATCCCCATGGTCATGTGATCACCTTTTGATAAGAAAAATCAGTGGGGAAGCCAGATTCACTTAATACCCATGTTACTAACTTAACAACTGCAGTGATTCACTTAACTGTGGCAAGAAAGGTTGTAAAATGGTGCAAAAACCAAGTAATAACTGTCTTGCTTAGCAACAAAAATTTTGGGTTCAATTGGGGTCAAAACCTGAGGACTAGCGATATCGCTTTTATTACTCACCTTTTCACATATGTTAAAATTTGACTTTTTAAAGGCAGGGTTAATTAATTGGTGTTGCCAAATTATATTTAACTGATGGCATTTCTTTGTGTTCTATTGTTATCCACTATCTATGATTACTAGATAGCAATAGCAATAGCACTTAGACTTATATATTGCTTCAAAGTGCTTTACAGTCCTCTCTAAGCAGTTTACAGTGTCAGCATATTGCCCCCCAACAATCTGGGTCCTCATTTTACCGACCTTGGAAGGGTGGAATGCTGAGTCAACCTTGAGCCAGTGAGAATCGAACTGCCAAACTGCTGGCAGCCGGCAATCAGCAGAAGTAGCCTGCATCGCCACAGCTTAGATACTGTATGACCCAAGTTTCAAATGTGTGACAAGCTAAAAGATCTATTATAATGGAATTATTTTTAAAGTATAAATTGTACCATTGACCCTTATGTTAACTTGTAACTAAAAATACCAGAAGATGGCTGCTTGGGTGTTTTGTCAAGTTATCTGTAGTTTTTAGTATAGTACATATGGAGCAGCTGTGAAAAAAACCTGTTATACACCAATATTGAATGATATCTGTTAGAGTTGAGTAATTTGGTGTGTGTCATCTATTACTATAAAACCACATATTTTTCATTTTTCAATTTAATTACTTTACAGTGTAATACAGATTATAAGATGCATTATATGTGGTACAATTGTTCTCCAGCATGGCGATGGAGAATCCACCAATGGGTTTAGACTATCTTCCTGCCCAATAAGACTAAGTCTGTCAGAGTTGATACGCCTCCTGCTGGGCTGATGCTTCCCAGACACGACTTAGTCTTCAGCCCATCAGGAGACGTGTTGAGTCTGAAGGTTCAGTAAGGCAGGTCGTATCTTTCGATTCCCTTGGTGGATTCTCCTCTTAACTCAAAAACATCAGATAACTGACAGTAGAAGGGACAGCTTAGGCTCACAGCCCGTAAATCGCGGCAAAACAGCTGAGCGTCGGGCCTCATCCCTTCTCCCGCGAAACAGCTGAGCGTCGGCCTCCGGGCCCGCTCACGGGCCGCTTTTCGGCACGTTCACCGAGGGGAGGACTGCATTTTGAGCGGAGGCTGCAGAAGGGACAATTTAGCAAACTTCTGCAGCTGCTTCTGTCTCCCGCTCCCAGCGCTGGGAGGATTTGCATTTTGAACGGAGGCTGCAGAAGGGACAATTTAGCAGACTTCTGCAGCTGCTTCTGTCTCCCGCTCCCAGTGCTGCCGCAAAGCGGCTGATCGTTGGCTCAGCCGACAGCCTCCCTATGGCTCGCAAAGGAATTTTCGCTGCTGATCCGAGCTCTGCCGCATAGCGGCTCATTGTCGGCCTAGCTCAAAAAAACTAGAGGAATTTTTCGCTGCCGGGGAGCAGCCGGCGGCCGGCAGATTCGCCGCGACCGCCAAACAGCTGAGCGTCGGCTTTGGAGCTATTCAGACGCCCTCCTTTCGGGCCTCATCCCTTGCCAACGGCTGGACTTTTTGGCGCGCAAACAGCGGCTGCCATTTTGAATATCAACGGCCTCACAGGGATGGCCCCATCAGCTGAAATTGCAGCTATTGACTCAAGGCTACAGATCAGACAAAAGTGTGATAATCTAAAAGGCTGCTATTAGTAGATTTCTTCCAAAAATCTGGTCTAGACTCTCAGGCCAAGCAGCCCACTCGCCTGTCTCAGCCGCAGCCATTTTACAGGCGGCAGCCATTTTGCAACTACACAAGGCGGCCATTACAGCCCTGTTTAATTAAGGGCTACCATTAGCACGACTACCCAGATTCTGGTCCGGCATCCGCCCTTCCCAGGGCACTCCAGGTCCAGGCCTCAATCAGGCAGACACTATTAGCGTGAGCTGGCATGCCTCTCGGCACCACCGCCACCATCTAGGCTTTGTGTGCAGGCACAGTTCACTCAGGTGACAGCCGCCACCATAAGGAGAGGAGTGCGCAGGCACAGATCACTGAGGTGATTGCCACTACTGATCGGCCAAAGTGCGTGCCGGCACTCGCCGATTGCGGTCCAACCGCTACTGATACCCTTGGGATAGTGATACCCTTGGGAAAGACGCCCAGTCGGCCCCAGACCCCTCTCCCTTCGTTAGCCTTTTTGACCCGGGTCTGTTTAAGTCGCTCCTGCTAAAGGCCACTACATCGGCTAATATTAGCCCAGAGCAGGAAGACCGGCCGACTCCCTCCACCAGCCAAGACCCAAAGCCGCTCTTCTCCGAACCTACTGTTACGGAGAGGCACATCCCTTGCCCCCCATGTTTTCTGGATACCATACGCAAACAATGGGGGAATCCGGGCACTCTCCCAGCACCAGGGGGAGCAGAAAGGAAACTGTGTCCTGTCGCCCTGGTCCTGTCGGACCTCCTGGAGGTCCCAAAGGTGGACGCATCACTAACACCCATTCTTTCCTCCTCCACCGTGCCAGGTGATTTGGCTGAGGCCTTAAGGGCGGAGGATAAGAAATCGGAATTCTCCTTGCGCAGGTCTCACCTAGCATCGGCATGGTCAGTGAAGGCGTCCACATCCACCTCATTTTTCACCAGGACATCCATCCTCTGGCTCAGGGAGCTTCAGGCATGACCCCCCCCCGGACTAGGTTCGTGCACACCAGAATCTGGGTAAGTTGCTAGCCGCGGCCAAATACATAGCGGACACATCACTTCACGCCGCCAGGTTCTCATCAAGGTCCATAGCCGCTAGCATTGCTGCACGCAGACTTCTATGGCTGAGACAATGGCGAGCAGACCTAAAATCCAAGTGGCGCCTGGCATCCGCTCCCTACAGGGACGGACACCTCTTTGGAGAGGCACTAGACCCTTATCTTGTTGAAAACAGGGACAAACGCAAGGTGTTGACCCACCTCAACAGGAAGCCGGACAGACGATCCACCCTATACCCGCGGAGGCCATCTTTCCATCAGGGGTCGGGGACAGAGTGGGCTCCTTCGTCTCGCCCCTTTTTCCCCAGACCAGGCCGACAGCCAGACCGCCCAGCTTCCAGGCCTAGACAGCAGTTCCATACCAAGCGGCCCTTTCGGGGCGCGGGGGGCCGTCCCTTTAGGAGAAATAAGTGACTCGAGGACAGACCTCCCCATTGGCGGCAGACTTTCTGCTTTTACGCAGGAATGGGAAGCCACCACCACGGACACCTGGGTGCTCAACACCATCAGGCGAGGCCTCGTCCTAGAGTTCCTGTCCCGACCACAGGACCACTTCATATCTTGTCCTACTCCAAGAAGTCCGGCCAAGATAGAACTTATGACTGAGGCCATTCACCATTTGCTGGTAATCAGGGCCATCGAGCCGGTGACGGATAGCCAGACACATTGGGGATTCTATTCCATCCTCTTCGTGGTCCCAAAGCCTTCGGGGGGATGGAGAGCAATCCTCGATCTGAAGGGACTAAACTCTCATCTTGTCTACAAGAGATTCAAGATGCAGACACTACAGTCCATTCTGGCCAGCATCAGAAGGCACGATTACCTCGCCTCCATCGACCTCATGGAGGCGTAGCTCCATGTTCCCATCTTTCCCGACTATCGGAGGTTCCTCAGGTTCTGTTACGGGTCCCACCACTACCAGTACAGGGCCCTACCATTTGGACTATCGTCCGCCCCGAGGTTGTTCACAAAGATCCTGGCTGCACTGGTCGCCCACTTGAGGCTGATCCCAGTCCGGGTTCAATGTTACCTGGATGACATCCTCATCCTGTCCTCCTCCCTACAGGAAGCCCGGTCGGACCTAACCTCAACTGTCCGGACCCTTCAGACCCACGGCTTTTCAGTCAACTTCCGGAAGAGCCTAACAGAGCCCTCGCATCGCATCCTTCACCTGGGAGTGATTATAGACACCGAGCTCTGCATGGTCTACCTGTCCCCGGAACGCCGGGACAGTATTCATTCCCTGATCAGACAGGTACGAAGGGAGCGGACAGTCACATTGGCCTCACTTTCCCAACTACTAGGCAAGATGGTCTCTTGCATGGGAATAGTACCTTGGTCCAGGCTACACTTCAGAATCCTACAATGGTTCTTACTGCCCTACCAGAGGCAGGGCACCAGTGCATCCAACCTGAGGGTCAGGGTTATGTCCCAAATTTTGGACTCCTTCCGGTGGTGGATATCCCCAGCTGTAACCAGGGGATCCTTATTCAAGGAACCGGACAGGCTCATCTTAACAACTGACGCCAGTCTGTTCAGCTGGGGAGTGCACCTAGGCTCTCACCTAGCTCAGGGACGATGGTCACATGCGGATCTCAGCCACAATATCAATTGACTGGAGCTCAGAGCCATACATCTGGCACTGTTACGCTTCAGCGACAAGGTGGCGAGACAACATGTCCTAGTGCTCATGGACAATGTGGCAGCAAAGGCCCCCGTCAACAGGCAGGGGGGCACCCGGTCCAAGAGCCTTATGGCCGAGGCTCAGTCACTCGGCACTTGGGCAGAGACCAATCTCTCCTCCCTCAGGGCGGAGCACATATCAGGAGAAGCAAACCAGCAGGCGGACTCGCTGAGCCGGTCAACAGTGGACCACTCAGAGTGGCGCCTGCATCCCGACCTGTTCAGGGAAATCTCGGAGATGTTCGGACTCCCGGTGTTGGACTTATTCGCCTCACCGGCGAATGCACAGCTCCCGAGGTTCTTCTCCAGATTCCCGTCTCCAGGGGCGGAGCGAACGGACGCGCTCCGCGGCCCATGGCCCCAGGGTCTACTGTATGCCTTTCCCCCTCTCCCCCTGCTCCTGGCCCTAATCAGGAAAGTACTACAGGAGTGGGCGGAGGTAATAGTGGTTGCTCCACATTGGCCAAGACGGCCGTGGTTTGCCGACCTCGTGGGTCTTTCCATCTCCCCACAGTGGAAGATTCCTCCAGAACAGATAGCTCTCAGCCAGGGGCTCTACAGCACCCGGAACCACAGCGCCTCCAATTAGCCGTCTGGCATTTGAACAGCAGCTCCTAGCCCGAGAGTCGTATTCTGCGGGCATAATTTCCATGATTCAGGCCTCCAGACGCCCCTCCACAAATAGAATATACGACTCCTCATGGAAAAACTTCTGTGCTTGGTGCTCAAGGAACCACCTCGACCTCTCGGCTGTCACGATCCCGAGAATCCTGGAGTATTTACTCGAGGGACTCAACAAGGGCCTATCGCCCAATACCATCCGCCGGCAGGTGGTGGCTCTATCCACAATGCTCACGTGTGACACTCTGACACCCTTGGCCCAGCACCCCCTCATGAGGTCCTTTATCAAGGGCGCAATTAACACCAAGCCACCCGTGGTTCATCGTTATCCCTCTTGGGATCTCCCACGGGTCTTGCAAGCCCTCACTTCGTCACCGTTGAAGCCCATTAAAACCTGCTCTTTACAGTTCTTGTCAATGAAGGTGGCCTTTCTCGTCGCTGTCACGTCCGCCAGACGCATCTCCAAACTGGCTGCTCTCTCGGTCAGAGAGGATCTATGCGTCTTTCACAGCGATAGAGTGGTCCTCCGGCTGGACCCGACCTTTATTGCAAAGGTGAACTCCTTGTTCCACAGGTCACAGGAGGTGGTCCTACCAGACTTTTGTCCCCGGCCTTCTCACAGCCTAGAACGCCAGTGGCACACCTTGGACGTTAGAAGGGCGTTGCGCCACTATATCAAAAGGACTTCAGCCTTCCGCAAATCGGAAGCGCTCTTTGTCTCATTCCAGCCTTCTTCCATGGGACGGAAGGTCTCATCCTCTACCGTAGGCAGATGGATCAGGGCTTGCATTACCAGAGCGTATCAGTCTCAGTCTCTGTTGCTGCCAGGCCGCATCACTGCTCACTCTACCCACAGTGCCTCTATATCGGCAGCGTGGGCAACACAAGCACCCATTGGGGATATTTGCAGGCGGCGACCTGGTCCTCACCTTCCCCGTTTGTGAGACATTACAGGCTGGACAAATTCGCCTCAGCAGAGGCATCATTTGGCCGGAGAGTGCTCCAGCAGGTGGCATCATCCAGTGGGACACAGGTCCTGGCCGATTCCCTCCTATAGGGACAGGACTGCTTTGGTATGTCCCATTGGTGGATTCTCCATTGCCATGCTGGAGAAGGGGCATTATCTTACCTGAACGCCTTTTCTCAGCATGATGATGGAGAATCCACGCCCGTCCCCCTTTTAGGCCTACCAGGCCCTGTGTCAGGGGCACAAGAGAGTCAACGCATCACACTGTTGTCAGCAGCTTCGCCTTCGTCATGTCTGGGAAGCATCAGCCCAGCAGGAGGCGTATCAACTCTGACAGACTTAGTCTTATTGGGCAGGAAGATAGTCTAAACCCATTGGTGGATTCTCCATCGTCATGCTGAGAAAAGGCGTTCAGGTAAGACAACGCCCCATTTATGTACTTACCAGTGACATAATTTAGAATAATTAATATTTATGTTTTAGCAGTTTAGCTTAGTAAAAGCTATTATTATTTTTTGATTCTTTGCTTGCTTGAAGTCAGCATGTGGTATTGACTAAATATAGATAAGGACTGTTAATAATTTTGCAAATTATAGATTACATAGCTACATTAGTATTTCCCAAACTAAGTGGGGTGATTTTATTGCCTGCATTGCTTTAAATGCTTCTTTTGAGTTGTAGATTTAGTCTTGCAACTAAATGTGATTTGAGCAATACTGGAAAGTCTCATTTTCTGTATAATACTTTTTAATTGAATATAACACGGAAAAAGCAGAAGGGCTGCACAAAGTTTAAAGTTTTTCTTTTAAGGACAAATAAACATGAAGACACTTGCAATTGATTATTCAGAGAATTGATTTCATCTTGATATTATAGTTACAATTTTTGTGCTCTTTCTGGACTTCTTTTTTGTCCAAGTTAATGTTATAGAGTTTCCATTTTTGAAATGAATGAAAATTTGGGATAGTTCTCTCCAGCTTGCCATTTTGTGATGGTCCATAATTATCCCAGTGACAGTTATAGACAAAGGTCCTGTAAGAACAAGGTTAAGGATTGCTCCAAAATCAGCAGTAGATTACTTGAGATAAATTATGGACTATATTTTGGTCACAGGAAAAAGTATTGTAAATCAGGTTTACTATGAGGCTATTAGCTGAGACAATAAAAAGTAAATCAGGCTGGTTGGCCTATTAGGGAAAGAGGATGTTTTTGAGAATAGTATGTTTACCATTTAGGTTTAAAGCAAATTCTGTGGTTCATTTTAATTTATAAGTGGACCTTAAAACATAAAACTTTGCACTTGTAGTTATGTTATATTGCCTTTTTTTTGCAAATGGACAGATGGTTCTGTAGAAGGGAAAGACATACATTGTTTTACATGTAAAAATCAAAAATAATTTGCCCTATTTCTAGTTTGATCTGTCAGCTGTGTCTGTGTATTTGGACAACATTGTTCTCTTTGAGAACATATTAGTAGGTTAAACTGAGAGAAAACATAGGCATTCCTGTTCATTCTTCCTGGGATGCAACCATGACCGGAAGGGGTTATTAAGAGTATTAAATTTCCATATTCCTAGCTTTTCAAAAGGATTGCAAAAGGTAATTTGCAGGAAGTAGCCAAATCTTTTTGTCAGCCTGCAAAGTGAGCTGGATAATCATTCACAGCAACTTCTCCACTTCCTTGACTTTGAATAAGTTCTGCATTAATCTTTAGATTCTGTCTCAGACTGATTGAGTATTCACCAAGTGTGGATATGGTGAATTAAAAACAATTTTACAATTGTTCCAATAGAAGAAAATATTGCCTCCATCTTTCTTCCTGTTGCAGCAGTATGATTACTAAACTAGTTTATATCCTAAAAATATTTATTATATTGCCATAACTAATAGAAGTATTCCTTTTCCTTGTAGTGTAGACTGAGATCTTTTATTAACAGGGGAAGGTTTATTGTGATTCAGTTATTCAAGAAGCAATTTTGAGAAATGAGAGCTTTATCTAGAGATAGAAGAGAAAGAAGCTATAGTTACAATTCTTGATTCCTTTGAGTCTACATACAACTGCAACACAGTATCTTTTGTATGCACCCTTTCCTTATCTAAGAAAAAGCTTTGAATTTCCTTATAAAGTAAAAGATGCCTCCATCCATGTTTATGATTTTTCTTCTTTTCATTGCTTTCTCTTTAGGAAAATTGAGCAGCAATTCTTATGGAAATCACAGGGTTAATGAGAGCAGGGTGTATGAATCAGTAATATGTATACATATAGTATCCATATCTATATGTACTTGTCAGTGGATATAAGATATAAGATTTCTGTCATAAAATGGGGAATTAGAATTTTATATCTTTCTGCTCCCTTCTAATGGTCAGTTGGATATTTGCAACCCAGATATGAAAATTACATGACCATCTTAGATGAAACAAGTCTGAATGAAAAGGGCTCCATATTTATTTCTGCTTCTCTGTTCTTTGCCTCATTTTTTTGCCTTTAAAAGTATGCTTTCATATACACCTGATTAACTTACATAATTACCATTTTATAGCAAGTGGTTTCCTTATTTTCTACATGAGGGTTAAAGGTATGCAGGGAAATCCTCCTACTGACACATACACTTGAGGATCTTGGCTGAAGGACATCACAATTGGCAAAGAGCTGAGAGAAACTTGACTTGGTAGCTGCTGAAAAGAGTATTTGGCAGTGAGGTGACCCACATGTGTATGATTCATACAGTACTCTTGAAATATGGCAGGAGGCCTAGAAAAGGAGTTAGTGCCAACACCGAGAGAGAAATGACACGCTAAAAAATCACATTCTTTTTATAGTACAGTCATTTCTCACAGAAAAAAATATTAAACTTGTCCTGCCAGCAGAAAGATTGCAGGCCCAATTGTGATTTTACGGGTTTGAGTCATCCAGTTAATCAGTTAATGGTAGAACATAGGAAACTTTCTATTAGGCAAATTTTGAAAAATGTTTTAAAATTAATAAATAGTGACACTGAGCAGTTTATTCATTTACTGTAGTCTAAACCACTTCCAATAATATGCTAAAATTTAAAAGAGGAAAGCACTTGTTTTTTGTTTATGGAAGTAGTCATTGTTTCATCCTTGACCCAGGTAATCCATACTTAGTGAACAGAAATATATTCTGTTTTACATTATGGCAGTATACTGGTTCTACTTGTTTTATTGTTTTGCTGTATATAGAATTATATATAATTATTAATTCTAGTGTGTGTGTGTGTGTGTGTGTGTGTGTATAGAATTAATGTTTAGCTCTGAATGCTGTGGCCACAAAATATTTATCTACCTAACAAAATATGAGGGTCTTTGATAACAGATATCAGATGTGGCTTATAGATGGCTGGTTTTTTTTAAAAAAAATCATGATGTTTTATAGGTAGATGTAGTATGCATATGAAACTAGCTGTAGAAGATATATAGAAATATCAGTTTAAACTAACTAAATGTAAAGGTATATCCTGACCATGGTTTCTAATACTATTACAAAAACTCTAGCTTAATCCTGGTGCCATCAGTTAAAAACTTTATTGAGAGCAGATGTTAGAAAAATGTTTGAAAGAGAGCAGCTGCTAATAAGAATGGGCAGTATTTAGCTAGCGAACTGGTTCAGCTTAAGGCATTTTCATATTGGTTTACTCATAATGGTAATAATTATTAAAAATGTACATCTGATTTTTTCAGAATAATGTGGTATATCCATTATTATGATTCCATGAAAACATATTTCACCTGCTGCTTTGATGGAGCAAAATTAGTATTTCCTTCAGTTTTTCATCCAGATAATGCATATTTTACATTAAGTGGACATAGTTTCATCTATTGGTAGAGCCTGACCAAACTAAATACATGCTAAATAAATCTTTAAAAAAAAAAACTTTTTTTCTTAGATGAGGCAGATAAGTTGTGCCTGCCAGGTAAATCACCATTTGATAAGCTGTAGTGCTAGGTATAATATTGACATACCTGAGCCATTTATGTAGTACACATTATTTGGTAAATCTCACAAAGGCTAGTTTTATTTTTATTTTTTTTGACTATATATGTCACTAGAATCACTGGAATGTATCTAGGCAAATATTGATGTTAAAAGCAGTGGATAAAAGTAAAACAAACAACAAAAACCAAAGAACCATAATACATACAATGCATCAGGAAAAGATAACTCCAATATTCAAAACAAGCAAAATAGAAAGCAATCAGAACTCCCCATCTTCTGTGATAATGTAATAATTCCTTTTATAATTGTTAAAATTGTTTCCTTGTTTTGCCAGGATGTGCTTGAGAACCTGCTGAGTACATATAAACATTTTATCATCAGCTGTGAATCATTTTAATGAAGTTGATCAAACAATTTGTGTGCAACATGAATTTTGCAAACATGGACTCATCTCTGTGGTCATTTTGGCTTCAGGTGAAAAATGTTTAAAACTCTGTATTTTTTTGTGTGATTCCAGATTTATACACCACTGATAACACTGAATGAGTTAACTGATTTAAATAAATATCTAGATTTTTTATGTTATAACTTCTTGTAGCATATAACCAAAGACAACATAAATCCACAGATGACATGTCAATTTCATGGACTCATTGGACTTCCCAATACCCATGCCAGGAAAAATACCCGCAGTTTTAAAAAGTTTTCTGAAATGTCAGAAGCGATGGGATCAACCAAATCTTGGGGGCTGGGGTGTTTCAGAGGGCAGGAGTTGGATGGCCTGCTTCCTAGGGTCCACCGTTCAGGTGAGAGCTTGAGCATGTGCTTCTTAGACCTAATGGAATGGGCAGAAACAAAAGAAGAAAAGCAAATACAATAAATCTAAAAAGATAATAGGTAATACCAAACAAGTTAACAATCCATAGCAAAGCAGATTAAAAAACAACAATCAGTGTATGAGCAAATAATATAAATAATGTTTTCAGCTGATACTATTAAGAAAAACAATGACAGCATCAAGCAAACATCAAGCAGGTAGCTTCAGAGAAATATGCCACAACTGAAAAAACCCTGCATTGCATTGGAAAGGAAATAGCTTAACTAATAGACACATCTTCCTATCTTCCTCCCTCCCTTCCTCCCTCCCTTGCAATGAGAACTTCACAAAGGGAATTCCTAGACCATAATTCTCCTAAAAACTCTTAGCTATTTTAATGCCATAGTCAGAAATATGGAAAAATGATGTGTTCATCTGTCTCTTTTCATGAACAACGAAGCAATTTCATCTTATAACAGTAGCATTGAAACCATCTATTTTTCTATTTGAAATCCTTTAATAAGATATGAGTTATGGTCTCTAATAATGCCAGCTTCCGCATACGTCTTGTATATTTGTATATTTTCAAAGGCAGTATTGGTTCAAAGACTTCTTACTTCTCAAAGGCCATAAATTTAGCACCATCAGAAATTGTTGATTCTGTAGCATATGTAAGTTCTTCCTCCAAGAATATGTCTATGACAGATTTATATTGATGGCTGTGCTACCTACACTGCCATCACAGACTTCCATTATATTCAGGTTCTGCTAGCTCAGTCCCCATTTCCTGTTTAAAGTGAGACAAGGTCCTGCTTGAACAAGGGGTGAAATTACAGTTGAACTTTCTAATTGCTGTCAGCACAGGAAAACCTTTGAGAAATATAGTAGTACCTCTTTGTGGCAGGTATGTGAGTGTGTTTTCAAGGCTACCATGGCAATCTTTTCACCAGTCTGCATGAAGCTGTGAACAATTTTTTACAGGCTGCAGGCTCAGTTTTCTCTGATGCAAGGGTTCTGGGGTGTGTCTAAGCTTTTTTTAAAATGGGATCTTGCCTATCTCAAATATGAAGTCAAAATGGACATGCATAAATCTGACACAGTTTTAGATTGGGTTTGTTTACAGTTTGTTTACAGTTATCGACAGAAACTAAGTTCTGTGCCAAGGCACATTAGTATGCTGAGGAAAAGAAGTATTGAGGAGCCCAGAGAAACCACACTTTCAGACTCAGTTGGCTGTCTAATGTGCTTCCATATGAATTGAGCTACTCTCTTTTTTAAATTGTGTCACATCTTTACAATGATTGATGACGGGAAGTTGTCTGATATCAAGTCAGATGGTTTGTCATCAAACATAGTCCTGTCAATTCTGAATAACAATAGTTCTGTCATCTAGCTTTACTCAAGGTGATGCTCTGCATATCCTGGCTGAAGATACTATAAGGTGCAGTCCAGCAGACATGAAGGACAACAGATTGTAGAATGCTGTTTTAAAATTATTCCCATCACATACTACTTTACTTTTGTTTTGAAATGGCAGAGATGATACATAGCATCTTCTCTACTCAGGTCTTCTGCTTCTCTTATCCTTTCCAAGAAATCTGTTGAATTGAGTTTTGTGCACAATGGCATCATTCAGTAACTTCTTCACTTAAGTGGTGGAAGGCATGTAGAAATATAAGCAACTGGCTCTTTAGAGGTAGACTGTCCTTAAACCTTTAAGATTAAATCTTTTTTCAGTACAAATGAAGAGACATGCTCACCATTCTTTCTCTAATGGAATGAAGGGGCAAAAAAAATTTTGAATAGATTTTTGGCTTTAGGTCTTGTTATCCAAACAAATGAGCCTATGTAGATTGTTCTTAAAACAGCCATATACAGTTTAATTGTTGTTTTAATAAAATATGTACTTTAAAATGAGCTTTAATTTATTTAAAGAGGTTTATTTGCTGGGAGTAGATTTTTAAAGACCCAGCAGACTCAAACATGCTGGCACCATGATTTTTGTCTGATTTCTAAATAATTGATTTGATATTACATGGTTGTATTTATACAGTTTAGCTACGTTAAATGAAACAAGAAATGGAGATAAGGTTTAAAACTCCCTTGAGTTAAGTTGTATTCCTAGTGATTACATGGATGCCTGCATATAGTTTTCTGGGCAACAGGATATAAGTGGCTTACTATGTTTTTTTAAAAATTATTTTCAAATAGCCCACAGTCTTGGCCCTGATACTTCATAATCTTCTATCCAAGCGCTAACCAGTTCAGACCCTGCTGAACTTTCTGGAGATGATAACGGTTGGCTGAGTGCTGTTATCTATTGAAGCTGTATCTTGTATGCAGCCAGTCTGTCCGCTAGCAGTCAGAATTCTTTTTTCTGTTGTACATTTTTTTTATAAATCTTTTTTTCTCTACAAAAAATAATGTTTGCTAACTGAAAAATAAGCAACTAATCTCCCAAGAAGTCTACACAATTCACCATATTTAGAGATTCTTAAGCCTGCTTAATCTGCATCCATTTCAGCCGTGTTTATCAAATAATAGTAAAATATATTGTACTTAATAGAGAGTACTAATATCTTACCACAATAGATATCTAAGCAAAAAATTTTGTCCTGGTATTTCAAGTTATATATGAACTTTATATATCTTTCACCTCTGACATTTGTGCCCATTTATATTTCTATGTTCCTTCTTTTGGTTGACTTCGTTTGCCTCTAGGTCAGGGGTAGGCAACCCAAAACACTCAAAGAGCCACTTGGACCCGTTTCCCACTGAAAACAAAACACTGGGAGCCGCAAAACCCTTTTGATATCTAAAATGAAGATAATACTGCATATATCCTTTTTTACCTTTATTATAGGTATATATGTGTGTGTGTGTGTGTGTGTGTGTGTATGTATATATATATGTGTGTATGTATATATAAATATGTGTGTGTGTGTGTGGTGTATGTGTGTATACCAGGGGTGGACATTAAAATCAGTAAAGTAAAATAATGAGCTCCGGGATATATGAAAAAATGGCTTCTTTATTGCTAAGCTTTCGTCAACAAACTGTTGACATTATCAGAGCAAGAGCTGAATAACAAGGGAGCCTGTGCATACACCTATATAACAGTTATAACGGTTACAGTAAGGCATGTGCATATAGCGTGCTAATAACACGAGCGAGCGAGCTTGTTATAACTGTTATATAAGTGTATGCACAGGCTCCCTTGTTACTTTACTGATTTTAATATATATATATATATATATATATATATATATATATATATATATATATATATATATATATATATATATATATATATATATATATATATATATATATATATGTAGGTCTTTGGTAATTCGGGTTTTTTCCCGCGTAAAATTGGAAGTGTCTTGGCGACGTTTCGACGAAGTCTCATTCGTCATCTTCAGGCTGGTGTCTCTTCGGCCTCGTGCTTCTAGGAGCAATGTGTGGTCGCAGCTGTTTCTTCCTTTTAACTGCCAGTGGGGGTATGAACTGATTGGGTGGGAGCTTGGCTGTGTTCTGATTGGGTGGAGGTGTGTTCTGATTGGTTAGGGGCTTGGCTGTGCTCTGATTGGATGGGGGTGTGTTCTGTTTGGGTGGGGGCTTTGTTGTGCTCGGATTAATCTGAGTTGCAGGGGGATTTGAGATGGAGAGCTGCGTTGCTGTTGTTTGGCTTCGCGTTCGTGGTCGTGCCATATCTTCAAGGTGGGTGTCAGTTTGCTTCATGTATGGATTGGAGGGGTTTAAAATGGCTAATGATACAGCTGTGGTCTGGTTTCTGGTTTGTGGTCGTGCCTCATCATCGGTGTGGGTTTGGGTTTGCTTTTTGCGTGGATGTGTGGTGGTGACATCCTGTGTGGTTTTCGTGAGTGTGGGTCTAGTGTCATTCTTTGTGTTAGGGATTCGTTTGTCAATAAGGGTTGGTTTCCAAATGGCTGGTAGGCGGGAGGTATCATCTCGTTTATTCATGCTGTGTGGGCGTTTTTCTATCTCGATGGCTTCTCTGATTATTCTGTTGTTAAAGTGTTCAGTTTTGGTGATAGTTCTGGTAGTTGATAGTTCCATCCATGGAATCCTTCCCAAGCCCTCTCTAAGTTTATTGAAATTAGCTCTCTTAAAAGTCCAAGACTCTAGTTTGACTGTGTTCTATTGCTTGTGCTTCCATAATGTTGAATTCCAATAGTGCATGATCACTTCCTCCCAAGGTTCCTGTGGTTTCAACACCTTCTATAATTTCGTCTCTGTTAGTGAGAATTAGATCCAGAATGGCTAATCCCCTAGTTCCCTTCTCTACTTTTTGGGAGACAAAGTTGTCTGCTAGGTTTGTCAGGAATCTGTTTGATCTTCCACTTGGTGCAGAGTTTGTCTCCCAGTTGATGTCAGGGTAGTTAAAGTCCCCCATTACTATTGTGATGTGCTTCCTACATACCTTAGTTAGCTGACTAGCAAAAAGTTCATCTATTTCCTCTGTTTGGTTGGGTGGCCTATAGTATACACCTATGGCAATGTCATCCCCCCCCCCCCGTTTATATATTGACCCAAATGCATTCAGGACAGTTTTCATTATTGTTGTGCTCTATTTCTGTAGAGATGTAGTTATTTCTTATATATAATAACTGAAGCAGTGGTGATGTTAATAATAACAAATATGTTTTTTTTTTTACAACAAAATAATTTTTATTGAATACAAAAAAAAAAAGATTAAAAAACATTGAACATAGTGTATCATCTTTGACATACATCTTTGTCTAAACATTCCTTATTATACACATACTTTATACATTTCAGATATTCTTCCTCTATTTACATCCCTTCTAATGACCTTCCTTCTTTTTTTTCCTTCCATTTGTAAAATTTATTCCAGCTTAAGTAGTATTCTGTTTCCTCCTGATTTTTTAATTCTTTCGTCAACTTATCCAATTCTGCGCAATACAAAATTTTCCTTATTAACGCATCTCCACTAGGCACTTCATTTGTTTTCCAATTTTGGGCAAACAAAATTCTTGCCGCCGTTATTACATGAATAATTAAGTATATATCATCTTTGTTTATATTTTTTTCTAATATGCCAAGTAGTAGCATCTCTGGTTTATATTGAGTTTTTTGACCCGTCATTTCTGTTATCCAATTCCAAACCCTCTGCCAATAAACCTGTACCTCTTTGCAAGCCCACCAAACATGGAAAAAAGTACCCTTTTCCCTTTTACACTTCCAACAAAGTGGTGAGTATCCACTATACATTTTTGCGAGCCTAGCCGGTGGCAGGTGCCATCTAAAGAGCATCTTATAGAGATTTTCCTTGTAATTTGATGCCAATGTAATTTTGCAATTACGTTCCCAGCTTTGCTGCCATTGGTCCATGTTTATAGCGTGCCCCAAATCTATTGCCCAGGTAACCATTGTTTCTTTAACTTGTTCTTCAAATAATTTATATTCTAACATATATTTATATATTTTTTTTATTTGTTTTTTCTCCGAGCCTAATAATATTTTATCAAGCCCCGTATCTTGTCTATTAATTCCCCATTCTTTCTTGTCTTTCACGTATCTTGCTTGTATCTGAAGGTAAGACCACCATTCCAAAGCAATCCCCTGTTGTGTCAACTCTTGCCTTTGCTTTAGATATCCTTCCTCTGACAGGATATCTTTGTATATGATAACCCTATCTTGCCTATAAAGGTTGGGGTATATAACTGCTTCTAATGGTGAGAACCAGCCTGGGAGTTTTGTATAGTATTGGCATTTAACTATATTCCAGCTTTTTATTAGTTCTTGCCGGACTTTATGCCTCAGGAAATATTGATGGTTCCTACTTTTATCTGTCCATAGGTGGGCATGCCAGCCCTGCTGGAGATCGTGCCCCTCTAATAGTAAACATCTTTTATTTTCCAATGTTATCCAATCCCTGATCCACGTCAGGGCCGCCGCTTGGTAGTATAACTCCCAATCCGGGAAGCCTAATCCCCCTCTTTCTTTAGCATCCTGTAGAGACTTTTGCTTTATCCTCGCCTTCCTTCCTTGCCATACAAAATCTAAAGTTAACTTATTCAACTCTTTAAAGAATTTTTTATCTAATTGGATTGGAATATTTTGGAATAGAAAGATAATTTTGGGTAAAATATTCATTTTCACCGCTGAGATTCTTCCTAGAAATGAAAGATGTAGATTTCTCCAGCGGTCTAGGTCAACTTTTATACGTTTAACTAATTTTCCGTAGTTATCCTCTCTAATTGATGAGCAACGTGCTGACATAACAATGCCCAAATATTTTATTTTAGTAACTACTTGTATTCCTAATTTTTCCCCAAGATTTTCTTTTTGCGTGTTAGTCATATTTTTTGCTATGATCTTTGTTTTATTTCTATTTATTTTCAAGCCTGCCACCTCTCCATATTCCTCCAATAGTTCAAAAAGCTTCTGACCTGATTGCACGGGATCTTCCAAAATAAATACTAAATCATCGGCATATGCTTGGAGTTTATATTTTTCCTTTTTAATCTCAAGCCCTTTAATTTGCTCTTCTTGCCTTACAGTCCTAGCTAAAATCTCCAATGTATATATAAACAATAATGGCGAGAGAGGACACCCTTGTCTTGTACCTTTCTGAATATTGAATTTATTGGTGGCCTCACCGTTTATTATAATCTGGGCATTCTGTTCGGAATATATTGCAGCTATAACATTTAAAAAATTTTCTCCAACATCCATTAATTTCAGTTGTTGGATCAGAAATAGCCAATTAACATTATCAAATGCCTTCTGTGCGTCCAAAAATAAGAGTGCCATTTGGCAATCGCTATGTGATTCGTAGTATTCCAATATGTCTAAAATTGTCCTTATATTCCGCTTAGTCTGCCTATTTGGGAGGAAGCCATTTTGGTCACTATGTATGAAGTCAATTAAATAATTTTTAAATCTCTCTGCCATTATTGATGCGAAGATCTTATAATCGACGTTTAGTAGGGAGATAGGCCTATAATTTTGTATCTGTGTTCTCTCTACATCTTCTTTTGGTATTAATACTATATTTGCCTCTAACCAGGATTTAGGTATTTTTGCCTCAGTTAAAACATCATTGAAAACTTCTAATAGGTGTTCATTAAGTACATTTTGGTGTTCTTTATATAATTCCGCTGGTATTCCATCTGGGCCGGCCGCTTTATTAATTTTTTGTTTACTTATAGCCGTAGTTATTTCAATCATACTTATTTCCTCATTTAACATTATTTTTTTTCCCTCTGGTATCTTCGGTGTATCTGTCTTTTCCAAATAGTCTATTATCTTTTCTACACTTTGTCCCTCACTCCTCTTATATAATTTTTCATAATATCTTTGAGCAATTCCCCTTTTAATTATCTCATCATGTTGAATCTCTCCTTCCTCATCTTGCAAATTAACAATCTGTTGCTTCTCTTTCTGCCTTCTCAGTTTATACGCCAACCATCTTCCAGGTTTATTCGCGTGTTCAAAATTATTTTGCTTGGCAGCCTTAAGTTGTTGTGCTAACTTTTCCGAGTCTTCTAGACAAAGTTTGTGTTTAATTAATTCCATTTTACTTTTCAAACTTTTATTATTTAGGTCACCCTGATATTGTGTTTCAGCCTGCTTATATTCTTCTTCCAGTCTTATCCTGTGTTGTTTTTTTTCCTTATTTCTCTTGGCCATATATGAGATTGCAACTCCCCTCATGTATGCTTTAGCTGTATCCCAAGTATTCTGCAAAGATGTATCCCCATTCTTATTTGTTTGAAAGAAAAAGTGCATTTCTTTCTCCATCTTTTCCTTAAACTCTTTTTCTCTAATAATCACTCTTTGAAGAGTCCATCTTGGCCGGCTCCGTTGCCCTTTCCAGCAACAACTTATAGGATTATGGTCCGCCCAAAGACTAGGTTCTATATTAATTCCTTGAATTTCCGAATCTAATTTTTTTGAAAGCCATAACATATCAATCCTGGTCCACGAGTTATGTCTATTAGAGTAATATGTATATTCCCTTTTATCTATATTTCTTTCCCTCCAAGCATCTTGCAAATTAAGGTCTGTGCACATCTCAAAAAAAGTTCTGGGAAGTATTTTTTTGTTTCCTTTCCTTGCCCCATTACTTTTATGGTCTTTTGTTCTATCTACTATGGCATTGAAATCTCCAATCATACAAAACCCATCTCCCTCTAAGTCGCTAAGCTTGCTGTGTAGATCCTTAAAAAAAGATACTTGGGCTCCGTTTGGTGCGTAAACTACGACAATTATTATATTTTTTTTGTTTAGATTAGCCTCCACTATCAAGATCCTTCCCTCTTTGTCCTTATAGATTTGTTTGGAAGCTATCTCCTGTCTAACATACAATGCAATTCCTCTTTTTTTTTTTTTCTCATCTAGTGAGATGTATAGTCTTCCTAATTTAGGTTGCTCTAATAGATACTTTTGATCATTTTTTATATGAACCTCTTGTAATATAATGACATCCGCATTTAATTTAATAAGTTTACTAAAAACTTTCCGCCTTTTTACTGGTGAATTCAAACCCCTAATATTCGTTGACCATATCCTATACTCCTCTCCCATTAACTTGTTTCTGTCGTGCCTTAGTGCTTCGAGTAATCCTTATTTCCTTCGACTCCTCAAGGCTTCTCCCCTGTTGTCCTAATCCATCTTGTCCTCCTCCCCCTTTTACTTCCTCTATACCCTGCTCTGTCCCTCTTTTATCCAACATTCGTTCACCTTCTCCTTTTTCAACCATCGCATTTCCTTCTCCATGATCTCCCAGCTCTTCCTCTGAGATACAGTATTGTCTATAAAAGTCTTCAGCTTTCTCCAACGTATCCAACCTGAATCTCTTCTCCTGCCAAGTCACGATAATCCCCTCTGGTGTTAACCATCTGAAGTTCACATTACTTTGGTGCAATCTGGACGTCAAAAATTGATAGTTCTTCCGTAGGTCTCTCATTCTTTTAGGTATTTGTTTTAGCACTATAATTTGTTTCCCTCTGTACTCCAGCTGTTCATCACGTGTCTTGTATAATATTTCATCTCTAATTGTCTTTTTTATAAATTTCACGTGAACTTCTCTAGGCAAATTATATCTTCTCCCATAATTTGTCTGCACCCTATATGTCTCGTCCATTGCAGCAATCATCTTCTCTTTATTTATCCCAAGAGCTCCCATCAGTAGGTCTGCCATCTTATCCTGAAGGTCTTCCCCTCTCTCCTCAATGACGTTTTGGAATCTGAGATAATAAGCTGCCTTTTCCGCTTCCATTAGCATCACCGCTGTCACTAATTCTTTGTTAGCCAAAGTTAGATTTTTATTTATCTCTTCAACCTTCTTCTCCTCATTATCCATTCTTTGTTCTACTTCCAATAGTTTCTGTTCATTTTTTACGATTTGCTGTTGGAAGGCCTCAAATCTTCCATCCATTGCCTGAATCTTTTCTTTCATTTCTCCTGTATCATTCCTTACCCCTTCTAACTCCTTCTTAATTTCCTCATGATTCTTAAACATGGCTTCCTGCATTGCCTGCATCATTACCTGAAGGTCTTTAAATGAGTTAGAACGCTCCTTTTGAAGCATATCATCTAACAATTTCTGACTCATGGGGCTAGAGCTTTGTATTGTATTTTTTTTTCCCCCGCCAATCTTAGTCAGATTTGGATTACTTGCCATTTTTTGTAAACTTTTCCACAACTTACTGTTCCTCCAAAATAACCACTTTTCACTTCCCTCTTTTTTTCCTTCCACTTTTTGTCACTATTGTGGTCTGTAAATATAACTCTGTCAATATATTTCACGTTCTAGTACCACAGTGCCAGATGTTAGTTTTAAGCTTCCCCAATTTTGTTCTAACTTGTAAGGTTATAGTTTAATAGTCCAATATTCCCTTCAGTCTCTCTTAAGTTTCCCTTCTCTTGGCAATCTTCTTTCA
The DNA here is from genome assembly GCA_023970755.1 of Azemiops feae. Taxonomy (NCBI): domain Eukaryota; kingdom Metazoa; phylum Chordata; class Lepidosauria; order Squamata; family Viperidae; genus Azemiops; species Azemiops feae. The sequence continues at coordinate 278,254 of JALGBA010004248.1, forward strand.
GAAACTGCCAATCATTGTCCCAATCCAGTTCCTTCTGTCAATCACTGTTCCTTCCCAGAGAAGCCACCTTTCATCAGCCGCTCCGCTCCAAGGTCAAAATCGAAAACCAAAAAGTCAAAACTCTCAAACAGATCTTCGGCAACAGTTAAGATAAAAAAAAAAGTCACTGTCCCTTTAAGAAAAACTCTGAGTCTCGAAAACTTGCCTCCTGGCGTCCTCCTAATGGGGCCTTTTCCGGCCTCACTTCTTATCACTTTCACTCGCCGCCAGCTCACCGCTACTCCAACATTCTTTTTGCCAGGCTTTTGTTTCTTTGCAACCCCTTTAATTGCGTCTTCCAAGTCTACTCACAAAGGTTTCAGGAAAAAAACACTCAAGTCAGATCTGATACACTGTCGTTCCGCTGTTTCTTCGCTAGCTCCGTCCAGCTGTCATGTCATTCAGCGGCCATTACTGGTCGCCTTCTTCCCGGTCCGCTCGGTTCTGGGTTTCACCCACTTCCCGACGTCAGTCGCCACCAACGACAGAGCAGCAGGTCGCCCACACCTTCTGCCGCCCCTACGAGGCTTCTCTCGGCTCGAAAGAGCCCCACGAGCCTGGGATAAGCGATTGGAGATGCTGGAGAGATCGTTCGCACCTCCGCTCGCTCTGACAGCTGGCTCCGCCCCCGCCAATAATAACAAATATGTTTGAACATTAGTTATACACCTAACTTCTGAAACCTTCTGGCAATCATCTTATAGTCTATAGCAGAGAAAGTTGTATTTTCTTCCATAATATAGAAGGGTTGAAACAAGAGCTAGTTTTTTTAGCATGTATCTCCAGCACATGAAAATTATACATATCATAGGAACATAACAACTTTGAGAGCCCTATGAGTAGAAAGACGTGATGTAAATTGGTTTAAAAAATAAACTACTGTAACATAAAATAAAATAGTGAGTCCCTATTATTTACCTTCAATGGCATTTTTCTGTGGTTTTTTGATGAAGTTGAGATGCACGAATTAAATGGGATTATTCTGATATGTATGCTCATTTCTGCTTCACCAAACCAAATATCAGACTGGGAAAACAGTGGTACAGACTCCATTAAACAACATTCCACATCTAGGACTGGGTGGTTCAAATACCCACAGCCAAAGCTTGATTTTGATCCTTCCCATGCAGAACCTCAGAGCCTCCAAACACTGGGACAAGCTTTAGTGGGGATGTAGCAAGATGTAATGGTATGTGGGAATGACCTCAGGAGAATGCTGCCTAGGGAATGATCAGATACCGGAAGGCATAGCCCACAGCTAGATAGTGAGTGGAACAAAAGGCTCAAAAGAGATCCTCCCTAAATTCTTAGGATGTAAAAGAGGCAGGGTGAGAACTGTGCTTTCAGACTTGCAAAATTCTGTTAATGTAACTTTACAATAAGGTGGAATTAGCTCATCCAGTCATAAGACTGAAACAAGGCAAAGAACTATCATGCTGGACAATTTTACATCCTTTGGACAAAAAGCTGCCTTAAGACCTCTGGTCCCATTGGATGGCTACTGAGTGATTATTAACAGTCATCTGTCCAGGTGTTCACAACCTTTCCAGAAATACGTCTAAAACCTTTTATATGTAGACCATGTACTGTATCACTGAATCATATATTTACATTATTTGATTTAAAAAAATCTATATTTAACCTAACAGAGAAATTAGGCAATTAGCACACCATTGTTAAGCAGTCTGCTGATATGTTTAAAAGATACTCTGTTCTTTCATATCCATCTCATTACTTTATAAATGGATATCTACCAGAAATAGTAAAGTGGGTGCTTTATATAGCTAGTAATATGAGTAACACTTGCAGACCATTAAAAAACAGTTTACAGCTTCATTATGATTTTGAAAAGCATGAGAACATTAGTCACCAAACCAAATAGCATTTTATTAGGTTTTAGGTAAATGCAAATGCAAAATTAGTCTTCAGCAGTTTTACTGTCGCTTTGCTCTTCCTTCATTCTAGCTTGGAGGCAGAAAACCAACAATATAAAAGTCTATAGCCAGTTTTATGAGGAAACATATTGAAATTTAGACACATTGAGAAAAACCTTTAAAACCAGTGAAATAGAGGAATTTAAGAGGTATGGGAAGGAAGTCATGTTTACTCAATGCATTTAGATGAGAATTTCATGGACTTCAGGATTTCAGAACCTATAGTATTGCTTGATTAATCATCTCTACAACTTGAAAATAATTGTGCATAGTAAATAGATAATAGCAACTAGTTTCATTTTGATTTTAAACAAACAAAATAAAAGATTTGGGCTAAATTCTACAAATGGAAATTAACAGATGTCTTTTGCAACATGAGAATCTGGCTTCTGATGGAATGAACATTAGGTCTGCTCTTATTTCATCAAACACTTTGGGGCAGGTGATAACAGTAACATGTTCAGTTTAGAGCAGGGGTGTCAAACTGCCGGCCCGCGGGCCAATTTCATCATACCGAAGCTGCGCCCACCCCATTGTTGGCAATGCAAAAAGAGTCGCGATATGTCGCGACATGTCACGTGATGTGGCGAGTTTGACACCCGTGGTTTAGAGGATATTCATGGCTATACCCTGTAGTTAAAAACTGATTTTAAAATGCTGGGTATTTTAGTTTTTCAAGCTAATAAATCAGTTAAGACCATCCCTTTTTTTTTCTAAAATTGTTTTATGGTTAACCTTAAGCCAAAAGTAGTTCTACATAATTTTAGTCTTTTTGTTTAATTTGAATTTAATATTTATGCCTATTTTTAGATTATACTAGTTTTTTTCTCTATCTAATTGAAAATATATAAATGAAAAATTCAGCATGCTGCAAAACAAAGCACAAGTTTCAAATCTAATTTATACTTAAGTTGTAGGTTCCATGTAGGCCTTATAAACATTCTTAGAAATAAAATAAGTTTAGTATTTTGTTTGGAAAAAGATAAGGTGAGATAGTAGAGGATATCCTGAGAATTTAGAAGTGGTGCTAATGTAGAGACTAGCTTCACTAATTTTGCTTCTGAGGGAGCAAATTTTTGTGATTAGCAAACCCCATCCTAACACCCCCTTCAGAGAATAGCTCTAATAGGTTGTTAACATTCCACATGTATCTTATTAGTCCATAAATATTGAGAACCTCAGAAGAACAAACATAAGGAGTCTCCTTGTTTGAAAATGCTCCCATAGCAGTGTTTCTGCTATATGTAAACTTCAGGATCAAAATTGTCAAATGTTGAATATGAAGCCTGCATAGTCTCATCAAATGTTTCTTCATTTTTTTTCAAAATAATTAAGTAATTTTAAAATAAAATTTGCAAAGATATTTGCTAATTTTATGCACATGTAGAAAAAGAATAGTTTGTAGGAATCATTCAAATATGTATTCTTCTATTTAAAGCAGAAGAAGATATATTTCAATAAAGCTTGAGGAATATATGAAACCACCATATTCCACCATATATGAGGCAGACCATTTGTTCAAATAGCTCAGGATTGCTGCTGATTGACTAATGAATGTAAGATGAATGTAAGCTGTTTTGTAGAACTGTACAGTACAACTGATGGAAGCAAGTGGTACATTCCCATGAGCCAAAGCATCTTGTGGGGATTGAAATCAGAAGCACTGTCCAACTCTAATATTTTGCATGCAAAGTGTATGCTGTGATGTAAAACTGGGGTTCTGCCGCTGTTTCCAAAAGTGCTAATTGAAGAAATTGGAATCATTTTGCAGCAAGTTTTTCACTGATATTATTTTTATGGTTATAGCATACATATCAGTTTTATTGTATCAAAAATATATAGTCGCACAGAAGTACTATTTTAAATAGTCAGATAATCATTATCTCATTGTTAATTACAAATCACATAAACACACAAACAAAACAAAAATAATTTTAAAGCAGGTATGTCTGAAAAGTAAATTGGAGTGAAGCTATGAGTCGTTTTCTAAAATCTGACATAGAATGTTCCTCTATATCAGGGGTGTAAAACTGCCGGCCCGCGGGCTGGACCTGTCATCCGGAAGCCGCGCCCACCCTATTGCCGGCAATGGTAAAACCGTCCCGATACATTGCGCGACGTCATATGACGTCGCGAGTTTGACATGTCTGTGTATGAGAATATATGCCAGGAATATGTTGAAGTATTATCGGCTGCTTTTTTTCAATTCTAGCATATATCTAAGCCCTTCTCATATTACATTTTTAAATGAATATGATAGAAAATAGAAAGACTAATATATGTACCTGATCTTTTTTACCTAGCACGTAGAGTTATACAGTATACCACTTCATGGTACTTTACAGCGCACTCTAACCAGTCCACAGAGTCAGTATATTGCCCCCAACAATCTGGGTCCTCATTTTACCAACCTTGGAAGGATGGAAGATTGAGTCAACCTTATACTGCATTCTAACCATTGAACCACCACAGCTACCTATTGATCTGCTTGGAGCTCAGTCTTTCTATTATCAATTGAAAGTGTATAGAATAGAATGAGTTATTCAGAAAGAGTAACAGATCAATCATAGCAATATGATTGCACAATTTATATATGTTTAGTTTTTATTAACTGTGCTCTGCATTTGGCGTTCTTCTGATTTGAAAGAGAAAGGTTAATATCACTTCATATTATGAGACTAAGAATTGTTCTTAGTTAAGCAGGATTTTCTAAAAATAACATATTGAACACTGATACATAGAAGATGGTGCACCTGTAAGAACATCTAGTTCCCTTGAAATATTATCTAGCAGAACCATTGTTTCTGGGATTATCAAAATAGAGATGGTACAAAATAGCAAAACAATAACTGAAGAATTACACATAGTCCTCAACGTACGACCTCAATTGAACCCAAAATTTATGTTGTTGAATGAGAAATTTGTTGAGTTTTGCTTCATTTTACGACCTTTCTTGCCACATTTGTTTAGTGAATCACAGCAGTTGTTAAATTAGTAACACGGTTGTTAAATGAATCTGGTTTCCCCATTGACTTTGCTTGTCAGAAGATTGCAAAAGCTGATCTGAGACACTGCAACCGTCATAAATGTGAATCAGTTGTCAAGCATCTGAATGTAAATCAATGCCCATGGGGATGCTGCAATGGTCATAAGTGTGAAAAATGGTCATAAGTCATTTTTTCAGTGCTGTTGTAACTTCGAACAGTCACTAATTGAACTGTTGTAAGTTGAGGATAATCTGTATCTCTTTTCATTCTTACTTGGCCTATCAAATAGATGTATATAAGAATTTCATATTATATCTGGAACAAAATTTATCCTTTCTACATTGGAAAAAATCCTAAGCAACATGAAATATAACAAAATAGACATTTCATGAATCAGTAATAGATTTTTAAAAAGAGACAAACTAAAGAACAGGAATACATGGTTTACTTAGTGGAAGAAACCTGATCTAGAATCTATTCCTCTAAACATGATTTTGATAGCTGAATAATCACATATTGTACTTGACTGCTTTTTTTGTAAAAAAAAAAAAAAAAAAAGGTGCTGGAACTCACACACGTCATACAACCCGCCTTGCCTACCCTACAAGGTTTACCTTTATAGTTGAAAAAAAAAACCCTTCAATTTTTAGTGTATCTAAAAGACTAGGATTTTGTTCAAGGTAAGTTAATACTATTAATGTTACCATGCACTGTGTGGCTTTAAATTACAAGAAGGCATTTTATTAATCTTTTGGGACATTTATCACTGGCATACCCATTTAGTTTAATGAATGGAAATGTCAGCTTTCTATGTGGAATGAAATTGGCCCAATAAAACAAAATTTGATTGCTTGTAAAAGATTGAATTATTTTTAAGACGTTGTCAGACAAGGTGGAAAAATTTACATTTACAGTTTAATATGGATATTGACTTGAAACAAATTAAAGTTGAAACTTTGTCAGTGAACAAAGTTTCATTACTTTTAATGTTTATGTGTCTCCCACCGCCACCATCGGCTTCCACACCACATGGTCCGACCCAGCCAATCAAGCCACGCTCTGGCTGTGGTGCTCTGGCGACTCATGGCTCCTCCTGGAGGAGGCAGACAGCGCCGGAGGGGCCTCCGCTCACACTGTACCGCCAGCGGAGTATTTTCAAAAACAAATGAGGATAGGAAGGGAAACAATAGGAAAAGAACGCAACTCTGGAAAATCCGTCGAAAAAAGGTGCCGGAACTCTGTTCCGGGGCATTCTATGACAAAAAAAGCCCTGGTACTTGATTTGTTAAATGAATTAGATGTCTAGGGGGAAAATGCAAAATTGCCTGTCAAGTGAGTTGAAGTAAACAAAGTTAAAGGATTATGAAAATTTCAGATAGCTTTTCAGAATTCCCACTTCAGATTTCAGACAATCAAACTGATTTTAAAAGTATTTAACTTGATTGAAATATCGTATTATTAACACACTATCTTTTAATATTATTTGATAAAGTACTTATTGAATTTGTAAATCCATATTATAGATAGTATAGCTATAGCTATTTTACTGCAGAGGTTAGTAAAACAAAATACTGACAGTGAAAATCCAGTGCTTTTCTAAGGCTAAGTGGACAACTGAAGTAGTGGTTTTTGTTTGCCTTCAGTAATTGTGCATTTTTGTTAGTTACACAATCAGTTTTATACTGTTTGATGAGAATAAACTTCCTCAGTAAAATGTTTGTTACATCTGATTGGTGTAAAGAAATGTCACACATTATTTTAATGTCAACCTGATATAGACAGCTAGAAAGCATAGATGCAGAATTAATACTTGGCAGACAACCTGTGGTTTGTAATTAAAAGACTACTCTAATGCATTAATTAGTTTAATTTAGGCAAATAGCAAGAAAAGGAAATATGGTATTTCTGCAAAAGAAACATTTAAATTAATGGATGGCAATTTGAGAAAAATACTTTTCAAATTGATTCCAAACAAAATTGATACACTTTTATAAAATAGCAAGTTTTAAATAATGCCTTGGACATTTTCTTCAAATACTCATTGCATCTAAGTTCTTTTTTGTGTGCTTTTATTTCCTTCAGAATAACACCAGACTGCAAACAAAGAAAGGCCTGTGCTCCCAGGAATTTTCTGCATTCCTCTGTGGAGTAGGCATTTTCTCAGCTACAAAGGCCCTTTGGCAAATTTCATCTAATCATGGATTTGGTCTGGCCTATGATAGGTGCCATTCATGGTCTTGGTCTGCTGTTTGATAGAGCTGAGGCCTTAATGGGATCTTTTCACCACTAATAAAACAGTAGTCTTAGTGAGAGAATCAGATTTTCTGTTTCAGAGAAGAGCCATGTTTTCCTCTTTCCTCATCCTATCTCTGCTTTTTTGTTTTGATTTTTACTGAATATATTATTTTAAGTTTACATGGAGTAGGAGACATTGGGACAACTTATTAAAAATATTACAGTGGTATCTTCAGTGCATATAAGGATTGTACATGAAAAATACTTAAATTGTTTACTTCATAGTATTGTGGCCTCAGAATTTAGCTCATGTAGAATTAGATTTGGAGTTTTTTTTTAAATGGATAATTTTACTAGCTGATTTCTGTAAAGGTAAATGAAGACACTGAATCTGTGTCTAGATTCCCAAAAATCATAGACTGGGTGTTTTATACTTGGGGTGGACAAGCTTCTGCCTTAGTGTATTCTTGGGTTTGAAGTGTGCACGTATGTTGTGTTGGCTGAAGATCCTCCTGAGCTTTTCTGATATTCCTGCAACGTATGGAATGACTACGTTGCTTCGTTTATTGTTTTCTTCTTTCTTCTAAAGAAGAAAACAATAAGCGAAGCAATGTAGTCATTCCATACGTTGCAGGAATATCGGCATATTGGAAAAGTTCACTAGGATCTTCAGCCAACACAACATCCTTGTCCACGGCAAGGATAAAACACCCAGCCACAAACTGAGCAACATGGTATATGCAGTACAATGCAGTGAGCCATTTGTAGATTTGTACATTGGGAAACAAAACAACCATTTCATAAATGCATGGCACAACATAGAACAAACCCATCAAGACAAGATTCAGCAGTCCATCTGCATTTAAAAGACAAAAGGCCATTCTTTCGAAGACAGCAAAGTCCACATTTTGGACAGAGAGGACCGCTGGTTTGAAAGAAGGGTCAAAGAGGCCATCTATGTCAAAATCCCTCCCAGAGGAGAAGGGATACGACATGAACTATCTTCAGTCTACAACACAGCCCTTTTAACTGTTCCAAGAAGGCTCCACAGCCATTTGCACTACCATTTGTAACCCTGACGACACAGATAAACATTCAGGTGGCATCAACGACTGTCTAAAAGAATGCAAATGACCAGCTGCTTGCAAGGAGTATAAATCCTTCCATTCCCCACCATCCAGTCAGAGCCTGAAGAAGCTTCTTGGATGAGAAGTGAAACGTCTTCAAAGAAAAACAAGAAAGTCTAGTTGCCTTGTGAAAAAGCATCTTTGGGATAACTATGACCTGGATGACTGAGAATCTCCATAGATGTCCTCAGTAGCATGTTGAATCTGACCTGAATGCCTTCTCATCTTGCACTAAATTATCAATAATTTTATATTTACTATCTATGTGATTTTATTGCAACAAGTTGGTGGAAGGAAGAGACCCAGGCTTCAAATTTCAGAGCTACCCTATATGAAGGATGGGATTCCTCAGTTTTGTTAGACATAATGAATATAGGAGGCTGGAATCCACAAAATCAGAAACAAACAGTTTTTATTTAAAAAAAATTCTCTGACTCCATTGTGGTAAAATTAGCATCAAATACCTTAGTAGCTAAAATGTTTTCTCAATTAAGGACTTTATTGTCACATATTATTTGACTTTTACAAGGGTTTGCCATGGTACGGTAGTACCTATATCACCAAAATGATGATTCTTACGTACTAGAGCAACAGAAGATTATTATACTAATTAAATTGTATTATTGACCTGCAAAAAATCCCTCATCTTTTCACATTCTTCTTTCCTTATGTAGCAGATGATAGTTGTGCATAGTTCAGGAATTATGCTTTCTACATGAAATGGATTCTGATGCAGCAAGCATGCCTATAGAAAAGTAACATAATGTTCCCATCATGATGTAAATTTTCATTTTTAATACTATATCACAATGTGATGCTAAAAGTAATTGCATGGAAATTGAATTAGGAGTTCTAATTATCTGGTTAGTGTAAAGCACAATCAAATTAATAGCTTTTACAAAATAGGTTGTTGATAATTATTTCATTTAGCTTACTTAATTATAAGGATAAGGACAAAAATCATAATCATATTTATAAGTGAAAAAGAATTGATGTTGAAATCTCAATTTGATCATAATCAAGATATTTCCTAGTCATAGAAGTCCATTATATTGTTTTCTTATGTAGTCTATAGATTGGAGGTTAAGATAGTGGGAGAAACAGTATTCTTTCACTTTGATATTGAACAGAAATATCCTTAGCTGAAGGAAAATTGGGAAGAAATTGAATTATGAATTAAACAGCCCAGCTGCAACTTCAATTATTTCTAGGATCAGAGATAACATAACTTTCAATACCAGTTGCTGGCATATATTAGTGGGATAGGAATATTATCCCACACATACTTTGCATCTCAAATTTCCTACAAACCTGCAGATGACTAGGCATGTGATCCTACAAACTGATCCAGTCAGTTCTTCTTAATGTCTTTATCTTGGTCCCTGTTGCAGTCAATCAGTGTATCGTCCATTAACAAAGAATATATATGTAATTTGAGGAATCAGATTGTTAACACTTCCATTCAAATTACCAATTGTCCAATAAGGTTTCCATTGTACCAGTGGATGGCAACATAGGATTATAAAGACAGCATAGCTTATACAATATACTTTAGCTTTATAGAAGCCTATTTTCTATCCACCTCAGTACTCTATCCGCATTACTTGGATAAATAGATTGGCCCAATTTATAGGGTACACTATTAATCTGATTTTATATATGAAGCAGTTCAAATATATTTTATAAATATTTCAATCTTTCTTACTATGAAAGCTGCAATTTTCTTTAAAACAGAATTTAGTATGATTGAATTAACATTGATGCATAATGTTTTACAACTTCATGAGGCCTTTTTCTATTATTATGTACCTCAATGGATTTTTAAAAAATAGTTTAAAGTTCTGCAGAAAATCTATTAATCTTATGGTACATACAGTATCTCCTTGTTTCCAATTTCTCCCACAGGGTATTGTCAACAAGATTATATTCAGCCGATTTATAACTTGTTTGGAATTTAGTGCTCACTTAAAAGGACACTCTTTTTTTATTATAGTTCCATTAAAAGTTCTCAAAATATTAATGCTATAAAATGCCAATCACTGCTTAAATTGCTATTTGGTAGATTAATTTCAAAAGACAGAGAATAGATCTTTGAAATCTAATTTTGATTGCATCTAATAAGCTATATTTTATAATGTCTGAACATTAAGATAATGGGTCTGTAGCTAAATCCATATAAGGAACATCACCTGTAGGTCACATTTAAATGATTGAAGTGAAGTCCATCTGGTGTTCTGTTGGAAACCAGAATGGAATCAAAAGAGATCAGAGACTTCAAGAACAAGCTCCATTCTTGTAGGTGCACATTTGAATCTTGAAAGAAAAATAAATGCAATGCTTTAACGTGAAGAACAGTCAACAAAACACCATCTTACCAGTTAGATAAGCAATAGCTTCAGGACAACATAGAAGTAGGGGAAAGGATGTAGTTCTACTTTTTTTGGGCCAATTTTAAATTGCTCAGATCTTTTTTCATCTAGCAGTTTATTTCATTTACTGCTTTATCCCATTCATTTGAACTCAAGAAGAATTCTTTCTTCTTGGCATTCCTTTGTGTAGCAATACATAACAATTGTAGTGCTAATATTGAGTGCCTTATTCTATATGTAAGGGCTGTCAACCTCCGGCTGAAAGGCCCAACCAAAGCAAAACACCAGAGCCATTGAGTTCTCTAATGCAGAGGTCCCCAACCTTTTGGGCACCAGGGACCGGTTCCATGGAGAGAAGTTTTTCCGCAGACCGGAGGATGCGTGGTTTTCTGTGCTGCCTGCATCTCGCGGATGAGGCTTTCCTTGTTTGTGCGGACCGATTGCTGGCATGCCACGGCCCGGTACTGGTCCATGGACCAGGAGTTGGGGACCCCTGCTCTAATGTATACTTTATTGAGCAGATACAAACTGGCAGGGTTAAAGGAAAGCTAGTCTGAGGAAATTGCAGGAAGCAGTTAATTTAAAGGGTGAGACTTTCCCTCCCCTCTCTGATAGGTTCAGGTCACATTGCCCAATACATCGTTCAGTAATTATTTGGAGAAGAAACTTTAGTTTGCCAAAACAACTCTTCAAGAGCTCCGGTTCTCACACTGATAAGGATACCTGTGGATGCAAAATTCTCCCCTCTCTCCCGCACTGTTGGCAAGTTAGAAACATATAGTGGTCCTAAAGACCATGGGGTTTGTAGCTTGATAGGTCGCCCTCCTAGGAAGGAAAGGGAACCTGGAAAACAAACAAAAAATACACATTAATGCTCGCTAATCTTGCGCCGCTCCCGGTTTCCGGGGTACTTTTTGTGGAACTATTTTACCAAACGATCTGCGCTTACATGTTGTGCCTTCACCCATCTAGATTCTGACATTGGGTAATCTTCCCATTAGATTAAGTACTTGTGGATTCTGGAATTGAGGATTCACTTAACTTCATAATGCATTTCCCCTTCTACCACTACTGGGGCGAGAGCTACCATCCCTACTGGCCTCAGTGTGGATTCCTTGTATGGCTTCAATAAGCTACAATGGAAAACCGGGTGCACTTTACCCAACCACTGTGACAATTTTAGTTCTACTGTTCTACTGTCACTGGACTTTCACTATGGGGAAAGGACCTATGTACTTTGGCCCTAAGTTCTTGCAACTTTGTCTCAGCTTAAGATACTTTGTAGACAAATACACTCCTATATGGAACGTCTCCTAGGGAGTCCATTTCTTATCTGCCTGTCTTTTCTGACTCTTACCTGCTTTGACTAAAGCTTTCTTCGCGTCACTCCAGACCTGCTGGAACAAACCTACCCAGTCACTCAGGGTACTTGAGGAGTGTGGGCACTCTGGTATTGGCACAAAATCCACCTCTGATACTAACTTAAAAGGGGTGAACCCAGTGCTGCTGTGCACTGTGTTGTTATACGCCACTTCCGCAAACGGCAACAACTCTGCCCAGTTCGTTTGCTGGTAGTTGACATAGTAATGCAAGTACTGCTCCACTATAGCATTGGCTCGTTCTGCAGATCCATTCGTACACAGATGAAATGCAGAGCTGAGCCCCTGGGAAGATCCAATCATCCTCACAAACTCCCTCCAGAACTTGGCTGTAAACTGGACCTCCCTGATCTGAAATGATTCGCTTAGGCACTCTGTGCAATCAGTAGATGTGTTGCAAGAACATCTTCGCCAGCTTCTGTGCTGATGGGAGACCGATACAGGTGATGAAATGAGCTTGCTTGGAAAACAGAATCTATCACAGTCCAAATCACAGTGCTCCCACCAACTCTCCGGTAGCTCTACTATAAAGTCCATGGCTATCTCCTCCCACGGTCTAGTTGGGTCGGCCACCTGCTGTAGAAGTCCCGGACTTTTCTCTGGCAGCACAAACAGCTGGCGGCACAAACAGCACAGTTCCCCATGTAACTCTCAAAGTCCTTCTTCATCTTTGGCCATCAGAACTGACAATTCACCAGGTGTAGTGTTTTCAGGAAACCAAAGTGACCTGCCTGCTTGGCATCATGCAGCCGCAGGCGGTCTGGTACATACAACTTGTCCCCTTTCCACGCCAACCCCTCCCTCATGATTAATTTGGACTGATGATCTCCAAACCACATGTCAGTTTGCAACTCCTGTTTCAGCTTCTGAGCAAACGCATTGGTGTCGGTGAACTCCTTTTTCTCTCCTGTCATTGGGTTGCGCCGCTTGTTGCCTATCAGGAATTATGGAACTCTCCACTTCTTGCTGAGTGCTTTTGTACTGAGGCATGCGGGACAGGGCATAAGCCAGGAAGTTCTTCCCCCCAGGTATGTATTTCAGTTCAAAGTTGAACCTCTTGAAATACTGCTCCCACCTGACGAAAGCTTGTGGGGAGTTTTCAGGTCCTCTTAAATTTTTGTGATCAATCCACATTTTGAAGAGGATCTTGCTTTTTTACAGGAACTGTCTCCAGGTTAGTAGCGCCCACCGCACTACAAAAGCCTCTTTCTCCCACACCGCCCATCTCCGCTCCGTTTCGTTCAGCTTTCGGGAGGTGTATGCGCATGGCTGCAGGTCCCCCCCTTCGTTGCACTGGAGAAGGACAGCTCCCACAGTCATGTCACTGGCATTTGCCTGAATCATGAAAGGTTCCTCTGGGTTAGGGTGCTTCAGCACTGGTTCAGCGGTGAATAGTCCCTTCAATTTCTCAAATGCCGCTTGGCATTCCATTGTCCAGTTCAAGGATGGATTTGGCCGAGGTTTCTATTCCACCCTTCCCAGTCTTTAATAGCTCAATGATCGGCAGAGCAATCTTGGCAAAAGAGGGGGTGAATTGTCAGTAGAAGTTTGCAAACTCCAGGAAACTTTGCAGCTGCTTGCAGGTGTGAGGTGCGTGCCACTCCAAGATGGATTTCACCTTCCCCAGGTACATCTCTATTCCATCACACGTAGCCCAAGTAGTCCAATTTAGATTTGTGAAACTCGCATCACTTTGAACTGGTAGCTCCCCAAGGGGGAATTGAAGGCCATTTTCCACTCATCGCTTTCTTTAATTCTCACTCTATAGTACACCTCCCTCAGGTCTAGTTTCGTGAATATCTTCCTCTTGGCTAAGTGGCCTAGCATGTCCTTCATGAGGGGGAGGGGGTACATGTTTTCCACTCACACTCCATTAATTCTGCAAAAATCCATGCACAATCTAAGCGACCCATCTTTATTTTCTTTAAAGAGTACTGGGGCCATGACTTGAGATTTTGTGGTTTGAATAAACCCCTCACTAAGTTCTTGTCAATGTACTCTCTCAGCTCCTTCATCTCCTTTGGAGTCATGGAATACATCTTTGGTTTGGGGAGTTTTGCCCTGGACAGGATCTCTATGGCACAGTCTGTGGGGCGATGGGGAGGGACAGGACCTTGCATTCCTTCTCGCTGAACACTTCCAGGAGGTCTCGGTACTCCCTCAGGATGGATTGCAGTCCCTCCCCTTCCTCTGCCCCTTGCTGTGCTCAGGAGCTCTCTTCACCCCCTCTACCTTCCTGGGCAGTTCTCCCCTTTTTTTGTGGGAGCTCGAGGCATGCTTCCCCATGATCATCCGCCTCATGGCCCTCTCCCAATAGATTTGGGGTCCCTACTTGGCTAGCCAAGCTAGGCCCAGGATCATGTCCTCTGCCATCTTTGTGGCAACCATGAAGCGAATGGTTTCCTGGTACTCCCCTAATTCAGATGCACTGGCTCAGTCAGATGGGAAGCGACCTTGCCTCCTATCAATGAACCATCAATGTGTTTGAACTTCACAGGTTTTTTAATTTTCTTCACGTGCAACCCCAACTTCTGCACCACTGCCTGACTAATTAGACAGCGAGAGTAGCCTGAGTCCATAAGGGCTTTAACCACTCCCTTTGCCCTTGAGCGGGATGCTTTGATGCCCAAGCTAACCTCAAACTGGTTAACTGGCCCACTCACCATTGGGTCATCTTGTCCCTCGCTCTTGCTGTCATAAAGGACCATCAGCAGTTCATTTTTGGTCAGAGTTCCATCCAGTCCACTTTCGGGAGGGGAGTCCTCAATGACTTGAGTTGCGGCCCGTGACTTCTCCTTTCCCTTCTTGGGTGGCTTCTTCGGCTTTGAAGGAGTTGGGGTCACAAGAGCCATCTGGTGTGTCAGCGCCGGACACATTGCAGCTCGGTGGCCCTTCTGGCCACAGTGGAAGCACACAATGGGTGCCCGCTTGGCCAGCCTTGCAGGCATTGGGGTTGCTGCCCCCGATTGCTTTCTCCCTAAGGTGCGCTTCTCCTGGACCTTCGAGCATGGGCCGACACCTCCACCGCCCTTGTACACCGCCAGGTCTAACTCCACAGTGGTGACTAACTGGTACCAGTCACCAAGCTGATTTGGGATCCCTCGGACCAGACACAGATGGAATAGGTCATGGCTCAGCCTCTCTCAAAAGTACTGGGTCAGGAGCTGGTCTGGCCAGTGCCTCAGTCTCCCCGTGATCGGCCTGAAGTCCCAAATGTACTCAACCACGGGTCTGGTCCCCTGCTTGACCTTCCGGACTTCCAGCTCCGCCTGCTGGGTCTATGCGGAGTCCCCAAACCGGGCTCTGAAGCCACAGAGAGAAGCATCTGGATCTGCCAACTCAGGGGCACCTTCGTCATGGAAGATGATCCCCACTCCGCTGCCTCCCCTTCAAGGTTCACTATGACAATTTCCACTCAGGCCATGTCGTCCAGGTAGTCATCCCCATACCGATCCAGACTTCATTCAGGAAGAACGCCAGCTTCTCTGAGCTCCCATCGAACATCACCCTCAGCGGTGGGGGAGGAGGTGGCCTGGGTGCTGGCATTGGTGCCGATGCTTTGCATCCATGTTCTGCCATTGGTACATCCTTGATTGGATCCCATACCTGGGCCCCGGCGGGGGTTGCCAGCCTACTCCTCCACGCTGAGGAACAGGTTCTGGTGGCGGGCTGTGGGCTCTTCGTCCCGAGCTGGGACCAGGCGGTGAAGGCAGCCCAGGTGGCAGGCTAACTGTCCCCCCTGAAGTCGCGGGTACTGCTGCCACCGAGTACTGGGGTGAAGGGGCCAGCTCCGGTTTCAGGGTCAGACTTGAACCCACTTGGTGTCGGGGATCCAGTTGTGGGATCGATTCCCCTCCACGGACCTCCAAGCTGCTGAACTGACCCTCAAGTGCTCCACCCATTGACTGCCACACCTGGGCAAGGAGCACTCCTCAGGGGTCTCTCACCTGGGGCTTCATGCATCCACCACTCGAGCCCCCTGCCCTCCTCAGCCTGGGGACAGTACAATCGGAGTTCAGCTTCAATGGCTCTCTGCCAGTCCTCTCTCCACTTCTCCACTTTGGGCTGATTGAACATTGCTGCTCCCCCCATCCACTCCGGGCCAGCTCCCTCCGTTCAACTTGCTCCTTGGGTCGTGTTGAGGCTGGTGGGGTTATGAAGGTGCCCTTGGCCCCAGCCGGAGTCCCGCTGATCGATCCTGACCCAGCTCCAGCTGGCTTCTCCATTTCAGGCATCTTCTCCTGAGTCTTCACCACCCCTCTGGGCTTTCAGAGGGGCGTAGAGGCTCAGGACCCCTCAATAGAATTGGATTTGTTCAGAGAGCTAGCTTAGTGTCAACCTCCGGCTGAAAAGCCCAACCAAAGCAAAACACCAGAGCCATTGTGTTCTCTAATGTATATTTTATTGAGCAAATACAAACCGGCAGGGTTAAAGAAAAGATAGCTCTGAGGAACTGGCGGGAAACAGTTAATTTAAAGGGTGAAACTTTCCCTCCCTCTCTGACAGGTTCAAGTCACATTGCCCAATACATTGTTCAGTAATTATTTGGAGAAGAAACTTTAGTTTGCCAAAACAACTCTTCAAGAGCTCCGGTTCTCACACTGATAAGGACAACTGTGGATTCAAAATTCTCCCCTCTCTTCCTCCTGCACGGTTAGCAAGTTAGAAGCATGTAGCGGTCCTAAAGACCCTGGGGTTCATAGCTTGACAAGCACTTTTGTAAGTTATGTGATTGGATAATTTTATTTAGTATTGCAAACATATGTGCTAAACTAATTTCATAAGTGTTTTTGTTACTTAAAATGAACAAAAATTGACTTAAAATGTTCAATAAAGACTTATTTATTCTAAAGTAGTTATTTATTGTAAAGTAAGCTCCATAGACATCAATAAGGCTTTCCACCAAGTCTGTTGAAGATTTTAGACAAAGTTCATAATCTAGTTTTTGAATATTAAGAATCTGTCGCAATTTTTATTCTGGGTAAACATGTATAAGTCTATCTAACATGTACTAACTTCATTGAAATTTATTTGATTTATTATATCTAAGAACTTTTAGAATTAAGTCAATCTTATTCAGGTAAATGAGGACAAATATGATATTGTTGCTATTACGGAAACTTGGTGGGATGAAACCCACAAATGGAACACACAGATAGAGGGATTTAAATTATTTAAAAGAAAGACCAAATAAAACAGGAGGTGGAGTTGCTCTGTATATAAGAAATAACTACATCTCTACAGAAATAGAGCACAACAATGATGAAAACTGTCTCAAATGCATTTGGGTCAATACAAAATGTGGAAAAAATAACATTGCCATAGGTGTATACTATTAGGCTACCCAACCAAACAGAGGAAATAGTTGAACTTTTTGCTAGTCAGCTAAGGTATGTAGGAAGCACATCACAATAGTAATGGGGGATTTTAATTACCTTGACATCAACTGGGAGACAAACTCTGCACCAAGTGGAAGATTCCTGACAAACCTAGCAGACAACTATGTCTCCCAAAAAGTAGAGAAGGGAACTAGGGGATCAGCCATATTAGACCTAATTCTCACTAACAGAGATGAAATGATAGAAGGTGTTGAAGTCACAGGAACTTGGGGGGGGGGGAGTGATCATGCAATATTGGAATTCAACATTATGCAAGCACAAGCAATAGAACAGAGTCAATCTAGAGTCTTGGACTTTAAGAGAACTAATTTTAATAAACTTAGCGCTTCGGAAGGATTCAATGGATGAGAATCCTCAAGGGGAAAACAACTCAAGAAGCTTGGGAAATTTTGAAAAGTGAGATTATAAAAGCCCAGTCTAGCACAATACCAACAAAGAGGAAAAATAACAGCTCTCAAAAGAAACCAGCATGGCTGCACAAAGAACTCTCTGATAAATTGAAAGACAAAAAGGACAAATATAAAAAGTGGAAAGAGGGGCACATAACTAAGTCAGAATATCAGCAAATAGCCCGAGCCTGCAAAGATGAAATGAGGAAAGCTAAGGCTCAAAACGAACTAAGGCTTGCGACAAAAGTCAAAAATAACAAAAAAAAAGCTGCTTTCAACATGTAAAAAACAAGAAAAAAGTTAAGGAAATTATTGGTTCATTAGTGGGAGAAAGTGGCAAGAATGTAACAAGCAACAGGGAGAAAGCAGAACTATTTTACTAGTTTTTTGTATCATCTTTATACAAAGGGAAAAAACAGTCCAACCTATCAAAAACAGTACCATAAAAAACAGATTAGAAACACAAGTTAAGATAAGCAAGAAAATGGTAAATGAGCACCTATCCACCCTAGACGAGTTCAAATCACCAGAACCAGATGGATTACACTCATCAATGATTTGGATGAGGGGATAGATGGGAACTCATCAAATTTGCAGAGGACACCAAGCTGGCAGGAATAGCCAACACTCCAGAAGATAGGCTTAAGATACAGAAGGATCTTGATAGAGTTGAATATTGGGCGCTATCTAACAAAATGAAATTCAGTGGTGAAAAAAGTAAGGTTCTACATTTAGGCAAGAAAAACCAAATGCACAGATATAGTATGGTGGTACTTGGTAGCTAATATAGGTGGTAACTGTGAGAGGGATCTCGGAGTCCTAGTGGACAATCACTTAAATATGAGCCAGCAGTGTGCTGCAGCTACCAAAAAAGCCAACATAATGCTAGGCTGCATTAACAGAAAGATAGAATCAAGATCACATGAAGTGTTTATACCACTTTACAATGCCTTGGTAAGGCCACACTTGGAATACTGCATCCAGTTTTGGTCACCACAATGTAAAAAAGATGTTGAGACTCTAGAAAAGAGTACAGAGAAGAGCAACAAAGATGATTAGGGGACTGGAGGCTAAAATATATAAGGAACGGTTGTTGGAATTGGGTATGTCTAGTTTAATGAAGAGAAGGACAAGGGGTGACATGATAGCAGTGTTCCAATATTTCAGGGGTTGCCACAAAGAAGAGGGTGTCAAGCTATTCTCCAAAGCACCTGAAGGCAGGACAAGAAGCAACGGATGGAAGCTAACGAAAGAGAGAAGCAACCTAGAACTAAGGAGAAATTTCCTGACAGTTAGAACAATTAATCAGTGGAACAACCTGCCTCCAGAAGCTGTGAATGCTCCAACACTGGAAGTTTTTAAGAAGAGACTGGACAGCCATTTGTCTGAAATGGTATAGGGTTTCCTGCCTGAGCAGGGAGTTGGACTAGATGACCTCCAAGGTCCCTTCTAACTTTATGATGATGATGATGCTGATGATGCATCACAGATACAGGTTTTGTGTATGTGTAGAAAATCAATTTAAATCTTTTGTAACTTGGTATTACCAACCTAATTAACCTTACTCTGCTGTACAGAGTAAAGTGAATTGCCTTGGGGGAGAAAGGGCAGATATTAGCAAAAGAAATAAGTCCAGGAAAGATAAGTATGTATAGTCACCTCCCTAATTTACATGGTTATGAAAGAGACAAAAGGAGGAACACAATCAGACTTGCAAGATTAAGTTATATAACATGCCTACAGCAAATCTTTCATTTTTCCCTCAGATTCTTTTCAAGGCCCACAGCAGTTGGGAATTTCATACATCAGCAATGAGTGGAAATAACAACAACAACAATAACAATAATAATAAAGTTGAAAGGGACCTTGAGATCTTCTAGTCCAATCCTCTGCTCAGGCAGGAAACCCTATACCATTTCAGACAAATGATTGTCCAGTCTCTTCTTAAAAGCTTCCAGTGTTGGAGCATTCACAACTTCTGGAGGCAGGTTGTTCCATTGATTAATTGTTTTAACTGTCAGGAAATTTCTCCTAAGTTCTTTTTTTTTTAAATATATTTTATTGATTTTTTACAATAACAATCTTTAGTGCTTAGTAAACAGCATGTTCTCTGGATTCATATATTTAAAAAACAATAATAATTAATTTCTATAATTCCATAATCAATATATTAATGAAATATATATTTCCTTGATCTTCTCTTCTTCCAGTAGTATTCTCCTTTTGTCAACATTAAACAAATATAGTTCTTAATACTTTCAATACATACAAGGTTAGATATAAACATTTTTCCTGTGTTTGTACAAATAACAGTAACATCAGCATATAGGATCTTTTCTTATCAGCTTATATTTCAATTGTCATCTTATTAAGTCACTATATGTCCTGTTTTCAAGATTCTTATTTAAGCTTAATTTCCCCTCTGTATTCAGACCATGTGTTATGGTTCCACAGGAAGATTGCATTTAATGAGAAACATGAGGCCTTACCTCTGAGAATCCATTTATTGCAAAAATAACCTTGGCACTTACATGGATGGATGCCAGAAACTGAATTTCTCTGGCTGGCCGTCTTTCTTTACTTGCTACACCCCTCCCTTATTTTACAGTCATGAATTACGTCTTCCAATTAGGCTGGAGGCCAAAGATTTACTTCCGTTTCTTTCCCAGGCTTTCCTCCTTCCGTTTCTGCCTTCTGAATTAACTCTAAAAATACCAGACAGTTCTACATATCTTGTCAAAGCAATAATATCCTATATTAACAGCGTTGACATCCGGCCCCCCTTACAAAAAGGACAGATCCTGTAATGTAAGCAAAAGCATATATTAATGATTAGTTTTCGGTTTGTTGGGGTGTTTCGTATGAAACCTTTTGACGAGTCTGTCAGCTTTCACCTCACTGGATTTCACCCAAGTAGCTTCAGACAACGGGTATCCCTTCCATTGTACTAGGTACTGCAATTTCCCTTTAAAAATTCTAGAATCAAGAACACGTTTCACTTCGTAATGGGTCTGCCCCGCAACTACGAGGGGCCCAGGTGCTTTCTTTGGGGGAGGTCTTAAAGTGGAACCCCGATAAGGTTTTAACAAGCGACTATGGAAAACAGGGTGGATTTTACCCAAAAGCCTAGGGAGTTTCAGTTTTACTGTGACCGGATTGATGACCTTTACGATGGGAAAAGGCCCTAAGAATTTCGGTCCTAACTTCTTACTGGGTAATTTGAGGCGCAAATATTTGGTCGACAGATAAACCTCTTCCCCAACTTGGAACGTTCTTTGGGGAGCTCTCTTTTTATCAGTTTGCTTTTTATAGGTTTCAAAAGTCTTTTTTAAAGCAGTTTTCATGTTTCTCCAAATTTCTTCCCATCCCCTCACCCATTGGTCAAGTGTCTGGGAAGCTGTTGGCATCTGGGGGTATTCAGGTATTGGACCGAACTCTTTGCCTGTGGCTACTCTGAAAGGTGTGTAGCCGGTACTGCTGTGCACAGAATTGTTGTACGCCACCTCTGCAAAAGGGAGGAGGTCAGTCCAGTTCGCCTGTTGATAGGACACGTAGCATCTGAGATATTGCTCCACCATTTTGTTAGCGGCTTCTGCAGCTCCGTTGGTGGCCGGATGAAAAGCGGATGATAAGCCTTGAGATGATCCAATTAATTTAAGAAAACTCCTCCAAAACTTTGCTGTGAACTGCACCCCCCTGTCTGAGATTATTCGCTTAGGGGCGCAGTGCAGTCGGTAGATATGTTTCAGGAACAATTTAGTCAGTCGTTGAGCGGATGGGAGTCCTTTGCAGGCGATGAAATGAGCCTGCTTCGAAAACAGGTCTATTACAGTCCAGATGACCGTATTTCCTCTACTTTCAGGTAGGTCTACGATAAAGTCCATAGCTATTTCTTCCCAGGGTTGGGAAGGGTCTGCCACTGGTTGCAGTAATCCAGGGGTTTTCCCCGGTATTCTTTTCATTGTGGCACATACAGTACAACTCTTCACATCGTTTTCCACATCTCGTTTCAGTCCTGGCCACCAAAATTGCCGGCGGGTGAGATGTAGTGTTTTGAGATATCCAAAGTGTCCAGCCTGCTTTACATCATGGCTGTGTTTGAGAGCATTGAGACGGAGGGATTCGGGCAAATACATTTTCCCCCCTTTATAAGCCAAACCATCCCTGCACGTCAAGGAGGTTTGATTATCTTTGAACCATTGATCGGTGAGGAGCTCTCGTTTTATTTTCATTGCTCCAGGGTCATCCGGATTAGGGACCCTGCGAGGCGTGATTTGTGCAACAGGTTGTGGATTGGAGATAATCGCCTCGTTGACTTCTTCACGTTCGCTTTTGTATTGGGGCAATCTCGATAGCGCATCAGCTAGGAAGTTTTTCCCCCCTGGTATGTACTTTAGAGTAAAGTTGAAGCAGTTAAAGTACTGTGCCCACCGTACTTGCTTTGGGGACAATTTGCGAGGAGTTTTCAGTGCTCTAGGTTTTTGTGATCTGTCCATACTTCGAATGGCACCTTGCTCCCCTCCAGGTAGTGTCGCCAGTTTAACAGCCCCCATCTAATTGCGAAGGCCTCCTTCTCCCATATTGCCCATCTCCGCTCACTTTCCGTAAATTTTTTGGAGGTGTAGGCGCAGGGTTGCAGGACTCCCTTCTTGTTCTTTTGAAGCAATACAGCTCCAACTGCCACATCACTGGCGTCGGCTTGAATTACAAAGGGCTCCCCTAGACAGGGGTGCTTTAGGACTGGTTTGGCAGCAAATAGTCTTTTTAAATTCTCAAAAGCTGTTTGACAGTTCATAGTCCATGCTAGTGGTTGGCCCGGTCGCGGCTTCCCTCCTTTTTTTCCTGTTTTTAGTAAATCTGTAAGGGGTAGGGCAATTTTGGCAAAAGAGGGGATGAATTGACGGTAAAAGTTGGCAAAACCTAGAAAGCTCTGAAGTTGTTTGCGGGTTTTTGGGGGCTGCCATTCGATTATAGTTTTCACCTTGGCTGGATCCATCTCAATGCCTTCGTTGGAGATTCTGTAGCCGAGGTAATCTAATCGGGTTTGGTGAAATTCACATTTTGACAATTTGGCATAAAGCTTGGCATTCAATAGTTTCTTTAACACTTCTCTCACCAGCTTTATGTGATCAGTCATATTCGTGCTGTATATCAGAATATCGTCAAAGTACACCAGAACCCCTTTGTACAAGTGTTCATGTAGGACTTCATTAATCAACTGCATGAATACGGCTGGGGCCCCCTGTAGTCCGAATGGCATGACTTTGAATTGATAGCTCCCCATGGGGCAGTTGAAGGCGGTTTCCCACTCATCTCCTTCTTTTATTCTCACTCGGTAGTACGCCTCTCTCAGGTCTAATTTAGTGAAGACACTCCCCTTAGCCAGATGAGTTAATAAGTCCTTTAGGAGGGGGAGGGGGTATCTGTTTTCCTCACTTACAGCGTTGAGGCCCTTATAGTCTACGCAGAGACGAAGAGACCCATCTTTTTTTTCTTTAAATAACACGGGGGCTCCCACAGTAGATTTGGCCCATTCAATGAACCCCCTCGCTAAGTTTTTATTCACATCTCTTCCATCTCGAGTGGGGACATGGCGTACATTCTCGGGCATGGAAGTTTGGCTCCTGGCACCAGTTCGATAGAACAGTCATTGGGTCTGTGAGGGGGTAGGACATCGCATTCATTTTCACTAAATGCCTCTGCAAAGTCCCGATATTCATTGGGGATGAGTGATTCATCTGGAGACGGTGAGGCAGCTATGAGTGCTCGCTCATTAGGTGGCCTAAAGTGTCCCGCAACGTCAGTTGAATCAGTGGGAGGCTCAGGCCCTATAGGTAGTCTCACAGTTCTCATTCCTTTCTCCCACCAGATAAGTGGCTTCCATTTGTCCAACCAGGCTAAGCCTAGAATCACAGTCTCAGTCATTTTTGGGGCCACCAGGAACCGAATAAATTCCCAGTGTGCCCCTATTTCTAGGCGTAAGGGCTCAGTTAATTGTGTGACTAAAGTCCCTCCCATCAGGGAGCCGTCAGCTTGCTCGAACCTCACAGGGTTGGAAAGTTGTTTTGCCCGTATGCCCATTTTCATGGCAAAGGGTAGGCTAATAATGCATCGGGTGCATCCAGAATCAATTAATACATTTAAGTCTATTTGTGCTCCCGACTTAGGGATTGTAAGCTTGGGGGCTAGTGAAAAAGATGGGATTTGTCGACTCACCATCGGGTCGTTCTCCCCTTCGTCGTCGCCGTCAAAGGAGGGTAGAGCGGGGGCGGGTCCACCTGGAGTCCCGGCGTTCTCTTGTGTGGGAGGTGTAATCTGGGTAACAGGTGCTTGCGTGGCCCGGTTGGATTTTTCTCTCATTAGCTGCTGGGCAGGTCTCCTTTTTGTCGCTGGTTCCGGACTGCTCTGCAGTTGGGGGGTAGGGGACTGGACAGTTTGTTGCTCGATGTCCCTTATTTCCGCATCGGAAACACTTTATTGACGCGCTTGCGGGTGGCCCGGTTCTTTCAGTCATCATGGTAGCCGGAGGGTCTCGTGGGGGTGATTGTTGTTCGGATTGCTCTGGTTGCTGCTCAGATTCAGGTGGGGAAGGCTTTTTATAGCGGGCGAGCTGAACATCTAGCTTCACCGTCGTCTGGTACCACTCGTGCAGTCGGTCAGGTACTGCTCGAATAATGCAGGCCTGGGAGAGGTGATCATCTAATCCCTCAATTAAGTGATGGATTAGGGACTGCTCTGGCCACCCCTCTATCCGACCTGCTATCTTGCGAAACTCTCGCACGTACTCCAGGGCAGGCCTGCCGGCTTGTTTTATTTTGTGGATTTGTTCTCTTGCTTTTAAGCCAAGGGATGGGTCCTCAAATCTTTCTTTCAGACCCAGGAGGAAGAGTTGGGGGTCTTCCAATTCTGGGGCTTGCTCATTATATAAATTGTTCAGCCATTCGGATGCGTCTCCCTCTAGGCCAGACGCAATCACATCGACCATAGCCCCTGGGTCTGGGTAGAGATAAGCCCAGCTATTCAAGTGCGAGCATACTTGGTTAAGGAAAAAAATCAGTTTCTCTGGGTCCCCATCGAAGGTTGCTCTGAATGGAGTAATTATATGTTGTTGGGGCCCCCACTGTGGCTGTTGCTGCTGCTGGCCCCATCCTGGTTGCTGGTTTATGCCCAGGGGTTGCACGTTCAGGGGCTGGGGCCAATCTCCTTGTTGTGGCCATCCTCCCTCTAGCTGCTGACCTCCTGGGCCCTGCACCACCCCTATCTGTTGCAAGGTCCCTATCGGCTGTGGTGAGCTCAAAAGTCGTCTGCTCCCTGCCTGCTTCGAATGCCATACTCCCCATTGTTGCAGAGGCCTCAGACATGGATTCCCTCTCTCTTCAGGGCTGGGGTCCCTGATAGAGGAAGACAGGGTCTGAAAGGCTGTCTGATATGAACTGGAGGGGCTGTAGGCTTCTTTTTTCAGGGGTGGGTTTCTGCCTCTCTCCCCTGGGTTTTGAGATATTTCCAGTAACTCACCCAGGCCTTGAGTGGCAGTTTGTCCGTTTGTCCACCGATTTTCATTCCTCTGCCCAAATTCATCTTCCCACAGCATGCTGTCTGTTACCTCCCCCTCTGGGATATTAGCAGCTGCCGGGCTGTATTTAGCAAACTCCCGTTTCATGATAGATTGTCCTCCCCCTGAATTCTTCTCATTCTCACTCCAGCCTCGGAGAAAGAGGTGGGGGTAATGGACCTCCAATTGGTTGAAAAGGGTTTAGTTTCTGGCATGATGTTATGGTTCCACAGGAAAATTGCATTTAATGAGAAACATGAGGCCTTACCTCTGAGAATCCATTTATTGCAAAAATAACCTTGGCACTTACATGGATGGATGCCAGAAACTGAATTTCTCTGGCTGGCCGTCTTTCTTTACTTGCTACACCCCTCCCTTATTTTACAGTCATGAATTACGTCTTCCAATTAGGCTGGAGGCCAAAGATTTACTTCCGTTTCTTTCCCGGGCTTTCCTCCTTCCGTTTCTGCCTTCTGAATTAACTCTAAAAATACCAGACAGTTCTACATATCTTGTCAAAGCAATAATATCCTATATTAACAGCGTTGACACCATTCTTATCAGTCATAATTTTCTCAAAGTTAATTACCTGTAAATAGCCAAACTTTTCATTCACATACACCATCCCAATATTTTTACATTTCATATATTATAAAAAGTGCTATACTACTTGTATATATTATCCTCTTACTGTAGGGCCCCTTTATATCCATAATTTATCTATTTTTTTAACCATATTCAAACAAGTGTTTAATCATATAGTACTCCATCTGGTAGGTCAAATCAAATCTCTTACATCTAACTCTAGCCTTCTTCTTTTGCCAAGTAGCTTTCCAAGTCAGTGTGTTCAGCTTGCCAGGGGATTCTTCCTGTATTTTTGTAAATGTTTTTGGGAATAAGGAAGACAAGTTAGGTAGGATGTGCATTTTTTGTCCCTCAAACTCTAATGATTCTCTTGGCTGCTCTATAATCCATTTTGTTAGATCTTCTTTCCTATCTTCAGGTCCATTTTGAAAGCCTGAAAAATAAAATATCTTTTCCATTTCCATTGTTGTGGCAAAATCTTGCAAGTTTTCTTTTGTTGGTATTAAGCTGTGGTTCTCTTCATTTGTAGCTTCCCTCTTTGGGTCACTGTCCTCTGGTTTATGTTCTGTTACCTTGTTTGTTTGTTTGTTCATTCTTTGTTGTCGTTTTCTGAGAGTTTTTTAATTGTATCTTGTTTGTTCATTCTTTGTTGTCGTTTTCTGAGAGTTTTTTAATTGTAAGTTTAGGTTAAAGAGGTGTTCATTTATGACATCAAAGTTGCTTTTAATCTCATCATGATTTGAGTCCATTGTCATTTGAATCTGTCGCAGCATTGCATATATTTCCTTCTGGAAAATATTTGTCTTTTCTTGGAGTTTTGCTCCTGCAGATCTCTGATGTTCCAGGCTGAGGCCTTCAAAAGGTGATATTAGGTGTGGTTTCCTGCCACTTTTAGATAGGTATGTAACATTCATTTTATCTCCCCCCTCCAGATAGTCTTTCACTAGTACCATAGTCTCTGTAATTAGCCTTGTCAAACCAGCCAATCTTAAAGTCCAAACAACCAAATCTTGTATAGTTCTTATCTTTATATATGGTTTTTATAATCCAGTGCGTTTCCAATTGTCAAAACACCACTAAAAGTAGTATTTTACAACAGTTCTTCAATTCAGGGGTCTTACAATTATCAGCCAGCCAGTGTTGCAGTCCAGAATTTACTTTCCAGTAAATTCCTCCCTAGAAGATTAGCCAAAAGTCAAGTTTTTTCTTTTTCTGCAAACAAATCTTGAGCTTAGAGATCACAGCTTTATAATTGTTTATAATTCCAGAAGGTCAGCAGTTTTTAAAACAAGTATAGTTCTCACTCTGTAGTAGATGGCCCAGTGTATTTTCTTTCCTCTGTTCCCAGCTGTTCTCTATTTAGTTAGAAGTCACTGAGGTTCAAAGGAACAAGTTGTTTTTTGTTTCTGGGCGTCTAGCTAATTTCTGAGTCAATGCAGCTGCTGTTCTATGCTCTAATCCTCCACTAGATGTCAGTAGCTATTCATTTTCCATCTTTTAAAACAAAGAATTATTTTCTTGTAATTTCACCAATACTCTTTCAAATGTGGAATCTTAACAGTTTTCATAATTTTCAGATTTATCCAGACTGTAGTATTATTAACTTCATTTCAATATATTTCTGTCCCCCATAAAAATTAAATCGCCGCTTCCATCTATGGAAGGGTGGGGATGCGGTCCCCTCCCTTCTCACTTTCGGAAGATTTTTTTGCTTCTTGGGGATCTTTTCCAGGAAATCAGTTACAAAATAGAAGAGAGAAGATCGATATTCTCACCCAGTTCCAAGCACGCTGTTCACAGTTGTTTTGGTTAGTGCTTTTGGACTTCGGCTGCCGGTAGCTTGGGCTAGTCACCCAGGTGTAGCTAGCCTTTCTCCTTTTGGTTTGGAGGGCTTCCCCCGGATCAAACGGATCGACCGCCATCATTCCGCGATCATCGGGGGGGGCTCCGCTGCCTCTCCAGGGCAACTTTAGACCCATTTAGGGTCCCCTGGCAGGGTGAAACCAGCCATGGGTGTGGAGCCCCACAATCCCTCAGCCGTGTCACTACAACGCAAGACCAGAAGTAAGAAATTTCTCCTAAGTTCTAGTTTGGTTCTCTCCTTAATTAGTTTCCATCCATTGCTTCCTGTCCTGCCTTCAAGTGCTTTGGAGAATAGCTTGACTCCCTCTTCTTTGTGGTAACCACTGAGATATTGGAACACTGCTATCATGTCACCCCAAGTCCTTCTCTTCATTAAACTAGACATACCCAATTCCAGCAATCATTCTTTATTTGTTTTAGCCTTCAGTCCCCTAATCATTTTTGTTGCTCTTTCTCTGTACTCTTTTTTACATCGTGGTGACCAAAACTGGATGCAGTATTCCAAGTGTGGCCTTACCAAGGTGTTATAAAGTGGTATTAACACTTCACGTGATCTTGATTCTATCACTCTGTTAATGCAGCCTAGCACTGTGTTGGCTTTTTTGGCAGCTGCAGCACACTGCTGACTCATATTTAAGTGATTGTCCACTAGGACTCTCCTTCATGGATTACTGCCTTGTCGTGGCGAAGGGGCTTGCGTAACTCAATGAAGTTATGAGCTATGCCGTGCAGGGCCACCTGTCGTGATTCTGTGCCAGCCTATGTTCCCAACAGCTGAGTCCGGGGAATCTGAGGAGGAGGAGGGAGGCTCTGATGAGTTACAAGACTCACAATCTGATGAAGCGCCTGGCCCCTCCAATCGTGTTCCGGATGAAACTCAGCTGTGTGGGGAGGATGAGTCAGACCTTGAAGATTCACAGCTGGTAGACATTATTGATGCTCGTAGACGCAGGCAATTAACTAGAGCAGGTCAGCAGCAGTCAATATGACAACCCCAGGGGAGGAGGAGAAGGCTTTGAGAAGCCACGCCTTGGGACTGCTTTATAAAAAGGGAAGGTGTGGGCGGTGCTGGTTGCTGAAGGCAACCGTTTGTAAAGAACTTCCAGGGATCATGGTCTGTTCGTTTTACCAGTGAATTTCTTGTTTAACTCCTGCTCTGTTTTGCTTTTGTAACCACTTATCTGTTGGGAAAGTCTTTTGTGTTTTTGTTTTGGAGAAAAACTTATCAGTACTGTTTTTTAAATAAAAAGAGGTTGTTTTTTCCAGCCTACAGTTAAAGAGGGGTTGTTCTTGTGACGCAACAAGGACGGATGTAGGCTGGAAGAGAACACCACCCAAGACGGACAGGTCATAGCAGAGAGTTCTGACAAAATGTGATCCACTGGAGAAGGAAATGGCAACCCACTCCAGTATCTTTGCCATGAAAACCCCATGGACAGTACTAAAAAGCAAAAAGATATGACGCTGGAAGATGAGCCCCTCAGGTTGGAAGGTGTCCAATATGCTACTGGGGAAGAGCAGAGGGCTAGTACTAGTAGTGCCAGAAAGAGTGAAGCGACTGGGCCAAAGCCGAAAGGACGCTCAGCTGTGGATGCATCTGGTGGTGAAAGGAAAGTCCGATGCTGTAAAGATTTTTTCTCCATAGGAACCTGGAATGTAAGATCTATGAATCAAGGCAAACTGGACGTGGTCAAACAAGAGATGACAAGACTGAACATCGACATCTTAGGAATCAGCGAACTAAAATGGACAGGAATGGGTGAATTTAATTCAGAGGACCATCAGGTATACTACTGCGGGGAAGAATCCCTCAGAAGAAATGGAGTCGCCTTCATAGTCAATAAAAGAGTAGGAAAAGCAATACTGGGATACAATCCCCCAAATGACAGAATGATCTCAGTGCGAATCCAAGGCAAGCCATTCAATATCACAGTAGTCCAAGTCTATGCCCCAACCACTGGTGCTGAAGAGGATGAAATTGACCAGTTCTATGAAGCCCTATAGCACATTATAGAATCAACACCAAAAAATGATGTCCTTATCATCATGGGGGATTGGAATGTTAAAGTAGGAAGCCAAAAGATAAACGGAATAACAGGCAAGTTTGGCCTTGGAGTACAAAATGAAGCAGGGCACAGGCTGATAGAATTTTGTCAAGAGAATACGATGGTCATAGCAAACACTCTTTTCCAACAACCCAAGAGACGTCTTTACACATGGACATCACCAGACGGTCAACACAGAAATCAGATTGACCATGTGCTCTGCAGCCAAAGATGGAGAAGCTCTATACAGTCAGTAAAAACAAGACCAGGAGCTGACTGTGGCTCAGATCATGAGCTTCTCGTTGCAAAATTTAGGCTTAAATTGAAGAAAGTAGGGAAAAACACTAGGCCACTCAGTATGAACTAAATCATATCCCTGATGAATATACAGTAGAGGTGACAAATAGATTTAAGGAATTAGATCTGATAGACAGAGTGCCTGAAGAACTATGGACGGAGGTTCGCAACATTGTACAAGAGGTAGCAACTAAAACCATCCCAAAGAAAAAGAAATGCAAGAAAGCAAAATGGCTGTCTGAGGAAGCTTTGCAAATAGCTGAGAAAAGAAGGGAAGCAAAAGGCAAGGGAGAAAGAGAAAGATACACCCAATTGAATGCAGAATTCCAGAGAATAGCTAGAAGAGATAAGAATGCCTTCTTAAATGAACAGTGCAAAGAAATAGAAGAGAACAATAGAATAGGGAGAACCAGAGATCTCTTCAAGAAAATTGGAGATATGAAGGGAACGTTTCATGCAAAGATGGGCATGATAAAGGACCAAAATGGCAGGGACCTAACAGAGGCAGAAGAGATTAAGAAGAGGTGGCAAAACTACACAGAAGAACTATACGAGAACGAGCTTACCGTCCCTGATAACCACGATGGGGTGGTCACTGACCTCGAGCCAGACATCCTAGAATGTGAAGTGAAATGGGCCTTAGGAAAGCTGAGCAACAACAAAGCTAGTGGAGGTGACAGTATTCCAGCTGAGCTATTCAAAATCTTAAAAGACGATGCAGTAAAAGTGCTACACTCAATTTGCCAGCAAATTTGGAAAACTCAACAGTGGCCACAGGATTGGAAAAGGTCAGTTTACATTCCAATTCCAAAGAAAGGCAATGCCAAAGAATGTTCAAACTATTGCACCATTGCACTCATTTCACATGCAAGTAAAATTATGCTTAAAATCTTACAAGCTAGACTCCAGCAGTATGTGGATCGAGAACTTCCAGAAGTACAGGCAGGATTTCGAAGAGGCAGAGGAACTAGAGATCAAATTGCCAACATACGCTGGATCATGGAGAAAGCTAGGGAGTTCCAGAAAAACATCTACTTCTGCTTCATTGACTATGCTAAAACCTTTGATTGTGTGGATCACAACATATTGTGGCAAGTTCTTAAAGAGATGGGAGTACCAGACCATCTTATTTGTCTCTTGAGAAACCTATATGAGGGTCAAGAAGCAACAGTGAGAACTGGACACGGAACCACTGATTGGTTCAAAATTGGGAAAGGAGTCCGGCAAGGCTGTATTCTGTCACCCTGCCTATTTAACTTATATGCAGAGCACATCATGAGAAAGGCAGGGCTAGATGAATCAAAAGTTGGAATTAAGATTGCCGGGAGAAATATCAACAACCTAAGATATGCAGATGATACCACTCTAATGGCAGAAAGTGAAGAGGAACTAAAGAGCCTCTTGATGCGGGTGAAGAAGGAGAGTGCAAAGTTGGCTTGAAACTCAACATTAAGAAAATCAAGATCATGGCATCCGGCCCTCTCAATTCCTGGCAAATAGATGGGGAAGAAATGGAGGTAGTGACAGATTTTATCTTCCTGGGCTCCAAGATCACCACAGATGAGGACTGCAGCCAAGAAATTAAAAGACGCTTGCTCCTGGGGAGGAAAGCTATGGCAAATTTAGACAGCATACTAAAAAGCAGAGACATCACCCTGCCAACAAAAGTACGTATAGTCAAGGCCATGGTTTTTCCAGTTGCAATGTATGGCTGTGAAAGTTGGACCATAAGAAAGGCTGAGCGCAAAAGAATTGAGGCCTTTGAACTATGGTGCTGGAGAAGACTCCTGTGAGTCCCTTGGACTGCAAGGTGATCAAACCGGTCAGTCCTAGAGGAGATCAACCCTGACTGCTCCTTAGAAGGCCAGATCCTGAAGTTGAAACTCAAGTACTTTGGCCACCTAATGAGAAGAAAGGACTCACTGGAGAAGAGCCTAATGCTGGGAAAGATTGAGGGCAGTAGAAGAAGGGGACGACAAAGAATGAAGTGGCTGGATGGAGTCACTGAAGCAGTAGGCGTGAGCTTAAATGAACTCCAGAAGATGGTAGAGGACAGGAAGGCCTGGAAGAACGTTGTCCATGGGTCGCGATGGGTCGGACACGACTTCGCAACTAACAACAACAACAACAACCACTAGGACTCCGATATCCCTCTGACAGTTATCTCTATTGAGCAAGATACCACCTTATACTGTACTTGTGCATTTGGTTTTTCTTGCCTAAATGTAGAACCTTACTTTTTTCACCATTGAATTTCATTTTGTTAGATAGTGCCCAATATTCAAGCTTGTCAAGATCCTCCTGTATCTTAAGCCTATCTTCTGCAGTGTTGGCAATTCTTGTCATCTTTTTTCCCCTCTTCCTTTGTCTTTTTTATTTTTCTTATGAATGTTTTTAAAACAGTCATTTGTTCCTTTCTTTCAAAGTGAATCAACAACTGTGGCATTCGCATTCCCCTCTAGGCATTGTTTCACAATGTGCTGTGTGTAGTTGTTCCATCTTCTCATCTATTGATTCTTCTGAGGTACGTATGACAGACAGTTCTTGGAAAATAGCTTACATTTTTCTTGTTGTCATTTATCTAATTTTTCTACCTTTTTGGTAAAGGGAAGAAATGCTAGTTTTGACAAATATTGTCAACTTACTGTAAGCAATGGTTATGTCATTGGCACATATACTCTTTAAGTACACTGCTTGGAAGAAAAGGTCAACAACTGAATCCAGAATCTGCTGCATTTGCAGGCCTAAGGAAGTCATAGTTATTGCTTAGTAGACGTTGTTGCCTTCCAGTAATGAGGCTGTGGACTGATCTACCAGCTCAGTTTGTGGTGAGGTAGAAGCTTGTTCTGAAATTATTTGAACTCCTTTATTTCTAAGGAAGAAAATATTATTATTGCTTCTGTAAGTAGTGGGTTTATGACTGATCTGTGCCATCTCAGTGGAGGGTTTGATAATCTTGTTCTTAGTATTAGGGTAGATATTGTGCATACATTGACATGGACTTTAGAAGTGTCATTAATTTGAAGTGATGAGATAGGTCTTGATGATGGACTGTTGTGGTAAGTTGGCATGTTGTTGGGGGTTCAACATTATTAGGTTGAATTTTGTGCATATTGGATCTGGTTTTCTGCAGTGTGGCAGTGGAAAATGACTTCATTGAAAAATGCAAGGGTTTGGGGTTGGATGCCAGTTACACAGACCACTTTATGGTTTAACACGAAATCATCAGACAACACAAGAACTGAATATGGATGTCATCTAAAGACAGTCTATTGAGGATGAGGGACTAGTTTGGGGTTTTTTTTGGAATATGCTTTCACTACAGGCATGATTTATCTCATTCTTTCTATGTAAAAACTGTTGTTTTAATATGATTTTGGCCTACATGATTGTGGCATCTGTTAGAGGTAGCATTGTTACTGTCACATGGTGATTCTTCCAAGTTGAATTCTTTATTATTTCATAACTATAGACAAAATCTTGCCAGACTGAGCACTCGTCTGTCTGCTTCTACAATATACTTCGAATTATTAGGGAGGGGCGGTCTTTACTCTCTTTATCTCAGGTAATATCTGGACTGAGCTGCTTCTTACTTCTCTGGAATGCAGCCCCCTTCCTGGGAATCCACCTCCTTACTACATTCCATCACAGTTATGTCTAGTTGATATTTCTTACTATTAGCATATTATTATTTTAATTTGTACTTTATTTATTTACACCACTGTATACAGTAATATGGGCAAGCAGAGACTGCCTTTGGTAGAATTGTAAAATCTTCTGTTTTCCCCTTAAAAAGTATCTACCTCCGCTTGAAAATAAAGTTACTGTTCTATTATATGTATGATCTCAATGAGGAATATAGGACAGTACTTGGGGGAGGGGGCAGGTCATCAGCACATTCACACAACCTATTCACTTTCCTCTCTATAAATGCTTACTGTGTAAGTGCTTTGAATCCTGAATTACTGCTTCAGTCTTGGGAAATTGAAGATAAAGTGTGGACTAAGCTTTAGCATGTATAAAAGGGTAGCTTTCCTTAAAAATAGCTATAAAAGCCGGTACAAAAACCATAAGTGAGTGCACAGATGTCCATTAAAAGAATGACTATTCCAATAAACATCTGCTTTTTTTCATAAAAGTATAGGATTTGGCTCACTATATATCTTAATATTTTTTCTTGATATTATTCCTCTATTTTCCTTGCTTTCTTTGTTTTTCTTTTTTATAAAAAAAATAAAGTTGATCGCTGTTGACCACTGAGTCTAACCTAGTATTATAATTTCTATGGATGTATATTCAAAACTGTAAAATTATTTTTGAATTTTAACACAACTTCACTTTGGTGAAAGGAGAGAAGATGTCATGTGGGAAGACCAGGGCCATATGTCACATGTTAAGTTCCAATTAAAATGATTTATTGCTCATGCCAATGCAGAGGAATGTATTCTCAACTAACAGCACAACCTTTGGCACTAGATAAGAGTGAATTCAATTCAAGGGGGGTTAGATGGAATTCAAAAGGGGTTGGACGTAGTCTGCTTGTGGCAATGTAGAGACTCTAGGCTGATCCCTCTTTTGACTCTGCTCCCAGGCTCTGCCACTCCTTCTCCTACATCAGATATTTAGGGAATTGTAGCTACCTTGTCATTGTCCTGCTTCCTCTCTCCTTTGACAGCAAGGGCAAGAAGTACCCACATTGCTATGGAGCTGTGAATAATCACATTTTTAAAAAATTTAAAAACTGAAATCCTGCATTACAC
Organism: Azemiops feae; assembly: GCA_023970755.1. Classification (NCBI taxonomy): domain Eukaryota; kingdom Metazoa; phylum Chordata; class Lepidosauria; order Squamata; family Viperidae; genus Azemiops; species Azemiops feae. The sequence continues at coordinate 313,214 of JALGBA010004248.1, forward strand.
AGATGTGAATACATTTATTTGCTTTTAAAAACATAAAGGAATCTGAAATGATACATATGACCTTCTACTTTTATTGTAACTGCAGCATGATCCATGTGGCATATGTGCTTTTGTTGTTACATAGATGATAAATATGTATATAACCTTCCAAACTCTTCTTCTTGTTTAATACATTAAACTGTTAATGTACAGCCCGTGATTACATTACACACAGAAAAAACAATGAACGGTATTAATTAACATGAGACCACAGAGCAGCAATTGTGTATTAAAAAAGGTTAGCAGAGCAGGGTCTCAGAAATGAAAGGTATTCTAATTTCCATATAATAGAGAGAAAAAAATCCTGTTAACCTTTAGACATGGGGAAATGGAGCTAATCACAGCACTAAAACTGAAAAGATAGCAGACTTGGAATGCATGCATACTGTATGTGTTAAAGTATTACTTCAGTCTGAAAGAGCAAAGTGCAGGTTTATATTCTTAAAAAAAAAGACTGTTTATTCTTGCTGTTGCATGCTTTTGATCCACAGTTGTCCATGATTCTCTTTAAAGTTAAAAAAGAAGATTTGTATGTCAAAGCCAGAAAAAAGTTAGATTATAAATAACAAAAATATGAGAGTTCAATTGTAGGATGTAAATCCTTAAGTAACATAGTAAAAAGAATAATGTAATCTGAATGTCTGGAAACTTATATGTCTGGATACTTATACCTTAGCCTGCTTAACTTTGATGGACTGTTCAAAACAAGTCATTACCTTTTAGTAATCTCTTTTTATAGCTAAGTGGCATGGTCGTAAAGTGTGATGTCACATGTCCCCATTGCACACAGACAGCAATTCCAGCTGTCTGCTTGCCAGCATAAAGTAAGGACTGCAGTTGGTTAAGTCAGGACCTCACATGTTCACGACTTCTTACTTCCTGCTGGCTTCTCCATTGACTTTGTGGGAAGCTGGCAGGGAATGTTGGAAACTGTGAACACATGATCATGGCTTGCTGCAACATCATAATCACAGACTAGACATTGAGCACCACATCACGATCACCTGAATGCAAGAGCACTACAAGAACAAGTCGTAAGTACCATTTGTTCAAAGCTGTTGCAATTTTGAACAGTCACTGAACAAATGGTTGTAACCTGAGGACTACCTTTAATAAAAAGCAGAATCTGTTGCAAATAGAAGCACAAAGATGTCAGTGCATAGTCAGAGGGTTAATGTATTAACAGAACTGTGTGTTTCTGAATACAATTCAAATTTGCAGCCTTTACATAACTCAGAGCCCAAGTATTAAGGGAATCCCATTACCAGATGCATTCTGCCTATCCAGTATAGATGGCTAAATAATACTTGCTGAAGATCATGTCCTGTATCAGGAGGCCTAGGCATATTTGGTAGAGGGGCTCCTTTTCTGAGGAACTGCTTTCCCCCAAGCTAATAAAATTTCCCAGGCCCATGATACTTCTTGTAAAAAATTAGCTGTTCATTATTTTATTAATATGTTTACACTGCCCAATATCTAGTTCATAGATTAACACAAGAGAAAAATCAAACCGTAATTTTCAGTCCTAATCTGGAGAGAAATACCATCATTTGTTAACTTCTGTTGTGAGCAGATTATCGCTTTTGTGAAAGTAGAAGTCACTCATTGTGTAAGAAAGAAGAGCTTCATAGAGTTTCTGAGTACAGAACTCATTCATATGTTTCACAAAGACTTTTCAGAATACCTCAGATGCAATTTAATTAATTAATTAGTTAAATGACCGTGGGCACTTAATGTGTATGTGTGTGTGTGTGTGTGTATAACTGTCCAATTTGAACACATAGCAGTACCTCCTCATCAGACTGTAAAGATCAATTCTAAGGTACAACATGGTTCTGTCTGAGCACCTAACTGCATCTAGCAAATCTGAGTGGCTGTTCTGCATCCTCTGTACAGCATGTGAAGCAGATTTATTTTAGCTAAAGCTGTGAAAAAAGTTTTTTGGCATCCACATGGAATGGGATGTACTGTGAAGCATTGTGTCATCTCTAGACCCATCATTGTTAAGAGGCAGAAAGATTTCCAGGGTCCAGTCTCCAAAATTAGACTTTGTTAAGTTGCTCAAGAAGTGTCCATTAACTCTCTTTCATAGTATGCTACATTATGTAGCAGGATTTATTCGCTACATGCTCATACTCTGTTCTCTGACAGCAACTTAAATTCCACTGCAATTACCTTTTTATAGTACAATGGTATCTTGACACTCAACTGCTTTGAAACTCATCGAATTTGGTAATCAATGCATTTTGATGCAAAATTTTTGTCCTGGTACTCATCATTTGTTTGGTACTAAACACACAAGCTAGAACTTGTCATTTTCGACTACCTTGTGACTCACTACATTATTCCTTATGGGAGAATTCATTGTTTTGTACTCATTGTTTTTGGTATTCAATGCGCCTCCTAGAACCAATTAATGATGAGTACTGAGATATCTTTGTATAGAATTACTTCTACCTTATGTAATTTAGGTCTGAAGTTCACCTTCTTTGGGAAGATGCATTTGTTTAAAACTTTTATAGGAGATATAAATTTAGATTAAAAGTAAGAGCTCTTTAATTTTAATTTTTAGTTTAATTCTTTTCTTTCCTCTCTGCATTTGACTCAGCCCACTAAAACATATTACATACATAAAACATATTATCAATTTAACTTTAGCAGCACTGCTTACTAAACCTGATTCCTGTTGAGTGCTTTCAGAATAGAACACACCAAAGTTATTGCTATGCCTGGGACTTCCAAGGAAGAAATTGTGAACTAGAGATGGCTCCATTAAAAGTAGAGCCAACAACCACAGCGGAATGAAGAGACAGCAAGTAGACTGGTTCTTTGTAATTCTCCTCTCCCTCCCCCCCCTTAATTCTTTGTAATTAAGGCTTTGTTGATTGATAAGAAATGGGATATGGGAAAAAGATTTTTATTGCATTTTAAGAAAAGTTAGGTTACTATACTTTTTGTTATGAAAGGGAAAATCATTTCTTTGTATATATCTATTTTCTTTTTCTTTAGTGTATTTTATTTTTTCTTTCTATTTTTTCTATTGTTTTCTTTTATGCATGTTCTATTTTTCTTCTTATTCTTTTATTTTCCTAATTTGTAAAAGTTTTTAATTTTTTTAATTGTAATTTTTAATAAACTTACTATTTAAAAAATGATTGCTATGTCTGGTAGCAGCACAGGCATGTGCTGGGTCCTGTACAGTTATGTATGAATGTTATAACCTATAAAATGTAAAAAGATGTAGGAAGTCTCATGTCCAACATACAGGAATTAAACTGTATGTTGGACATTGGAACTTGTCTAGAAACCAACTAGAAGCATGGTTTCAGAGTCTGATTATCTTCCAGATACTTTCCATTCTGGAATAACTAATAGCCTCAACTTCAACCTCAACTTACAACCACAATTGACACCAGAATCTTATTGATCTCATTGATCAAAGCAGTCATAAAGCAAGATGTCATGTGACTGCTTTGCTCAATTACCACAATCCTGGCACTCCTGGTTATGATCGTTAAACACATGGAGTCTCGAATAAGGGAAAATGCCAAAGCAGAGAGGTAGTGTAATAAAGTGAAGAGCGCAGGGTGTCGCAGGAGTGGGGAGGCTCAGTGCAGATGCGTGAGAGTCTCTCCACTCTGGGGCTGAAATTTCTCCCTGCTGAATTCCAAGTAGAAACCATTGACTTTCTGGGAAAGTTAGCAGAGAAGATTGCATGATCACATGATTGTGGGGCACTTGACAATTGGTTATAAGTACAAATGGGTTGCCAAGTGGAATTAGTAAAATCCTGATTAGTTAGTGTGTAAGTAGGGGTAGGTAGTTATTATATTTATAAAAGAAATAATAAAACTTTCTATACAATAAAAAATAATCTTTATAAGGTTGTGATGCTACTTTTCTTGCACTCAGAGTGGTTGCCAGGTAGTAAGATTGCAATTTCTAATACATGTTAATTGAATTTATTATAGCAGTCCTTCTTTCTGGCAGTGTTGCAGTAGGTCCCATCAATGTTTCTGTTCTTATAGGACTTATTGATACAACCATAAAAGTCCGAGAACATTTTCCTTTTCCACAAAATTAAAAAAAAATTGGTTTGGCCATGATTTAGTTAAAGAGAATACAGAAATGGAGTTTAGACCAGGTTTTGACATACTTGACATTCCTGTTCACTTTTAAAACAACAAATACTTTTGAAACCAGAATGTTCTCTCTAGCTTTTACATTTAAGAGAATTCATTTTGCTGGAATAACTAGAATAAAACAATGGAAATAAAAATGGCGGTATGGAAATTAAACATAATACTTACAGAGAGTACAAACGTCCTTCACATACATATACAGACTGCATCCTATTTATGAGATAATTATGGGGCTGTGCTTGTTAGCCCCTTCCAGCATACTTTCTGGCCTTGCACTTCTGCTTATGATATTTTGAACAGGTACACCTGTTGGATGTCTTTAAATTCATCTTTAAATTTGGGAGAGGGCGGGAACCTGAATCACATAGGATTTCTCTCTTACATTGAGGTATTCTATATGTGCTTATTTACATGACGCACTTGCCAGGTATGAGAGGGGAGAATTAAAACTGGCACAGTCTATGGTTAGCTCCTTGCAATATTTCTTCCAGTATGAATGATCATATTGTATTTGCCTAAACATTCAGGATACATTTCTGAGAGTGAATAGCAATAATGTGTCAAAAGGAAAAGAAAGAAAGAAAGAAAGAAAGAAAGAAAGAAAGAAAGAAAGAAAGAAAGAAAGAAAGAAAGAAAGAAAGAAAGAAAGAAAGAAAGAAAGAAAGAAAGAAAGAAAGAAAGAAAGAATCCGGCATATCCTTATCCTACTTAGAAAAAAAATGTGTCCCTTATTGGGGTACTTAGATTTAAAATTACCTTTCCAGTTACTGCCGATACCTGTATTGTCTATATACCTTACAAGTTATGAGACACTATTGATGTTCTATATAATTTTTTTTTATATTCTTTAGGTATTGTGACATGAGTATTCTGCTTTTGAGAGGTGATTGATTGAAAACTCAAGGAAAGTGTAATTTACTATTAATAATCATAAAAGACAGACAGCAGCTCAAATACATAATATTTCTTCTGTAGATATAATGGAGTGATAAATACTGCTAAATTATAGAATCCGACCATCAGTTTTAGTGGCAATCAAGAATCTGTGTTTATGTGTCTAGGTAATTATTTGAATGAATTTTAATAGCTTGATCCATTTTCTGTTTCCTTGTGTTTGAAAAATAAACACTTCCTGATTAAAAAAGATTATGCCATCTTAGAAGAAATACTTTCTTTCCTATAGATTGATGCTTTTTATAAGGTAATAAGCTACTTAACTTTTTATTTAGTCCAAACTTTAAACTTCTATCTATGTTTTTAGTGATGATTTAAAAAAAAATAATCAGTGAAATTCCTGGAAATTTTGGTACAGAATTATTTGAACAAAATATTTAAATTCTTTTGTAATTCTTAACTTATGTGTAACAAGTTGATTCATGGTTTAGTTTTATATTATGTCCTTGCAAACTGAACTTTGCCAGTCACAAATGAAAATTTTTGAATAATATTTAAATGCACAATAAAATAAAAAATAATAAAAGCAACAATCTTAGTTGTTAAAAGTACCTATGCAATATGCACACATAAAACAACTTTAAAAATAGTAAGAGACTTGAGTGAACAAGAGAGGGGGGGAGGGAGCAAGGGGGAGAGAGAGTTATTAAATCTTTATGCGCTCATCTTCCCCTCGAAGACAACTCTGGAAGGCTTACCAATAACAAAAAGATAAATATGTAAGTAATTAAAATACTAAAACTATGCAAATAAAATTATATCCCAGAATACAATAGTTACATAAACTAGCATTCAATAAACTCATGAAAATGGTATATAAATCTGTTTAAAAAGTTGTTGGCATCTTTAACTTCACTGTAATAATTTCTATAAACTCTAAGATACTAGTTTGATATAATGCATATATCCTTCACATGAGTACACTTAATTGCACATGTGGCAGAATATATCTAAGGTATCAAAACTTTCATGGAATGCTTATGTCAACTTTAAAAATGAGCATGGCTGCAGCCATCTTCCTTATTCATTTTCAGTTGATGCATTGAAAGGAGGGAGGGGGGATTGCCAGGTGCTTCGCTAGTCTAAATAAACTTTTGTCCCGTGGGAACCAAGGTCATCGGCTGCTCCTGAGGCTGCAGGCTGGGCGTTTTGTGAAAAGCCCGCCAAGAAGATGTATTGGGGAACGTAGTTGTTTGCATAGCTTTAGGGGTGGGATTACTTAACTTTGTATTGGGGAATTGTTACGTGTGTCTTCAGACTTGGTTTCACTTTTGACGTGCCGATACTTTGTAACTAATAAACATGTTCTTTGAGGAATTTCCAAGCCTCAGAGTTCTGCTTTATTTGTCTCTGTCAGTTGGAACCATGACAGCTTACACTTCAAAAGAATATTGTTATTACAAGTATGGGTATTGGCAGCCCACAGGAAAAGAGTTAATGTCTTCCTAAGTAATACTGATGGAACACAAGCAAATTATACCTGTCAAAAAAATCTTATCTATTCCCTGTGACATAGATTGAGGGTGTGAGATGTGTGCTCTGAATGCTATAATGCATCCAGTATGCAAAGATTCACATTAAAATAATTTTAAAATTGTAGAGCATTCATCCACATACCTAGATAATAATAACAAATCTTATTAAAATTACTGAAGAATGGTTAATTCTTCACAATTATTATCAAGACTGTAAAGTTGAATATAATTTTTGCCAGAATTCTTGCACATTCACAAAAAAAAAAAAAGTGCATTCACCACTTCATGTCTCGGAAGAATAACATGTGGAAAGGGATGTGTGCATGTGTGTGCGTGCACACATGCAGTTTTAGAGAGGACACATCTTTTAAAAATTATTTTATTTATTGGCATGTAACTTGGCATCAACCTTGTTTGATGAAAACAATTATGCATTTCTGGTTTGAAGTGGATAGCTGTGTTTGACCATAGTGAGGTCACTGTCAAAGTGCATTTTCTAGAGTGTCCATTTGGAAAATTTACTTTCCATGGGATATGCCTGTTTTTGCACTTAGTAGTTTTTCCCATATGGAGCACATTATACTTTGTACTGGCTTTAATGGGTTTCCAGATGTAAGCTGTTAGCATAAGCCTATAAATCTTGAAATGGTTTGAGATTAGCAACTATAGAGACCACCTCTGTCACCGTAGCACTTTAGTTCAAAATGTACAGTTAGGAGCTTGCTTGCAAGGTAGTCTAACGTTGTATTTATGTATTCATTCATGAGATGATCCCCAGGTGTTGAAAACACACACCTTGTATAGCTGACATAGAATGAAGGTCCCAACTGTCAGATATTCATTAACTAATACAATCACTCTGTGAATACCCACAACATAGGAAACTGCCTGATGCCTAAACTCGTTTAGCCTAATGTTAACTTCTTATTAGCAGCTTTTCCAGGAAAATAGGTAAATACATGCCAGTTGCCAAGCACCCAGATTTTGACTGTGTGACTGTGGGGAAATGCTGCAATGGTCATAAGTACGAGGACGAGTCATAAGTCACTTTTTTCAGATTTTGACCCATCGCTAAATGAATAGTTGTAAGTTGAGGACTAGCTGTACATGGATAGAAATTGAGAATGTGTCCCTAATTCCTGACAGTTGAGTAATGCTTGGTATTTTCCTGGGGGGGGGGGAGACAAACCATATTTGGGTTATATCACTTTGGATAATAGATCCCAACTTTATGTATCTGTGGGTAGTGGAGAAATAGTATCCCACTATGAAGTTTCTTTCTTACATGTAAAAGTAGTTCAGATTTTGAATTCAATATTATTTCTAATCTCCTTTTCTATTTTTCAATCTGTTTTGTTCTGTTACCATCTCTCAAAAACTTTTCAAAAATTTTGCTAACAATTCTCAAATAGTTAATAGTGTGAATTGGAGTTCACACTAAACAAAATTTGGAAGTTCATACAATTTTTCTTCAGTTATTTTAATTATAAGTTATTTTTTCTTATCTTATTATATCCTGAGTATAATGCTTAATGGATTAATGGGATAATTATGATTTTGTTATTACACTATTAACATATATCAATCCCATAATTTAACTAATACAAATAAATATATCTTGATAAGTTATATATATTTTTGTTTAGATGATGTGAGATACCATTATGCATCACTTTCTGTAATTTTTGGTAAGATTGCTGTAAAATTATTTGTTTTATTGCACATTCTGGATCTCTAAGGAAAAATGATAATTGCAAACAAAAAGATAAAAAAACGTCAGATTTTGGTAATCCTAATACAGCAAACAAGAATAGTATAGTCAGTTCCGACAGTCATGATTCCGACAGATGAAACTCTTCAAAGAACTTTGAGGCATTGTTTACCTTAAAGAATCTTTATTCAAGCAGCATAGCTTCGGTATGTACATAGTCGAAGCCAAAATCTGACTTCCCCTCCCTTCAGCAGATAGATCAAAGCACAATTCCCTCCTACAACTAACAGTCATAAATCACATTCTCCAATTAGTTTGAAATGCTAGCTTTCCGCCCAGTTCTTTATCCCGCCATGCCTTATCATCTCTTATTACAATATTGTATGTCTAACTCCCACACATTCCTCCCCCTCCCCCAGTATCATCTAATTCTAAGAGTAAAGCATAAGAAAGAAAAAGGCTGCGTCTCCATATGTTGTCAAAGCAAGAACATCCAATGTTAGCAGCATTGACATCCAAATTAATTTGTGAGGAAATAAGATACTGATTTTTGTAAAGTTAATTAAGAATAGCGTAGAAGATAAATATTTTTAGGATCAAATCTTGGTCAGTTATTGGGATAAGAGGTTTAGTCTTCTGAGCTTTTGGACTCATGCTGGAGCCCAGACTCAGAGAACATTCTACCAGAATGTGTGCATTGGGCTATTCTATGCATAGTATTTATGTGATGCCTGGTTGTGTGGCTTTTTAGTTGTTGATTGGGATGTTGAATATTTTTAGTTCAGAATCTTTGTAGCTCAGGGTTGAACTGCGTGATCCTTGGTGCTCTCTGAGCTTGTCTATTCTGGCAGACATTTCATTACCAAACTAGGTAATATCATCAGTGCTAAAAAGGACTGGGGTTTGTTCTTACAAGAATAACTATTAATATGTTGGTCAATGTGTCAGTTCACAAATAATATAATTCCCTCATTTGGGTCTCTTTTTCTCAAATACCTTGCTTAGTTTTCCTTAGAACTACAGGACAGCTTGTTTAGATGATAAATGTGTTTTTACCGATAATTGGTTGTTTAAATATGGACTTTTTTCGTGGAATAAACTGATATATTTCCTATTTTGAAGCATTGGCCTATATAATTTGTATTTATCTTTCACTTTGCCAAAGGCAAGAAGGTTAGAAGTTTCTGATTCTGATTAACAGCAAACCCAGTTCATCATTTTGCAATCAAGTATGTGCCAATTAGAATTAGATTTCTAATATATTTCTCCTTTGGAACGCTAGCTTGCCCTCAAACTACAATTTGTAGGAAAAATAGTCCCCCACCTTTAAATAAAAATCTTTATGATCTTCTCTTAGCTGGACATATAAGTATGTACTCTCCTGCCCTCATGCACAAAGATGGGAAGGAATGTAAGAAAAGAAGGAATTAAATTTAGAGTAAACTATCTAAATTCCCTGTTTTGAAAATAACATAAATAGACACCTTATAAAGGACATGAAAATATTTTGTACTACATGTACAAATGTATTCTGGCCTTTGTCATACAGTTGCATTCTGTCAGAATCAATATTTTGTAGATGAGTAAACAGGAATGAATTATTTGAAGATGATGGTTGAAAGTGTTGACTTCCAGGTGTTCAGTATTTTAACTTTCAGCGCTAGCCAATATGGTAATGGGTAAGGATTATAGAAGCTGTAGTGCAAGTTCTGAGATGTTCAGTCTCCAGACTGAATATCAATATTTTTGTTGCTTCTGGAGGCCTCACTTCCTCTAAATAATTGGTGAGTAAGAAAAGGCACTGGAACATTTTGTCCTACATACATTTTGATTTGCTTTGTGCTGGAATGTTGACATTTGTTGTAAATACATACTTTTCTGTGGTTTTATCATTTTGAAGAACATTCCTGGCCAGTATAGAAAGACATTTAAAGGTTCTCCTAGTTGAATTTCCTATTAGTCAGATTTCTGGGCATCCTGGAAGTACCTTTAGACTGAATCATACATTTTTATACATTGAGGAAGAGATATAAAAATGCACCTTTCCCCAGAGGGCTTTTTGAAAATTGAACAATATTTTGAACAATACATGTTCCCAACTTGGTTTCTATAATAAAATTAGAAACAAGGATCACCGAGACTAGAAATTTATTCAAACTGAGCTTTCGTTAGCACCTGCTGACGTTGTCAGAGTGTAAACCAGGAATGGGAGGCATGTTCTTATAGTCTCTGTGAGGCTAACAGTTTAGCTAACGAGCGCGTTACAGGCCTATTCGGCCCCTGCCCTCCCGCAATCAGTTGCATTGATCTTATTTCCATCAGGCTGGCTGCCGTCTGTCTAAGTTTTGGCGCTCTGCCTCTCTCCACTCGCTCCGCTTGTCGGGAGCGTTCGTCTTGCCACACACTGTCATCTCGCTGCTCGAATGGCTCTTCCACCTGTGGTGCTGTCATTTTGGCTGATTGTTGCGCTGGTATCGCTGTCCCCGTTGATCAAGCGCCCCCTCCTGATGCTCCTGGGTCCGATCTGCCTCCTCGTCACCTCCTGCTACGTTGATATATCAGTCAATGGGAGGTTATGATCCTCCGCTTTCCTGCTCACACCAGGGGGTCCGGTCTGCCTCTTCGTCACCTCCTGCCACGCTGATGTAACAGCTGATGGAAAGTTGCGATCCTCTGCCTCCCTGCTCGCGCCGGGGGAAGTGATCGCCGGTTCACCTATTCCGTCTTCCTGCATGCCAATACATGCTGGCGCAGTGTCTGGTAGGCTGGCAATAACTCAATATGCCGGTTAATGGAATATTGATTGGATAACCAAGCCTCTTTTAACGAACGCTCCCGACGAGCAGAGCAAGTGGAGAGAGGCAGAGCGCCAAAACTTAGACAGACGGCAGCCAGCCCGACGGAAATAAGATCAATGCAACTGATTGCGGAAGGGCGGGGGCCAAATAGGCCCGTAATGCGTTTGTTAGCTAAACTGTTAGCCTCACAGAGACTATAAGAACGTGCCTCCCATTCCTGGTTTACACTCTTGACGACGTCAGCAGGCGCTGACGAAAGCTCAGTGTTAATCAATTTCTAGTCTTGGTGATCCTTGTTTCTAGTTTTATTATGAATATACGCGAGACTCACATTTTTTAGGACAATTTTAAGCATACTTTTCTGTCTGATTTGTATTTTTTTGAAATTTAGATAACATCCTGGGATCTATTAATGATCAGTGTGATATGATCTGCCAAAAGTGTGATTAAATTCGTAAAAATGTAATAACTTTAACTTCATGTGAATCTTAATTATATTTTATTTATTATTAGTTTTACTTATTTAATATATTTTAATATAGGAGGAGGTTATGTAAATGATACAGCTGAACTTCTATAAATATAGGAGCTATTTATTATACTAAGCATTATAATGGATGTTTGGGTGCTGGCAATAATTCCTCTGATGTCAATGAAGAAATGATATCCAGCTGTTTCTGGAAAGTGTATCAATTGATGTGCTGCAGGATGGGACATGTGACAGTTCATCTTCCATGGCATTGAAAGCACTCAAACCATATACTTGGAAATTTTAGTACAAAGGTTGAAAAGATGATCCCTCTCTCATTTGGAATTTCTTTCAAGATATGGTATTTAGTCTATTTTGTTCAGTAAATAACTGTATGCTGATATTTAGGTAAGAGAATACAGCCATACTAATTCTCTTGGATTGTTCAGTGGCTTTTGATACCATCAGCCATGATGGAGTCTATATTTTCTGATAAAGTTGGACCTTAGGAGCACTGTTTTGCTGTGATTCTGATCTTTCCTGGTGAAATGTATTGCTTTGTTATTTATCTGTAGTTTTCTTCAGGATTCTACCTTTTTATGTATGCTGTTTAGCATGTACATGAAACTACTAGAATGGGACATTCAGAATTTCCTAGCCTAAAATCCCGGTGGCTTCATGTAAATGTTAAACAGAGTAGGTATTATCTCTTAATTCTTTGGAAGCAATAAGTGTTTCATACACTTGATAGTAATCTATACAAGTAATCTATTCAAGCAAATTGAAATTAAATCTAGACAAATTTCAGTTACTGTTTGTAAAGAAAGGGGGAGGCTAGTCTGGGATTGCGATGAAGTAAGTTCTGGATGGGATTTCATTCCATCCAAAAGGCAAGGTTTGCACTTTGGGGTAGCTCCTTGATTTCCACCTGTCACTGGATTTTTGAGTAATAGCTATGATGAGATGTTTGTAATCCTGTCTGCTTTTAAGATTGTGAATTATCAAAATGATTTGAGATTGTCAGTCTCAGAGACCATCTCCATCACATGAAATTGTTTTGTGTTTGCTTCCAAAATATGCATTTTAATACAAATCTATTACTAAAAGTCATATAAACATAAATGCAAATCAATATTCACATTCTCTTTGGAAACATTTTATTTCTCTAATGGCAGCGGCTGCTTCATAATACTATTTCCCTATTTTGATTACACTACTATGTAACCCAGTTGGTTTTCCTGAACCATATGATCCACAAATGTCTGTGATGATTTATTGTCTTATGTAATATCAGTGATACAATTTAGCAAGCCAGTATTGAAAAACAAATGGCTATAAATTAAGACAGTAGGAAGATGGTACAACTCTGGAACAACACAAATAATTTTTATTTATTTTTTTGAAAAAATATTGTAACTTTCTACTTCCAACAAAAGAAAATCCAGCAGGTTCAGTTGTCTGCCTCTTGCAGGCCTATATAATGAAGTAGAGTCTTTTTCATTAGTGAAAATATAAATGTATTGTAATACTGAGGAATAATATATTTTATGTAATTTCATAATTTGAGAAATATGTTAAAGTTGATCCCACTTTTAAATGGACTAACTTTAATGTTATAGGAGAAGGTGTGAGAAACAAGGCTCATTCAAATTGTTGGAAATAACAAAGTGTTTTATTAGAGCTTTTGCAAAAGCTGGCGGATCTCCAAGCAAACAAGCAAGAGACAGAGACCACACCGGTTACAGATCTCAGCATATTTTATACATCCCTATCACCGGCCGATTATCCATCCTTCCCAGGCCCAATTGATGGGCCCAGGTCAGTCACATACTAATAAGTCCGCCTATAATGTGCCATCATACCTAAATGCTTAAGATTAGTTAAGCTCTTCTTGTCATCCAAACTTGCTAAGCACTCAATCCCTTCATTTCTCACCTTATCAGTTGTCTTGTTTATCTGTACAATGCAGTACCTGGTACATATCTCACGCCAGAAACTCTGTATGTCATTGCTTAGAAGAGTTCATGCATTGGATAATAATAATAATAATAACAACAACAACAACAACCTTGGAAGTCTTCTAGTCCAACCCCCTGCTCAGGCAGGAAACCCTATACCATTTCAGACAAACGATTGTCCAATCTCTTTTTAAAAACTTCCAGTGTTGGAGCATTCACAACTTCTGCAGGCAGGTTGTTCCACTGATTAATTGTTCTAACTGTCAGGAATTTTCTCCTTAGTTCAAGGTTGCTTCTCTCTTTGATTAATTTCCATCCATTGCTTCTTGTCCTGCCTTCAGGTGCTTTGGAGAATAGCTTGACTCCCTCTTCTTTGTGGCAACCATTGAGATATTGGAATCTGCTATCATGTCACCCCTAGTCCTTCTCTTCATTAAACTAGACATACCCAATTTCAGCAACCGTTCTTTATATGTTTTAGGTTTTAGCCTCCAGTCCCCTAATCACCTTTTTTGCTCTTCTCTGTACTCTTTCTAGAGTCTCAACATCTTTTTTACATTGTGGTGACCAAAACTGGATGCAGTATTCCAAGTGTGGTCTTACCAAGGCATTGTAAAGTGGTATTAACACTTCATGTGATCTTGATTCTATCCCTCTGTTAATGCAGCCTAGCACTGTGTTGGCTTTTTTGGCAGCTGCAACATACTGCTGGCTCATATTTAAATGGTTGTCCACTAGGACTCTGAGATCCCTCTCACAGTTACTACTATTGAGCAAGGTACCACCTATACTATACCTGTGCATTTGATTTTTCTTGCCTAAATGTAGAACCTTACTTTTTTCACCATTGAATTTCATTTTGTTAGATAGCTCCCAATGTTCAAGTCCCAAAAAGATGTACTCTCTGTGCAGAATGATTTCCAGAGCTTGGGGCAGGAATTTATCAGGATAGGCTGTAGGCTTACTTTTTCAGAGGTTTTACCAGTGTATAAGGAGCAAAATGGAAAAGGCCAGCGTATAGCACAATTCAATATGTGGCTAAAGGAGTGGTGTAAAGGGGAAGGCTTTGGATATATTAGTCACGATGTCAGTAGCTGGTCCAATGAAAAAAATGTACAAAAGAGATGGTTTGCATCCATCAAAGAAAGGAACTGAGTTACTCGGCTATAAATTCACAGATTTTCTGGAGGAATATTTAAACTAAACACCGGGGACAGTGAGTTAATTGATATGGAACATCCCTGTCCCCGGCAATCTAAAAACTATAGGGTTATCAGTGCATGTAACATAGATGTGTGTGTGGACAAGAATATCAACCTTGCTGTCAAGCAAAATCAAGCTTTCAGTAGCGAGTGCCACACAAAGTGCACTAACCAAACAGGTGGTAAGAAAATAGGGGAACTCAGGCACCACACAGGTTATGTAGAAAGTAAACACAGGGTCAGTCATAAAGGACTCAAATGTCTATACACCAATGCACAGAGTATGAACAGCAAACAGGGTGAACTAGAAATCCAGGTTAATTAGGGCAGATATGATATTGTTGCCATTACGGAAATATGGTGGGATGAAACCCAGAAATGGAACACACAGCTAGAGGGATTTAAATTATTTAAAAGAAACAGACCAAATAAAAGAGGAGGTGGAGTTGCTCTATATATAAGAAATAACAACATCTCTACAGAAATAGAGCACAACAATGATGAAAACTGTCTTGAATGCATTTGGGACAATATAAAAGGGAGAAAAAATGACATTGCCATAGGTGTATACTATAGGCCACCCAACCAAACAGAGGAAATAGATGAACTTTTTGCTAGTCAGCTAACTAAGGTATGTAGGAAGCACATCACAATAGTAATGGGGGACTTTAACTACCCTGACATCAACTGCGAGATAAACTCTGCACCAAGTGGAAGATCAAACAGATTCCTGACAAACCTAACAGACAACTTTGTCTCCCAAAAAGTAGAGAAGGGAACTAGGGGATTAGCCATTTTGGATCTAATTCTCACTAACAGAGATGAAATGATAGAAGGTGTTGAAGACACAGGAACCTTGGGGGGGGGAGTGATCATGCAATATTGGAATTCAACATTATGGAAGCACAAGCAATAGAACACAGTCAAACTAGAGTCTTGGACTTCAAGAGAGCTAATTTCAATAAACTTAGAGAGGGCTTGGGAAGGATTCCATGGATGAGAATCCTCAAGGGGAAAACAACACAAGAAGCTTGGGAAATTCTGAAAAGTGAGATAATAAAAGCCCACTCTAGCACAATACCAACAAAGAGGAAAAATAACAGCTCTCAAAAGAAACCAGCATGGCTGCATAAAGAACTCTCTGATAAATTGAAAGATAAAAAGGACAAGTATAGAAAGTGGAAAGAGGGGCACATAACTAAGTCAGAATATCAGCAACTAGCCCGAGCCTGCAAAAATGAAGTGAGGAAAGCTAAGGCTCATAATGAACTAAAGCTTGCGACCAAAGTCAAAAATAACAAAAAAAAAAGCTTCTTTCAACATGTAAAAAACAAGAAAAAAGTGAAGGAAATGATTGGTCCATTAGTGGGTGAAAGTGGCAAGAAAGTGACAAGCAATAGGGAGAAAGCAGAGCTACTTAACTTGTTTTTTGCATCTGTCTTTAAACAAAAGGAAAAAACAGACCAACCTATCAAAAATAGTGCCATAAAAAACAGAATAGAAACACAAGTTAAGATAGGCAAGAAAATGGTAAGTGAGCACCTGTCCAGCCTAGACGAGTTCAAATCACCAGGACCAGATGGATTACACCCCAAGGTTCTCAAGGAACTGGCAGATGTGATCTCAGAACCACTGAACTATGTTTTTCGAAGATCCTGGAGCACTGGGGAACTACCAGAGGACTGGAAAAGAGCTGATGTAGTTCCCATCTTCAAAAAAGGAAAAAAAATGGATCCAGGAAATTACAGACCTATTAGCCTGACCTCAATACCTGGGAAAATTCTGGAAAAGATAATCAAACAATGAATCAGCGAACACCTAGAGGCAAACAAAATCACTACTAAAAGCCAACATGGGTTTGTCAAAAATAGATCATGCCAGACAAACCTTATTGCATTCTTTGACCAAGTGACAAAATCAGTGGATCAGAGGAATGCTGTGGATATAATTTACTTGGACTTCAGTAAGGCATTTGATAAAAGTAGATCACAACCTACTACTCGGTAAGATAGAAAAATGTGGGTTAGACAGCATCACCACCAGATGGATTCGTAGCTGGCTGTACTCAGCGTGTGGTCCTCAATGGAACCGCATCTACATGGAGGGAAGTGTGTAGTGGGGTGCCCCAGGGCTCTGTTCTGGGCCCAGTGCTCTTCAACATCTTCATCAATGATTTGGATGAGGGGATAGATGGGGAACTCATCAAATTTGCGGATGACACCAAGCTGGCAGGAATAGCCAACACTCGAGAAGACAGGCTTAAGATACAGGAGGACCTGGACAGACTTGAACACTGGGCGCTATCTAACAAAATGAAATTCAATGGTGAAAAAAGTAAAAGTTCTACATTTAGGCAAGAAAAACCAAACGTACAGGTATAGTATAGGGCAGTGGTGGCGAACCTATGGCACGGGTGCCAGAGGCGACACTCAGAGCCCTCTCTGTGGGCACGTGCGCCGTCACCCCAGTTCTAGGCCTTCAGCTGGGTTTTATAAAACCTTTTCGCTTTAGGCCTCCGCCGCCATGTGCAAAAAAAAAAAAAAAGATTCAATCAGTCAATTTCAACTAATCGCGGGGAAAAAAAGATCTTGCAAAGTTGGAATTGATTAATTGAACTTTTTAGTCCCATCCAGTCTGCCGTTACCATCGCAGCCACGCCCACCCAATTGGCCACACCCACCCAATTGGCCACACCCAGCCAATGGGCCACGCCCACCCGGCACTCAACGATGCATAAGTGGGTTTTGGGTTGCAGTTTGGGCACTCAGTCTCTAAAAGGCTCGCCATCACTGGTATAGGGGGTACCTTGCTCAATAGTAGTAACTGTGAGAGGGATCTCGGAGTCCTAGTGGACAATCACTTAAATATGAGCCAGCAGTGTGCTGCAGCTGCCAAAAAAGCCAACACAGTGCTGGGCTGCATTAACAGAGGGATAGAATCAAGATCACGTGAAGTATTAATACCACTTTACAATGCCTTGGTAAGGCCACACTTGGAATACTGCATCCAGTTTTGGTCACCACGATGTAAAAAAGATGTTGAGACTCTAGAAAGAGTGCAGAGAAGAGCAACAAAGATGATTAGGGGACTGGAGGCTAAAACATGTAAGGAACAGTTGCTGGAATTGGGTATATCTAGTTTAATGAAGAGAAGGACAAGGGGGGACATGATATCAGTGTTCCAATATCTCAGGGGCTGCCACAAAGAAGAGGGAGTCAAGCTATTCTCCAAAGCGCCTGAAGGCAGGACAAGAAGCAACGGATGGAAACTAATCAATGAGAGAAGCAACCTAGAACTAAGGAGAAACTTCCTGACAGTTAGAACAATTAACCAGTGGAACAACCTGCCTCCAGAAGCGGTGAATGCTCCAACGCTGGAAATTTTTAAGAAGAGACTGGACAGCCATTTGTCCGAAATGGTGTAGGGTTTCCTGCCTGAGCAGGGGGTTGGACTCGATGACCTCCAAGGTCCTTTCCAACTTTATTATTATTATTATAAGTCTGTCAAGATCCTTCTGTATCTTAAGCCTATCATCTGGAGTGTTGGCTATTCCTGCTAGCTTGGTGTTGTCTGCAAATTTGATGAGTTTCCCATCTATCCCCTCATCCAAATCATTGCTGAAGATGTTGAACAGCACTGGGCCCAGAACAGAGCCCTGGGGCACCCCACTACACACTTCCCTCCATCTAGATGAAATACCATTGAGGACCACATGCTGAGTATGGCCGGTCAGCCAGCTACGAATCCATCTGGTGGTGATGATGCTACCTCACCCATATTTTTCTATCTTATCAAGTAGTAGGCTGTGGTCTACTTTATCAAATGCCTTACTAAAGTCCAAGTAAATTATATCCACAGCATTCCTCTGGTCCACTAATTTTGTCACCTGGTCAAAGAATGCAATAAGATTTGTCTGGCATAATTTTTTTGACAAACCCACGTTGGCTTTTGGTAATGACTTTGTTTGCCTCTAGGTGTTCGCTGATTCGTTGCTTGATTATCTTTTCCAGAATCTTCCCAGGTGTTGAGGTCAGGCTGATAGGTCTGTAGTTTCCTGGATCCATTTTTTTTCCTTTTTTGAAGATGGGAACTAAATCAGCTCTTTTCCAGTCCTCTGGTAGTTCGCCAGTGTTCCAGGATCTTTGAAAGATATAGTTCAGTGGTTCTGAGATCACATCTGCCAGTTCCTTCAGAACCTTGGGGTGTAATCCATCTGATCCTGGTGATTTGAACTCGTACGTGGCTGGGTAAACATGCCTGTGCTTTGGATATGTAGTAGTGTGGTTATACTTTAAAATAGTAACTCTAGGTAGTTTGAACAGAGAATAAATCTTATCATTCATAAGCTATATGCTAGTCTACATTATGGAAAATTACAACTTATTATATCTCAGAATCCACCCTTTTTCTTATAGATACCCATTGGAATTTTCCACAGATTGATGTCTTTCAAATTCTTGTAGCATTTTGTTTGCCTTTTCAATATCCTCAGTCCCGGGAGGTTGGCTTATCTAGGTTAGCATCACCTTCATTAATTTAGTTTGACCATTATTCATAATTCCTTCCCTAAAGGATGAAATAAGTAGCGGGACACATTGCATGCAACAACATAAGCTCAAAAGTAATACTATAATGAGGATGCTCAAGCTAAGTAACCTCTGCACCCATAGATCCAAATTAGGAATCCAGCTGGTTAACCAGCCAAAATTCCCATTGTTTTCAACCCTTATTGGGTTCTCATTAATCATTTTTTTCATTGTCTGTATGGTTTCAGTGATATTAGGCTGATAATTACTAATATAGACACAGCAATGGGAGTTTATTAGTGCACATACTCTGCCCTTTGCTGCCAAAATTATGTCTAAAGCTTGTCTATTCTGAATAACAACTGTTTTTATTTGTCCTTTTTCCTCATTTAGTAATTTTAGAGCTTTAATGGTTTGATTAAACAATGACTCTGTCCAATTGGCTAGTATTGTGATACTACGCCAATTCAAACCCATTCCTACTCCCCTTATAAGCACTGCGACCACACAAAAACCACCAATTGCCTACAGCAAATAGAAATCTTTGGTTAACCTATTGTACTCCCTGGAATGCAATTATGCTTAGGGATTCTAGTAATATGTATGCCATAGTATTATTACCATACCATCTTTCACACACTATCTCTTCTATAAATCCCATGCCAGAGGTGTTCACGTGAAGAGTGTAATTACAAAGGGGGTAGTCTCCTATCCTCCATCTTGATGAACTATTTTTATGCTTCATACATAATGTGGCTAGGGATGATATTCTAGCCCCCAGTCTCAGGATAGTGTTATTCTGTTCTTTATAATATACTGTGGTCCAGTTCGAGGTTTGCCAGCTTGATTTATTTAAGGGGACAGCCTGTAGTAATAGGCCTCCTCCAGCCCTTACAGGCATATGTTGGCATATCGAACAGTCAGTGACATTCAGAGTTTGTGCATAAAGGGTCGCATCCTTCAATGCCTCATTTTTCTCCCATATCCCTAGATGGCTGGCTGCTGTTTGACATATCAGAGAGGAGGTAAATATTAGTCTCCACCCCATACTTGTAGTAAGTCCAATAATTCTTCTGCTGTGAGTTCCAGGGGTTCCCACACAAGACTACCAGACACAATTACAGTGTTTAAATCTGGTACCGGAGTGGAACTCTCTAATATTATGAATTCCTCTGGATTAAACATTGGTTTTATATCCACTCTTCAATTATTACTATGTCACAACACACCGACATACAGGCCCACAATCACAACAATGATAGCAACAACAGCATTCGGTAATACAATTACAATCACAGAACTAGCACATCTGGCAGTGTTTGGAGTCCTATTTCGGTCTCAGCTGGACTCCTGGGATGAAATAGCATTGGCCAGCAGCGTCTCCTAAAAAGATACAAAGAGACAATTCCTATAATGAGAAATGTGGTAAATAATACCCAGGCAATTAATTTCCCATTAAACTGTAGTCACATTAGATTCAAGTTATAGTTAATTTTAAACGGTTGTCTCCTTGTTGTACTCTCCACTCCTTAGGTTCTTCTACAGGTCCTCTCACTCTGGTGTAATGCGTCCACCCTTTTTCTTTTGTTCGTATTGCTGTTTCAGTTGTCAGGAGGACTTGGTAGGGCCCATCCCAGGCTGAACTCAGCTTTTCGTCTCACCAGATTTTGATCAGAACCCAATTACGAGGCTGGAATTGTGGACCACGAACTCGAGTGGATGCGTCTGGGCTAACAATCCTTGGTTCCTGAGAAAAGACAAGGAAGAGGACAGCCCAAGTATATAATTCCTTAATACTTTGTCTTTAGTTACTATAGTTGGGAATTCAGACTCCTTTTCCATATATGGTATACCAAACATCATTTCATAGGGCGAAAGTTCAATATCTTTTCGGGGTCTGGTTCTAATTCTGAGAAAGGCCAGTGGCAATAACATCATCCAGGGTAGTTGCAGTTCTACCCTCAACTTGGTTAGGGTGTGTTTAATAGTGGCATTAGCGCATTTCACCTTAGCTGAGCTCTGAGCATGATAGATACTTTATTTGACCCACTGGTAGTAACTCAGTATAACCTATCTGAAAGGATCATATTGCCAAGAGTCTTAGAGGTTGTTTTCTCATAGCACTTTTATTTACTTTTCTACAAATCAAACATCTTTTGCATATTTGTTTAGCAATTATGTATATTCCTATACATCCATATTCTTTAAGAAAAACATCTACTATCCCCTGCACCCTCCAGTGGCTGCTTTGGTATAGGATCTCTAACACATTCCTCGCTATTGCTTTGTTTAACATCTGCCATCCATCCGGTAGTACCCATTTATCACTACTTCTCTCTAACACATTACCTATCTTTCCTAATTCCTTCTCTTCTATTTCTGTGAAGACTTGTTCTTTCCTCCTCCTTACCTAAAGCTACATTCTTAGCTTCTTCATCTTCCAAAGCATATCCTTGTGCTTCCCAAGTACCTCCCTTTTGGTGTCCTTCTACATATACAATTGCAACATGTAGGGGTAAGTTGGCAGCAGATAACACATCTTCTACCAGTCTCACATGTGCTAATTCTTTCCCCTTACTATTTATTAATCCCCTTTCCTTCCATATTTTCCCAAAGGCTGTAAGTACTCCACTCCATAGACATATTTCAAGTTTGTGTAAATTGTTCCTTTATTTCCTTCTGACAATCTCAAAGTTTGTCTTAAGGCATACAATTCACAGGTTTGGGCTGACCAGGGGTTGAATAATTGACCTGCTTCCATTACTATACCCTCATCACCATCAATTACTGCATATCCATTATGTCTCTTTCCCTCGATCACCGTGCTGGATCCATCTATAAACAGACGTTCTCCTTCTCCTAGAGGTGTTTCTCCAAGGTCTGGCCTTATTTTAGTCTGTAAGTCTATCACTTCTATACAATTATGTTCTATTCGGGCTAGTTCATCTCATTCTGAGCTCAGGAACTGGGCAGGGTTCAAATTATGATGCAGAGTTAATTTCAAATCTGGTTGTTCCACAAGGATGGCTTCATATTTCAAAATCCGGGAGTCTGTTAACCACCTTCCGGCTTTCTGATTTAAAATTGTTCGTACTTGATGGGGGGTATTCACTATCAGAGCCCCCCCCCCCAGTTTTCTGCTTTCCTTCACTAACATGGCTGTAGCCGCCACTGCTTGAACACAATCCGGCGATCCTTGACAGACAGGGTCTAACATTTTAGACAAAAATACCACTGGCTGCCTCTTTCCCTCCCCAATTGCGTTACAATTGTTTCAATTTTCTCAGGTATTATTTTTCTATTTTTTTCATTAATCAAGTGTCCTAAGTATTTTACCTCTCTTTCTACATATTGTAATTTCTTCTTACATATCCAGAGCCCTTTTTCTCCTAGATATTCAAAATCAGTGTGTCCCGCACACTGATATAAAGACATTTAAAAAAAGTAAAACAAAAACAGCAACTTCATGGGAGACTTCCGGTTTTGTGCCGTAGCGCCCAGTCGCAGGATTGCGGACCTCCGCACCCCATGGCTAGTTATGCCCTGCCAGGGGATCCTAAATGGGTTTAAGTCATCCTGGAGGGGTGGCGAAGAAAAGAAGGGTGCCCCGATGATTCTGGAATGACGGCGGTCATTTCGCTCGATTCAGGAGAAGCCTTCTAACCCGACAGGAGAAAGGCTGGTCACACTTTGTTGACCAGCCCAAGCTACTTGCAGCCGAAGTCCAAAGGTAGTAACCAGCACAACAGTGAACAGTGTGCTTGAAACTGGGTGAGGAATTTGATCTTCTCTCTCCTATTTTATATCTGATTTCCTGGAAAAGTTCCTCAAGAAGCAAAAAGCCTCTCAAAGTGAGAAGGGAGGGGATTACACCCCACCCTTCTATAGACGGAAGTGGCGAAGAGGGAGTCAAGCTATTCTCCAAAGCACCTGAAGGCAGGACAAGAAGCAACGGATGGAAACTAACGAAAGAGAGAAGCAACCTAGAACTAAGGAGAAATTTCCTGAAAGTTAGAACAATTAATCAGTGGAACAATCTGCCTCCAGAAGCTGTGAATGCTCCAACACTGGAAGTTTTTAAGAAGAGACTGGACAGCCATTTGTCTGAAATGGTATAGGGTTTCCTGCCTGAGCAGGGAGTTGGACTAGATGACCTCCAAGGTCCCTTCCATCATCATCATCATCATCATCATCATTATTAATAATATTAATATCAATATCAATATTAATATTAATATTAATATTAATATCTGGCTGCTTGGATTTTAAGATGGGCTGGCTTGATAAAGCTAATTTAAAAGATTATGACACCGATGAAAAACTACTTAGAGGGGAGAGATAAAACAGATATTATATACCTATCTAAAAGTGATAGAAAACCATACCCAATACCTTCTCCTGAAGACCCTAGTTTGGAGCTTCAAAGATCTGCAGGAACAATGACTCAAGACAAAACAAATACATTCCAGGAGAAAATATACACAACGCTGCGACAGATTCAAACAATAATTGTTTCAAATCATGATGAGATTAGAAATAGAGTTGGAGTCAAGAGACGTGATTCAACCTTGGAATATTATATGACTAAACACTTGTTTGAATATGGTGTGTGTGTGTGTGTGTGTGTGTGTGTGTGTGTGTATGTATATATATATAAAAATGAAACGTTAAAACATTGAGAGGGTCTATGTAAATGAAAAGTTTGGATATTTAAAGGTAATAAATTTTGAGAAAATTATGACTGATAAGAGTGGTCTGAATACTGAGGGGAAACTAAGCTTCAGCAAGAATCTTGAAAACAGGACATATAATGACTTAATAAGATGACTTTTATAAATACAATGGAAACAAGCTGATTAAAAAACATGTTAAATGTTGATGTTATTATATGCATAAATACTAAAAAATGTTTATATTCAACTAGGTATATACTGAAAATATTAAAAATTATATTTGTTTAATGTAGACAAAAGGAGAATATTACTGGAAGAAAAGAAAATATATTACCAACCAGCATATTGATTAACTGTAGGAAATAATTATCATTGATTGTTTTAAATATATGAACCCAGACAACATACTATTCCTGAAGCACTAAAGATTGTTATTGTAAAAAATTAATAAAATATATATTTTTTAAAAATGAGCAACTTCACAAAGAAACAAACAAGCTTAAGTATTCTGAGCTAATGAACTGAAATATATGTGGGTATGCAAGTAAACCTACTGCAAAGGCTAAAGCTATGTATCAAACATTTTAGTATCAATTCTCTGCTTTTAATAAAAATCAGATTCCATTCAGATGGGAGCAAATTCCCATTAAGTAGGTTAAAACCATTTATAAATCTGACTTCCAGGAAGACGGCAAACTGGGTGGCACATCTGGGGAGAGATCTCTGAAGGATTTCTTCCTGGGGTGCAGCTCTTCAACCTTTTAATCTGAAGGGACTGGTATTCCTTCAGTTTTTAAGACCCACCTGGTCAGTGTGGGTTGAAGAACTTTCCCTCAGAACCCTCCAAAACATCTGCAAGCTGGCAGACGGCTTCTGGAGTTCATCCGAAGCAATCTGCATGCCAAAAGTTGGAGGGGGGATCTGTTCGAGTTTGAAGAAGCCGATGTTTGAAATCTACCTTTCAAACGGACAGTAAGTTGTGCCTTTCCCTTGTTAATCACCTTCAAAGACTATTATTCTTTTCAAGCCAAATTAAAAAGAGGCTCCTTTTAGTTACAGTCTGCTGTGCCTTTTTGAAGACTCATGCCATTTTAGGGATTTCTCTTTGTCTTAAATAACAAGGAGCTGTTAAGGCAAGCTAAATAAGGAAGTGTGGTGAAGAAAGAAAAAAAAAGCTGACTGAGACATATAAAGAATGAAGGCTGTGATTTTAGTTTAATATTGTACTAACTTGCACCTTGGCTTTCTCTGCTGTGGGTGGCAAACATTTTCTGATCTTGACTAAAAGTGGAAGCCAAGATGGACGAACAGAGTATTAGAGATATTCTTGAAAGGTCTTTAAACAAAATTGGCCAATTTGTTGACCAATTTGCTGACCAGCTGTGTTCTAAGGATGATAATAAATCCTCTCAAATTACTGAGATGAAAACATGTGGAGAATGCTATGATACTACCAAGGCAATTTCACAAATAGTTGTAACTTCACAAGTAGTTGAAAAGGCAGAAGATGCAGAGCAGCACATTACAATTTTGGAAGAACCTGATACTAACTTTCACTATTATGGTGTTAATATAAAACTCGCAACACAACTGAAAGAAGAGTGCCATGAAAAAAGACAAATTTGGGACCTTCTCTTTAAGGACATTAACAAGGCTGAGGATTCCATGATAAAGAGAAACTCCCGGGTAAAACTTCTAGACAAGAAAAAGATATTATTCTAAAAAGATAAGCAGGAAGGAGTGACTTAAACTTAATGAGACAACTGGAACCAGGATGGACTTTTCTTTGTTCAATATGTGTAATTGAAAGAAAGGTTCAATTTAAAATTTGAAAATGTAATGTTTTACATATATATATATATGTAGGTCTTTGGTAATTCGGGTTTTCTCCCGCGTAAAATTGAAAGTGTCTTGGCAACGTTTCGACGAAGTCCCATTCGTCATCTTCAGGCTGGTGTCTTCGGCTTCGTGCTTCTAGGAGCAATGTGTGATCGCAGCTGTTTCTTCCTTTTAACTGCCAGTGGAGGTATGAACTGATTGGATGGGAGCTTGGCTGTGTTCTGATTGGGTGGAGGTGTGTTCTGATTGGTTAGGGGCTTGGTTGTGCTCTGATTGGATGGGGGGTTGGCTGTGCTCTGATTGGGTGGGGGCCCTGTTGTGCTCGGATTAGTCTGAGTTGCAGGAGGATTTGAGATGGAGAGCTGCATTGCTGTTGTTTGGCTTCGCGTTTGTGGTCGTGCCACATCTTCAAGGTGGGTGTCAGTTTGCTTCACGTATGGAATGGAGGGGTTTAAAATGGCCAATGATGCAGCTGTGGTCTGGTTTCTGGTCCGCGGTCGTGCCTCATCATCGGTGCGGGTTTGAGTCTGCTTTTTGCGTGGATGTGTGGTGGTGATATCATGTGTGGTCTTCATGAGTATGGGTCCAGTGTCGCTCCTTGTGCTAGGGATTCATCTGTCAATAAGGCTGGGTTTCCAAATGGCTGGTAGGCGGGAGGTATCATCTCGTTTATTCATGCTGTGTGGGCGTTTTTCTATCTCGATGGCTTCTATGATTATTCTGTTGTTAAAGTGTTCAGTTTTGGCAATAGTTCTGGTATTTTTAAAGTCAATTTTATGTCCTGTGGCTTTGAGGTGTTGGACCAGGGAAGAAGTTGGTTCCTCTTTTCTGACTGAGTTCTTGTGTTCTTCAATGCGTGCACTTATTCTTCTGTTGGTTTGTCCGATGTATGTGGTGGGGCAGGCGGTGCATGGGATTTCATATACTCCTTGATTTTCTAACTCAGTTTTGTCTTTGGGGTTTCTTAGGATGGTGGATATTTTTCGGTTTGTGCAGAATGCTGTCTTAATGTTGTGTTTGTGGAGGATCTTGCTGATTTTGTCTGTGGTGCCTTTTATGTATGGGAGGAGGGCTTTGCCGTTTTCTTGTTCTCTGTCTTGGATTTTAGTGGGGGTTTCTTTTTGGATTAAGTTGGTAATCTTATTTCTTTGGAATCCATTGGATGTTAGTACATTGGTGAGAGTGTGTAGTTCGGTTTTTAGGTGTTGTTCGTCAGCTAAGCGTTTTGTTCTCGAGATGAGTGTCTTGGCTACGGAGTTGATCTGTGCTGGGTGGTGGTGTGAGAGTGCGTGCAGATAGCGGTTTTTGTGTGTTTTCTTCTGGTAGATGGTGTGTCCTAGGGAGCCATTGGATTTCTTGTAGACTAAGACATCCAGGAAGGGAAGTTGGTTGTTAGCTTCTGTTTCCATGGTGAACTGTATTTTGGGGTGTAGGCTGTTGAGGTGTGTGAGGAAGTTGTCTAGTTTTTCTTTCCCATGTGGCCAGATTATGAAGGTGTCGTCTACGTATCTGAGCCAGAGTTTGGGTTTGTGATCAGATTTTTCTAGAGCTTGGGTTTCAAAGTGTTCCATGTAGAGGTTTGCAATGACAGGTGAGAGGGGTGACCCCATGGGTGCTCCTTCTATTTGTTTGTATTTTTGTCCGTTATAGATGAAGTATGTGTTGGATAGGCAATGGTTGGTCAGATCTAGGATGTGCTTGGGGGGGTTATATTTGTTTTGGATAGCTGTCAAGGCTTCTTGGATTGGCACTTGGGTGAAGAGGGAAATGACATCAAAGCTCACGAGTAGGTCGCTGGGCTGTAAGTTTTGTTTCTTTATGATCTCTATGAATTGGAATGAATTTTTTACGTGTGAGGTGATGGATTCTGAATAGGGCTGTAGTTGTTTGGCGAGAAATTTGGCTAGGTTTTGTAGAGGTGAGCCTATGGAGCTGACTATGGGTCTAAGTGGGGTTCCTTCTTTGTGTATCTTGGGGAGACCATAGAGCTTGGGGCATCTGGATGATTTTTCTCTGGGAATGATTCTTTGCTGGATCTCTTCGCTGATGGGGGAGGCTTTTATTTTGGATCTAGTGGTTTTTTCCAGGTAGGTGGTGGGATCTGTGATTAGGGGTTTGTATGTGGAGTCCTGGAGTAGGTTGGTTAATTTGGTTTGGTAGTCAGATGTGTTCATAACCACCGTGGCGTTGCCCTTGTCTGCTGGTAGGATTATTATGCTGGTGTCTTCTTTCAGGTTAATTAGTGCTGTCTGTTCCTCTTTGTGTAAGTTGCTTTTGGGGGGTTTGCTGGTGCAGAGGATGTTGGTGATTTCGAGTCTGATTCTGTTAGCGTCGTCGGGGTTGATTTTGGTCAGGCTGGTTTCAACTCCGCATATAATGGTTTCAGTGGGGATGTGTTTGGGAGCGACTGCAAAGTTGAATCCTTTGGAAAGGACATCGGTTTCGGCTTTGGTGAGGGTCCTATCTGAGATGTTATGCACTGTTTGTTTCATGTGTGGCTGTGAGGGAGGAAGGGTTTGTTTCTGGCGTTCCTGTAGTCTTCGGAATTTGTTGGTATGTGTGTCTGTCTTGAGGGTGGTCTGTGTTTCGGCTCTCCAGACGGCGAGTTGTTTGGATTTGTCCCAAAGTGCGGGGTGGATCTTGTTGCTGAGTTTGAGGTGAAGTGTGAGGAGATCTTTGTTGATTCGGTCTAGGAGGAATCTTTTTGTGTGAAGTTCATTTCTGATTAGGGCCAACTCTGTTCTTTTCAGGATGCGTTTGGTGGCTGCAGACAGCAGCGGCCTTGGGGGAGGGTGACAGCCTCACAGGGCATCTTAATTGTAGGTTGAGAGATCGCTCCAAAACGGGAGGGGAAGGAGATAAGGAGCAAAGGCAGCTGGACAGCCACCCCCCGAGTGCATGTACGCGCTCAAGGAAAGCGAAGGAGGATCTGAAGGCAACCAGCAAGGCCACTGACAGATTGCCAGGTGTAGACCAACTCAGCACATTGTGGACTATTACAACCAATGGGCCGATGACGCGCTCGAGAAGCCGGGCGCAGAGGCAGGAGGCTATATAGGCCAGCTCCCAGAATGCCTCCCACTCCAACTCTGAGGACGTCCGTAGTTTGGCAGACGAAAGCTAAGTGCTCTTTTATCTACAGGCCTGTTTATATTAAACAGCCTTGTTTATTTTTATCCTGGTGTTTGCCTTTTTTCTTGTAAGAATTTTATCAACATGTGTATTCCCAGGATTCGCATTTTTAGTATTATAAAAGACACACACACACACACACACATATATATAAAATGCTTAAGTAACTTTTAAAATAGGCAAATGTTATTGAAAATCTATTTGAGAGTACTCATATTAAGAGAATTGGATCGAGGATGGATTTTTCTTTGTTTGATACTTGTAACCAAAAGGGTTTTAATCAAAACTTTGAAAATGATTTTTTTTATTATATAACTTGTGTTAAGAGAAAGCTAAAGAAAATGATGTACAAGTTTAAAGAAAACTTTGTGTTCTAAAAAGGATGTTTATAAAAGGAAGAAAAAAAGATATTATTCTATAAGGATAGTTTGGAGGGTGGGAGCTAAATTCAATATTGAAATTGAAAGCCTGTATGTTAAGAAGCTAAAGAAAAAAAAGTATTAGAAAGTTTGATTTTAGAAAAGTACTTAAAAGAAAGTTTAGCATTTTTCTTTTAAAAAAGGGGGGGGGTGGGATGGGGAAAAAAAGTATTTTTCCCAGTAAGCTCAAAGAATTTGAGAAAATATAAGTTAACATTGTTAGTAGAAATGGTGATAGTTTACAAAGATTAGTAGGGGCAAATAGAAACATATACTATTTCCACAGCAAGGTAAAGCAGGAATGGTTAAATTGATCATTCCATTTAAAGAGGAGAATATACTTGAGTATGTTTTTCATTTGGATACCACTTCTGGATTTTGTGCTTGTGATAAAAAATGTATTTTTGAATTTGGTTTTGTCAATTAGATAGATTTGCTGTTATAGAAATGGCTAGTTATATAATCATGTGTAAAAACAAAAAATTGAGGCTAGAGCAGTGATGGCGAACCTTTTAGAGACTCAGTGCCCAAACTGCAACCCAAAACCCACTTATGCATTGTTGAGTGCCGGGTTGGTGTGGCCCATTGGGTGGGCGTGGCCCATTGGGTGGGCATGGCTGCGGTGGTAACGGCAGACTGGGTGGGAAAAGTTCAATCAATCAATTCCAACTTTGCAAGATCTTTTTTTTTCCCGCGAGAAGTTGAAATTGATTGATTAATTGAACCTTTTTTTTTTTTGCACATGGTGGCAGAGGCCTAAAGCGAAAAGGTTTTATAAAACTCAGCTGAAGGCCTAGGACTGGGGCAACGTCGCGCGTGCCCACAGAGAGGGCTCTGCGTGCCGCCTCTGGCACCCGTGCCGTAGGTTCGCCACCACTGGGCTAGAGTGCTTTTACTTTGTACTGTGCTAAAAAGAGTCAGAATTCAACACCTTTTTTTTCTTTTCCCTTGTACCTCACACCTTCTCTTCCCCTTTCCTTTTCCCTCCCTTCATCCCCTATTTCTATTTTTTCTTTGTATTTTATATTTTATATATTAAATAAAAAATATTAATATGAAAAACATTTACAAATCTAAGCAAAACAATTCAGAGTAATTTCTTTTGGTTGATGTATACATAGGTTTAACTAAACATTTTAAACCTCAAAGATTTCCAGAAAAAAAATTAAAATTGTATTCCAATGTCAAGTTTTTTCCTCATATCTCATTTATTTGCAAATAACATTATTTCTTGCTCAACTAAGACTTCTTTTGTCTGGCAATACAATTATCTCTACTGCCTGCTCTCCCCATCTTATGAGTTGAACAAAATACTTGTCTACTTCTTCCAACTGCCTTATTGCAAACTATCTTTCCTTAAATTTTTTGTAAGTAGATTCCACTCACTGGGAGATAGGCATCCCAGTTGATTTTCTAACTTGCATTGTAATGAACAGAACAGACGTATGCAGACCAAAAGTAGTGCAAATCGAAACTGCAAAAGCAAGTATCAGATTTCACATTTACTCCGCCTTTCTGAGGCAAGAGCTCAATGTTTTAGTTAAAAGGAACAGACACCCCCCTCCCCCCCGCTTCTCTCGCTCTTCCAAAGTCCTTGAGTAAAAGAAAAAAGTAACAACCAGCTAAAGAGGAGACAAACAAAATGTTTAAAAGACTACACAGAAATCTCACCCCCTCCTTCCTACTCAGCATTCTTTTAACAAAATAGTTATTTCTCTTTCTCTCTTTTCAGTAAATCACACACATTTTAACATGAACTTCTCTCCCACATCCTCCATGGGACCTTTCTCATTTTTCTCATTTCCTTGCAAACACTTGTTATTGCCTTTCCACTTACTTCACAACAACAAAATCTGCAACTTATTGTTTCTTTCACAGCCTGGGGTTTGGGGGTTCAACACACACAGGCATTTACACATCAGCATACTCACACATTTATCCTCCATTCAAACTGCTTGCATAAACAATTTCACATACAAAAATTTCATTTCAAGCTTTCTTCAGGCAAACCAATCATCATTATTATTATTTCAGGAAGATTTTCACAAGCCAATGAGCTCCATTTTTCTAAATCTCCTTTAAAAAAAAAGGCCTTTTTGTTTATTGTTATTAGAGGGTCTTACCCCTCTCCCAAGTCTTGGAAATGACACAACACAGACATACATTGTCATGCCCCCATCGGAGCCTGAATCTGATGAGGAAAATGAGTGGAACGGGACCCTATGGAGGTCGAGGGAGAGGCGTCTGTGGCTTCAGAGGAATGTGGGGAAGAGCAGGCAGAGGCAGGCCAGGGCCTTTCAGGATTGGGACAGGATGAACAGAAGAGACAGAGTTCAGGCGATGAGCAAGGGCCACCCCCTCAACTACTCGGGAGGAGAGCGTCCCGCCCCTCTCCACAAGGCACACCTGGAGACTGAGACTTAAGGAGACGCTGTGGGGAGGGGCATTTGTCAGGAACAAATGCTGATTCCTTGGAGTTTTGTGTGTTGCTGATCTCTTGTTCTGTGTTGTGATTTCTGCTTGGAAACCCTGAAACTGACCATTGGACTGACTGACAACTTTGGGTGTTGAAAAACCTCGGATTGTATTTTGGCTTCTCTTCTGAAACTGCTCAGGCAAGCTTGTATTTCCACAGACTCGTATGTTTCATTCCTTGTTATCTCCGTGGCCTTGAGTAAATTACTCTTCTAATCTGACTGTATGTGAAACTACTTGCAGCCAGAGGCGGCTGAAGGTGTATGTGTCTTACTTTGTTCTGGGGTTTGCCAGAAACGTGGGAGCATTTGGGGAAAACTTGGAGCAATTAAAGGGCGGTTTGAATTGCCAGCTGACTGCATTGCCTCTGTGCTGTGCCCTGGGTCATCACACATATACACTACCTTCACACTTCTCTAACAAAAATGGACTATTTTTCTTTTCCTTAACTACAAATATACTACCTGGGATCCAAAAAGAATATAACTTCTATTGTTAACATATATGTTTAATGTTTGACATAACCAATTTTCAAACCTTCCATATTTTGGGCAAAATACACTAGTGCCTTTAATAGGATTTCTTGGTCGATCCCATCCTGCTAGTATTTGTCCCGATGGGCTTTCTGGGGAATCCGAATATTCACCTCATCGGTCCCCTCACTCAAAGGTTTACTTTTCCTGTTTCCCATGACTGATCTTTCCCTGTATATGAGACCTCCGTTCACTCCAAGTTAACCAAACCATTTCACTTCACCTGTCTCTGACCGATCTCGTGGAGGTACGGAACTGCAGATCAGGGCTCCGCAATCGTTTTGCATTTCCAGGATCCTATTGATCCCTAATGCGTCTCACATATCCTGTCAACCAGATCTCACACACATACCAGTCCTACCTGACTACCCAAGTAATACTTCCCCAATCACTTGTTGAGTTTTCTTACCTAGGTCCATGCATGGAGTTACCCGATCATGGCTGATCTCAGCCCATTTTCCTATTCCTTTTCTCCTATCTTTGTTATCTTTCCAACGTATTTCGTTTCAGTAGACCTCAGGCCCCCATGTGGGTCAGGCTGCTGAAATCAGCAGGGCATGCCCCCTGAATTCCACCAGAGCCAGCTAGGCTAGGGGATTCCCGAGAATTACTCGAGTCCCACGTTGGGCACCAATTGTGAGAAACAAGGTTCACACTCAAGTTGTTGGAAATAACAAAGTGTTTTATTAGAGCTTTTGCAAAAGCTAGTGGATCTCCAAGCATACAAGCAAGAGAGAACACATCGTTACAGATCTCAGCATATTTTATACATCCCTATCACTGGCCGCTTGTCCATCCTTCGCAGGCCCAGGTCAGTCACATGCTAACAGTCCACCTATAATTTGCCATCATACCTAAATGCTTAAGATTAGTTAAGCCCTTCTTGTCATCCAAACTTGCTAAGCACTCAGCCCATTCATTTCTCACCTCTTTGGTATTCCCTTATCAGTTCTCTTGTTTATCAGTACAATGCAGTACCTGGTACATATTTCAAGCCAGAAGCTGTGTATGCCATTGCTTAGCAGAGTTCATGTATTGTGTAAACATGGCTGTGCTTTGGATATGTAGTAGTGTGGTTATACTTTAAAATACTAATTCTAGGTAGTCTGAACAGAATAAACGTTACCATTCATAAGCTATATGTTAGTCTACATTATGGAAAATTACAACTTATTATATTGTATCTCACAAAGGGGAAACAAGCTTGTTCTGGGTCATAGTGGAGCTCTCAGCAAAAACCTATTCATGGAGAACATTAAGAAGTCAATAGACAGGCTTTCCACCATATTTTTAAACAAAATGCTAAAAGCAGTGATCAGAGTATAGACACATTTCCAATCCACTGTCATCTCATTCATACAACGTGATCTGTATAATAATTTAACCATCATTTTTTCTATTTCTTTCTGTAGTTGTCAAATATTCTAACATGTTGATGTGATATTGCTAATTCAAAATGACAACTGTATAAAAGATAAAAACACAATATTCCTGAAACATCTTTGAACAGAATTCCACTAAAGATGTCAACGTTCGGAAACCAACCCACAAGCTCGGAGAACGAACCTTCACCCTCAGAATGTAATATTTCCTGTTACACTGTTGGCAACCTTAAAAAAAATGGTATTTGCAAAAAGTGTGGAAAACATATTGCTTTCCAAACATTAACGATTAATTACAGTCGACCTTGTACAATTGGTGGTCAGAGGCAGGAGATGATTAAAGCTAACTGCAGTTGGCCATAGATTTTTCATCTGTCCTTTAGAGTAAACAAACAATTTTCATCTTCTTAGTTTGGAAAACAAAACAAAAAGATTAGACCTCAGAATTTTTTTTGCCAACTATCAAATCTTGTAAAACCAAATCAAATGAAAAAAATCCCACCAGGCATTATAGTTCTTTTATATTCAGAATGATATACAGGTAGTCCTCAACTTAGAACAATCCATTTAGTGACCGTTCAAAGTTACTACAGCACTGAAAAAAGTGACTTATGACAATTTTTCACACTTACGACCATTGCAGCATCACCATGATCATATGATTTACTTTTGGATGCTTAACAACTGACTCATATTTATGATGGTTGCAATGTCATAATGGAGTCATGTGATCACCTTTTGCGACTTTCTGACAAGCAAAGTCAGTGGGCAAAACCAGATTCACTTAACAACCATGTTACTAATTTAACAACTGCAGTGATTCACTTAACAACTGTAGCAAGAAAAGTCATAAAATGGGGCAAAACTAAGTTAACAAATTTCTTACTTAGCAACATAATTTTTGGGCTCAATTGTGAATACCTGTAGTAGAAATATGTTGAATCAGTCTAGATCAGACAAATTAATATATAAAATGTTCTCCACATGTAAGGTAGTTTCAATAACTTTTTATAGGCAAAAGAATAGAATAGTTTTATTAAAAAGTTACATTTTCATAGCATGAATTACACTTTAGATTATGAGCAGATGGCAATTGTAGAAATTATTCAGTCATTTTTTAAGTATTTATTTATGAAATGGATTCAGTAGTCACTGAATCATTTGAACTTTCCCCCCAGTGGTCATTTTACATTCCATATGAGTAAACTCATAAAATATTTGTCTGTTTAAACAGTGCCTCAATCAGCATATGTTCAAATTACACCCAGAATTTACTTGAAAGCTGTACCTATTTTTAGCTTTCCTTTCAGGCATGTTGAACATAAAAATAATTAATTGTTCAAAGTTCCATGTAAAATGATCTGGTTTCACAAGAGAGTTTTAAATGAAAACCAAGACTAAGCTGGTGGCTATATTATAGCCAGAATTTTTGGCAGTTCCATCTTCCATTCCAGATCTAGGGAAATATTAATAGGATGGTGTTGGTGCACTCAGTTTTCCACTGGGACCTAGCTGGCCTCTATTGAAACAAAATACTCCTTAGATAACCTTGTGGTTGGATCCAGCACATCTCTTAATTTTTCTGATTCTGGTTTTCAACTATATAAAGATTGTCACTACAAGAAATATGCAAAAAATTACAAAATTATAAAAAAAATAAAACAAATTTTCACATATTTCTTTCTTTTTTACCTTGTAATTTTTCTATAAAATTTGCTAATAAATAATTAACATAAATTATTTAAAAAATAGATATTTGGTCCATGAAGGAGAGCACAGAGTTCAATCATTTGCACTATTCAGTAGCATAAAAGTAAATTACTGTTTTCTTTTCAGTCCACATTGCTGATTTGGTTCATTTTTTTTAATCAAATTTATTTGCAGCCCATCTTGTGATTCAAGGCAACAATGAGTGGCTGAGTGGTTTAATTTATATACCACCAGAATCAGGATGAAGTACATGTATAATAACATCAAAAATAAAACATAAAAATAATTATATAATATATTAATTGTGAAGAAACATAGCTTACTTTCTGTAATTGATGAATGGATTGTCTTATGGAAAAATGTAGTCTTCAGGGCCTTCCACAAATGTTAAATCTATATTTGAGGCTTATTCATCCTTGGTTGAGGTTTAAAAGGGTCTTAATTCATGATTATGTGCCATCAAGTAATATTGACTCTTGGTGGCACATAGATAGCCTGATCTTCTGTTTTTAACCTGGCCCTTCAGGTCTTTCAGCATCACCACAGTAATCGGATACATCCACCAGGCTGCTAATTATTCTTTTCTCTTTCCTTCCACCTTTCCCAATATTACAGACTTCTTAAGAGATTTAGCATGAATATGATAATTTCAGCCTGATCATTTGCACCTCAAGTGAATGCTCTGAACTGATTTGTTCTATGATCTACTTGTTTGTTTTCTTGGCTTTCCATAGTATTCTTCTTCAACTCTAAAGAGTCTTCTCCAACTCTAAAGTTCAAAAACATCAATACTGTTTCTATCCTGTTTCTTCAGAATCCAAACTTTGTTTCCATTGAGTGTCACAAGGAAAACCATTGCACCATTCTGAACTGTGTAGGCATAGACATATAATGCCATATGAGTGTTTTTTTTCAAGCCCTCCATGCTATTTTCCCAACTGTAGTCTGTGGTATATTTATTGAATGCTTGTTCCTAGTCTATTCTATAAAACAGAAACAGGCCACTACTTCAAGATCTTGTTTGACCTAAGTCTGGTTGCTGTATATTTTGTCATTAGTTTGGTAGTCTCTGTATTTAATTGCAGTTCCATTGTATCATTGTTCTTCTTGACTTTGATTACTAGATCATTTGCATTTCAGCATAGTGTGTGTTATCAATACTTCTTTCTCCAATTTCAAAACCATGGTCAAAACTATTGGTCTTCCAATCCAACCTCCCTCAATATACAGGTAGCAAGCATTTCAATTTTTTGGAATCAGTAGATGTCCCTATGTTCCACCTGGACTATGGCCACCTCTTCTCTGTTTAGAATTCACTTAAGCACTTGTGATTAAATATATATATCTATCTATATATATATATCCAGTCCAACCCCCTGCTCAGGCAGGAAACCCTATACCATTTCAGACAAATGGCTGTCCAGTCTCTTCTTAAAAACTTCCAGTGTTGGAGCATTCATCGCTTCTGGAGGCAGGTTGTTCCACTGGTTAATTGTTCTAACTGTCAGGAAGTTTCTCCTTAGTTCTAGGTTGCTTCTCTCCTTGATTAGTTTCCATCCGTTGCTTCTTGTCCTGCCTTCAGGCGCTTTGGAGAATAGCTTGACTCCCTCTTCTTTGTGGCAACCCCTGAGATATTGGAACACTGCTATCATGTCCCCCCCTCATCCTTCTCTTCGTTAAACTAGACAT
Source organism: Azemiops feae (assembly GCA_023970755.1). Taxonomy (NCBI): domain Eukaryota; kingdom Metazoa; phylum Chordata; class Lepidosauria; order Squamata; family Viperidae; genus Azemiops; species Azemiops feae. The sequence goes on from JALGBA010004248.1 coordinate 350,340, forward strand.
ACCCAATTTCAGCAACCGTTCCTTATATGTTTTAGCCTCCAGTCCCCTAATCATCTTTGTTGCTCTTCTCTGTACTCTTTCTAGAGTCTCAGCATTTTTTTTACATCATGGTGACCAAAACTGGATGCAGTATTCCAAGTGTGGCCTTACCAAGGCGTTGTAAAGTGGTATTAACACTTCATGTGATCTTGATTCTATCCTTCTGTTAATGCAGCCTAGCATTATGTTGGTTTTTTTGGTAGCTGCAGCACACTGCTGGCTCATATTTAAGTGATTGTCCACTAGGACTCTGAGATCCCTCTCACAGTTACCACCTATATTAATTACCAAGTACCACCATACTATATCTGTGCATTTGGTTTTTCTTGCCTAAATGTAGAACCTTACTTTTTTCACCACTGAATTTCATTTTGTTAGATAGCGCTCAATATTCAAGTCTGTCAAGATCCTTCTGTATCTTAAGCCTATCTTCTGGAGTGTTGGCTATTCCTGCCAGCTTGGTGTCCTCTGCAAATTTGATGAGTTCCCGTCTATCCCCTCATCCAAATCATTGATGAAGATGTTGAAGAGCACTGGACCCAGAACAGAGCCCTGGGGCACCCCACTACACACTTCCCTCCATGTAGATGCAGTTCCATTGAGGACCACACGCTGAGTACAGCCGGTCAGCCAGCTACAAATCCATCTGGTGGTGATGCTGTCTAACCCACATTTTTCTATCTTGTCAAGTAGTAGGTTGTGATCTACTTTTTTAAAAAAAAAAAAAAAATTTATTACCATTTTCCTTTATACAACTCTAATACATATTCAGCAGACTGTCATTTTTATATACTTTGGATCAGCATTCTATACAATATATACACTATATACATTCAATAGCTAACCCACAATAGCCTTATGTATATTTCCAATTTTTGTTTCTATTATCTATCCTAGTATACCATTTTTCCCAAACCGCGTAAAATTCCGAATTGTCTTTTTCTTTTAGTTCTAGCGTGAGTTTATCCATTTTGGCACATTCATATATCTTCTGAATGATTAATCCCTCTTGTGGTATATTGCCTTCCTTCCGGTATTGCGCGAACGCAATTCTTGCCGCAGTTTATATGTGTAGAATCAAATATCTTATTTTCCTGTCAAGTTTCTTTTTAAGTATTCCCAGGAGAAATGTTTCCAGGTTTAGTTCTACTTGGCATTTTGTTAGCTCTTGTAGCCACCCTTGTATCTTAGTCCAATACTTTTTCGCTTCAGGACACAGCCACCAAGCATGAAAGAAGGTATCTTGACGATGGTTACATTTCCAACATTTGGGGCTTTGATTCGGATACATTTTCGCCAGCCTTGCTGGGGCTAGGTGCCAACGGTATAGCATTTTATACTGATTTTCCTTATATGCAGCAGATTTTGTTATGGTGTAATTTTTGTTCCAAATTCTTTCCCAATCTTCTAATTCTATATTGTGCCCTATGTTTTTTGCCCATGCGATCATTGGTTCTTTCACCACCTCCTTTACTCTATCAAACTCTAATAAATAATTGGATATTTTGGATATTAATTTTCCTTCGGGGCCTATCAATAGTTTGTCTAGTTGTTTTGGTTCCGTGTCAATTCCATACTCTTCCACGTCTTTCTTGTATCTAGATTGCAGTTGTAAATATGCCCACCAATCAATAGATATTCCCTGTTCTTTTAGTAACTGATTATTTTTAAGCTTTCCCTGTTTATCTAAAATTTCTGAGTATCTGGGCATTTTGCTTATATCTAATGTATTGGGGTGGATCATTGCCTCCATGGTGAATAGCCAACCAGGAATTTTCATATAATGTTTTTTCCTTATATCATCCCAGGTTCGTAACAATACATCTCTTATTTTATGTCTATAGAAATATGAGTGTGTCCTGTTCCCTTTATCCCATATGAAGGCATGCCACCCCTTATGTAAATCGTGCCCTTCCAGTATTAAGATTCTTCTGTTATTTAAGTTAACCCAATCTCTTATCCAGACCAGAGTTGCTGCCTTGTGATAGAATTCCCACGCCGGGAGTCCAAAGCCACCCCTACTTCTGCTGTCTTGGAGAGAGAGTAATTTTATCCTCGCCTTCTTTCCTAACCAAACAACTTTGTAGTGATTTTATTGAGTTCTCCAAAAAAACTTCTTGTCTAATGATATGGGGATTGTCTGAAATAAGTATAATAATTTGGGTAGAATGTTCATCTTAATAGTTGTGATCCTACCTAAAATCAATAGTTGTAGCCTCCCCCATTTTTCCAAATCCTTCTTTATTTGTTGGACTAATACCATATAGTTATCCTCCTTTAGGGACGAACATCTCACAGTCAGCCATATCCCTAAGTATTTAATTTTTTTAACAGTTTGTAAATCCATTTCCTTTTCTAATTATTTTTTCTGATTTGTTGTTAAGTGTAAGGTTCCGAAGTGAAGATGCAATTCAAGGAATTCTGAGGCATTTTTACCTAGAAAACTCTTTATTTATGCAACATTGCTTCAGTACGAATAAAGTGAAGCCAAAAACTAAACCCTCCTACTTCTTCCCACAGTGTCTAAGCATATTCTCCTCCCTCATGTAACAAGTCATTAATCACATTCCCCAATTAGTTTAAAGTGTGAGCTTTCCCTCCCACCATATCTTTATCTTCTCACATTTCATCCTTTGAAGACGCTCTGCTGAAATATTGTTATGGCTAAATAGTTCTCAGCACATTCTTTCACTCCCTCCCCCCATACTGTCTAATAGTGGCTCTTAAAGTAATACACAGGTTAAATAGTGAATGTCTGCATCCATATATATTGTCAAGCATAACATTTGATGTTAGCAGCCTTGACATCCGGCCCCCCTTACAAAAACGACAGATCCTGTAATGTAAACAAAAGCATATATTAATGATCAGGTTTCGGTTTGTTGGGATATTTTGCATGAAATCTTTTGACGAGTCTGTCAGCTTCCACCTTGCCTGACTTCACCCAGGTGGCTTCAGATAGCGGGTATCCTTTCCATTGTACTAAGTACTGCAATTTGCCTTTAAAGATTCTGGAATCAAGAATACGTTTCACTTCATAATGGGTCTGTCCTGCAACTACGAGGGGCCCAGGTGCTTTCTTTGGGGGAGGTCTTATAGTGGAGCCCCGATAAGGTTTTAACAAGCTACTGTGGAAAACAGGGTGAATTTTACTCAGAAGTCTAGGGAGTTTCAGTTTTACGGTGACCGGATTGATGACCTTTACGATAGGGAAAGACCCTAGGAATTTCGGTCCTAACTTCTTGCTAGGTAATTTGAGGCGTAAATATTTGGTTGACAGATAGACCTTTTCCCCAACTTGGAACGTTCTTTGGGGAGCCCTCTTTTTGTCAGCTTGCTTTTTATAGGTTTCAAAAGTCTTTTTTAAAGCAGATTTTGTGTTTCTCCAAACTTCCTCTCATCCCCTCACCCATTGGTCAAGTGTCTGGGAAGCGGTTGGCACTTGGGGATATTCAGGTATTGGACTGAACTCTTTGCCTGTGGCTACTCTAAAAGGTGTGTAGCCGGTGCTGCTGTGCACAGAATTGTTGTACGCCATCTCTACAAAAGGAAGGAGGACAGTCCAGTTAGTCTGTTGATAGGATACGTAGCATCTGAGATATTGCTCCACCATTTTGTTGGCGGCTTCTTCAGCTCCATTGGTGGCCGGATGAAAAGCGGATGAGTTAATAAGTCCTGTAGGAGGGGGAGGGCTTACTTGTTGTGCACACTTACAGCGTTAAGACCCTTATAGTCTACACAGAGACGAAGAGACCCATCTTTTTTTTTCTTTAAATAATACAGGGGCTCCCACAGTAGATTTGGCCCTTTCAATGAACCCCCTCTTTAGGTTCTTATTCATGTATTGCTGCATCTCTTCCATTTAGAGGGGGGACATAGCGTACATTCTCGGGCGTGGGAGCTTGGCGCCTGGCACCAATTCAATGGAACAGTCATTGGGTCTGTGAGGGGGTAGGACATCGCATTCATTCTCACTGAATACCTCCACTAAGTCCCGGTATTCATTGGGGATGAGTGAATCGTCTGGTGACGGTGAGGCAGTTATAAGTGCTCGTTCATTAGGTAGTTTAAAGTGTGAGCTTTCCCTCCTGCCATATCTTTATCTTCTCACATTTCATCCTTTGAAGACGCTCTGCTGAAATATTGTTATGGCTAAATAGTTCTCAGCACATTCTTTCACTCCCTCCCCCCCCATACTGTCTAATAGTGGCTCTTAAAGTAATACACAGGTTAAATAGTGAATGTCTGCATCCATATATATTGTCAAGCATAACATTCGATGTTAGCAGCCTTGACATCAAGTTTTTAACTATCATTTTGGTTTTCCTTTTATTAATTTTAAGTCCAGATATTTCCCCATATTTTTCTATTTCTCATATTAGAATGGGACCAGATTCCAAAGGTTCTTCAATGATAAATACCATATCGTCCGCGAAGGCCTGTGCTTTGTACTCTTCTCTTTTAATTTTCGTTCCCTTTATTTCTCAGTTTGCTCTGATTCTATTTAGTAGTATTTCTAATGTTAGAATAAAGAGAAGTGGCGACAGTGGGCATCCCTGACGTACCCCCTTGGTTATTTGAAATGTGTTGGTGGTGTCCCCATTTACTATTACCCTAGCCTTCTGCATCTTATATATTGCCGCTATCATATTTTTGAATTTACTTCCCAATTCCATATGTCTAATTTGCCTAATCATGAATTGTCAATTTAGATTATCAAAAGCCTTTTGAGCATCCAGAAAAACAAGGGCCGCTTGTTTCTCTGGGTTGGCTTCATAATATTCCAGTATGTCTACTATTATTCTTGTGTTATCTCTTATTTGTCTATTTGGAAGGAAGCCATTTTGATCCGGGTGTATTATCTCATTCAATACTCTTTTCAGCCTGTCTGCTATTATATTCATAAATATTTTGTAGTCTGCATTTAAGAGGGATATTGGTCTGTAGTTATTGACTTGATTTTTATCTGTACCTTCTTTCGAGATTAAGGTGATGTATGCCTCCCTCCACGTTTCTGGTATTTTCGCTTCGTGTAGTGCTTCGTTACATATTTCCAACAATATTGGTTCCATAATCTCACTCATTTTTTTGTAAATTTCCCCTGGGAGGCTGTCCGGTCCTGGTGTCTTGTTGTTCTTAAGTCTTAAAATTGCCCCTCTCAATTCTTTTGGCGTTATTTCTCTATTTAGCATTGCCCTTTTTCCCTCCTCTAGTGGTATGATCCCTTCTTCCAACAAATAATTATCAATTTTATCCGTTGCTATTTCTTTTTGTTTATAAAGGTTCACATAATAATTTTGTACAATTTTCTTTTTCTCTTCTTCATTATTTTGTAAGGTCCCCATCTCATCATATAATTGTTGGATAATCCGTCCTTCTTTTTCCTTCTTCAGTTTGTAAGCCAGCCATCTTCCAGTCTTATTAGCATGTTCAAAAAAGAATTGTTTAGAAAATTTTAAATTTCTTGCAATCTCCGCTTGCTCTAGTATGTTTAATTTATGTCTATCAAGCATCAAAGTTTCTTGAACTAATTCATCTCCTGGTTTTGTTTGGAGTTGATTCTCCAATTTTCCAATTTCTTCCTTTAGAATATTATGCTGCTTCCATTTTTCCTTATTTTTCTTTGCCATATAAGCTACTGTTATCCCCCTTATATAAGCTTTCATAGTATCCCATAAGTTTGTTAATGAAGTGTGTTGTTTTTTATTTTCTTTAAAGAATAATGTCAATTCCTTTGTTATCCTTTCAATATATTCCTTTTCCTTTAGGATTTGGGGGTTTAGTGTCCATCTTTTAATTTTTTTCCTTTGGCCTCTCCATTTTATCTCAAGGGGATTATGATCTGCCCACGTATTTGGGGAGATCTCAATCTTTTCTATTTCTATAGCTAATTCCTTATTCATCCACAGCATATATTTATTTTCTTTTGGATGTAGGGTTCTCCACATATCTATCAAATTTAATTCATCTATCATTCTAAAAAATGTTTTTGGTAATATATTTCTTTTATTCTTGTTAGTTTTATTGCTAACATAATCTTTTTAGATATCAACTATCCCATTATAATCACCTACAATGCATATATTCCTATGACCTGTTGCAATTATCTTTTCATGCAATTTCTTATAATACTCCCCCTGGTTTTTATTAGGCACATAGATAACTACCAACAAGATTTCAGTATGCCCTCATTTTATTTCCATCATTAGGGTTCTTCCTTTTGGGTCTGCATAAATTTGATTAGCCTTTATCCCTTCCTTAATATATACCACCACCCCTTTCTTCTTCTTCTCAGCCAGTGCTGTATAAAGTGTCCCTAACATTTGTATTCTAAATATTTTTCATCTTGTTTTCGGATGTGTACCTCCTGGAGGCATACTATGTCTGTCTTTTGTTTACTTAGCTTTGTTAATATTTGTCTCCTTTTTACCACTGCGTTTAGTCCATTAACGTTTATTGATGTTAATTTCAAATCTTCCATTCCGTTGTCTGTCTACCAGATATTAGTCTCTGTTTGCCCTTGTAACTATTTGGGATCTTGTTTTAATACCTCTTATTTCTTGGATTTCTTTTTCTTCTTTGCTTCTCTCTTCCCGGGCTCCTCCTTTAGCTTGGTCTTCTTCTTAGCTTATGGTCTCCATCTCCTCCCTACTACTCTGATCCTCTTCATTTCCCATCAACTGGTCAAAGAAGTCCTGTGCCATCACTAAGCTGTCGATTTTAACCTTCTTGCCTTGCCATGAAATAAGCATTCCCTCCGGGAGTATCCACCTAAACAAGATATTTCATCTATTCAATTGTGCGGCCAGGAAACGATAGTCCTTACGTTGTTCTCGAACCCTTCTAGGAATTTGCTTCAATGTAATGATTTCCTTCTCCTTATAAGTCATTGGTTCTTCTCAGGTGATATTGTACACTATATCCCGGATTTTCTTTCTGGCAAATCTAATATGGTCCTCCTTGGGCAGTATATTGCGTCTAGCATAATTCGTTTGGATTCGATATACTTCATCCAATTCGTTCATACTTTCTTGTTTGTCCCTTTGGAGAGATTCTGCTATAATACCTGCCATTATCTGTCCTAAATCTTCATCCTTCACCTCTGTCACATTTTGGAATCTTAAGAAAAATGATGCCCGGTCCATTTCTAATTGAATTATTGAATCTTCGAGGTCCTTGTTTATTGCCGTCATTTTCTGATCTACCAGGTCTAATTTTTCCCGTTTGTTCTGTTTTGTCTTCTGTTATTTTTATTTTTTGTTCATTCTTCTGAATTGCTTCCTGGATTGAGTTCATTTTATTATCCAATTTCTGAATGTCGAATTTCATTTCTCCATGGTTGCTAAACATTGTTTCTTGCATTTTTACCATTGTTTCCTGGACAAGTGTCAAAGTGGCTTGCATTGTTTGCATGTTTGGGGTCGTATTAGTTTTTTCCGTCTTTTGTGACCCCTCTGTCGACCGTTGGTTTAATGGGGAAGCCGTTGTCATCGTTGGATTTGATGCAATTTTTTTCCCTGCCTTTAAAGTCGTTGTTGTAATACTGGTCATCTCTTTCAATACCCTACTTTGCTCTCCCAGTATTCTATAAATATTTTTCCACATTGTCATCAACCGTTTACTATATCTTTTGTTGTTATTATTTTTGTTTTTTCCCCTCTTTTTACCCTCCTTGTAGTGTTAAGTATTAAATGATAATCAATTCCGCTAATCCTAGCTATCTCTATTCTTAATCAACTTTAAACAACCTTAGCAGATTATCACCTTAAATATCAATATCAATAGTCTATGTAAATTAATCAGGATATCCCAACAAGAACTTTAAATTAAGTATAAATATAAATATTAATAATCAATTAATTAGTATAAATCTAAATTTGATTATAATTATAATTATCAATTTGTACAAAAATATAATTACAGTTATCAGTATATAAGCAATTCAGATTATCTATATAGTTAGTTTTAAATGCTAAATTATAAACACATGAATATATCCAGATTTATAGGTGGCTAAATACAGATATAAATATATAAATACCATAGCTCTTTATAAAATGCATATTTTATAAATGTTACTGATTCATAAATACTTACAGTACCCCTAATATTTATGTCTAAAATATATAGGTATATTTAGTCCTTTGAATCTTCTTAGTTAATTTAGAATTAATCAATAGAGAATAATAAGTGTGCCTTAAATGCAAAGTTCAGGCATTTACTTCTAAAGGAGTGTAAATCCTCAAATCTTCTCCCGGTTACAACCCGGTTATGACTCTCTTTACTCCTCTTAAGTTTTTGGTGCCTCGATTATATTTATATATTTTCTATAGTCTGTTAAGTTATTGTCTTTCTCCACTTTTATTCAGCCTCGAATTCTTCTGGTCACTCAGTTCAAAAGTTCTGTTGCAGCGGTGGGTTCTCCCTCCACTTTCTGGTTGGGGTGCTCGTCCACTCAGACCTCTCTTGCCGTCATGGCATGCTGTCGTCTGCTCTCACCGCTTCTCTTCTCTTCTTTTCCTTTCTTTTCTTTTCCTGTCCCTCTTGCATACCCGATCTCTCTCCTTCTTCACTTTCTCCTTTCCTTCAGATTCTGACCAAAATGTCCGCCCGTCTCACTGCCACACCACTAGCTCGAACACTTTTGTCCTTCCTCCTCTTCGCCACTTTAGCAGTTAAACATATTCTGCTGAATCACTGCTCCTCCCGCCGAGTCGCCGCCCGCTCCCCCAGCTGGAGATCCCTTTTAGCCAAACAATCAGGACTCACTTTTCCAAGCGGTCATCAGCCTTGCGGTTTTCAGGATAATCCGCCACTTCAAATGTCACAATCTGCTATAAAAATCTTCTCTTCCTTGTGCTCTCTGGATCATCGCAGCCTCGGGTCCGCCATAGCGCGATGGCAGACACTTTCACGTTGGTTTGACAGAGGTGTCCTTCTTTGCAGCAAGTGATCGCCTTTCACTACGCTGCACTCTGGACTTCCCCTCTAGTCCGCTAAGCACTCCAGGCTCTTTGCACCCCGAAAGGTCCCAAAAACGTGAAATAATTTGGTTCTGGGAACGAGAACCGTTCACCTTCCCCCGCGCCACTGAGACGATCAGGTTGTGATCTACTTTATCAAATGCCTTACTGAAGTCCAAGTAAATTATATCCACAGCATTCCTCTGATCCACTAATTTTGTCACTTGGTCAAAGAATGCAATAAGATTTGTCTGGCATGATCTGTTTTTGACAAACCCATGTTGGCTTTTAGTAATGACTTTGTTTGCCTCTAGGTGTTCGCTGATTCGTTGTTTGATTATCTTTTCCAGAATCTTCCCAGGTATTGAGGTCAGGCTGATAGTTCTGCAATTTCCTGGATCTATTTTTTTTCTTTTTTGAAGATGGGAACTACATCAGCTCTTTTCCAGTCCTCTGGTAGTTCCCCAGTGTTCCAGGATCTTTGAAAAATATAGTTCAGTAGTTCTGAGATCACATCTGCCAGTTCCTTCAGAACCTTGGGGTGTAATCCATCTGGTCCTGATGATTTGAACTCGTCTAGGTGGACAGGTGCTCACTTACCGTTTTCTTGCCTATCTTAACTTGCGTTTCTATTCTGTTTTTTATGGCACTATTTTTGGTAGGTTGGTCTGTTTTTTCCCTTTGTGTAAAGACAGATGCAAAAAATGAGTTAAATAGTTCTGCTTTCTCCCTGTTGCTTGTCACCTTCTTGCCACTTTCACCCACTAATGGACCAATCGTTTCCTTCACTTTTTTCTTGTTTTTTACATGTTGAAAGAAGCTTTTTTTGTTATATTTGACTTTGGTCGCAAGCCTTAGTTCATTTTGAGCCTTAGCTTTCCTCACTTCATCTTTGCAGGCTCGGGCTATTTGCTGATATTCTGCCTTAGTTATGTGCCCCTCTTTCCACTTTCTATACTTGTCCTTTTTATCTTTCAATTTATCAGAGAGTTCTTTATGCAGCCATGCTGGTTTCTTTTGAGAGCTGTTATTTTTCTTCAATTTTTTCCTTAGTATCTTCTGATTGATCTTCCACCTTCTGAATTCTTTGTTCATTTTTAAGAATCATTTGTTGGTGAACCTCAAATTGTGTCTTTATGTCAAGCCATTTGTTCGTTTAGTTTATCAAGATTGCTTTTTGTTTCTTGGTGATTCTTCTGCATCATTTCTTGCATTAGTTGTAAAGTTGCGTGTATCTCTTTTTGGAGATTGTTTGCCTTCTCTCGTTGTAACATTGCTTCAATAGATCCCTGACTTGCTAGATTAGATGTTCCAGAAGAGGGTGCAGAAGCAGGTTTTTTTGTAATCTTAGTGAGGTTTGGTGCACTCATTGTTCAATCAGGCAAATTTTGTAAATCCACAGGGAGAAGAGAAAAAAAAGAAGAAGAAGAAAGAGAAAAAAAACAAAAACAAGCCAACTGCTTTAGGCTATAATCCAACTTTAAAAAGGAGCCAACTGTTTTAGGCTATAATCCAAATTTAAAAAGGAGCCAACTGCTTTAGGCTATAATCCAAGTTTTAAAAAAAAGCCAACTGCTTTAAGCTGTAATCTAACAAAACAAAACAAAACACCAACTGCATAAGTCTAATCCAGATATTTCTGTCAGTTCAAAGATATTTTAAAAAGGAAGAAAAAAAACCCTGTCTCTAAATAATTTCTATAATAGTTATGTCTAAAGTTAAAAGACATAATTAAAAAAATCTTTGTTTTTTCTTTTGTAGAGACACAGAATGTTCTTTGTTTAGCACAGGTGTTGTTTCAAGATCATCACTCTTCTGATTCTTTCTGTATTATTGTAGTATCTTCCTTCACCACTAGATGTCCTCATTAATTATAATGTCTCTATCCAGTAATAAAACTTTTATTTAAAATGCTTTCACAACAAAGTAAAAAAATCTTCCCAAATCAAAAAAGTTAGCCAACAAAAGTTTATCATTTTTTAAAATCAGTCTCAAATCTTTTCTGTGTATTTTTATATTCCTTAATTTTGTTCCCCCATTTCAGATTTCTCGTCGCTTTTAACTCTCTTCTTCCCAAGTCTTCCTGGGGTTTTTACTTTTAAAAATTATCCAATTCAGGGATTTATATTTTAAAAGTCCATAGGGAAGAGAAATAAAGAACAATCTCACCCAGATCAAACACGTTGTTGACAGTCAGCTGTTTGGCGGTGCTGCCACAACTCTTCGGTTCTTCCCTGGCTGTCTATGGCTTGGGCTGTCTGCATATTTGCTGGCAGCCTTTCTCCCGCCTGTTTAAAGAGTTTCCTCAGTTTGTTTGGGCCAACCGCCGCTGGCTCTGAACTCCCAAGGTTTCCCTTCCTCCTCGTTGCCTCTCCAGGGCGACTTTCCGACTTCTCTGGGTCTCCAGACGAAGTGAAATCGGACTAGGAAACCGGAGCTCCGGTTTCTTTCATCTGTGTCACCATGACACCCGGGGTGAACTCCCACAAGTGCTTAAAATATTATCAGCAACATATTGTCTGGGTTTCAATGTCTAGTTTACTAATACATATCAAGTTCCTTTCTCTCTACCTCGTTTTTCTAGCCAATTATAAAAAGTATCCCATGTTCTAAAATAAACTGAATCTTCTTTCTCTTTCATTTTCAATGTCAATCTATCCATTTCTGCACACTCTTTAAGATTTTTTTAATTAACACTTCCTCTGGTGGTAGATCTTCATTTTTCCAATATTGAGCAAATACAATTCTTGCTGCAGTTAATATGTGTAAAATTAAATATGTACATTCTTTCTCATAATTACCTACAATTATGCCTAACAAAAATAATTCTGGCTTAAAATCTATGTTTTTTCGTCATTTTCTCTAACCATGTATGTATTCTTAACCAAAATCTTTTAGCTTTAGAGCATGTCCACCAAAGATGGTAATACGTGCCTGTTTTTTGTTTACATTTCCAACAATTATTTGATACACCTTTAAACATTTTTGCTAACCTCACAGGTGTTAAATGCCATCTATAAAACATTTTATAAAAATTTTCTTTGTACGCTACCGCTTTTGTTATTTTCAAATTTCTTTCCCAAAGGCTTTGCCATTTTTCTAGTTCTATGTTATGTCCAAAGTTCTTTGCCCATGTTATCATTGTTTCTTTAACTTGTTCCTCTTCCATCTTTAAGCTTAGCATATATTTATAAAGTTTCTTAATCAATTTTTCATCTGATGTCAGTAATGTTATCAAATTCTGTCTGTTCTTTATAAAACCCAGATATTTTAACATCTTTTTCATATCTCGTTTGAATTTGCAGATATAGCCACCATGATAAATCAATACCCTGTTCTTCTAGTTCTTGTCTATGTTTTAATTTTCCTTCTTTATTCAAAATGTCTTTATAAGTCACAATTTTGTCATAGTTTATTAAGTTTGGGTGAATAAACGCTTCCATTGTTGAAAGCCATCCAGGTATTTTCATATAGATTTTCGCTTTTATTTTTCCCCATTTTAACAGAAGTGCGTTTCTTATGTAGTGATATTGAATTTTATTTTTTCCATACCATAGAAAGGCATGCCATCCAAGTTGTAGGTCGTGTCCCTCTTGGTATAATAATCTTCTATCTCTAAGAGTTGTCCATTCTTTTAGCCATGTTAGAACGGCTGCTTGGTAATATAGACTCTAGTCTGGCTGTCCAAATCCTCCATTTTCTTTTGCTTCTTGAAGCATTTTCAATTTTATTCTAGCTTTTTTTCCTTGCCAAGTAAATTTCAATATTGATTTGTTTAGTTCATCAAAGAAGTTTCCCCCCACTTTTATAGGTATAGTTTGAAACGAAAAGAGTATTTTTGGTAGAACATTCGTCTTCACTGTTGCTATTCTCCCCAACATTGAAAGTTTTAGATTTTTCCAAGTCTAGTTTTATTTGTTTTAATAATTTTACATAATTATCTTCTTTTATTGTTGCACATCTTGCTGTTAAGTAGATTCCCAGGTACTTAACTTTTTTGACTATTTGAAGACCTGTTTTTTCTGATAACTGGTTTTTTGTTTTTCTGTAAGATTTTTAGTTAACACTTTGGTCTTTTCTCTGTTTATTTTCAGACCTGCCACTTCTCCGAATTCTTCTATCTTTTTCATAAGCTTAAAGCTTGTCTCAAGAGGTTCTTCTAGTATAAAAACTAAATCGTCTGCAAATGCTTGTAATTTGTATTTTTCATTTTTTATTTCCAGTCCTTTAATTTCCATATCTTGTCTAATGTTTCTATTTAATACATCCAATGTTAATATGAATAGCAATGAGGTTAGTGGACATACTTGTCTTATGCCTTTTTTAATATTGAAATTTTCTGTAAAATCTCCATTTACAATTATTTTTGCTGTTTGTCTATAATAAATTGTTTTAATTATATTTATAAAGTTTTTTCCAAAATCCATTTCATCTAGTTGTTGAAACATAAATTGCCAGTTTACGTTGTCAAAGGCCTTCTGTGCGTCTAGAAATATTAACGCCATCTGTTTTCCTGGGTGAAGTTCATAGTATTTTTATTTGCCTTTTAGGTAGAAATCCATTTTGATCTGTATGTATAAATTCAATCAAAGAATTCTTTAGTCTTTCTGCTATTATTGAGGCAAAAATTTTATAGTCCACGTTTAATAAAGATATTGGTCTATAATTCTTTATTTGCGTCAGGTCTGAGTCTTCTTTGGGTATTAAAGTAATATTAGCTTCTGTCCATGTATTTGGTATTTTAGCCTCTAAAAGTACTTCATTACATAGTTCTTTCATTATAGGACTTAAAGTATCTTGTAAAGATTTGTAAAACTCTGCAGGTAATCCATCTGGGCCTGGAGTCTTATCGTTTTTTTGTCTTTTGATAGCCTCTGTCATCTCCATCATTGATATTTTTTCATTTAAAATATTTTGTATATTTTCTGGGATTTTTGGTAAATCTGCTTTTTTAATATAGTGCTTTATTTTTTCTTGTGAAGTTTCCTCTGTATTATAAAGTATCTCATAAAAGTCTTTGATTATTTTTTTGATTGCATCATTTTGAAACTGTAAGTCTCCTTTTGAGTCTTGTAATTTATTTATCACTTTTTTCTCTCTTTCTTTTTTCAGTTTATATGCTAGCCACCTCCCTGGTTTATTGGCATTTTCAAAAAACTTCTGTTTGGCTCTTTTAATTTGCTGTGCCATTTTTTTCAGCCTCTGCTAAATTTATTTTATGGTTTATTAGTTCCATTTGTTTTTTAAGTATTTTCTTTTGTGGATCTGTTTGTAGTTCTAATTCTAATTTCTTAAGTTCTTCCTGTAGTTTTAACTGTTGTTTTTTTTCTTTATTCTTTTTCACCATGTAAAGTTATAGCCAACCCTCTGCTTTAGCCGTATCCCACACATTTTGAAGGGATGTTTCTTCTTTTTTATTTATTTTTTTAAAAAATCCATTTCCTTTGTTGCTGTTTGTATAAATTCTTTCTCCTTTAGTAAAGATTTATTCATAGACCATCTTAATTGTTTCTGAGTTCCTTTCCAAGTCATCTTTATTGGATTGTGATCTGCCCATATATTAGGTTCTACTTCAACCTCTTGTATAATCGTACTTAAGCAGGAGATATCCATATCGTATCAATTCTGGACCACAATTTGTGTCTATTTGAATAGAAGGTATATTGTAGTTTTTTTGGATTCTTTTCTCTCCATATATCCTGAATAGAAATTTCTTCTGCCATTTGAAAAAAAGTTTTATGGAGTATATTTTTCCCTTTTCCCCCAATTTTACTACTTTTATAGTCCAGTGTTCCATCTGCTATTGCATTGAAATCTCCCATTAAACAGAAATTTTGGTACACCAATTCTACTATTTTTTTGTGCAGTTTTTGATAGAACTCTTCTTGTTTGTTATTAAGTGCATATATTGCTACTATCAATATCTGTTTTTTGTTTATAACTATTTCCACCATCAATATTCTTCCCTCTTCATCTGTGTAGATTTGTTTGGGATTCATTATTTCTTTAATATATACAGCTATTCCTCTTTTCTTTTGTTGGGCTAATGCACAATGAAGTTTCCCAACTTTCGGTTGCTCCAACAGTTTGTAGTGTTGTTTCTTAATATGTGTTTCTTGGAGACAAATTATATCCATATTTAATCTTTAGTCGTGTAAAAAATGTTTTCCTTTTTATAGGGGAGTTCCCATTACATTTAGTGTAAGAATCCCATTTTCCTTCTCCATCTCTTTCAATTATATATAGGTCTTAAACTTCTAGTTATTCTTATCTGTCTCTGTTCTCTTGGTCTTACCACTTCTTCTGTCTTTGTATTTTCAATTTCTTCTTCTTCCCTTGGCTTAGCTGCTCCTTCCATTGTCATGTCTTCCTGTCTCTTTGTTTCTTTCTCTGGACGGGGTTCCGAACTTTTCCCTTCCATGAAAGCTCTGTGGTTGTCATAGAACTCCATTGCTTTAAATAAAAACAAGATTCTTGACCAATTAGCAATACAGCCAGGAAATGGGGCCCTTGACACATTCAGCACCCCAGACATGGGTCCATAAAGGTTTTTAAGGCTTTACAAAAGTTTGGGTTGGGGCCATTCTAATCTCCGAAGGGCAGATCTTCCACTGCGGAAAAAGCCCACCTTCTAGTCCCCATCAGCTGACACTCTTTGGCTGACAGGAACTGCAGCATGCCCATTCTGCTATGGGTAAAACTCTTGGACAAAGGTGATTCTTCAGGTACTCCAATCCAAAGCCATGTAGAGCTTTAAAGGTAAGCACCTGCACCTTGAATTGAAGCTCATGCAGAAGTGGTGTTACATGTGTTGTGTACTTGGCACCATTTACTTCAACTAGTGCAGAAAGCGCAGCCATATTCTGCACCGGTTGAAGTTTCCAACTGATCTTTAGGGTCAGCCTCCTGTGGAGTCTCTTGCAATAGTCTACAAGGGTATGAGTTATGGTGAACAAAGTCTCTTGATCCAAATATGAGTGCAACTGGCATATCAACTGAAGGTGTGCAAAGGTCCTCCTAGCCATTGGCTGCCACCTGCTCAGCTTAATATGGTCAATACAATCAAAGGCTTTTACTGTATAATTTATGAAATACAAACTGACTTATTTCTGATATTGGCTTTCTTAATTAGCAGGGTATATCTTTTAGTAACTATCTCTTGTTCCTTGGCCTTTTCTAAATCTAGCTTGAACATCTCAAATCTCATTTTTAATGTAGCATTCTACATTAGGTTAGGGTTAGGGCATTAGGCATATTAGAGCATAGCATTAATTCCTAGCATGTGAAAATTGTTGTGCAATTGCTTGCATACTCTCTTGACTCTCTTTGGTATTGATTTGTAGACTAATATTTCCAATATATCATCCACCTAGATGACTGAGAATCTCCACAGACATTCATGCACTGTGTTATTCTCCAGGTTTACTGGCACAGTTTGGTTAAAGCCTTTACTGATTCTTCTTCAGTTTCTTGCCCTATATCTCCAGCTATTCCACCAATTCCTCTAATTTTAAATTTTATTTTCTAGTATAAATAGGAAGGGAATATATCCTAAGGTATCTTGGATGTTGATATCTCTATTGTATTTTTAGCACATTCTTTAGTATACCAATTCAAGGTTGAAAGTTCCTTCTGAATTTAGAGATCTTTTCAGACTTTCCTTATTTTTCCACTTCTTTTTCCATCTTCTGTGTCTTTGCAGATATAATATTGCTTCCTGTTTCTTTTGACAGCTTTTTGAAATTCTTTTAAGTTTCTTTCTGATTATTATTTTTTTGTCTTTCTTGGCAATTTCCACTGTCTGTCCTGATATCCAAGTTTCTTTCCTCTGTTTCATGGTCTCTGGCATTCTGTTCTACATTCATCTTTACAACATCTTAGATTTTATTCCACACTTTCTTTGGTTTCCTATCAATGAAGTTCAGGACTTCAAATTGATTCCTGATGTTGAAAATGATGGGCATATGCTCAAGATCATATTGTGAAAACTGGCTGGCTTTATTCTTCTGCTTTAGCTTGACTTGAAATTTGCATATGAGCATATGAACATCTTTGTTGTTATAACTGAGCTCTTCTACCTCTCTATACCACTAATACAGTCAGTTTGATTGCTATGTTTTGGTTGTTTGAAGAATGTGTTAGTAATCACTGGCAAAAATTGATAAGACACTTTCCTTCATTTTTGTTTCTTGGTCATGTTTAATTGCATTTTCCTCATTACAATTTTCTTTGTAACTTTGGAATTCTAGCTTTCAACCACAAACAGAACATCTTGCTTTTATGTTCTGTCAATTTCAAATTTATCAACCTCCTCTTCTTCTTCATTGGTCTTTTCCTATTAAATCTAATTTATATTTTTGATCACTGATTTCATTGTTTCCCATATCTTTATCTATCTTTACTGTCTTTACTATATTCTTTCTGACTATATAAGCAATGCCATTTCTTTTTTAGTTTTCATGTTCTGAAACAGTACGATCTTCTTAATGAAAGTGACAAATTTCCAGCCCAAGTAATTTACTCATGCCTGTTGTCAATGTGAAGTTGATTCTGTTCATCTTTCAAATGTTGAACTTTCTCATGTTCATTTTCCTTATATGCTCCATGTTTCCACTGTGATTCTGAATTTGCAGTTTTGTGTTTTCTTTACCTGTATGGCAACATCAGCAACTAGACATTCCAAACTCTTTAATCGTGGCACGTATAACATTAGTATTCCTAAAAACCATCAGTTCTTCTTCACGCACATATTAAATGCCAGCAAATGGAGGAATGATCCTTTTAGTTACAATAGCAAAGGCATCATTTCATACTATGTGGGGAAAGGAAATGGTAAACCATTCCTGTATTTTACCTAGAAAACCACATGGATAAACACTCAAACGTGAAGCTGTATGAATTATATAGAGACATATGCACAGTTTGAGTAATAAATTATCAAACCCTTAGAATAATAAACCTAGGGTAGTAGCTCCAGAATTGGCAATATTTATTCTAAAGCTGTGATCTGCTACTATACAGGTTGTCCTCGACTTACGACATTTCATTTAGTGACCTTTCAAAATTACAGCGGCAGTGAAAAAGGGGGGCTTATGCCCATTTTTTGCACTTATGACCATTGTAGCATCCTGATGGTCATTTGATAAAATTCAGATTCTTGACAATTGACTCATATTTATGACTGTTGCAATGTCCCAGATCATGTGATCACCTTTTGCAATCTTTTTGACAAGCAAAACAGATTCACCTAGCAACTGTCTTACTAACTTAACAACTGCAGTGATTCATTTAACAACTATGGCAAGAATGCTTGTAAAATGGAACAAAACTCATTTAACAACTGTCTCCCTTAGGAATGGAAATCTTGGCTCAATTGAGGTTATAAATCACAGATTACCTGTGTCAGCTTCAGCTAATTTTCCATTAAAAATGCTTTCTGGCTATATTGAAATAATAGCAATTAAATGGCTGATTTCTCCCTTTTTACATACTGCAGAAGTAAAGAAATACTGGTCAGCCAGGAATAGATTTTTCTTTTTTAATAGAAAAGACTCAAGAAGAGCTCTGGAATTAAGCTGTTAAGCTATCTCTGGCCTGCTTCCATCCCATATCTGAGCAAGCAAGAAGATAATGCATTCAGTTGATTTCTCATAGAATTCCTCCTCAAATTGGATCTAATCAATTAAATTTAAACAAGTCCCAGATAGAGAATACCACCAAAATTAAGATGGTGGAGAAAAGAGTAAAAGAAAACAAAAAAAAACAATGGACTAGGAAAGGAAGAAAACTGAAGAATCACCACTGATGCTACATGTTCCCTTATGAGATGCTAGGATTATTGCTTGTTTGTTTGCTGTAGCTGCCCATCTCAACAAATGACTCTTATTTGCTTTACACACAATACTGGCACAATACAGTCACAACATTTGCTCCATCATGCTGTTCAAATTCTTGTAGTAGTAAATCTGAAGTGCTCCAACACCCTAGAAAGTTAAATGTATTCCAGTTCAGAGACTTGAAAACCTATCACTTTCATATAATAGAAATAGTCATAGCTTAAAGAACAGGAGCATTTTTAGCTGAAAAAACAACATAAATAAAATAAAACTAATCCAAGGAAACTTTTTTAAATATGACAAATGCTAAGAAACTGTTGTGCATTATTGCTACCCCCAGTCCTGGGTCAGGAAAAAATTATATATTCTTTTGACATTAATATAAGATGTTAGGCTTTAATTGCAAAAATACAATAAAAGATTGATTAATAAAATAATATGTTGCTGTAGACTGGCTTAGAATTTGTTTTTAGCTCTTTAAACTAATAAAACTTTAAATAGAAAAAGAAAACAAAGGGAGGAGAAGAAAATTAAATACCTAAGGTCTGAAAATGCCCATTATTTTATTGAATTAAGAAGCACAAACAAAAGCATCTTCATGCTTTTTGGATAAAAAAGAAGTTTCATAATTGGTGGTCAATGCAAGAATGTTTTTTTTTGTTGGTAGCTAAGTGGCAGTTAGCAGAGGAAGGGATTAATATCTAAAGGTAGAAGGAATTTTCTCCAAGGAAGTATAAAATATCTGTCAATAGAAGTTTAGGACTAATTTGTTAACATACAGTTATGTCAAGGTCTCTTTTTGCTTGGTGTGTAATTTCTTAGATTTCCTCTTTTCTCCTCTTTGAAGTTCCTTCAACAAATTCCTTCAATATCCCAGAATGTAATGCATTTGGATCTTGAGATTTAAATCTATTTAAAGTAAAATATTGCTTGAGCAACAGTTTCAAGCTTCAGTGCTGTTCTTTCATCCTGCTCTTCAAAATTATCTGATAGAACACATGCTCTCTTGGTGAATGGACATATGTGCAACCAACATAAGAACTGAGTAGCTCTGCCTTTTATTTGTAATTTGTTAGCATTTTGCTCTCTTCATCCAGAAGTTGGTTTTCCATCATTTGGAGCTGGAATGAATCCACAGATATTCTAGGATGGCATGTTTAAAGAGATTATTAACACAAAGCCACATTCTTTAAGCAGTGAAGATTCAGGAGGTAGAGCTAGCAAAGAGAATGAACCTCAGAACATTCCATTGTTCTTGACAACACTGTCAGGCAACCCTTGAACAGGAATTTTGTGGTTTTATATTTGATTGCTGTATAAAAGATGTAAAGTAACTCTCCCTAGATTCCTGATAGGTAGAATTCACTGGGAAATCCATTATCTGCATTGGGGGATCACATATTTCATATAAGATATAAGTGATTCCTGGTATGGAGATGGTATATGCTGGCAAAGTAGACTAGATTTATGCAGCATAGGTCCTTTATTCTTGGCTGTAGTATATAAGAGATTTAAATGCAACTACTGTATATCTGTATTATTTTAATACATTGCTTTGCAGTGTTCTCTTTGTGATAATCTATTTACATAATAGTGCTTATATATTAGTGCTTAAAATGTTGTATTGTGCATACTTTTGATTATACTAATAAAATGTATATAAACTAAACTTAAAGGGAAAAATAGAAAAAAGAATAGTATAACAAAAGAGGGAAAAAGAAAGAGAAAAGCAAGAATATAATAAAGAAAGAGAAAAGAAATATATAAAGAAGTGATTCCCAAACTTTTAAATAACAAATGTAACAAATTTAGTAACTATATCCCCTTCAAGGTTACGATTAGTTCTTCATCCCATGTCTTATCCCTTATCTATAGACAAATCCATAAAACATTAAAATTTCAGTCCCAGTGTCAGCAAAAAGTCCATAAAGTATAGCAATAACATAGCTTATTTTAACCATGATCAAATAAATCAACTTTATATTCCTTCCTTTTACTTCTAATAGCCTTAATCTTTAGTTCATTCAAATATTATTGTAGGGTTTTATTTCTTTTCATTTTTCATTATTCCATTGCACAGAGTATTTCAAGACTTTAAACAAGCTACTTTTGTAAATTCAGTCAGAAAAAAAAATAGATCACTTTCTTGGTTAATCTTTTTCTAAGTTGTTTTCTTGGCCTGTCATTTGTAAATCAACTTTCAATGCCATCTCTATCTTGTCAAATATAATTTATTTCACATATGTCACTTCTTCAATAACATTTTTTGAATATAGTCTATCCACAGAGGCAAATATCATTAATAGCGTGCCTGCTACTTTCTGCCTCCATTCTTCAAAAGTTTGTTTTAGTATTTTCAATGTCAAAACGTTTTTCATTATTCTATCGGTCCCAGTTAATTAACACAAAAAGTAGGCTTGTATTTTTCCCCCTCTGCCTAGAATTTTAATCCCCTCTAGTACCCAGTTTTTAATATCATAAAATGTCTTGTCTTCATTGTGTATTGCCAAAAAAAAAAAAGATTTATTTGCCATGATTTATTTTCTCAGAGTTTGTCTGAGTTGGACAACCAGCTAACAGTAAACAACACACTAATCAGCTAACCACCAAGACCACTCCCACCAATACTGACAGGGCAAGCCACTAGTATTTAAAATGAGAGCAAACCCCATTCCCTCCTAGCACTGATGATGTTATCTAGTTTGATAATAAAACATCTGTAAGAAAATAACCAAGCTCAGAGAGCATCAAGGACCCCACAGTTCAACCCTGAGCTACAAATATTCTGTTCTATATTTTTAATCATTTTGCCATTTTTATTATTATAAAAAACAGAAGCATTGATTTATACACTATTGCCTGCTAATTTATATCTTCATTTCATATGTGTATTTTCATATTTTTTTTCACATCTTAAACCTTTTATGTTGATTTAAAATGAAATTGTTAGGGAATGTTCATAATAAATTTCCTTCTTTTTTGGTGGGAACATTTAAAAATCTTCAGAAACATACAGAAATAAACATAGAAAAATGCATTTTTCCCTCAATTGTTTTTCCCTAAGGCTTCATAACTCTGTACTGGAGGAAATAACCATGAATGTACAGGAAGAAATAACAAAAATTGTGCATGCGCTATTGATTAAGGGGAATATATGCTGAAAATAATTTAAAGAAAGATATTTTCATTTGAAATAACTTAATTTTTCACTTTGTGTAACAAAGTGAGATGTGGCTTCATAAAATGTAAAATTTTATTTCAAAATTTAATATGCAATATGAATAATGCAATAAAGTATAAGCATTCTAATAAATTCTCACTTATCCATAATTAGGAATATGCTTTTTTCAGTTACTTATTTACTGTTTTTTTCCTGTATGTATTATTTGAACCCTTCTTGTTTCTTACCTGGTCGAGATTAAGACTGACAATTTTTGATTAACCGTATTTTATTTTAAACACAAAAATTCAGTAAAGAAATTAAAATGGATATTGAAAGAAGTAATAGTGCGTAAAGGTGTAAAGTATATCTTCATTATTCAAGAATAAAGAATAAATTAGCTTATCATTAGTAGATGCTTTGTGGATGGATGGTCCTTACAGCTCCTGTTAATTCATAATACCTACCAGCTTATTTGAGTTTAGTAGCTAATGTTAATGCAACAGATGACAAAATCTGTTCATTCCCACAGAATTTTGAAACACATGACTGCAAAAAGTGTTGCCCCAACTAAGAAAAATTAAAGCAATGTATAAAAAAAATTACTAATGTCCTTCCCTTGAATAACAAATTAGACTCAGCCACAATAAACGTAGTGATAAAAATATTATGAACATTAGAAAAAGAGGCTCTCTTGTTACTCAACTATAAATGGAAACTAGCTGAACTCTCTTTTCTATTTCTTCTATATGAGCCACAAAGTTTGCCAATATGCTATCAAAGGGAAACAATAGCTGGAAATGAAAAAAAAATTCTTCCTGTTGAATGCAAACATTTATCTAGTTTATATCTAACATAAACTTCAAACTTTTTTACTCATCTATTCTAAATTATTTTACAACAGTCAAACAACATTTTACCCCAGATAGTTTGTGTGCTTGGAAGAAAGGATAAACTGCTGCATAGGTAGTTCTTGACTTACAACCATTTGTTCAGCCAGTATTCAAAGTTATGACCGCACTAAATATTGGGACTTAAAACCAGTCCCCAAAGTTATGATTCTTGCAGTGCTTCCATGGTCATGTAATCAGAGTTCAGTTGCTTGGCAGTCTACCCACATTTATAACCTCAGGGATGCTTCGCTATGTGCTTAGAGCTCAAAGCATTGTTAGAGACTCCACACACCCACTTCACGGTCTGTTTCTCTTACTCTCCTCTGGGAGGAGATTTTGGTAGGACTACCAGATTCTGTAACAGCTTTGTTCCCTATGCCTCCATCTGGCAAACTCGCAAGATTCGTTTTTATTGCCATGTATATGTATACATCTGAACTAGACTGTGTTGTTTCTTCTGTGTATATGTGGGTATATGCATAATTTATTTTATTTATTTTTTGTCATGTTTATGCAGTGTATATTGGAGGTGGTTACCCTTTGAGAGCTGTATGCAACGAAATCTCATTTTAATGTATGCTGATTAGTGTACATTTAAAGTGACAATGTTATCGTTCTGTTCTGTCCTGCCCTGCCCTGCCCTGCCCTGCCCTGCCCTGCCCTGCCCTGCCCTGCCCTATCCTATCCCATCCCATCCCATTCCATTCCATTCCATTCTATTCCACTCCACTCCCCCACCCACCTATCTTCCCTTTCATCTCTGCTTTTTGGGTGTCCTACACTCCACTACATGCCCCCCTTGCCAACAACACTTCCCCCAGGTAAACTTCATTGTCTTCTTCTGCTGGTTACCCAGATCTATTTGTTAAGCAAAGTGACCCAGATCTATGTATTAAGCATGCAGCAGGGCAGCAGAGCCTTGTCTGCCAAAGGGAGCTTGCCAGGCCTGGCCATAAAGGAGACAGTGGAACAGTGAGATGTGGTACTCACTTTTACCGGGTGGGGAAGCAGAGCTGGCTCCGGCTCCTTGGGCAAAGGTGAAAGCTATGTGACAGGCACTGTTTGGGGTGGTGGCAGAACGGAGGGACATGCCCCAGCAGAATCAGTCTCAGGCTTTAGCATATTGGAAGTTACTGATGGTTTATGTGGCTTTGCAGGAGTAAAGCTGGAATGAGACTGAGCAGAGGGCCTGCAGGTAGGGTCTGCTGGTGTTGAGCTCACCTTCACCCCTCACTGAAGTCCATAGGCCACTTTTCCCTAAGCACTTCCAACACGAGCTGCATAGTATGTGCTGCACCTCTGCAAAGCCTGCATCCCTCTCCTGGCTTGCTCAGCAATGGGGAAAGCTATGCCTCCCTGTCTCTGCCTCCTCCCTGGCCAGGCCTGGTAAACTCACCATGTGCATCCCTTGCCCATTACCTGGTTCCCCGTCCATCTGCAGGAGATGAAAATCAGCTGTGGGCAGCAGGGGTGGCAAGGGTAAGCAGCAGAGTGCAGGGCAATCAAAAGGGCACAGATCAGGGGAGATTGGGGGTTGGGGGAATTGATCAAAGGTGAGCATAACAAGACATAAGTGTGAAGTTCTCATCTAACGATAGCACTTTCCTAAACTAACAATTGCAACTGGAACTGACATCACTAAGCAGTGCAGTTGCGTGGTTGCCTAACAACTGCATCAATTGGTGATGAAAATTCTGGTCCCAGTTGTAGTTGTAAGTCGAGGACTATCTATAGTACTTATTTTGACTATAGGAGATTTCTGCTGTATATCAGAAAACATGCTAACCAGGTATACTCTTGTCTTTTAAGAATTTCTTGCACTAAAATAAACTAGAAAAAGAATATAAGGATTGAAATTAGCTTACAGTGGCATTACAGTTACACAATTCAGGAATCTACTTAAAAATATTACTTGGGGTTTTTTTCCCTCCTCTTCTCAAATACAAGGGGGAAACAGAAGAGGGAAGCTTGATATAAGTTCTTGCTAATGTGCATAATATTTAGTGAATCCTGGCATTACATTTTGTGCAAAAAAAATAAACAAAACTTTTAAAGGGGTTGTCTAATGCCACAAAAAGCACAGAAGGTAGGCTATCACCTAACTTGAGTGTCATAATTTAGAAGGCCTTCTTTGTAAATGCTACCCACCTTTCTAAATTACAGGACTTTGAAAAGGAAATGTAGATAGATGGGAAGCTGATGAAGATCCTAAATTCAGGCACATATTTAAGAAAAGGGTGTGATATTGAGATGCCTTGGCTTCATGCAATTGGGGCCTTATAGTTTAATATCAGCACTGCAAACTGGGCTCAAAAGTTAATTGAAAGCCCGTGTATAATATGATAATAGCTACTAAAACCCATTAAAACCATACTATTTATTTTGAACCACCAAGAGTTTCTGGATCTTGTTCAAAGACTGCCTCATCTCTAACACATGCCAGTAAGCCAACAATATTTCATTGCAACTAAAAAGCTCCTCATGAGGTCATAGCTGGGACAACAACAGCCATCTGTGGACCAAATTTCAGCTTGAGACACAGCTAACCTCTCCATGATTAGCTCCAAATTGGTAAGGCAGACAAACAGCAGTTTGTAATAGTAGCTGAAAGAAAAAAATGTCTAGCCTCATTGTGTTCAAAAAGAAGAGTCATATCTTTTGTTCAATGTAGGCATATATTAAAAAAACATACATTTCAAAAAGATAGTGTCTTAACATGTGATTAATATGAGTTTTGATTTTGGTGTCTTTCATTTTATATACTTTCATATTATATACTGTATAGGCTGACTTAAACACTTTTACCTTGGATAGGATCTGTCTACATGTTGCTATGATACACAACCTTCCCATGAGAGCAGTTGTGCATCACAGATGTTCATTTGAGTACGATGTTTCTAGCCCTTTCCTCGCCTGGGAAATATGCTAAGAAAGAATTTCATGAATCTGATGGGAAAAAACCTATGCCATTTTGTAGGGCATTTGTAGCAGGAGCAGCTGATCACTGAAATTGGTGAATTTAAAGAAAAAAAACTTGATAAAAGACCTATTTTCCCTTATTACACAGGCCTTAGACCCTAAGCAATTAAATATGGCAGAAGAAGGGAAGCCACTTTATATTCTCTCTGTATGTGTGCTCACGTACACATATAAACACTTTTTTTATCCACCGTTGTGAGAGCAATTACATATTTCTCTCCGAAATCATTTTATGAACTGAGAAAATTATTTTGTGATAAGATTGAAGGAAGCTTTTGAAAACAAAAGAAGGATTAGCCCTTGCACTCTCTCTCTCTTAGTTTGTTGTAATTGTTTCTGAAACACCATAAAGAACATTTTCCTTACTTATCTCTTTCTTCTACCTCATCTCATCCAGTTAATTTCCATTTTCTCTTCCCTTCCCTATGCATCTTCCCCTTCCCCTTGAAGAAACTCAATGCCATTTTTGATGTTTCTTTATGAAAGAGGGAAGGAAATCTGGTTGTGTGAGAAAGATTTATATTGTTTGGCCTATCGATGTGGGATTAATTTTATAGTCTGGGGCATATTATTTTACAGCAATTCATTCTTAATATATATTAATTCAATTATTATTCTTTGGCAGGATGTCCTAGCTCTAAACTTTTTTTTTTATGCAGACTCTTGCAGGTTCATATATGCATGTAAATATAGGCATATATATGCATGGAGACACACTTTACTGGGAAGGGAAAGATCTTCAGGATTGTTTGCAGTTGGTGTTGGCAATCCTAAACTGAATAAGTATGAAAGCTGTATTGAAGACGGTTTTTGTCTTTGTTTATATGTATATTTATTTGTCAATCAAATTTATTCTTTTCCCTGTTTTGTGGGGCTGGGAAGGTTGTCTTAAATTTAAATTCTTCTTTCTAGTAAATGTGATAATTGCATGAATTTAATTCAGTTCTGATTTTTCCACAAATAGCTGTCTGTAAACAGGAAGGGAGGGGGGGACATCTTTTCTTTTTACAAAGAAGCTTGAAGCAAAGAATGCAAAAGTTTAAGCAAATAAGGAAAGAGGGTAGTAATAAGACACCACTCTTTTCAGCTTAGGTCTCTGAATTCAAATGGGGTTTATATTGCCAGAAAGCAAAAATTATTACCATATGGATACTATTCCATTGTCCTAGAGGGCATTAAGATGGTCAGCTAGGCAACATCCTGAGAGCACCTAAATGAGATTCTAAAAGGTGCAAAAGAATCATACTTCTTTTGCAGGGAAGGTGAACTGTGCAATAATGTGTTGTTGGGTTTTTTTTGGAACAGACACAGTTCTGTAATCTTGGCTAAAATCGATGATGATGATGATTTTTATGTCTCACTTTTCTTTCAGAAGCTCAGGGTAGCTTAGATGGAGATATCCTCTCACTCTATCCCTTCGACTTTGTGTGGTTGAGTTGGCAGAGATTTGAGTAGCCCTAAGTCACTCATTAAATTTCCATGGCTGAGAGGGACTTTTATCTGGGTTAATCTAACATTTTAATCATGATACAATATTTACTCTTAAGACTTTCTGTGGGGTAGTATATTATTTCTACCAGAGAATTCAGTCTCTCCAGAAAGAAAAAGAGTTTTAAAGCAACCTAGGAAGTTTCTTATATGACAGTGGACATGCCTGTAGTTCATTTGACTTCATTTATATGCTAAAGTGAACTAGACAATTTTAAATGTTATTATTTTAAAAAAGGAAAGGTTAAGGATAAGCCTTTAATTGGAGCAAGAACACTCCACATTATTTGATAAGTTTTGCTCTCACTCACTCACTCCCCAGATAATAATAAATTGTTCCTACCATTTAAAAAAACTTGCTAAGGCTGTCCAAGATCCTTCTCCTATGCCAACCTAAAATGTGGCGGCTGAGTGAAGATACAGAGCTTATTAACCAGAAGGTTGGCAGTTCAAGGCCTAAGTACTGCATGACGGAGCTCCCATTACTTGCCCCAGTTCCTGCCAACCTAGCATTTTGAAAGTATGTAAATGCAAGTAGATAAATAGGTACTATTTCGGTGGGAAGGTAACTGCATCCCATGCACCTTCAGCATATAGTCATGCTGCCCACATGACCACAAAAGCATCTTTGGACAATGCTGGTTGTTCGGAGATGAGCATCATCCCCCTAGAGTTGGACACAACCGACAGGGGAGCCTTTTACTTTTACTTAATATTTTTCTTAGCCTGGATTATGTGAATGTGTAAAATTAAGTGTGGTATTATCTTTGCTGTTGTTAAAATATGTTTTTAACTAGAGATAGCCATAGCCAAATGCCTCCCCCAGTTGTTTTAGAGTAGTAATCCTATACATTATCAGTGTCAATTGACTTTATTTATTAAACATGAGAATGCATGATGCTACATCAACAGTTACATTTTAATTATATTTGAACTATATCCTTGGGAGGAATGGGTAGGAAAATCTCCTATTTGGCTGTTTAGGCCATTTTACTCAGCATTTTGCCAACAAAATTGCTCAGATTCATCAAAACCTTGATCTTCCTGGCTGAATCTAATGAGGTAACTGAGTCATCATTTATTTCTCTTATAATGGACTATTTTGGCTGCTTAGGGTGATTTCTGCCTCCCCTGGCTCTTGAGCAGAGCTAGGGAATATTTCCATTTGGATTAGAAAGATGGTCAATACCTCTTTGCAGACATAATATAAGAAGTCTAGAAGGAAGTTATGATGTGCTGCCTTTTATGAGGCCTTTATAGGTCCATCATTGAGTGACAAGTTTTGATAAATCTTCAGCCTTCCTTGGGGAGGCACATAATACAAATCCAACTTTAAAATATGCTAGAGACACAGCAGACGGGCAAAGAGGAGAGGGGATGGTTCTATGGAAGTGGCATGCATGTGTGTGCGCAACTCCATTTGCATGAGCAGTAGGCACGCGTGTCTGTTGCTTGCACAAATGGAGCTTCACTCATGCACATGCTCGACCACTGCTCATGCATGTGTAGCTATACGCACATGCACACTCAACTGCTACTTCCGCGGCCCAATTCCAAACAGACTGCAGCCCAGTACTGGGGGTGGGGGACCCCTGTGCTAGATGAAATAGATTATCTAAATCCTTTTCTGTTAGAGTTCAGACTTAGATGCTAACCTTGTCAGCTGAAAAGCTGACTGCCTGGATTTGAGATTCAAGTGTTACGCAATGGGGTAAGATCCTGTTACTTGCCCCAGCTCCTGTCAACCTAGCAGTTTGAAAGCATGCAAATGTAAGTAGATAAATAGATACCACTACAGTGGGAAGGTTACAGCATTCTTGGTGTATAGTCATGCTGGCCACATGACCATGGAATTGTCTTCAGCCAACACTGGCTCCTTCGGCTAAGAACTGAGATGAGAGTCAGATACGACTGGACAGAGGAAATCTTTATCTTTACCTTTCTCTAGTAAAAACTTTGTCAGAGCCTTTATGGAAATGGCATACTCCACTTGGTGGTTTCAGACCTCAGTGGCTTTTGTTATCATGTACCCCAGAATCCTTTGGGACTACTGGTAGAGTTGGAGACTTGGGCGGCACTATTTTACAATAGTTCCTCTCCTATTTCAATGGGTATTTTCTGTTAGTGGCCATAAAGGACCACTAGGCAGATTCTCATGTGGTGCATCACTGGGTTCTTAATTTTTATATGAAACTGATGAGAGAATTCATCTGGTGGTTCAGAGTGCAATGCCATCAATATACTGATGAAAGTCATATTTATATTAGTAACCAAGACCCAGATGAAACAGCTGTTGAAAGCCTGTCACATGTCTTGGAAGTTGTCAGGTACAAAAGAGGCTAAAGTTGAATGATACCAATGTTGTCTCTGAGAGAGATACAACTTGAGCCATGATTACTGCTGGATGGACATCTGGATGCTGTGACCAAGAGGGTTTTTACCCTACTGATGTGACCGAATTGTATTATTTTCTACAATGGAGAAATGGGTTACCATGATTCATTATCACTACAAAGTTAGTGCCTGTAGTGCACTCTAATGTTGTTTGTTTGAAGAACACTCAAAAGCTACAAATTGTTGAATTGCACTTGTTGCACGTTAAAGTGATGTCTTTCATTTATAAAAGCTTATATGGTTTGGTACCAAGGAATTCCTGCTGAAATCAATGGAGAGGACCTAGACATGCCACTCTTGTTAGATCTGTGGTAAAATAAATAATTGAAAACAAGTGATCTTCAAGCTAGATCTCTCCCTCTATTTAATTAAACAATAATTACATGCATCATCTAATGATAATTTAATTCAGGGGTCCCCAACCCCGAGCAACCAGTCCGCACAAACAAGCAAAGCCCCATCCGCGAGATGCAAGCAGCACACAAAACCACACACCCTCCGGTCCGCGGAAAAACCTCTCTCCACGGAACTGATCCTTGGTACCCAAAAGGTTGGGGATCTCTGATTTAATTCATTTAAGAAAATGTGGAAAACATATTATAAAAAGTTATAAAACCATCTGATACTGATGTTTGGAGCTATAAAGTACTACTGAAACATAATAGATCTATTTAAAATAAACTCAACATATTAACAGCCAAACAAAACAATAAAAAATAAAGATTTATGATACTCCCATGAGAATTTTCAGATACAACTAGGAATTGTTTGGCCATGAAACATATGATGCCAACAACCAGCCCTCTGGATGAACTACAGCTAACTATAACCAACATCAAGGAGACAGTCATAAATCATTAACGGGTACCCACTTTTCCAAAAGATAAAACTGAAACATAGTTAAGTCCATATTTTACTGCAAAATAATTCTTCCTGAATTCCAAAATATTTGCTGCATTCAAATCATTGGATGTTTAGTATTCGATTATTTATTCTCTTGCTCTCTGGACAAAATAATAACATAAAGAATCCTCAAGAAGTATCTGTTTTTGATATGTTTGAAACATCAAACTAATCCATTAAATATGTTTGGCATTTTTTAATGGTGGTTAGTTTGCCAAAAGAAATGTTCTGTGATGAGTGCATCAGTAAAATATATGCAGACATATATTCTAAACTATTAAGAGAACACTACATATCTACAGAAACGCACATGATCAAAGATAAAATCTCTACAGAATGCATATGGGTCAATATAAAAGAGGGAAAAAAGTGACATTACCATAGGTGTATATTACAGACCACCCAACCAATAAGAAGAAATAGATGAACTCTTTGCCAACCACTTAACAAATGTATATAGGAAGCATACCACAGTAGTAATGGGTGTGTCATGCCCCCATCGGAGCCTGAATCTGCTGAGGAAAATGAGCTGGAACTGGAGCCAATGGAGGTCAAGGGACGGGTGTCTGTGGCTTCAGAGGAATGTGGGGAAAAGCAGGCTGAGGCAGGCCAGGGCCTTTCAGGATTGGGACAGGATGAACATGAGAGACAGAGCTCAGGTGATGAGCAAGGGCCACCCTCTCCTGATCCTAGAGTATGGAGAGTGGAGAGACGGAGGGAACAACGCGGACAGGCTCAACTACTCGGGAGGAGAGTGCCCCACCCCTCTCCACAAGGCACACCTGGAGACTTGAGACTTAAGGAGATGCTGTGGGGAGGGGCATTTGTCAGGAACAAATGCTGAATGCTTGGAGTTTTGTGTGCTGTTGCTGATCTTGGAAACAACTCTCTGATCTCTTGTTCTGTGTTGTGATTTCTGCTTGGAAACCCTGAAACTCTGACCATTGGACTGGCTGACAAACTTGATATGGTGTTCAAAGACCTCGGATTGAATTTTGGCTTCTCTTCTGAAACTGCTGAGGCAAGCTTGTATTTCCACAGACTCGTTAGATTTTGGATGTATATTTCTTTCCTTGTTATCTACGTGGCCTTGAGTAAATTACTCTTCTAATCTAACTGTGTGTGAGTTGAAACCTGAAGGAGGACGGCTTGTTTCATACACACATTTTCCCTGCATGAAGAGTTAAAAACGTGTGAAACTACTTGCAGCCAGAGGCTGCTGAAGGTGTGTGTGTGTTACTTTGTTCTGCGGCTTGCCAGAAATGTGGGAGCATTTGGGGAAAATTGGAGCAAATAAAGGGTGGTTTGAACTGCCAGTTGACTGTTTTGCCTCTGTGCCGTACCCTGGGTCATCACAGGGTGACTTCAACTATCCAGATATCAACTGGGAGACAAACTCTGCAGCGAGTGGGAGATCAAACAAATTCCTAACCAACCTAGCCGACAACTTTGTCATCCAAAAGGTGTAGGAGGGAACTAGACGTACAGCCATACTGGACTTAATTCTTACTAATAGAGAAGAAGTGATAGAGGGAAGTGAAGTTACCAGAACCTTGGGCGAAAGCGACCACATCATACTGGAATTTAATATAACACAAACACTAGCAACAGAAAACAATCCAACCAGGGTCTTAAACTTCAAAAGAGCTGACTTTAACAAACTCAGAGAGAACCTAGGAAAGATGCCATGGATGAAAATCCTAAAGGGAAAAACAACCCAAGAAGTGTGGGAAACCCTGAAAAATGTGATCATAAAAGCCCAGTTCAGCACAATACCACTGAAAAAGAAAAACAAGAAATTCAAGAAGAAACCAGCATGGCTGCACAAAGATCTCTCTGACAAACTGAAAGACAAAAAGGACAAATACAAAAAATAGAAAGAGGGTCACATAACTAAGGCCGATTATCAGCAGACAGCCAGAACATGCAAAGATGAAGTCAGGAAAGCAAAGACTCAGAACGAACAAAGACTTGCAACAGAAATCAGGGATAATAAAAAAAAGTTTCTTCCAATATATTAACAACAAGAAAAAAGTCAATGAAACTGTAGGTCCACTAAAGAGAGAAGATGGCAAGGAAATAACAGGCAACAGGGAGAAAGCAGAACTGCTTAACTCATACTTTGCATCAGTCTTCACACAAAAAGAAACCATAGCCCAACATACCAAAAAACCACTGCAAAAAACAAACTAGAAACAAAAATAAAAATAAGCAAGAAAATGGTAAGAGACCACCTATCCGACCTTGACGAATATAAATCACCAGGACCCGACAGATTACATCCCAGAGTACTGAAGGAGCTGGCAGATGTTATCTCAGAACCATTGCATCGTATCTTTCAAAAATCCTGGAGGACCGGGGAAATATCTGAGGACTGGAAAAGGGCTGATGTGGTTCCCATCTTCAAGAAAGGAAAAAAATGGACCCAGGAAACTACAAACCAATCAGTCTAACATCAATACCTGGGAAGATCCTGGAAAAGATAATCAAAAAGCAGATCTGCGAACAACTAGAAACAAACAAAGTTATAACCAGTAGTCAGCATGGGTTTGTCAAAAACAGATCATGCCAAACCAATCTTATTTCATTCTTCGATAAAGTGACTAAACTAATAGACCAGCGAAATACTGTGGACGTAGTATACTTAGACTTCAATAAGGCATTTGATAAGGTAGACCACAACTTACTCCTTGGTAAGATAGAAAAAGGTGGAATAGACAACATCACCACCAGATGGATTTGTAGCTGGCTGGCAAACCGTACTGAACAAGTAGTCCTCAATGGCACTACATCCACATGGAGAGAAGTAAGCAGTGGGGTACCACAAGGCCCAGTACTCTTCAATATCTTCATAAATGACTTAGAGGAGGGAATTGAAGGGGAACTCATCAAATTTGCAGATGACACCAAGCTGGCAGGAGTAGCCAGCACCCCAGAAGACAAACTCAGGATCCAAAAAGATCTTGACAAACTTGAACAATGGGCCCTATCCAACAAAATAAGTTTCAATGTGGAGAAAAGCAAAGTCTTACATTTAGGCAGGAAAAATCAAAGGTACAAGTACAGACTGGGCGAGACCTGGCTTAAAAACAGTGACTGTAAGAGGGACCTTGGAGTCCTAGTGGACGATCATTTAACCATGAGCCAGCAGTGTGCAGCAGCAGCCAAAAAAGCTAATACAATCCTGGGTTGTATAAACAGGCATAGAATCAAGATCACGCGAAGTATTAGTACCACTTTATAAAACCCTAGTAAGACCACACCTGGAATACTGCAGTCAATTTTGGTCACCATATCACAAAAAAGATGTTGAGAGTTTGGAAAAAATCCAGAGAAGAGCAATAAGATGATCAAAGGCCTGGAAACTAAAACATACGAAGAACGGCTGCAGGACTTGGATTTGGCTAGTCTAAAGAAAAGAAGAAACAGGGGTGACATGATAGCAGTGTTCCAGTATTTGAGGGGTTGCCACAAAGAAGAGGGGGTCACGTTATTCACAAAAGCACCAGAGGGCAGGACAAGAAACAATGGTTGGAAACTGAACAAAGAGAGAAGCAACCTGGAATTAAGGAGAAACTTCCTGACAGTGAGGACAATTAACCAATGGAACAGCTTGCCTCCAGAAATCACGGGCACTCCATCACTGCAGATTTTTAAGAAGAGGCCAAACTTGTCTGAGATGGCATAGGTTCTCCTGCTTGAGCAAGGGGCTGGACTCGAAGAACTCCAAGGTCCCTTCCAGCTCTATTCTATATTGACTGATTATACTTGATCATCATTTCTATTGGAAGAAAGCTGGACATTGTGAATGCAGTTGAAAATAATAATTCTTTATTGGAAGATTTGTTTTTTTACAATCAAAATTAATTGTTATTTTATAATATTGGAATTACAAAAGTGTTTAAAAGCTTGTGAAGCCTTTTGAATTTTCAATATTTCTGCATAAATATCGGCCCCAGGGAATGTGGTAGAGCTGATACAGTGGTTGTATTGAGTGTTGTTTAAAGCTGTGAATTTTTGTATTGTTCTGTAATATTTTTGTATTTTTTGTATTTTTTATTTTAGATTGTTTTGTATTATTGTAACTTTGTATAAGCTGCTATTTGGGAGGGCAATTATATTAAATAAAGAAAGGAAAGAAAGAAAGAAAGAAAAAGAAAGAAAGAAAGAAAGAAAGAAAGAAAGAAAGAAAGAAAGAAAGAAAGAAAGAAAGAAAGAAAGAAAGAAAGAAAGTATTTTCCAATACCAATTGGTTAGTTTCTTGTAATTGCTTGAATGGGTTCCTTGAATGAGCTTTTTATGAGAGTGCACTTGAATTTGTAAAGAGTATCCTTACAAATAATTTTGAGGTGTATTGTTTTCCATAATGTTATTCCATCCAAAAGGTGCATACATATTATAATATATTGTAATTCAGGGGTCCCCAAAATGCTAGCATAACTTCCGAGCTTTGCCCAGAAATGTCACATATGAATTGACCAAACAATGGCATATTCCCACTGTGCAACTCCAGACATTATAGCAATAGCACTTAGATTTATATATCATTTCACAGTGCTTTACAGCCTTCTCTAAGTGGTTTACAGAGTCAGCACATTGCCCCCAACAATCTGGGTCCTCATTTTACCGACCTTGGAAGGATGGAAGTCTGAATCAACCTTGAGCCAGTCAGAATCAAACTCCTGGCTGTGGGCAGAGTCAGCCTGCAATACTGCATTCTAACCACTGCACCACCATGGCTCTTCCCATTTATGGTGAAATTTCCTACAAAAATAGGAAGAAGTCATTTCATATACTCACAAAGATAAGTTGGGCAATCCTTTTATATCATTTGCATTAATTAAAACCTAGAAAATAATGCAAAGTAGAATGAAAATATAGAAAAATCTAATTCACAATATATTCTGCTTGCTTGTGATGCTTTATGAATACTAGGTTGGGTATTAAACTGACAAAATAGAATTTAAGCAAAAATTGCAACTACTTGTTCCAGAAACCGGGGCTTTTTTTAACAAAACAAAATATATAGAAATAAAACTGACTTACTAAATGGCTGGAATACATTTCTTAGCTACCCGTTTCTTTTATACATCTTTTGCTAAATACGGTATTATACCCAGCCTGTAAGCTGTTAAAAAAAGACTCTGACTACATGTTTAAACTTTTTGGAATTCTGAATAAAGCCAGTTGGTTTTAATTACAGCTATGCAGAACAAAACGTTATTGTTTTGTTCGCAACACAGACATGAAGACGAGGCAGTTGATGCAAAAAGATGTTCTTTATTTGGTACTTGCACTGAACAGAAGCAAGCGAGGGAATGGCAACATGCCCTTTTATACTTCCCCTGCAAGGGTAGGCTCAACCAATGAATGCAGGCTATTCTCCCGCCTCGCGCATGCGCACGAGGCTGGAGACAACCTGTCTGGGTCCCGGGCAACTTATGGGCTGCCCAGGTCTATACAACCAGGTCTTGCAAGTATTTAGGCGGGGCCTTATTCCGCCCCGATCTTCACGGATCCAAGTTAGGGCCGGGTGTGATGACATGTGGGGGAGTTAATTTAGGTGCCTGGAGTGCTGGCTCCCGGTCTGCGCACAACAACCTAAGACTTTG
The DNA here is from genome assembly GCA_023970755.1 of Azemiops feae. NCBI lineage: Eukaryota > Metazoa > Chordata > Lepidosauria > Squamata > Viperidae > Azemiops > Azemiops feae. Next base: position 386,607 of record JALGBA010004248.1, read on the forward strand.
TCGCCCAGAAGACTCAGGGGTTCCCCCTAACTGCTGACTGGCTGGGTCCGCTAAACCCAAACCAGATTTCCTTGGTGGGGTCGAGTTCCCCGAGTTCCTTGGTGGGGTGGAGTCCCCCGAAAACCCTTGGAACTCCCCTTGGGAGCAATGTCCTTCGGGCCCAAAGCCAGCAGCAGGGGTGCCCTGAGTAGCCGATTTAAGGCCATTTGCCCTAAGCCAGGGACCTCTGCCTGAGTCAGGAGCCGCCTCCCTGGCAGAACTCCCTGCTTCTATGCCAGAGTCAGGATCTGCCTGCATGGCCAGACCCTCATCTGGGACATTTGGAGACCCCTCTGCTTGGGGAGACTGTGATCCACAATCATAATTGGGGTCCCCCTCTCCCCCGAGAGCGGAGTCAGGGGAGTGATGCCGGCCCGGCATCCGCCAACGCAGCTGGTCAATGTGGCGCCGGAGGACACGCCCATCATCCAAGACCACTTCGTAGGACAACGGCCCTGAAACCTTAGAGATGACAGCAGGTACCCAGAAATGCCCCTGCCCATAGTTCCTGGTCCAGACTGGATCACCCACTTGAAGTCTCCTAGGTGCCCGCGGCTGCGACACCTGTGAAGCCACCCGGTCTGGGTGAAGCCTGTCCAGCTTTGTGATGAGTCTGCGACCCCAGCGGAGTTCAGCTGGGCTCTTTCCAGTGGCTGTGCATGGTGTGGTGCGGTGTGTGAGAAGAAAATCAGCTAACCTGTGATGCCAGGGTCCTTGAGTGATTCTCTTTAATGCGTCTTTTGTGGTGCGCACCATGCGTTCAGCCTGACCGTTGGTGGCAGGATGGAAAGGAGCAGATGTGGCATGCCGGATCATGTTGGCTTGTAGGAATGCCTAAAACTCAGAAGAGGTAAATTGTGGACCATTGTCTGAAACTAAAACATCAGGAAGTCCATGGGAAGTGAAAATTCCTCTGAGCACCTGGATGGTCCTGGCAGTAGTAGTAGAGGACACAGGAATGACCTCTAGCCATTTGGAATGGCTATCCACGAGGAGGAGGAAGAATTGCCCCTGAAAGGGCCCAGCATAATCAATATGAACGCGTGACCAAGGAGTGAGTGTCTCCTCCCACCTATGTACAGGGGCCTGGGGCATTTCTGGCCGTGATTGCTGGCACACTTGGCATCCCTGAACCTGGGCCTCGATGTCTTTATCGAGGCCAGGCCACCAAAGATGACTGCGCGCAAGCGCCTTCATTCTCACTATTCCTGGATGTCCCTCATGAAGAGAGAGCAATACTCTAGTCCTCAATGAGGCCAGGATGACTACTCGGTTGCCCCACAGGATGCACCCTTTAAATGTGGACAATTCGTGCTTCCTGCGCCAGAAACTCTGGAATTCAGTACCAGGACACATGTCAGGCCATCCTGACAATACACATGTCAGCACGCGTGCAAGTGTGTGATCAGTGGCAGTTTCTGCAGCCACATCCCTAGCATTGAGGGGAGATTCTGGTAAGTCCTGAATGGACAGAATATGTACAGCTGGGGCAGGGTCTGCCTCTATTTGCTTAAGAGGTAACCTGCTTAGGCCACCTGCATGGCCCATCTCAGTACCTGGTTTGTGAACCAGTGTGTAATCGTACGCTGCTAAGAATATAGACCATCTCAGCATCCTAGGAGATATTATCTGGGGAGTTTTTTTGTTGGTTGTGAACAACCCTAGCAAAGGCTTGTGGTCAGTATAGACTGTGAAGTGGCGTCCATACAAGAAATCATGAAATTTCTTTATGCCTGAGATTATTGCCAAGACCTCCGTGTCAATCTGAGCATAATTTCGCTCTGCAGATGAGAGGGTCCTAGAATAATAGGCCACAGGGACCTGTGTTCCATCTTCCTTGAGATGGCTTAGCACTGCTCCTACCCCATAAGGGGAAGCATCACATGCGATGCACACTGGCAATTGCTCATTGAAGTGAGCCAGTACAGCATTTGAAGATAATAGGGCCTTGACCTTAGAGAAGGCTTCCTCATGGACCCTTGTCCATGTCCACGGAGCCTGTTTGTCCAAGAGCCTGTGAAGCGGCTCGGCCACAGCAGCTTTGTTTGGAAGAAAGGAATGGTAAAAGTTCAAAAGGCCCAAAAAAGCCTGAAGCTCAGTTTTTGACTGGGGACTAGGGGCCATTTGGATGGCCTTGAATTTGGATTCCGCGGGGTGGATGCCATCTGCATCGATGCGGAACCCCAAGAACTCGGTGGATGGCACACCGATCTGACACTTGTCCTGCTGAAGCTTCAGCCCAGCTTGGCGGAACCTCAACAAGACAGCCCTCAGCCTTTCGGCTAAGTTTCCTGATGATTCTCCTGCAATGAGGATGTCATCAAAATAGGGGCAGACCCCGGGAATCCCTCGGAGCGTTCGCTCCATCACCCCTTGGAAAATGCCAGGGGCTACATTTACCCCAAACTGCAGCCTCTTTACTTTAAACGCACCTCTGTGCGTGACTATGGTCTGGGCTTCAGCAGTCGCCTCATCAACAGGCAACTGTTGGTATGCTTGAGCCAAATCAAGCTTAGCAAAGTACTTCCCGCCTTTCAGTGAGGCCAGAATGTGGCTCACCACGGGCACAGGATAGGCATGCTGCTGCAAGGCCTTATTCAGCGTGCACTTATAGTCCGCATATATGCGGACTTCCCCATTGGATTTTAAGGGAGTCACTATGGGGGTTTCCCATGGACTAGAGTACACGGGTTCCAGGATGCCCTGTTGGAGCAACTTGTCCAACTCTGCATCAATCTTACTTTTTAAGGCAAACGGCATCCTTCTAGGCTTGACCCTTATGGGTGTAATGCCTGGATCCAATTTTAATGTAATGGGAGGCCCCTTGTACGATCCAAGTTCCGAGCTGAACACATCTGCAAACTCCTTGCATACGCCCACGAGACTGGCCGTTTGCAGCTGGTTCAGACCGGTCACCTGGATCCCAAGTGCCTCGAACCAGTCGAGTCCGATGAGACTCGTTCTGTCCCCCTCGACAACGACTACATCCAATGCACCATTGAAGCCCTTTCGCTGTACTCTGATCGTGGCTTCCCCTTTTACTCTTACTCTCATGTTTTGAAAATCAGTAAGGACAAGGTTGGAAGGCCTGAGCTTTACTCTCGAGCCACTCCGGAAACAAATCTTATTGAACGTGTCCATGGAAATAATAGACAACGCGGAGCCTGTATCCAGCTCCATAGCCAAGGGAACTCCCTGCAACTTCACATCAATACGGAGCTTTTTCTTGAGGGGCCTATGCGTTCCTGTCTTGAACACCCCCCTCCTAGATGCGTAAAAACCCACCCTGTTTTGGCTGGGGACCTTTCTTTCTAAACCCAACAAACTGCTTCTTTTTAGAACCCAGATATATCTCAATAATGAGCCACATGCAGATCCAGATCATACAAACCCATTTGCCTCTTGCCTCTCTCTCCTGCTGATTACACCTGTACACATATTTACTCCAAAACCACATCAAACCCACGTACATTCTTGTAGGCTAACTGGTTTCTAATGCTCAGAAATCCCCTTTTTCTTGGCAGTGTTTTTGGCATTCATGTGACTCCTGCACACTGCAACTCAATGAAATCCTCTGAAACAGCTGCCAACTCACCACATTTTCCATGAATTAGGTCCTGACACTTCAATGAGAGGAAAGACAATGTTTGAAATAAGGCCAGCTCTGGCTTATTGCCTAGTATGTGTCACATAATTCTACCAGCTGCCCTTCCACACAACTCTTCATACTTTACAGACCACCAAGCAGATCCTTGAATATTTAAATGCTGTTTAGGCTTGGAGCTGCCAGTATGTTTTCTCAGCCTCTGGCACCCACTGGCTCCAGACTGGGCTCAGAAAGATTTTGTAGGCGTTTGTTTTGTTTTGTTTTTATTTTTATGAATGACTGCAGAAGAGTAGTCTGCCAGAACTGAGGCACAATACTGCAGCCATTCATGGAAAAAAAAGCAAAAGGAAACATTGTACTTTGGATGCAGACCAAAGTTTAGAGGAATCTTACTCATGCAGGGCTTTTCCTAACAACTCGGATAACAGCTTTGCCAACTAGATTACTGTTTGTGATTTAGAAAGCATAGAATTGTGATTGGAGATGGTTTGGTTATTCTTCTATAAATTAGTTCTGCCTTCTTCCCCCTCTCCCCCACTGTTTGCATTTTTATTCCTTATCCTGCTCATTTTGAGGAAAGCTCACTTTTTTTTTACAATTTCATTTTTATATTTTCAGCAAACTGATCCAGGTTTTGTGTATGTGCTGGGGAGGGGGTAAATAAGTTTCTAAATTTAGATTACATATATTCTATCTAATTTTACAAAGAAAAATGGTGTCTATCATACAAGGGGAAATTGTTTAGCTGCTACTGCTGATACATAACAATAGAAATTTTAGTCTTTGATAACATTATGATCAAAAATCCATTGTAAAAATTGGAAATAAGGGATTATATAGACCTTGGTTGCATATTAACTGCTAAAGCAAATTTGCCATGAACAAATGAGAGCTTGGTAGTTCTCAAATATTTCCTTTTATGATGGCAGTGAATGCTTATTCCTTGTGTTTATTCCCATACCTTAATTCATTGTATCCTAAACTTTCCACTAAAAACTTAGGCATTCATACAGAAGAAATCAACACACACTTTTATGAGATTTGGCAGTATTCAGAGAGATTGTACTAAAAAATACTTCACTATTTTGATATCCCCAGCATAAATGTATACGTATGGTAAATAGTATCAGCTGTATCTCTATAGAGATCTGTTTCACTACTTCATGAACTTGTCATATACAGAACACCTTGCTTGATGCTCAAGCCTGAGGCTTAATCAGTAGCAAGTTAGTGAGAGCTAAACAACAAAACAAAAATGAACTGATCAACACTTATCAACCTGGTGCTTTGATATTATTACTGCTGTCCCAGAATTTCCAGCCAGCCAGAGAGTATTCAGCTGGAGTAGGGTACACAAATTACTCAGTGAGAGCCTCAGCTTCAATAGGAAATACTTTTTAGGCATTCATATAAAAAAGGATGGGATATCTAGCATGATTTCTCAATCTTAGCAACTTTAAGATACCTGGACTTCAGCTCCCAGAATTGCCCAGTCAGAATGCTGGCTGGAGAATTCTGGGAGTTGAAGTCCAAACTTCTTAAAGTTGCCAACATTGAGAAACACTGATCTCCCCGTTCCAAAATTAAACCTTTTACCGACTAAGTAAAAAGTGAATTATTGTGGCATATATTAGATTCAGCTCCTTGTCATGTTTCTCTACTAGTAATGTTACTACACAATGAATTCTTGCTCTAGGACAGGAGTCCCCAAACACTGGGCCATGGCCCGCTACCGGGCCATGGCTTGTTAGGAACCAGGCCGCACAGCTGGAGGTGAGCGGCAGGTGAGTGAGCAAATTCAAAACCATCCCTCCACGAAACCAGTCCCTGGTGCCAAAGGGGAGGGTGCACTGCTCTAGAAGATACTTCAACTATAGATCTGGTAACCCTTTTATAAAATAGCTACTCGTGAAGTTGAAAGTTGCTGATTTTAGCCCAAATGTTTCTGACATGGGCATCCACTCTTAGGTTCCAAGTAGATTTAGACAAATCTTAAGGAAGACTCAGAATGATAAGTCACATAAAGATTTACATCTGTTCCTGATACTTGATCAAAACCAAAAGGAACTGAATTAGAGATTTTGAGTCCAAAATTAACTTCTCACACATCACCCTGCGATATTATCTTTTCAGACTACCAAATATTTCAAAATTCTACAAAGATTAAAGATACGATAAGATAACGTTTATTGTCATTTTTTTACTGTGGGCACGACGGCACACATCAAAAATGAAATTTAGTTGCCCGCTCTCAAAGTGAAACACATACAGGACACACACCTAAACATACTATATACAACATATGTATAGACCCACACCCCTACATATACATAACAAATAAATATTAAATACTGTCCATCTTGAATATATAACGGAAGGAGGAAGCTTGAGAGTTCACAAGGTTAATGCTGTATGGAATGAAACTATGGCTGAATCTGGATGTTCTGTTGCGGATACCACGAAGCCTCCTCCCAGAAGGTAACAAGGAAAACAGGTCGTGAAGAGGATGTGTAGTGTCCCAGATAATCTTACGGACCCTGCTCAAGCAGCACTTTTGTGCTATGTCCTGGATGGGAGGGAGGGAACTGCCAATGATCTTTTCGGCCATTCTCACCACTCTCTGCACCGCCTTCCTGTCTGAAGTAGTGATGCTTCCAAACCAGACTGTGATGCTGTATGACAGGATGCTCTCGATCGTCCCCCTGTAGAAAGTGGTCAGGACAGGGGAAGGAAGATGTGCTTTTCTCATGCGACGCAGAAAATGCAGGCGCTGCTGTGCCCGCTTCACCAGTTTCTCACTGTTGAGCGACCAAGCCAGCCTACGCGTTAGATGCACACCCAGGAATTTGATGCTGGTAACCATCTCCACAGGTGAATCATTAATGCACAGAGAAGTGTGGCTGTGCCTGCCTTTTCTGAAATCGACAATGATCTCTTTGGTTTTTCCGGTATTTAAAACTAGGCTGTTTTCCTTACACCAGTTCACCAACCCCTTAACCTCCTTGCGGTAAGCTTCCACCTTGTCATCATGAATAAGGCCCATTACTGTTGTATCATCTGCGAACTTCACAATATGGTTGGTGGCAAACCTAGCACAACAGTCATGGGTCAACAGGGTGAACAGCAGCGGACTTAAGACGCAGCCCTGAGGAGAACCTGTGCTCAAGGAAATGGTATTAGAAGTATTTGTTCCAACTCGCACATATTGGGGCCTGTTGGTAAGAAATAAGAATCCAGTTGCACAAAGGAGTGTTTAAGCCTAAAAGGCCCAGTTTGTCTCTACAAAGAATAAAATCATTTCAGTCTGCTGTTAAGTATGGCATATCTACAGTTTATACAGTATATATAGAGTTATATGTTTAAAGCTAAATTAGACATGATTTAGAATATGCAAATTACCTGCCATTCTATTTATTGTGTATTGTAAATGTAAACCTCAGTACTGTAAATGCATGAATCAGATTATCAATGTAGTTGTCAGCAAGGATAAATATGCCATCTTGCATATTATGCTAAAATAGCATTTTTCTAGATATATTACATTAGAAAATATAGCATGTTTTATTCATGTAAGTTGTCTAAATGATATTTTAATATACACATATATATCATCTGGGTTTATTTTTGTTTTGTTGTTTTGCAGCCACAGCAAGTGGTCCAGAAGAAGCCAACTAAGGTAAAAATTATTTTGCCAGATATTTAATTCAATTCCTTCTAATGGTTTGTTGTGCTTCTTTACTTGAATCATTACTATAAAATGAATGGAAATATACATTTTATAAGTACTTACAACCGAATGACCAAATAATTCTATGCATATTTTTTTAAAAACGTCTTTTGCAAAGACTAAAAATATACCATGACATATAATTTCATCAATTTATCAATTTAGATTCTCACTGACTTCTTTTTGCTGAATTTCAAACAATATGCAAGAAATGCTCTGATCTGTTTAATTGTTTTGAAATACAGAAGCAGGTTATGGTTACTTTAATTTGATTATCTTAAAGTACAATTGCAGATTTTTTTTACATGAATAGGGAAGAGAAGCTCAAAATTAAGTTACTTCCATTTCCAGGGGCAATGAGAAATAAGAAAACTCAAAACTGCAATCACCTCCAAAATAAATATAATTTAATTATCAGTCAGCATGTGAACCTTTTCTGGTCATTTACTAACATGGCATAATGTCATGAAATCTTACACTTTTGTGCTAAATTTTCACTTTACTAAAAATTAGAATAGAAAAATATTTGATATGTGTGCATTTGAAGTAAAGTTAATGAGAAGGGCATAGGATAGAATATAAGTTAGAATATTAGTAATTAATTGTAAGTGAGCAACCTCCTTGCTAAAGCTTAGCTTGGGGATGAAATAAAGCTGCTCAAATGAAAAAAAGATAACATTTTGGATGAAAAATTGAGAGCCTTTTCTGTACTAGCAGTGGTGAAATGCTAAGAAGGATAGAGCTCTCAGTGAAATAATTTTATGAAAATTCATTGATTAATTTTGTGATATTATATAGTTGACTGGTGAATATTATTTAAATCCTGCTAACAACTTCAATTCCCAGAAAAAAAAATATGTGGGGAATTCAAAATTCAGTCTGCTAAGGAATCTATAAAGCACAGGTGTCAAACTCTCCACGTGACGTATCACAACGTATCGTGACTTTTTTTGCATTGCCGGAGCTGGGGTGGGTGCGGCCTCTGCATGATGCAACTGGCCTGCGGGCCGGCAGTTTGACACCCCTGCGTATAAAGCTTTCCTTCACTGCATTTGCCAGGTACTTTGTAGATCGCTCCCACTTCAGCAGAAGTTTGGCAGAATCTCAATGGTGTAGTGATAGGGACCTCACATTTCCATTCACATTCTCAGTTGTGGCTAGTTTTTTTGCTGGACTAACTGAGAGTAAGCCTGGATTTTAGGACATAATTCTAGTGCATTCAACGTATATGTCTATAGTTTAGCACCCTGAGGGATCTCCTCTGATATTCATGGATCAGCTACTTGCACTTTTAGGGTAGGTCCCTAACTAGGTTATTTCCTGATCCCACTTCAAACACAAGTATGGCAGAACTTGTAGACAGAAAAATGGGGAGCAAATAACAAAAAGCAAATACAATATAGAGAACTTGTTGAAGTTTATTCTCCATAGTCTGTTGAGCATTCAGGGAATGGGTCTCAAAATAAAAACAGGCTATTGGAATCTCCTCAATCTAAACTAAGAACTCAATGTAACGTTCAAAATAAAATGCCTAACCAGGAAGGTAAACTCCTCTGGAGTAGCAGTTGTTCTCCTGCTCCATCTGTAGCAATCAAAATAAGCCTTCTAGCTTCAGCTGTGGGTATATAAACAGCTCCTTATTTGTGTAGACTCTGGTCCTCTTTCCTCTGAGGAAGACCTTGAGGAAACAACTTTCTTCTCTGCCTGGACAATGAGCTGAGACCAGGCCAAGCAACATAGAAAGGTGGGGGTGGTTGTACAGGCCTGATAAGGACAATCCAACAGGTGTTTTCTCGTGTAGAAATTTCCTTTCTTGTCCTCTAGCACTTATCCTCTCCTTCTTCAGCTCCACACCAGCTCCTTCATCAGAAGTGTGTGTGTATGTGTGTGTTGGCTGGAGCACCCGGTCTACCAAGTATAGGATAAATCAGTCTGTTCTGCGTTTCGCTCCAATCTAGGAGCATATTTTGCAGGTAGACGTCACATACTGTGAATACTATAAATTAAAAATTTTGTGGCTGAAGTTTAGTTAGTATCCCATCTCTTATTATTTTTAGAAACAACTCAGGATGTCAAAAATATCCAACATATCTTCCTCCTCCAATTTTTCCCACAATAACTCTGTGAGATGGGTTGGGCTGAGAGAGAGTGACTGGCCCAAAGCCACCAGCTGACTTTCAGGACTTGAACTCAAGGTTTCCCACTTTCTAACCTGGTATCTTAACCACTAGACCATACTGTCTCTATACTCTACAGATACTCATATCCTACTGCTCTGATGTACTCACAAGGAGGCTGGAGTTTTCCCTTCACCACACAATCTCCTCTCAAGTAAAACATTTTCAAACACTTAACAAATTTCAATTTGTCACAAGCTGTTTTTTTTAATAATTTGCTACAAAAATAATTATGGAATTGTCTGTACTATTTGTTTAGTAATGATAGGAGCAGTTTTATTGAAAATTGAGTGATTATCCTTTCTCCAAAACAGTTCTAGTTATTTATGACCAAACACATTCTTTATTTTGTTTGAGAACTGAAATGTCAATTCTACTCACCATTACTAGTAATGTAGAAATAGAAAACCTTTTGATAGAATCTAATCCAAAATATCAAGTTTGAAACTATTTCTCAGTATTTTTTTAAAATATTAATCTCATAGCAAAGTATCAAAAGGCAAGGGACATTTTCACTTCCTGCTTTCTTCTGCATTTTTCATTACATATTCTGTCTGTAAAAAAAGTATAAGGAAAACACTAAGAAGACGCATTTTAGAAATATTTTTCAAAAATGCATAGGAAAGAAAAAACCTTGAAACAAATTGTCAAGATGTCAGACTCTGACAAATGTGTTCTGTTTTTTTTTTAAATCTTTTTTAACCTTTCTGAATTTCAGAAACTGGACCCCAAAACAGTCATAACTGTTTTCTGTAGACACAGGATAAGCCTGAGAGGGATGACATACCTAAGAGGGATGTGAATCCTGTCATAATTTACATTAAAGTGTTTTACTACTCCCTTTTGTTTCGTACTATCAAAATGCTTTTTAAAGGCAAATATAGTTCATATTCAAAATGGATGAGAAGATGAGCTCATGCAGACTTCTTAATCTGAGTTATCTGAGGAAGTAGTGATAAAATATAAACATAGGACTCCATGGAAGTTCATGAAGAATAATGTAAATCTTTTGCTGCTTTCTGAAGAGTCACTTCCTTTTCCATCTGTTTCCTTCTAATATCTTCACAGATGTTTTTTCCATAATGCTTTTTCGATTAAGTCAGAAATATATTCATCAATGAGTTGAGATCAATGAGGCTTTGAGATGTTATATCCAGCTTTCATACCCATAATGTTTTTTTGCCCTTTGAATTAGTGGCCTACAATAGTCTAGAGCACAGTTCCACCATCTTGTTGGACTTCAGTTCCCATATGTGGTGTCTATAGGATTATGGGAGCCGACATCCACCTTATCTGAAGAACATCAAGTTGGAGAAAAAAACGAATCCAAGAATAGTTTAAATCTGAAAGCAAATGATTGAAGAAAAATGTTTAACTGAATTAACCAGCCACCAAAGTAAATTTCTATATTTCTGCTGTTATAAAATACATATGCATGTTTCTGTACAGTTTGCTTAAACATTCCCTGCAAGTAGATTTGGCATCATTTTCTAGCAGCTGTTGCAAGAATATAAATGTTGCCGGCATCCACACAATATATCCTTAGTTAAGAATGCAGCGTATTGTATGAACATATTAAGCCTATCACTATTGGAACAAGATTGGGTCAGTTTTGATCCAAATTGCACCAAGGCAGTTGCAAGTCAAATTAGCTTGTCCCGGACAGCCATGTTGTACAAAGCTAAAAGAAATTAGTCATCTGAGAGATAGTAAGACAATTCTGCCCAGTCGTTTCCCAAGAAATTAGAAAGAGATATGACATGGCTGAAAATACAGTGGGCTATTACAATATTCACTGTCAAGGTCTGGCATACATAAAACATCTCATTCAAATATCAGCAATGCTCAGGACACATTCACTATGGCCTTGCCTTGCCTTGTCTTGCCAGTCAGAAAGAAGTCATTGACCTATTTCCATATCCTTGCTGGTGCAGGATCAGAGGATACAGGAAGAATTGGAGAAGATGTGCAAGGACTCCTGAGTTCCCTAACCGTAACGCTAACCCAGAACCATAAGAAAGGAACTGTAATAGGGTTGGCCAATTATGAATCTAGTCATCATGTAATCATATATTGAAATAATCTTCCATTATTCTTTTCTAGCTATTTATCCATTAGTTCTTTAAAAAAAGCTTTGGCTTCAATGGAATATTAATCTTTAAAATTCTTTTTATCAATTTTCTAGCTTTTTTTAATACTGTATGTCCATCAAGCACAATAGCATGTATATGTATTTCAGTCCAATAGCTTTTAGCTTTTTTACAAGTCCATCAAAGGTAATAAAAAGTTCCTACTTGATGTTTATATTTCCAGCAGGTTAGAAGTCCTATATATATGTTTAACAATCTCTCTTTTGTTAAAAAAGTTTTTATAGAAATGTTCGTTTAGAGTTTAACAAACTATAAATTTCAACCTTTTTGTTGAAACATATTTTCCTGTTGCTGCATTTATTTATTATATCCAAAAATTTTAGCTTTATCTTATCATACAGTTTTAACTTGTTCATCTTCTATGTCCAATCTTAACAGAAACATTCATTTTAGCTAAAAGATATTTGCCATTAGTACATAACTCAATTTCAAATATAGTTTTATTATGTTTAAAATCAGAAATACTTTTATTAAGTTTAAATCTTTCTGAGGGTTGCATACATGTAAATCATTGACATTTATATCATAAAATCCTCTATCTGAATGTATGTGAATCCAATTTTTTTCAACTTTTTTATATGTCCACTAAGCATGATAAAATATTCCTTATGTTGTTCACATTTCCAACATATATTTGAAATGCCTTTATACCTTTCAGATCTTACATTTCAGTTTTCACACACAGAAAGCAAATGCATTCACTAAATCCTACTTTAGGGGCGTATGCTTTCTTATTTACAGTTATGGAGATTTTATATTAAATATATTATATATTATATTAAATATATTTTATATTAAATCCCAAACTATCTTACAGAACCCTGAAGATTTCCCGCCTTGTAGCTGGAGAATTTCATAATAGTTCTCCTTATTTGTATTAATACAAACTGTTAAATTATATTACATCCACATGAAAGCTGAGGAATGATTTAGAATGACAAAAGAATAGCACTGAGCTTATGTTAGAAAAGATACCATATCATCTTGTAAGCCACTAGTAAGTAAGATACTTTTTTCTATCTGGGTGAACTTATTTTGGGATTTAGAGTAGGAAATACCCATATCATTGTTCTCAGTCACTAAAATTGAACTGATACTATCAAGTGAATTCTATAGTTATTTCTTGGTTAAATTATAAACAAAGAGAAAATAATGTCAGTTTGCTCATTTGCAAGCAGCTTACAACAGCTGTGTTCCATATGCAACGTGCTATACTATATGGGTGAATTACATTGTAAAATAATACAAAGGGAATTGTTTTAATGTTTTTTTTAGAGAAACATGGTGATTAACAAAGTGATAATTTTTAAAACTTCTAAAGTTTAAAAATGTGCATTTAAGAATTCTTTAGGATAGTTTGAGGTCCAGTGCAGAAGAAGGGCTGAAAGTCTTTTGAATGCCAAATGGTAATTTTGTGTGTGTGTATATTTATAAGATATTTGAATACTAGAATGGAAGTAAATGTGTTCTTTTTAAGTAGGTTGATTCCCTAACTCCCCCAAACCTAAACAACAACCCTATTTCCATCTGTGGGAGAGTAATGGAAGAAAAGAAGAGACACAAACACCAAGAGACTAAGAACAATTCAGTTGATACCTTAACACATAAAATATACCTTAGTCCAGGTGGCAAGAAACTTAGTAAGAAATATTTCAAATCCTTCAAGGATATTGTCCTTTGGTAAAGTTTATGAGGGCGGGAAACCTCTTAGTTTTCAGGAATGCTATTAACCCACAGATTAACATGAAACATACTTTAGTGAAATCTGGGTAGCTTTTGTTGTTTTAATCTTGACCAACTGCATGAGGCTTGACACCATTTTACCATATATCAGTGGGGCTGTAATCCTTTCATTAACCCTATGCCTTCTGGTACATCTGTGGGTTCTTGTCTTGATGTAGAACATGAAATAAAGTAGGCTGAAACAAAAATGGTCCTGTTTATTAACCTTTGTACAAACTCTTACTATAAGTGGAACATGAATAAAGCTATTAAAGTGTTTGGGAATCTATTTTCAATCCTTCACTATGTAGTGATAACAATTTCTACCTCTCAACCTGTTCCCAGAAGCCTTCAAATCCATATTGAGTTTTGCCAGATGAAAAAGCAATATATTCTTCCTAGCTGCTGCAAGCGCTTGTGGGCAAAGGTGCTGACTTCATTTTATAAACAGAAAAGGTCTGTCTCTGTAAAGACTTGAATGCAGTCAAATCTTTTAAGAATTTGACTTAGTGTTTAATGCACTTACCTGCTTGGAATTTGGTTTTGCCTGAGGATCTGTCATTAAAATGTTGAATACAACTAGTCTTTGGGGTGGGCTCTTGGCTCAGTCTGTTTTGTTGTTGTTGTTAGCTGTATTGTGGCAAACAGGTATAGCCAAGAATTTTGCCTATTTTGGCTTCTCGGCAGAATTTCTCATCATATTGCCCTTCCTAGGCCTTAATGGAGGTCAAATAGTCCTTGACTTGGATCTGCAGAAAGGCAGGCATAAGGCCTGAAGCCATTGTAACGAAGACCTCTTTTGCAGGCCTTTCTCTACACACGCACACAGAGAGAGAGAAGAGACAGACAGACAGACAGACACCTTACAAGAGTTCTTTTATTATAACAATTGTTAATGTCTTGCTCTCTGGGATGCTGGAGGGAAGAAGTATAGTGCTCCAGCTTGGAACATTTATGCCTGTGCCTAGATAATGCTATAGTAGCAGTTTTTCATATATTGCAGTGTTATCCCCTTTATAGTAGCTTGAGCTCCAAGCTACTATATTCCCTCCTAAATATTTAGGTCAAGAATAGAATGGAATTGGAATTGGAATTGGAATTGGAAATGGAAATGGAGAATAGAATAGAATAGAATAGAATAGAATAGAATAGAATAGAATAGAATAGAATAGAATAGAATAGAATAGAATAGAATAGAATAGAATAGAATAGAATAGAATAGAATAGAATAGAATAGAATAGAAATACTTTATTGGCCAAGTGTGGTTGGTCACACAAGGAATTTGTCTCCGGTTTATTTATTTTATTTATATATTTATATAAATATAAATAATAACACTTCAATATAAAAAGAAGGTAACATAATTTCTATTACACAATTGGTTTGTTATTATTCTCACTAGGGCTAAATTCTGTTATAACGGAATTTCCATCAGGAAGAACTGGGTTTCCACTGGTGATTCCAATTTATTTTATTATGCATTTTTAATGAAGACTTATCTGTATCATTTAGGTACTGTATTACTTCAATGTTTTGGTATTTGGATGTAAATAGATGACTATTCTTAATTATCTGGAAGAATAAAGTCATAATTTAGTATACATCAAAACATTTATGAATACTGATGTTTAGGTGTTTTGACTTCTTCCGTAGTTATTCTGAAAACTCTATTAGTGATAAAAAAGCATTACTACTCTGAGTAGTATTCAGTGAACTGAAAGCTATCAACCAGTTGATACTGCTATTTTTACTCTTTCCAACTGAACAAACTATTGGAACGGAATTATGTAAAGGAGTGGGCTGCCTTTCTGCCCATCAGCAATAATTTAAAGTGAAGAGCTGATACATAGCTCTGGGACTATTTGCTTTGTAGATAAATGGACTCAAGTTCAGGCCCCAGCATCTTTTCACACAGAATCATCTAGTAGGCACTGGAAAATATCGTATCCCCTTTTCTTGTTACAACAGTTCATTAAAAAAAGTAGATAGTGCTTGCTAGTGGGCCAATGGTGCAACTTAACAAATGTTTATGCTTCACCTTAGTTTATAGGACAAAAACATACTTTTGGTGCTTTTTCCTCCTGGTCCATATGTCTGTGGGACAAATGACAAAGGTAGTCAGCTATTTTAAAAAGCATTCAAGGATCTGTAGGAGTGGTGAATAACAATACATGCATAATGATATCACTTATATACAACAGATTGTGTACTTGTTTCATTCTTTATGATAAAAATACTTAGTTGTAGTGTTTACACAAGGATATGTCACATGTTTGTTATTATTCTTATTGTGATTTGTTGTGGTGCTTATATTGTATGCTTTTTTAACATCAAAAACACCGCCCCCTCCCAAATTGAAATACCACAACACACTATTCAAATTCTTCATGAACATGTCACTCGAGGCAGTCTTGGACCTTGTATATATCTTTCCCCTGTGCATTCTTCAAGCAGTTTGTAGCTATGGTCATAATTTATAACATCAAAAGTAATTCAATATACAAACAGGAAATTTTTTATTGCACTCACTTAAAAACAGAGTATCTCTCATTCAACCAGCAAGAATGTGATTATAGCCTGTTATAGCAATTCTCAATTTTCATCTGTTAAGTAGACTATGTAATGTTGTGAGCTGTTCAGTATTAGGAAATTTTTCTTGACTAATGCTCACAATAATGTCACTGCATTTCCACTTTGAAAGACTCTTTTATCTACATTTCTGAGCCCTCTTTCCAATGGGTAAGCATGCTTGACCAGGAAGGGACAGCTTGGTCTTCACATAGCTAGGTCCTAATGATGTGTGCACAGCTTTTGGCTTTAGGTGTTCAATCTCTTTCTCTTTTACTTCAAAGCAATTCCTTTAACATTTGACGAGAGGTATATAGTGAGTTTTAGTGAATAAAATATGCCTCCCACCTCTTTCATACATGCAGCGCAGCAATCTTCAAATCCAGTTCTAAGTATATTTACTCTCAAGTAAATAGTTGGAGTTCAGCAGATCTTTCTCCTAGCCATGTATACACAGGAGCAGTAACTATCATTGTATCCTTTTTTTCCATCTAGTCCAGGGGTGTCAAACTGCCGGCCCACGGGCTGGATGCGTCATGGCGAAACCGCGCCCACCCCATTGCCGGCAATGGAAAAAAAGTCGCGATACATCACGACACGAGTTTGACACCCCTGATCTAGTCTGACCCTTGATCACAAGAAATATCTTTCCAAAGGCCCCATTTTGTTGTATAATTCTGCAGCAACCATATTGAGAGCAGATGTGGTAAGAACAAATTACAAACATCTACTTTCTAAAGATAGCTGCAGCAGCTAATAATTAAAGGGAATCCCACACAGAGATGTTAATCCAGGGTCAAGCTTTATTTTGGGATGGAAGTAAGCTTGGTTGCCCTAGTATTTGTGTTGAGGATTAGATAGGCAGAATGCAACTGTGTTTATTCTTCTTGACCTCAGGACAACTTTCAGACATATAGTCCTCCTGAATCATTTATTTGAATTATACAGTTTCAAAGAATCGTACAATTCAAAAAAGACTGTTTAGGCTATTGAGTCCAATATCCTATCACCACCCTTTTGATGCATGACCCTCTTTCCTAATGAAGCAATGTGAAAACCTTGATAATTTGCATAGTTTTAGATACCTACAAGCCGATATGACAAAATTAGACTACAGTTTCCATTCACGGATTGTATTTGAGATTGCACAGATTGCAATTTGAATCTATATCAGGTCATGCAAAGGTTCTTTGTTGTTGTTGCAAACAGCAATGCGAAAATGTGGGTGTCTACAGACAGGCTTAAATCCCGTTTTCCCATTCACATGAATAATACATAAAAGAACTAACTCCTGAAATGAAAACAAGATCTGTGTCTGTACACACACATACCACCACTACCAGGTGCCAGTTCTTTCTGCTTCACCTGCATGTGGGGAAGTTGAGGAATTTCAAATTTATTTCAAGAATTGTTAAACAACTCATATTGTGAGCCTTGAGATTCCCTGTATACTAGTTAAAATGTTTATTAGTGCTACGATATGACCCCAGAAGAACTAGTATGTGAACAACTGCCTGCTCAGATTTTTGTCACCTACGTTTTTTTAGATTCTGCACACAAGATAAATAGACTGAAAGACTTGTTGCATGTATTTGTAAACCGGTAATAGAAAATGCAGTAGGTTTGGATGCTAGTGACCATTCATAGGGCTAGGAATTCTGGGTTGCAAATATCTGGAAGATCACTAATTGGTATCAAAGAGACACAAATATCTAACTTCCTGCCCCCATTTAGCCATGATCTTTTTTTTTGTAGGCCAGATCCAATAACAGTAATCCAATGGCTAAGCATAAGATGTCATTCCATTGATGATGTCCGGAGGCAGTTGTAAAGATCAGAACAGCTGAAACAGAAACATACAATAGAACAGCTAGCAGTGTCATCAGAAAAAGAAAGAGGAAGTAATGTGTCATAGTAATTTAGTTTCAGATGTACTTGATATTAGATTATACCATGGCAAGTCAAAAGTTCCTGACTTAATGCTTTGGACAACAGTTGTGAAATATTTTGAAAAGTCTAGAAAATAAGTTGAAATAATAAACAGTAACTCACAAGGACTAGGTAACATTCATGCCAACCACCGTTTCTGTCTATGTGTTCATACATCCTCTGTGATTGTGTAACCTGGGAGTATGAAGGTGACTGGAAATGAGATTGTGGAAAATGCTATATCTTTGTAATAGTTGAGTGCCTTTTTGTAATTTAAATATTAATTGAAAAAATAAGGCCAGGGGTTAGCTGACACTTGGCTTCCCTCTCTTTTGCTTTTCCATGGCTTTGATCATGCTATATCTATCTTTGTGCCTCATTCTCCAGAGACCATCTCAGGGTCATGGCCTGTTTCCTAGTCAAGAGGTATAAACCTACTGGCTTAAATATTTGAGGCCCACAGTTTAGCAGGGGGGCCTTTTTGCTTCATGCTTTCCCCATTTCCCACATAACCCAGAGCAGACTAAACAAAACCAGTGTGAAATCTCATGACTTGATGCTGCTATGGTTATATTTTTTAAGCTGTCATCCATTCATTTGTACTTGTGTTTATTCCCTAGATTTACAGCTTTTTTCAAGCCTTTTGGGGGGGGTGAATGTTTGAAACCTTTTGAAAAAGGATTGCAGAAAGCAGTGGCCAATGATTAAAGCCTACTGTTGTTTTTTTCTCGCCATGCTGCTCTTGTGCAGTAGTGTCACACATGGTAGCATTTAGCATCCCCTTCACAGCTGAAGTGTTTCAAACACTAATGAATGGAAGTTTGGTCACATAATGCAGACAAGCTGTATCGCAGGCTTTGCTGAGTGGTGTATGGCAGTGGCCTGGGAAAGGAAGAGAGTTATAAATTGTGTCAGCTATAGCCACCCAGACAAAATGAAGCCATGTGGAAAATCAAATCTATTAAAATATGAAGACTGTTATAAGCTGGTCATTCTTAAAAGGTCTCAGTTTGCTATATGGGTAAATGTTTACCTATTCATCCTAGATCTTTTTCACATGCTGTCTTACAAGATGATGTGCAGGATTTGATAAAAATCAACTTCTCTCTAACAGCCCCTTTTATCAGCAGTGTTTATTGTCTCCAGTTTACCACCCATATCCTGAAAGGTACTGCACATTAATTGAATAAGAAGTGTAAAAAGAATGGCTCAGTGGAACAAGGTCAGAAGATGGCCCTACATATTTTAAGACCAAAGGAAAAGGATAGGGGTGGAGACTGGGATTAAGAATGAAAGAGACAGCAAAACAGCCCTCTGACAGTTTCTGGTTTTGTGTTGTTAACCTAGATTTTAGACATTGCTTCCAAAAACAGGGTTATGCTTACATGTGCTTTAAGCTTCAGGCAGAAGGTTAGCATGATGTTTGGTTAAAACTTTCAGTAATAGCTGAACTGGAAGATTGTTGTGCTGTCATGTGTGGTGTGATAGGTTGGGATATGAGAGGCCAAAGTTCAAATCCACACTTAGCTCTGAAGCTTGTTGGGTGGCCTTGGGCAGCTTTCCATTTCCCAGCATAACCTGCTTCCCAGGACTCTTAGCTGAGTGGATAAATGAGATAAGCCCATAAAGTACTTTGTATGTTGAAAAGTCCTGAATATGTGATTAATATCAAGAGAACAATGCACATGAGATGCACATGCCTTTTCTTTAACCTGAAAACTGAAGTCTTTTATAAGGTCATTTTTGCCACCTACATTTCTCTGTGAGCTTGTTCTTAGGCATATCTGCATACCATATTTGGATTCATAAATATCTTTAAAAGGAGCAATATGGGAATGGTATGACCTAAAGTTTACAATTGAAACAGCACCTCTGCTCTAGTTGCAGAAATTAATTGTGACAGATGTCTCTAAGTCCTGGTACTTATGGAAAAAGCTTAAAAACAGCATAAACTTGTTCCTAATGAATTAAGATGCTAATGACTTTGCAGGGCCCCTTGATTTGTGTAACACGGGCAAAGGAATTAATCCAATCACAGTTTCCTTCCCCCCCCCCAAGAGGGAACCCATTGTTAGCAGTTCCAGTTTAGCTCACATCTTAAAATGTAGCCACATTTCCTATTTCTTGTTCATCCACAATTTCATACTGCAAAGCAAGAAAGGAAGCATATGTAGACATAGGTTCTGAGAATATCTCACTCTTATTAGGCTAAAATACAGTTGTTTGAACTGGCTCAGTTATTCACTTCAACTTAAAAGTATTTTTAATAGTTGTATAATTAATTTACTACTCTGATTGCTTATTCCAGGATCAGCCTGAAGAGACATCCTCACAAGAATCAGCAGAAGATGATTAGAAAACCACACTTTTCTATTTCTACCTCATCAGCAGTTGGATCTTTTGAAGGGAGAAGACGCTGCCATGACCACTTGCTTCTGTTTCCACAATCTTCTACTTTGGCCTGAGTGGGGAGGAGGGAAGGAATCCACATAACCTTAAAAAGGACTTATTAATAATTATTACAATCCCTTCATTGTCCCAGGTTTCATGAAACTGCTGTAACACAGGGGGACACAGATTAACAACGCAACATATACTTACTGTTTTCTCTTATTTTTCTTTAACCTACTAATAGTTTGAGCTGCTAAGTAAGGGTGCATGGGTCAGTAAATCTCAGAAGCAGGTTTCAAGTTGTTCACTGCACTGCCAATATATGACTATTTTGAAATATTGATTACCATGGGCATTTAAATTGGAAGGACTGGTGTTTGACACTAGTTCTTACAACATCTCTGACAACCCACTCCCTGGCTTAGTGAATTCCCTCTTTAGAACACCAAAGATAAGGATTTAGATGCTAGGATTGTGTATGCTTCAGGATGATTCAGGAGGGTTTCACACCTCATGCAAGCACAGCACCTCTTTGCTGTTCATTAAAGCAGCCTGAAAGAAAAATGCAAATGCCTTTAATGACTACCCAGTTAGTGTTGTGCTTGTCTCACATTAATTTCAATGAGTCAGGTCTTTAAAGCAGCTGCATAATTTCTTAGGCTTGAGTAGACATTTGCAAAAAGAAATAGATAACTTTAGTGAACAGCAGAGAGTTTATTTTTGGAAGGTCAGAAGTGCTTCTTTGAAATAATTTTTGAAGTATGCACAGCCCTTTTAGATACTATTTTGATAGCCTTGGACTAGATTTGTGCTTATTTGTTTCTCATGTTATTGTTCTTTTGAGATACATCTAAGGTTAATTTCTTTCAGTTAATTCAGATGATAATCAGGAAGGAAAAGTCAAAAGAAAAAAGGTACTTTGCAACAAAAGGGAAAAATGACATAGTATAATAGTAATACACATATCTGCTGAAGTAATACCAAATGGAACTCAACAGTACCCTCTTTGGAAACATGTTCATACACCTTGAAGTGGAATCTGCTTTCTAGAGATTATCATGTTGTTTAGAAATGACTTACATCAGACTTTCAGGACTGAAATTTATCAACTAAAATTTGGATTTTAGTGAATTTTAAACAATACCTCAGAATGATTTTAAATCATACCATACTGGAACCAAGGGAAATAACTTAAATATTTAGTTTGATTTGTTACTGTGCTGCCAGCCCATTCCACTCCTTCAGAGGAATGGCCTTATCATCTTCACTAATACATCTCCATTCAAGAGCCAATACTATGTACCTCAAGTGGGTTTATTACTTTTAACTAATATACATTGACATAGGATATTTATCTGGATAGTTTGGTCCAGTTATATGTCCCCATTTTTTTTTTACTAAAAAGCAGCACTTTTAACAACTGCAATATTACCCCACTTTTCAGTACTACCTCTGTTATTTACATCGAACTCAACAATCATATAAACATTTGCTGCTATGAGCATACAATGCAAGAAATTGTTATTGGATAAGTAATCATAAATTCTGCATTCCCCCAATCTTTTTTTTACTTCGTCAACTTCATTGCAATGAACACAATACTGTTAATGTTTTCCAACGTTACAATATTTTTCCTTTTTAAAGTATGCTATGCCTTTCTCTGCTAAATTTCTATATAATGTACCATTAACTTGAATATATTTTTGTACCAAATTGCTCATAAGGTTTGTAATGATAATTTTCTTCATTGACACTACATGACATAAAAATAATTAACTGCAGTGTTTTAACTATTATTGTCCAAGTTTGTACCTCAATTGACTTTTTTAAAAAAAGAAATGGATTAGTCGATTGACAAGACCTACCTCCAGACTATTAATGGATGAACTTGCTGTTTCTTTCAACATTTGTTTTTCAGAAGAGAATACTTTTGTCTTCCCAAAAACAAAAGCAAGGAAAACCCCAAATTAGAACTATTTTTGTAAAAGAGCTTTGTGTGAAATGAACACATATTAATTTGTTTCATATTAAAACCACCCCTCAAAGAAACTTGAATCTTTGTAGGTTGGACGCAACAAGCTCAGCTTTTTGCATAATGCAATCACAAATAAGTGTGTGTGTGTTTGTGTGTGTTTGTGTGTGTGTAAAAACTAGTAGATTATATGAGAATACTCATCACGTATTTTCATTTTTTTCATAAATGTGATTTTTTTTTTGTAATAAGTGTCAACCAGATTTATTTTAAATGCTTCTTATGTAGAGATTAATACTTTGACTTCTTTGATTTCTTCCTTTTTATTTCCTCTCTTTGTCTGCCTGTCTCACCCTCAGTGGAAATATCTGTTGGTAACCTTGTTTCATTATTTGGGCCAGGGGTAGATTCTCAGCAAAACATTCTTTGATATGGCTTTAGTGTTAGTCAAAGCAACTAAGGAGAGCTACTTACTGGCTGCTTCACAAGATTGACTGTTAAGAACAAACACCTGCTCCGGTGACATGAGTGCCTTGCATTAGGGATCAATAAAAATGAGCGTATAAGAAAAATGTATTTTAGATGTCCTAATGTTCCCTAATTTGTAAATAATTATACAATAACTGCATATGGGACTTAGTCATGACTATTCAAGCCGTGGCCTAAAAGACAAACTACAATGCCAATACACAGATTTCTCCTCGTGGGTGCAGCCAACTGACCCCTCCCCCCCCAAACAAATCCCTTAGAATGAGACATAAGGGATATTACTGGAAATAAAACATTTAGTGACTGATGAGGAACACTTGCTCAAGACTCCAAAAATGCCTTGCTTCTTTAGACTATGGGTTTTAATAGCATAGGCCAGTGTTTCTCAACCTTGGCAATTTACCATGTGCGGAGTTGCAGTCTGCACATGGAAAACTCACCAAGACTGAGAAACACTGGTATAGGCCACACTCCCTAATTCCATGATTCTAGTATGTACAAAAGTTCCATCCAGGAAAAGGGATGTATTATTTTTAATCTTAAGAAATGGTGTGGATACAATAGGAAATCCCTATTTTGCACATGGGAATATACCATGAATTACTGAAGAAAATCAAGTAAACTTTACCTATATGGAGCTCTGTGTGAGCATCAGTATCCTTATATTGGAGTTTCTGAATCTGCTTAACAGTGTGAGATGAAGTAAATATTATTGACAAGTGGGGGCAGGCATTAAATTCCTAAGGTCTTATAGCTTTGATCAAATCTTACATTTTCTGTATATTGTAGAACAATCAAAACACATTACTACCTCTCAGGGTCTTCTATACCTCATTTTCAGATTGAAAATAACCTTGTGGCCATTGAAACAGAAGGATCATCATAAAATTTTTATATATATAGTTTATTTTTATGGGAGATAAATTTTATAGGACTGTTCTTTGCTGTCATTGGTCACTCCTAAATAAGACTGGACATTATTTTTTTCTGCCATTTCTGCACAATTGATATGCTTGCAAAAACGTACAGTTCTTTTTCTATTTTCCTCAACTGTTTTCTAGTTTGTTCCTTTGTTATTCATATAGAGTTGCTGTCTATGATTTTGAATTGCTTGCTTGTTACTTTGCTGGATTATCACAGTTTGTTCAGCACAATAAACTCATAGTTTATGTAATCTTCATGTTCAATTGCTAGTATTTTGTCACTACTTCATAATTAAGCAATAAAGTTTGGTCTTAGTGAGTCAAGTTTATAAAAAAAAACTTAAAATGCTGTACAAATGTTACTGTATTCAAACTATATACTGTATATGATACATGAAAGGGAGACCCAATTGGCAGTTAAGGCACCAAGCTAGAAACCAGAAGACTGAATTCTAATACATATTTAAGTACATATGATAACCATTGTGAGCAGAAATATACCCTCCGTTGTACTTGCTGCAATTTCTAAATTATCTGATATAATGGTCAAACTATAGCAAAAAGTGGAAACCAAAAATGCCATGAACTGCCATATACACATACTTGACAGGTTATATTTAGCCTTCATTGTTATGAAAAGGAAATTGCTGTGTCCTCACTGAAAGTACTCATCAGCCTTGGAAGCAAGGCAATTGGCAAATATATAGAAAAATAACTCTAGCAATTACATGAATTTATAGGTTCTTCTATCTTACTTCTAGAAGAAATGTTATGTGATACATATAGGTTTTCAGTGAAATTGGATTACTTGCTGGCAAAATGTTAAACTCCAGAGCCATAAACTTGTATTTCAGTTTTAGGTTTGTTTTTTTTAAATGGCTGCTGAAAATTAGTGAGTTAAATGTTATGCAAATGTTATTTATATAAATACAGAGAAAATAATTTGTTACACTAATCTTGCCTTCTATTTAGATAAAGGTAAAGGACATTAATTATGAAATCTCAAATGAGTAGATGGTAATTTTTTCAGCCTGGCTTTCAAAAGTGGCAGTAAGGATCTCTAACCTTAAGTGTATTAAACAATAGATAACATGAATGATATGATTAGGGTATTGCAGAGCACCTGTAGACAATTAATTTCTAATCTTTGAGTAAATTATACTCATTGCCTCAGCCTAACATATCTCACAAGACTGAAGTAATGATAAAAGTGGGGCAGCAGGATGTATATTTTTCTGAACTGTTTCAAGAAAAAACAAGATAAAAATAACAAAATAGTTAAGCAGAGATAGTTTTGATACCAGCAATTCAAAGCCTTCAATAGTAAAGTTAACTGGAAAATGACTATAAATCACATTTTAATAATGTAATTGTGTTTTTGTTCTTCAATCAATCAAAATGTAATTTTTATAAGGAATTACACTTCCAAATGATGAGTTTATTTTTATTTCAACTAAACGATATAAACATTCAGATAGTGGCTAAAGAAAAATACAGATATGCAGAACTGAAAATATTTCATATGCATATACATTATCTGTAGAATAATCAGAAAATCAGATTTAAAAAGCATAAAGCAAGGTAATGTACAAATGCTATATATACACAATATACACAAATATCTTTAGCATTTATTTTATTCAAGGCAGAAAGTACATTCACAAGGAAGACCTTTAAAGTATTTTACCTGATTGATAGCAACTGGCTGACCTCTTCTGGACTTCCAAGGGGAGGAACATCCCAGAAAAATATGTTGGCATAGCACTTCTATATTGCTGCTAAGAAAACTGAATGGATATATTAATGAAATCACCAGAACTAGTTCACGAAGTGGAAATTTTACTTAAAGCATCCTAATTTGGATAAGGACAGAAAAACTTGCAATTGCTTATTCTGTGAAATGCAATTTTATCCATTCTGATACACAGGAAAGTAATAGTAATTAGAATTCAAGCACCATAAAACCACCTTAGAATAATTTCTATCATAATTAAACGTGCATTCATTTTTTAAAAAAATAAGATAAATATGCTCAGTTATTAACAGCATTTCCAAGCAAAACCTGTGAAATTTCACTAACAAGGATAAGCCAAACTCAAGAAAGCATGTAATACTCCATGACTTCAGAATGTACAAAAATTAAAAGTGTCCAATCCATAACAGCGTGTATATACTAGATATACTGGTATCAGCACAATACAGGTTTATTACATATTATCTAGTATTTCATACACAAATCATAGTGGGCATTTAAGGTTTCAAGCTGCTACATTCCACAACCTAGACTGATGGTCATTTGAATGAAACTAAGTGGATGCAAGAGTGCCACCATCACCACCGCAAGATAAAAATTATTTTTGCCCCAATGCCAATCCCATCATTCAGTCACAGAACTGTCATATTCAGTCACGATCTAGGGGGAGAAAAATAATAGCGCACACATATCTCTGAGGAAGATGGGCAGTTCAAAATGTGAAAAATAAATATGTCAATTATGAGTTTCCCATAGACTTCCATCATAAAGTGTACAAGAACAGAACACTGGATTAGCCAAGCCATTAGTCCAACACCAAATCATTATACTTTTATGATTCCATGAATTCATCAGACCCTGGGACAAATATTCAGATGTATCCTCCATTCTATAACTATGATTCTAGCTTGTAGGCTTTCTCAAAAAGTAGACTAGGATAAATATTAAAGCTCTTCAGGACCACCACTCTTTAAATCTCTTAACACCCACATGAGATCACCTTCATCAAATTAAACAGTTTTCACATTCTCAGTACTAGGCACAGAAAGTCACAACTATTTTGTGTGTCCAGTTTGAACAGAGAAATGGGATGTGATTGTGATTTTAATGATAATTTGATCATGTATGTGGGCAGGGTCATTGAGGTGTTGAGTTTTTGAGTTTTGCTGTTACCCTTATTTTATTTCCATTAAACTTTGTTTTGATTGTTCCTGTTTGAAAACATGCTTCTAATGTCTGGTCACCCAATTTGAATTGCAAGACCTCGCAGGGCTCTGGAGGCTGCAAAAAGGGTGTTCAGGGGCTGCCTGTAGACTGTAGCCCAGGAAGGATGTCCAGGAGTGTTTATAAACCAAAACCATTTGTTTTCCCTCTTCCTTGTTTCAAAGACACATGTGAAAGAGGTTATTTCTTTTTCCTAACATTTCTTACACCGTTTAGATATGCTCTTTCATAACCAAACTGGAAATAATACAATTATGCAATTATTTATTCAGTCTTTCCATTCCATTTCTATACTGCAAGAACATATGCAGAGAAGTAAAACAAAACAGGTGACATGTAATGAAGCCTCCTTCTTTGTTGCATGCATGAATGTCTAAGCAGCATTCTGAACCAACAGGTTTCTGAATTATAAGACTGCTGCATAAAAAACACAACTGTGATTGTCTACTTGCAAGATTATCAGCTGAGGCACCTTTATTCTGAATCTACTCTCATATGTGGAGTTTTCATATTAATTACAGATAGGAAAAATATTTCTGAGCATAGTTGTCAAAGCAGGTGAGAAAGATAATGTTGGGTATAGCTAAACTATTTCCTCTAAGACCATTTGAAGTTGATTAGCCAACATCTTATTACCTTTTCTGAAGACAGGAAGATGGAGCTGACTTATAATTATCTAGTACGAAGAGATACAGGTTAAACCTCTTAAGAAGAGGCCCAACTATTGCCTCTTTAACCCATGGTATTCTGTCCTCCCTCACTGAGAAATTAATGACAATTAGACCAGTTCCAAATAAAGCCAACTTTTTTTTTTTAACAAGGATCGAAAGAAGGAGTGGTGACTGTGCTGCCCCAAGCAATATCATGGCTGGTTAGGGATGATCCAGGAGGGAAAAAGAAGGACATGAAGTATCTGTACCAGGTTTTCTTCAACAAGTGTTATTGCTTTGCATTGCCATCTATAGTTGGCACTTAATGGTGGTCTCATCTTCTGTTTCCAAATTCCTAAATCCTAGAACAGGCCATACTTAATCAAAGACTAATGGCTGAACACAAATTATTCTTAATAACTCTCAGGAAAATGACCATATTGTCTCAATGATTGCTGTGGGTTGATTTTTACAGTAGCATCAATATGAGAACATGATGATGAATAATGTTTCCAAAGTAAAGTTGTTTTGTGGCTTCTAAACATTTTGGCTTCTACTGCATTTACTATTGTTGGCTAACACATTGGCTGGACATGCTCTCTATAGCGAGGAGAAGATTTCAGGACCTCCACTGAACATTTTTTAAATTCTCACCACAGGCGGAAAATTCTTGATCTTTGTAAAGACATCTGTTTTATATACCTGGAGAGGATGGATTACAAAACAAATTCAGTTTGGGGATCCAAATACATTGCAGTTTGTCTCTCTAACTGTATTAACAGCCAAACATAATGAGTGAATCAATTTTTAACTAGACTGTAAGAAAGTGAATAGCTTACTGTCTTTCATCACTGTCACAGCCTCTTATCTTTGCTTGTCATCAGTTTATTGGAATTTTGGAACTGTGACAATGAAGTGGGGCTCTCCTGTTAGTCTATACAATCTATCACATGACAGACTTATATAGCATACAAACATTCCACCAACTAACCAAAGACCCTCCATTTCCCCCCCCCCCTATAAAATATTTAGGAGAGGAAAGTACAGATACTAGCCGTCCCACAATGACAGAGCCAAGGTTGTAAGTCAGAATTCTGCCCCTCATCCCCTTAATCTATTTTTATCTTGAGATATTTTAATAATACTCCAGGATGGTTAGTAGTAAATTCTTATTACCTATCGGAATAGTATGGGCACTTGGCTGACCTGCTTTACTATTTAGATGTTCACTGAGTTCACAACCCATATCAAAGTAACAGTCATCTTCATTGGCAGCTCTCTGTAAGAGTTTCACCAGTTTCTGAATAGCTTGATTTCTACTCACTATCTGATCCAGCTCCCTGCAACCCAAGAGCTGTTCACTTGATACCTGATACCTGATGACTGGTGCCTGGTGACTCTGGCTTCAGCTAAGAATTAATCAAGGCCTGCTCAGCACCACATAGACTCTCAGCCCAGATAGTACAAAAATAAACATGAAGAGGAAGGTTCCATTTACAACTATTTATGCCACAGAAAAACCAATCCAGTGGTCTGAAATCAAATGTTGCCACTTTGTTGCCTAAGGTAATTGTAAACTATTTACTGGCACAAAGAAAAAGCCAGTTTTCAATGTATGTCAGAAACAACACAATTATACACATAGAGTATTTAATAATGCTTTAAAAAATATTGTTACCATAAATTTCAATAGTGGTGATAATGCTATTTTTTTCCCATGACAGCACTGTATCAAAGCTTTTTCTACACTCATTTTGTACAGTTTAATTGATTCTGTGTTGATCCTAGTCAAAGGAGAGAGAGTGGGAGATGATAAATGATAGACAGGTGTAAATTAGTAGCTCATCATTCTTTCATGGAACTCCAAACAATATACATTGACTTTCCACTCAGTCTACCATCTAGGTGAGGGGTGTCCAACCTTGGCAACTTTAAGACTTGTAGACTTCAACTCCCAGAATTCCCTAGCCAGTCAGTAACTATTCTTAGCTGTTTGTGAATTTTAAATCACAAGTACAATTATCTGACTTTCTAAACTTTCTCATCAATCAAATAGTTCACAGCACTACAATAAGTGTCCGTTCTGATAGAAGAGGAACCCTAATTGTCATCTTACAGAATACTACAGACAGAACCAGTGATTTGACTGGGCTGAACACACTAGTCTTCAGCACTGGCAAACCACATGGAGCTCCTACCCAAAGCAATATTGCTATGCATGGTTGGTTATCAGAAAATGGTGAGTTTGACTAATCACGCATCTAGGCACATATTATTCTTATTAAATTGAAATGAATGTTTCCTTTCCCAGCCATTATTATGATAGAGTACATTGGGTTTTTTTTAGAATAAGATAATTGGTTAGATAATTCTTTTTCTATTTTCATGAGATGAAACCTCACCTTATTTGCTGATGACTCTGCTTAATTTTCTTCTCTAATTTTGATTTTATAGTTTTTATTTCTCCTGTACATTTGATCATATACTCTGAATTTTCTTTTGTTTTAGCTCTTAATCTGTATTCATCTCCTGGAATTCCTGTCTTTCAATTCATCTATTTTCAACTCTGAAAATATTGCCTTTACATATATTTAAACCATGATTTATTACTTATGGTTTATTAAATTAACCATCAAAAAAGGTCTGCATTCACACATTGTCATGCAATTTTTTTTATTGTAGCCTAATACAGTGTATGAATGCAGCTTCTATTTCATCCAGGACTGTTTGCATTAAGTTTCATGCTTAAATAAAATATTAGAAGTCCCAAACAAAGCCCCATTCATAAGCAATGTCTAGAAAATGCACCACACATGCAATCAGAAGTACAAATGAACCTTTCATTGAAATCAGAAGATTTTTCTTTCAAGTAAATGTGTTTAAATTCAGGTTGTGTTAATAACAATATCCTCAAGCAACTACTTGAGTTCAGTAGGCTTCCCAAAAGCCATATTTTTTTCCTTAGAAAATAAGTGTAACAAAAATGTAGTTGATATGAAGCCAATCCTTTTCCTTTGCAGACACATAAAGTTATATGATGCATCTCCTGAGTTCCAAAGGAAATATGTTTTAAGACATATAGTGCTTTTCTCATTTTTTTATAGAACACAGGAAACATTCACACTATTCTATCTGCTTTCCATTAACAACTTCAGAGTTGTTCCCAGTCATTCTAGTAATTATCCTTGACCTGAAAAAAATGACCTTGAGCACTGAATTTTCTTCATTCTCAAAACAATGTATAGTGGGTTTCAGAGTGTAAATGTACTCTTTCCATCTTCCAAGCTCTAAATTATAAATATATTTATGGTTCTATATACACCTCAGGAATGCACAGCCCCCGTGGTGGCTTGCTTTGAAAAACAATGGCAATGCCAATTGCACAAATCATTTTGTTACTACATATAAAATATGCCAGCAAAGACCTGGAGTAGTGTGTAACATCTGGTGACACTTTCATTTAGTTGATGAAATTAAAAGCACAATAAACCTTCCTAATTAGCCAACACAATGACCAACATTTTTGCATGGAAAAATTTCCTGAATAACCCAACAGAAGCATGGATATAGAAACATCATATAAATCCTGCCTTCTTATTGTAACTTCACTACTGACCTTTTCACTCATTGAGATAAATGTATTATATATATACTTCGTGCAATACCAAAACATACATACAAAGCCCATTCACAGACTCTTTAAATATTTGCTGCCTATAAAATCTTCCATTTAAAATATCATGTTTCCATTTATTGCTGTCATAAAAAATAATAATTTCAAAGGCTTATTTGTTAGAAGACATCTTAATAGATCTTGGAAATATGTGAAATATCTCCAACATTAAAATAGCTAATTGAATAGTAACTGTAAAGTTCTTTTAAGGTTCACTACCAATCAAACTATCTAGTACCTGTCAGGACCCACTTCAAAACCTCATCCCAAGAAAGCAGAACTCATGGAAGCAGGCTCTTCCAAATGGAACTTTTATTATGAGAAACTGATAGTAGGCATACTAGACAGGATCTGAGGTTTTCCCGCGCAGATTGATAGGTTAAAGTGTCCCCAAGCAAAACCCCACCCCATAGTTCATCTGGACGGTTCAAATCGGCCAATCCCCAGGTGTTAAGTCCATCGTGGGAAAGGGGAGATAACATCAGGCCAGCTCTGGTTGTAACGGCGATGTTTAGGCGGTTCTTCGCACCTTCTCTTGAGAGCGGAGAGATAAGCCAGTTGCCGGAGGTTACATTCCTTTCTTCCTCCCCCCTTTGCTAGTTGACAGTTTAGGGAGAAGAAAGTACAGAGAGAAATAATGCAGGAAAGCGAAGTGTTACAATGTAGCGATAGAAGAAGCTAAGGCAATAAACCCGCGATCGCTCCCCCCTTCCCTCCAGGAGTATGGCAGAACCCCGGAAGGGAAGAGAATGGAATTTGGGTCAGAAAGAGACAAAGGGAAAGAGAGACAAAAGGGCAGATAGATATGGGTTCTGACATCCTGCCCCCCTTAAAAATATGAGAGATCCACCTGTTGGGAGACAAAACAAATGTTGAGAGGTTAGTCTGGTTTGTTCGGGTAGTCTGTGTGAAATTGTTTTAGCAATTTGGGGCTCTGATGTGGCGTTTGTGAACCCATTCATTTTGGGAGGAGGGAAGATGTTTCCATGCTACTAAGTATTGGGTTGCGCCGTGATATTTTCTGGAATCAAGGATTTCTTTTATTTCAAAATGCTGTTTCCCTTCTACCATAATGGGAGGAGGTGGTGGGGGAATAGTTGGTCATAAAGGGAACTGCTGCTCTCATTTTAATAGGCTGCAGTGAAAGATAGGGTGAATTTGCCTGAGGGTTTTCAGTAATTCCAATTCTACTGTTACTGGGTTTATGATTCTTTTGATAGGGAACGGTCCCACATATTTTGGTCCTAATTTTTTGGATGGTTACAAGGACTTTAGGTACTTTGTGGACAGGTACACCATCTCCCCTACAGAGAACGGTTTTGAATCGACTCTTTTCTTATCTGCTTGTGCTTTATATGCTTGCCTGGCTTCATCTAGTGCTTTCCTAACTACTGGCCAGGTGTTTTGTAATTGTGCAATCCATTCTTTCAAGGAGGGAATGGCTGGTTTGGTGGGGTTCAGTTCCGGCATGGGGTTGAAACTTTGTCCAGTGGCTACTTGGAATGGTGTGTAACCTGTGCTGGAATGGACTGTGTTGTTGTAAGCCACTTCTGCAAATGGGAGTAGATCTGTCTGTTGGAAATTTAGGAAGCATCTTAAATATTGTTCAAGTACTGAGTTCGAACGTTCCGTCCCACCATTCGTCTGAGGATGATGACTAGATGACAGTCCTTGGGTAGTCCCTAAAAGGGATAAAAACTCTTTCCAGAAGTCGGATGTGAATTGCACTCCCCTGTCCGATATTATGCGTTGAGGGGCATGCAATCTGTATATATGTTGGAACGAACAGTTTTGCCAAGGCTTTAGTGGTGGGGATTTTTGGACAAGGAATGAAGTGAACTTGTTTTGAAAATAGGTCCATGACTACCCAGATAACTGTGTTTCCGTTACTTTCTGGTAATTCCACTATGAAATCCATGGAGATTTCTCTCCATGGGGCTGAGGGGTTTGCCACTGGTTGCAGTAGTCCGGGTGATTTTCCTTGCAGTCTCTTGGAGGCTGCACAGGTCAGACAGCTGGCCACATAGCTCTCAATATCTTTTTTCATAGACGGCCACGAGAACTGTCTTTTTATTAAGTGCAGTGTTTTCACAAATCCAAAATGACCTGCTGGCTTTGTGTCATGGCAGAGCTGCATAAATATAACCCTTTGGATTTTAGGGATGTATAGTTTCTCCCCTACCCAGGGTAGGCCATCAGTGATTGTGCAAAGGTTTTTGTGATTTTGGAACCAATCATCCGTTTCTAAATTCCTGAATTCAATCCCCGCTTGGCTAGCTAGCGGTTGCTTTAATTTCGCTTGGGCTCTGGTGGTTACTGGCGCTGCCATTTGCATTTCCGGCATAAATGGTTTTGAGATGGTTGGCTGGGTGCTATTGTATTGAGGCATACGGGACAGTGCATCTGCCAGGAAATTCTTCCCCCCTGGCAAATGTTTAATAGTGAATGTGAATCGGTGGAAATGTTGTGACCACCGGGCTTGTTTGGGCGTGAGTTTTCTGGGCGTTTTGAGGGCCTCCAGGTTCTTACGGTCTGTCCAGACCTGGAACGGAATTTTATTTCCTTCCAGAAAATGGCGCCAGGTGAGAAGTGCCCACCTAACAGTGTATGCTTCTTTTTCCCACACTGCCCAGCACTGCTCCGTGTCGGACAGTTTTCTGGATGTGTATGCACAGGGTTGCAATACCCCCTTGTCATTTTCCTGTAGTAATACAGCTCCTACTGCTATGTCACTGGCATCTGCTTGGATCACGAATGGCTTGTCTGGGTCGGGATGTTTTAAAACCGGCTCAGCCAAAAAAAGTCTCTTTAGCCTTTCAAATGCGGCTTGGCATTCCATTGTCCATGTTAGTGGCTGGCTCGGTTTCATTGAGCCTCCCCCTTTCATTTTTAACAAGTTTGTGATGGGCAAGGCTATCTGGGCGAAAGAAGGAATGAATTGACGGTAGAAGTTGGCGAACCCCAGGAAGCTTTGTAATTGCTTTCTTGTGCGGGGTGGCGCCCATTCTAGTATGGTCCGGACCTTTTTGGGGTCCATCTCTATGCCCTCGGTTGATATGTGATAGCCCAGATAATCTATCCTTTCCTTGTGGAATTTGCATTTTGATAGTTTTGCATAAAGGTTAGCGGCTTTCAATTTTTTCAGAACGGCTCTAACTAATTTTATATGTTGCTCTGTGAATATCAGGATGTCTTCCAGGTAGACAAGAACCCCTTTGTATAGGTACTCCCTCAGTACATCATTGATTAACTATATGAAAATTGCGGGAGCTCCCTGCAGCCCGAATGGCAGGACCTTGAATTGGTAACATCCCATAGGGCAATTGAACGCTGTTTTCCACTCTTCCCCCTCTTTGATTCTAATGTGGTAATAGGCTTTTCTTAAGTCCAGTTTGGTAAAGATTTTCCCTTTCGACAGGTGGGATAACATGTCCTTCATGAGGGGGAGAGGATACAGGTTGCTTTCGCTTATGGCGTTTAAAGCGCGGTAATCCGTGCACATGCGCAGGGTGCCATCCTTTTTCTCTCTGAAAAGGACTGGGGCTGCCACCTTTTTGGGGGATGCTGGTTCGATGAAACCCCTTTCCAGGTTCTTATCTATGAACTTTTGCATTTCTTATAGTTCCTCGGGGCTCATGGAGTATAGTCTAGGTTTTGGAAGCTTCGCCCCTGGCTTAATCTCTATAGCACAGTCCGTGGGTCAGTGAGGTGGTAGTTCGTCCGACCTTTCCTCACTGAAAACTTCAGTGAGGTCACTGTATTCCTCTGGTATTTTGGGTGGTGCTTTCTCTTCCCCCACTGCTGCTTTTTCCACGGCGGGGCTCTTGGGATGGCGGGTTCATCTGAACTCCCTTCAGAAACCTGAGCTCCACTGTTCTCCAGTCCACACGGGGGTTCCACTTCGCTAACCACGCCATCCCTAATATTATTGGGCACTCCATGCCTGGGGTCACCATGAACGTTATGGTCTCCTCATGGTCCCCCAGGGAAAGATGGATTGGTAACGTGGCTTGGGTGGCCGGCATCCCCCCTGCTATGGACCCATCTAATTGACCAAATGAGATCAGTTTCTTCAGCCTCCTCACCAGAATGCCCAGGTTCCCCACCAGCGTTGGACTAATAAGACAACGCGTGCAGCCGGAGTCTATTAGGGCTCTAACCTTGACAGCTTCAGGCATAGAGGGGGCTAGTATAGTTACTGTCCGGGTGAGGGGCATGATGGGTCCACTTACCAGGGGCTCATCTTTGGAGTTGTCATCTGACAAATTGGACGCTCCTGCCGTGTAGGCCAGGGTTCCTTTCCCCTGTTGGGTGGAGGGGGAGAACTCTATGGCTTCGGTGCCTTTCATAGCTGGTTCTCGGGGTTTGGCAGGTGACTTCCCCGATTTTCCGGCTGGTACTTGGTCAGGTTTCTCCTGGGGATTCTTCGAGCGGCATTCTGTGGCATGATGTCCCTCCTTCCCGCACTTGAAACAGCCGGTGGGTCTCTTGGCAGTGGGTTGAGACTTCGCTGACTTGCGTGGTGGCTCGGTTGGTGATCGGCTCCACGGCTTCCCTCTGCGGTGTCTCTTGAGTAGGTCGATCTCGGCTTCCTCTGCCAGGACCTACCACTCATGCAGTCAGTGTGGGTCTCCCCGGGGAAGGCAGGCATCGTAGAGATCATAATTCAAGCCATCTTTGAAATAGCTAACAGATGTCTTCCGGCCAATTCAACTTGCTAGCGATGACTCAGAACTCCTGGGTATACTCGGCCACTGGGCGTCTGCCTTGCTTCACTGTTTTAATTTTTTCGCGGGCCTTTCTATCTGCCAATGGGTCCTCGAACCATTGCCTAAGGGAGAACATGAACTGGTTGAAGTTCTGGAGCTCCGGGGCATCGGAATCGTGCAGGTCCACCACCCAGTCAGCTGCTACGCCATCCAGGGCCGCCTGTACGATGCGGATCTGAGTCTTGTCGTTTGGGATGTCTCGGTCATATTCTTCCATGTAGCTGAGGACCTGGGTTAGGAAGAACCCCAAGTGTCGCAACTCCCCTCGAAACTTCACATCTAATGGAGGGAATTTCTGGATGGATCGATGCCTCCGTCATCGTCTGTGGTGCCGTCCGTCCCGGTCGGTGGCTGCAGCATGGCGAGGAGTGGGAGCTGCCGCAGCGATGGCTGCAGGTTCGACGGTACCACCTGAGGTTCCCGGGATCTCAGCTTCGGACTCCCCCTCGGTGTCTCTTGCGCTGCAGCCCAAGGTAAAGGTGCGGCCGCGGGGCTCGGGTTTTTCATCCTTGAGGGAGACAAGGGTTGATTTCATCAGGTCAATTGCTTTCTCCAGGATCCAGCTTGACTGCTCCCCACGATCTCCTTCCTCTTCACTGAGGTGAAAGGATCTCTCCATCTCTTGCTTCCATCCTGGTTGTTGACTGCCTCATCTCAGGGTCACCTTTCTCGATTTCTTTTCCCATTCGTCTTTCTTCCCGACGCCCATCAACCACCGAGGTTTGTGGCTGCGCGTCTCCACTGCCTCTTTCTTCGAGATGTAGGATGTCTCAGAGTCCGACAGTTGGCAGGGCTCCGGCCGTAGGGAGGACTCCCCCGTCACGGCGGCTTCTTTCCCTGCACCGGTGTCTGACATGGTAGACTTTGCAAAGTCCCCCGGTAAGGGTCTTCCTTCTGGGTTGACTACTACTGCAGATCCTGTCTAATGTCAGGACCCACTTCAAAACCTCATCCCAAGAAAGCAGAACTCATGGAAGCGGGCTCTTCCAAATGGAACTTTTATTAGGAGAAACTGATAGTAGGCATACTAGACAGGATCTGAGGTTTTCCATGCAGATCGATAGGTTAAAGTGTCCCCAAGCAAAACCCCACCCCATAGTTCATCCGGACATTTTAAATTGGCCAATCCCCAGGTGTTAAGTCCATCGTGGGAAAGGGGAGATAACATCAGGCCAGCTCTGGTTGTAACGGCGATGTTTAGGCGGTTCCTCGCACCTTCTCTTGAGAGCGGAGAGATAAGCCAGTTGCCGGAGGTTACATTCCTTTCTTCCTCCCCCCTTTGCTAGTTGACAGTTTAGGGAGAAGAAAGTACAGAGAGAAATAATGCAGGAAAGCGAAGTGTTACAATGTAGCAATAGAGGAAGCTAAGGCAATAAACCCGCGATCACTCCCCCCTTCCCTCCAGGAGTATGGCAGAACCCCGGAAGGGAAGAGAATGGAATTTGGGTCAGAAAGAGACAAAGGGAAAGAGAGACAAAAGGGCAGATAGATATGGGTTCTGACAGTACCATTACAACTGAATGCAAAATCATTTATCTTTTGCTTTTGATATTTTAATAATTTTGTTTTATATTCCCATGTATGTAAAAAATACAAAATTACATAAAAATATTTTTCAAATCCACATCTCCAGAATATTTCCATTGATGTGGATCTAGGATTTAATATAACCAAAATTATAACTTTAATAGCTAAGTGATGCATCAGAAAGGTTGCTACCTCTCACTAACGTTTAGACTCTTTTACTTAAAAATAGAACAAACTTTATTTATGGTCAAAGACAAGTTACAAGACAATTAAAAGAAAGACAAAGTGAAATTTCAAATTTTGGGCAGAATTTTAAATGTCAGAACCTCTTGTAAGCCTCTAGAGAAGCTAGTACAGCTTCCAAGGGCAATAAAAATGGAAATATTCCTGGGAACTCAGGGGCATGGTTGTTAGAAATTTTGGCTGTTCCAGTTCCAAAGATCTTGAATCTTTGCAACTACAAGTCTGGAAGCCAGATGACAAATGGCTGATCAGCTTCAAATTAAAATTATTTATATCAGCAGGGACATAACTACATCTGCTGATACCAAATAAATAATAGCATTAACAATTTTGTAGGCCTGGTTAGCAGCAGTTTTTATTTTGTTTTTCAAACAGGAAAAGATTGAAAGTAATTTCAAAATATTTAAATGCCTTAATTTGTTCTTGGCAGATGCTATTAATCTTCCAGCAATGTCTACCTCTTGCAGGCCTCTTAGTAAGATCCATCACTTTTGTTTTGTTAGAACTGATAAGTGTTTCCTCTCTCCATAATGTGAACTGAAGGCTTGAAGACTCGACTTGGATCTACCTATATTGTAGATAGTATGCTTCATCATATATAGCATTTAAACAGATTTATTTCCCAACTTTGGAGGATGGAACTCTAATTTTATTAAATGTTGAAAAGAAGGGGGCTAGGATACAACTTGCTTAACTCCTTTTTGAATAGAAAGTGGGATGAAAAGTATGCTAAAATATCATAACTATCCTTAATGAAATCTCATAATTAGAAGTCAATGGTCAATAGAAGAGACTACCAATTTCACAAAGAGTCTGTATTTAGAGATGGAGTCAAATCAATGAAAGTAGCATAAAGAATACTTCTTTTAAGTCAATTTTTCCCCAGTATCTCCTTATTTATGTCCTTATGAAATCTTCAGACTTATTCTACAGAGTACTTTTTAACTTTTCAAGAGAAGGCACCACTTGCTGGCTTGACACTATAAAAGATGACACTGGGATGACCATGGCATATCTGAGGGAGGCAGTGTGAGACAGAGGGACATGAAAAGTGCTAATCCATAGAGTGGCCAAGGGTCAGACACAACTGAATGGCTGACAATGATGACAACTTTTCAACTAGAGCGAAGCAAAATAATACATTGAACAAGTTTTGATCACCCTGCCCAAAACCTAATGTCCTCATCAGTCAATATGTTGTCCTGTAACAGCTAATCAATAAATGTCCAAGAAAGATGTCTGGAATGAAATTTATTGAAAATACTTAGGAAATTGGATGAAGATTTGTCAGATCAATTTTGTCACTGAAACTAATTAACTGCACTACTTATTTTTATCTATCAATAAGAATAAAGATTGTAATAGGAAACTTATAAATCAGAACGTATCTTGAATAATTCTGCTAAAACTAAATTTCTTCCAATTGTTGTTTTATCATTTTTCAACTGTAGAGTACTTTTGGTGATATCATAAGGAGATATATGAGGTTAATCTGAAGAATATTCTGATGTAACTCAAGGGATATTAAATTATTTGAGCTATCATTCAATGAGTGGAATGTGGGAATGAACTAGGGATACAGGCAAAGATGCTCAGCAAAGGGAAGGGTAACATTAAAAGACAAATTAACCTGCAACAAGAATATTGATGAAGCAAGCAACTCTGAAGAGACCTTCCCTAGTTTCTTGTGAGGTAGACCACACAAGTCTACCTCTCAAGGCCGGATGAGCTAATTCTACTTTATAGTAACGTTACATTACATGGCCAAATGAACTAATTTTACTTTATAATAAGGTTACATTAACAAAATCTTGCAAGTATGGCAATAAGACATGACTATGCTTACCCCATTCCTCTGGTAGAACTGTTCAATTCAACTAAGAAGTAGCTTTTTCTGGCCCAAAGTTGAAGAATGAAGTATAATTCTTCTACATGTATATTTGGGCCAGTGTCTACCAACTGTTCAGTTGGGCTTACTATTTCTTTTTCTTTTTCAGCAATCATAAAGTAGTAGCATTATCTCCATAGACTTTATATGCTTCAGCTATTTCAGCCTGACATCAAGACATTCCCATTCAAACCAAAGCTTAGTTTTCAAC
This sequence comes from Azemiops feae, assembly GCA_023970755.1. Classification (NCBI taxonomy): domain Eukaryota; kingdom Metazoa; phylum Chordata; class Lepidosauria; order Squamata; family Viperidae; genus Azemiops; species Azemiops feae. The sequence goes on from JALGBA010004248.1 coordinate 426,240, forward strand.
TACGTTCTAAAAATTTTAATTGAATCTTAGGCCACTAGTATCTCCTGAATATTATCAACTGTTTTGAGAAAAATAAGCAATGCTTCCATGACCTTACTCTCATAAAAATAGATTACTGTAGCTAAGAATTTCCTGATGGCCTCTGATTTCTTAGAGTAAACTATCTCCCTCTCTGAGGAAAATGAACAGTTCAGAAATGCAATAAATACATAAATACATACATACAGTGCTTTTTTTGTAAAAAGAAAAGGTGCCGGAACTCACACATCTCATACAACCCACTTTGCCTACCCTACAAGGTTCCATCCAAAAAAGGTGCCGGAACTCCGTTCTGAGCGTTCTATGAGAAAAAAAGCCCTGCATTCATACATACATACATACATACATACATACATACATACATACATACATACATACATACATACATAAGCACATACATAACTTATAGAAATATTGGTCAAACAGTTTTGGCCAATACCAAAATATTACACCAATGTATTAGAAACTAACATCACAATGAGAGGGAATTGATCAGTACTAGGTTAATATCAGTTTCAAAGAAGGTAATTTTATTAATTAATTTAATAATTTTATTTAAATTTAATTTAATTTAATCAATTAAGAAAATTTATATATATTTTTTTGAATTTGAAAATGGAAGATGAACAAGTTAAAGAAACAATGATAACATGGGCAAAGAACTTTGGATATAATATAGAATTAGAAAAATGGCAAAACTTGTGGAAAAGAAATTATAAACTGACAATGGCAGCTTCTTATAAAGAAAATTTATATAAAATGTTTTATAAATGGCACTTGCCACCAGCAAGATTGGCTTAAATGTTTAAAAATATGTCAGATAGATGTTGGAAATGTAAACATAAGTCAGGTACTTATTATCATGTATGGTGGACATGTGTTGAAGCAAAGAGGTACTGGAAAACAATACATACTTGGCTAGAAATGATGTTGGGAAAACATGTAGATTTTAAACCTGAATTTTTTTTATTAGGTATTATGCCAGAAAAGATTGATAAACAAAGTATATATTTGATAACAGTGGCAAGAATCATATTTGCACAATATTGGAAAAAGGAAAAATTACCATCAGAAGAAGAAATAATTAAAAAAATATTAGAATGTGCAGAAATGGACAGACTTACTATGAGGTTGAAAGAAAAAGAAGAAACAGAATACTATCAGAATTGGGACTTGTTTTATCAATGGCTGGAGAAAAGAACAAAGGATTAAGAATTAAATTTGTATTAGTGAATGATAAACTCAGACAACACATTGTTGAATAAGCACTATTGAATTGTATGGAAAAAATCAATAAAAAATTTACAAAAAAAACCTAACATCACACTGAGAGGGAATTGATCACTACTAGGTTAATATTAGTTTCAAAGAAGGTAATTTTATTTATTATATGTAAAGATGCTAAAGTAAATTAGTAATCCTGGTACCACATCTGTTCCAACATGAATATTCCCCTTGAGGGGTCCTTGGTGCTCTCTGAGCTTGGTTGTTTTCTTGCAGCCACTAGCATTGCTGATTTTATTTAGCACTCATGATGTTACCTCGTTTGGATAATTAAAAAGCTGCAAAAAAACATCAAGCTCAGAGAGCACCAAGAACTTCTCTTTTCAACTCTAAGCTACAATTATTCTCCTTTATCTTCCCTGTATACAGAACCATTTAAGATTGTTAAATCAAATGTAGTGATCACATGAACCAGCCACCATTTTCCAAAATTAATTTACTTATTTTTAGATTAACAAAAGTGAAGCTGAGTTATTCTACATGCAAATTCTGGTTTTTGATCAAACAGACTCTACTTTTCTAGATGTTATCAAATTCTGTTATGCTGCCAGTAAGATAAAATTCAAGCTGACTAATCATAGATGATGATGATGATGATGATGATGATGATGATGATAATGATAGATGAGAGAGATGAGAGATAGATGAGAGATGAGAGATGAGAGATAGAGAGATAGATATTCATCATTATTATTACACTGGTAATAATAATGACAATATTCTGTATTATTCATTTAGCTTATGTTTTATATACTGTCCTCTTTTATTTCAAACAGCTTATTAATTGTTTTGTTTCACACTAGTCTTTGATCAAAATAAACTTTGAGCGACTGAAGTTGCGTTAAACCATCAGGCAAGAGGAATCACCTTTAAGACAAATGTTAAGTATTTCATCATTGTCTGCAGTAAGAAGCTAATATCAAAGGTGTCTATCAAACTCAACAAATCTTGTTCCGTATTGCACAATCCAACTATGTTTCCAGAAATCGTAATGCTATTCTGCTGATTACTCAGGATCTTCTTCTGATAATAGGCTGAATCTACTACATGTGGTTCCACTAAACCACATAAGTTTGGGATATAGGTTCAATTAGGATTTCATCATCTGCCTTAGAAGTAAGCACAATATCTTTAGGGGCCCTATTTTAACTCTTTGCTGCTAGTTTCTGATGGCCAAACACTTATCCAGTTTGAAAATTTAAATTATTCTCCAGAGTAAGATTTTCTGGACTTTGCCATCTTCTACAAGGATTCAATCCACTTTTCTCTACTCCGCTTTGTTAATTAAACAATGGAGGATTAGATGTAGAATTACCTGTCAAACAAATCTCTTGCAGACCATAAGAAAAGCCATACAACTATCTGCTTTGTTATCTTGTGTTTTGCTACATTTGTTCTTCCACATTCCTTGCTTGCGTTCTGAAATGCAGCAAGGTTTTGAGTAGGGTAATGACTATGTATAGAAATGTAAGAGATTATTTTAAATCTTCCAGTCTCCAAAAATAATCAGCTTCTTTGTCCTTCAATGATAAATTAAAAGTTCTTTAGTATATCATCCTCAGAAAAAAAAACTTTACATAGAGACCATTTTAAGATTATTTGGAGTTCTGCTAATTTTTTTCCTTCAATGTCTCATCTAACTATAATCAGAATTATTTACCTCTTTATGGGTCATTGAAACCTGCCACTTTTTTTTACAGTTTGGATGTGAATGATCTAACACCAATACCTTGGAATACCCAGTTAGATACAATTAAAAGAGCACCAAGAATATTTTCATTTTTAAAACATTAGGATATAACTGAACATTTAAATTTCAATAACATTATGTTGCTATTATTGCACTTGGAAACCATTCCATCTTTTCCAAGTCAACCTGGAACATTTGGTAAAGACTGACTTAAGTTAAAAAGTATTGCTTTGTAAGTGAACCAACTTACTTTGTTAATGTTGTTATATCTGGGAAAAAACAATTGCAGATTGAAATACATGAAAATGAGATACCCCTTATATCTGAGTGGCTGGGTGGCCCCTACCCACTTTATCATTGAAGGATTTATTTCTTTGTTGTGACGCAACTTACAATCCTTTCTATGTATCCCCTCTATTTTGTCTTTTATAGTAGCAATTAAAAGAGTGTTGAAGCTTATCTAGCTGTTCTGTGATAACAGATAATTTTTGAAACTGAAGTCCCAGTTTCTGCTGTCAGGAGGCACTTTTTGCTATAAAATCAACTGAAATTATTTCTGTTATGGGCTTCTTGGACATAGCCTCATGAGCTGATAAATTTGCCATCTGTTGTGACTCCATTAATGAGAGTTCATCCCCTTGTGTCAGTAAACCTGGCTGCAATGATTAAAGAGGGAGTAATGTCCTCAAGCCCAGATGACCTAAACTGTTTTGATAAATTGTATTTATTACTTAAGAGGAATGAATCATCGTCACTTACAGTTGTAAACTCTTGGACTGATAAGAGATTCTCTATCTTCAATTGTTTAGGTACTTTCCAAGGGCTTGCCTGTCCAGAACTTGTTCTTGATTATTTCTATTAAAACCCATTATCAAGCCAATTATACAACAGAATATATGCCAAGTTCAATTTTGTTGCCATTGTGGATAGCAAAACAATAAACTACAAATCACTCTATATAAAAAAGGTATAGAAGAAGAGTGATTATCTGAGAGTGCACTGCCATGGCTTTCTGTCGAGCAAATTTAAAATAAAATTTCTAGTAACAGAGTTCCTGATGTATTTATTTATCAAACTTATATGCTACCTATTTTCCAACAGCTCTAGGCAGTTCATAACATTCCATACAAGGAAATTACCATATACCAATTAAAGGAAATTACCATATACCAATATACCAGTTAAAATACAAAATAGAGAAAAAGGAAGAAAAGAAAAAAAACATCAACTGCAAACAGAGCAACCAAACAATAGTATTAAAAAGTGTGTACAAAAAATAACAAATGACAATTATATCATTAACATTAAACATAAAATGTCCACCCTAGTTGAATGCTGAAAAATATATCTAAAATATCTGGTACATTCTTTCCCCTCCCTTACATAACGCATCTACAAATAATTATAAACTTTTCCATCTGTATTTAATAAAAAATACTATGTTACATAGAAAGATGTCACTGCTGTGGAAATCTATCTGCCAATCAAGTCGACCCATCATCTATTACTATATAAAAAGTAGTCAACAGGTAACCCAAAAAGTAAAATTAGTCTTCAAAGCCCTCTGTAATAGCAATAGCAGTAGCACTTAGACTTATATACGTGCTTTACAGTCCTCTCTAAGCGGTTTACAGAGTCAGCATATTGCCCCCAACAATCTGGGTCCTCATTTTTACCGATCTTGGAAGGATGGAAGGCTGAGTCAACCTTGAGCCGGTGAGACTAGAACTGCCAAACTGCTGGCAGCCGGCAGTCAGCAGAAGCAGCCTGCAGTACTGCATTCTAACCACTGCACCACCAGGGTGCATCTATTATTGTATTCAACACATAGAAAGTCCACAAATGGCTTCCAATCTCTTATAAACTTGTCTAATTCATTGATTCTAATCAATGTGATTAATTTTGCCATCTATGCCAGTTCAATCAATTTTAAAGTCCATGCCAATGGGCATCCCCTTTTCCCAATATTTAGAACAAACAAATCTTGCATGTAAAGAAATAATGTCCCAAACTACTTTTCTATTGATTTGTTCATAATACCTAGAAGAAAAGCTTCAAATTTCATTAGTATTTGCATTTTAAATATTTGCTGGACTGTCTTTATTATATTTATCCAATCTGATTTAACATATGTACAAGACCACCACATGTGGTAAAAGGTACCTGGAGTTCGGTTTCATTTCCAGCACTTAATGGAAATCCTTCTGTACATTTTTGCTAATTTATCCAAAGTCAAATACCTGCAATACATCATTTTATAAAAGTTTTCTTTCAAACTGTAATTTGAAGTATCATTGTTGTCCCTTCTTTGTAGCCTTAAACTTTCAAATATATATGAATTCCCAGTCACAATGACCAAAAGAGAAACATCAACCAGAAATTTTCAGTCCTAGTATCCTAAAAATGGCAAGCAGAAGTATACAACTTGTAATATGCTGCCAGGTAGTTTGCATTGACAGTAGAGATATACTTATGTTTAAAGTGAAAAAGAAAAATACATAGGAAAACATATATTCCTATATTTCATCTTTTAGATTTCCCAGGTTACAACTACAGGTAGACCTCGATTTACAACAGTTCATTTAGTGACCATTCAAAGTTACAACAGCACTGAAAAAAGTGACTTAGGACCATTTTTCATAGTTACAACCTTTGCAGTATCCCCGATGCTCATGAGATCAAAATTCAGATGCATGGCAATTGCTTCATATTTATAACCATTGCAGCATCCTGGGGTCATATTTTCTGGATCCTATTAGATTTTTTTTAAAAAAAAAAACCTCTTACAAATAAAGCAATCAAGATGCCAAAGTCACTATTGCCCTAAGTCACTATTGTGAGATCTGCAGAAGGGATAGAAGGGCAGCTGTGATCATGTGATCAAAGCCACAACTTTTTTTTAACATGCATTTCATGCTACTATAACTTTTCTGATTTCCCCCACAGATACTCTTGATTGTTGTACTAACTTTTCAATATGAATCTGATATATACATATTAATTTTGTAACTAAACTCAAGAAACATAGCTTTATTTTCAAAGACGACCAGACAGCTATCATGTAAATTAGTTTTGTAGCATATAGACATCTAAACACAATTTTATGAAATGATTTTCAAAACAATGCTCAATTTTAACAAAGAAAACTTAAACGTTCTAAAAGCTTCTGCTTGCAGTCAGGGACAAAATTCCAACAGTCTTTATAGTCCATAAGATTACTTTTCAGCAGACTTAGATTTACCATGAGAAGTGGTCTGGAATTTATTATGAAGCAAAAATGCCACCAAACTGGCAATTTTGCATAGGAAAAAATGATATTGTTCTTTCAGCTCCATGCACGGGAAATGATGTAATCTAAGTATTTTTATTTGCAACATATTCATACATTATGCAAGCAATTGATCCTCAAGGGGTATGTGGTAAAGGGAGAATACCAGTGGCAAATAGAATTTACATCAAAGAATCCTAGAAACTTCAGGCTTCCATTATTCTATTCCTGACCTTTGTTAATGTGCAAGAGACTACTATAAGAGATAATAGTCACACTTATTAAAGCTACTTCTATTTAAATGATTGCTGACAATAATATGAAAAAAGTCTATAAAGAGCACATTTATCCTTATAATATGGTATACTCTATCAAATCACAAATCTTGAGATGGCTATTAAAATATTATAAGAATGATATGACCATGATATGATGCACAGGGGTTTTGTTTTTCTTAAATAATAAACAAACAAATAAACCCTGTGATAAAAAAGATATATACACACACACATATGAATATTGCATCTTATGATTGGGAGAATACTATTGTTATTACCTTCCAGAAAGAAAGAAGAAACAAAGACTGTTATTTACTTAATCATTTATTTTATTCAATTTATAAGCTGCCTATTACCAAATCAACTCATTAGAAAAAATAAAACACATCATAAAATCAAACAAACTCCCATACCGGATAGCATAGAAATATTCAAAAAACAGATAGTTTTCATTTAGTGACTGCCTCATTCAGCAAATATTCACAGTCACAATGGTGATGAAAAGTAACTTTGTGATCAATCCTCACATTTATGACTTTCACAGATCTGCAAAATAAAGGAAAGCTGAAGTACCACAATAAGCACATTCACAGTTTCACTTAGCCTCTACTTTGCTTAACAACTGAATTGCTGGTGCCAATTCTGGTGACCAAACAAAGACAAACTGTATCATCTATCTAAATGTAGGTTCATAAGTCAGTTGCCCCATAAGTCACTTTACTGAAAAGCTAGGTTTTAGAGCTTTCCTAAAAAACAGCAGGATCAGACCTGTACAGACTTCAGGGAGAAAGCTGCTCCAAAGGACAGGATTCTTAATTGTGATTGACAGGATATCAAGAAATGACAATGAGACAACTTGGAAAGCACAATTCAACTTTAAGGTGGGCAGGAATTCTGCAAATCAGATTTATTTTTCTTCAGAAAGTTAGATGAATGTGCGAGAAAAGAAGTTTATGTTACCTGTGCTGATTTAGTTACAACTAGACAATTCAGGTCCTGTTGGTTCACCGTTTCAGAGATAGTTTCTACCTAAACCGAGAACCAGAATAACCATGGGTGGGCAAAAAAGCAATGGGAATGCGAATAACTTCTGACTTCCTGCTAGATTCCTCACTGAATTTCCTTGAGAGAAGCAGGCAGGGACCACCAGAAATCTTCCTTCCTACCTTCCCTCTCACCTTGTCCATCCTTTATTCTTTTCTTCATTCCTTTCTTCCCCATTTTCCCTCCCTTCCTCACTGTTTTCCTTCTTTCCTTCCTTCCTTCCTTCCTTCCTTCCTTCCTTCCTTCCTTCCTTCCTTCCTTCCTTCCTTCCTTCCTATGCTGCTTTGAATAGCACGAAAGACCAATTCTTTCAAAGCAACTTCTTTTTTAAGAAGACACTGGATAGTCAATTGTCTGAAATGATACAGGGTCTCCTGCTTGAGCAGGGGATTGGATTAGAACTCCAAAGTCCCTTCCAGCTCTATTATATTCCCTTTTGCTGAACAATTCTCCAAGCCAATTTCTGGCTCATACATGTGTAAGAACTTGAACAGCAGTTGACAATGGTGATGGCAAGATAGTGGCCATGGGGGAAGAAGGTGAGGAGGAAAAAACCATTGTGAAATGGGATAAAGAGGTGGTTGTTTCTCAGCTGGCAAAACTCTTTTTGTTTTGGTTAGCTGTTCTTTGCACTCTTTTTAGACATCAATTTAGTGTTTTTCAGGAATAACGCTAATTTCACATCTTTTAAAAAAACTGACAATCAGCTGTTTTGACAATCAGTGTTTTGCAGGCGTGCTTTGAAAAAAGTCCAACAGTTAATTGATATCAACTGTTAGGCTTTTTTGTACCCAGGATTAGCAGTATTCCAGAGGAATGCTTTTCCCAGGTCCACAAGAAGTCTTATCAGCCTGAAACTCAGCAGATGGTAAGACTCACTTTGAATACCTTGGGAAAAATATTTACGCTACTAGCCTAGCGATCTGTCAAAACTTCCCTCTTCACACAACCCTCGTGCCACATAAAGGAAAGCAATCAACTGCCAGCTGGTGACATGTAGGAGCGGAAGCAAAGTTAGGAGAACCTGCCATTCCCTAACCTTAAAGTGTTTATGTAAATCAGGACAGCACCATTTGGCAGAATGGTGTGTGTGACAGAACAGGGATGGTTGGTGGGGCCAACAAATTTTATGCCAATATAGATTTTTTTTCCTAACTCAAAGACTGATAGCTCTTTAACTCAGCTGTGAGGAAGAGCCCTTAGACAGCTTCCCTGAGTTCAAACTGTTGTTTCCCTATACCATTTCCTTGACTGAAATGATATAGGGTTTCCTGACTGAACAGGGGGTTGGACTAGATGACCTCCAAGGTCCCTTCCACCACCACCATCATCATCATCATCATCATTATTATTATTACTACTACTATAAAAAAAGCACAAAGCACCAATCTGATATATTATACTTCACAACTTAGCTGCTATACAACAAAGAGAAATACAGCACTTGCTTACCATAAAATCCAAAGACAGAACTAAAAAGATCTCTAATAAATCAGGATTATTTTTCCTCCCAAAGTCAGGGTTAAAAGGAGAAGAGCAAGGGTGGCTTTTAACATATATTTACAAAGTGCTGATTATCATGTGAATTGGCTCTAAGTAAAGCAATCACTGAAGGAGAATCTCATTTCCCACTCAGCTGACATCTCAGTGGGCCATATTTTTTGAGGGTCTAAGATGTTTATGTTGCTGGAAAGGAAACAAAATATATGACAGGTTTTGAGGATCTGTGCTAAAAGAGGATCGTTGCCCGAAGCTATTCATTCCTTTGCTTTGGGTTTTATCTAGCCTCTAATTTTCTAGCAGTGTTTTCTAACACTTATTTCACCAGTAACAGGATGTGAAGCTTTTGTTTTCTACTCTGTGCAATTATTGTGTTAATAATGCAAATTATTGCAAAATGTTGAAAGCATTATCTATAGTACTGTGAACAATATTTTTAAGATTAGACTGTTTCTAGATTATAAAATACAGATACAGATAGAAAATTAGGCCAAAACAATGAACTGCATTAACACTAAATGGTTATATTGATAAACCATAAATTGAAATATTTCTTTATTTTATTCCCACCTCAGACTACATTTTCTTCTAGTTGGATCTCTGTCAGTATAATTTCCCCTTTCTCCGGCTGATGTCAATGGCACAATAAATGGAAATGTATGGGGAAAGCCATTACATTGAAATAATTCCTGGGTTATATTTTAATGCTTAATTATATTGCTTTCCAGTGAAAATAATAGATTCATCTATTGTTTGAAATACAAATAAAATTTTCGGCAATACATTCATTTTCACTGTAGCAATTCTTCCTAATATTGACGGTTGCAGATTTTTCCAAGTCCAATTTTATTTGGTTCAATAGTTTTGTATAATTATCTTCTTTTATTGTTGAACATCTTGCTGTTAAATGTATGCCCAAGTATTTAACCTTTTTCACTAATTCTGTTTTTTCTGACAATTGTTTTTTTTTGTTTGTCTATAAAAATTTTAACTATTACTTTAGTTTTTTCTCTGTTTATTTTCAGTCCTGCCATTTCTCCATACTGTTCTATCTTCCCCAATAATTTAGGAATCATCTCCAAAGGTTCTTCTAAGATGAATACTAAGTCATCAGCAAATGCTTGTAATTTATATGTTTCGCCTTTTATTTCCAGTCCTTTGATTTCTATATCTTGTCTAATATTTCTATTTAAAACTTCCAGAGTGAAAATGAATAACAATGGGGATAATGGACATCCTTGCCTTGTACCTTTTCTTATCTCAAAGTTCTCAGTGTAATCTCCATTCACGATCACTTTCGCTATTTGTTTATTGTATATTGTTTTTATCATATTTATAAAGTTCTGTCCGAAGTCCATTATTTGTAGTTGCTGAGTCATAAATTGCCTGGAAACATTATCAAATGCCTTTTGGGCATCAAGAAATATTAGTGCCAATTGTTTCCCTGGGTGTAATTCATAGTATTCGAATACGTCCATTATCACTCTTAAGTTGTTTTTAATTTGTCTCTTTGGTAGAAAACCATTTTGGTCTGGATGTATAAATTCAGTTAAGTATTTTTTCAGTCTCTCTGCCATTATTGAAGTAAAAATTTTATAATCCATATTGAGCAGCGATATCGATCTGTAGTTTTTCTCAAACAAGTTTTTATTGGTTTTTTAGTTTTACATTAAGGTGCTTAGGAAACAACGTGGAGGTGGGGACATCAAACATCTTAAAACAAAGTCATAAATGTATAGCTCAAATTAATTCATCTATTTCCCTCGTATAATCTTACATATTCAAATTGAAACATTTCTAAATAAAGTAAATCAATCCAATCAAACATCAATCACATTACAGTTATAAAAATCCAATCCTGTTTTAAGCTTTACTAATTTAGAATTACCATAATCAAATCAGCCTTGAATAAACATATTTATTAACACTTCGGGTATCCCTCATTTCCCTTTTCCCTAACAAAATAATTGTATCTAAAATAGATATCTTGTTCCCACAATAACATTCTTATATTTTCCACATATAGTCTATTTCTTATTCTAGTAATTATTTATTAATAGCATTTCTTCTCTTATCTCCAGTCCCTCTTATTCTCCTTCTGTTACACAATAATTGTCTTATTTAAAATAAAAATGTAAATCCAAAAAGTACATTTCTGTCTATTTTAAGTATATATTTTATCACTCACTCTATATCAATCAAAATTTTTTGGCCCATTAGGTAAAATAGTTATCATATCTAAAACAAAGTATTGATTACAAAGAATAACCTTTTACAGAATTCACGTTTAAGTCAATCCAAATCTCGAAAACCTTTTTAATCCATTAAGTGAAATTTTAAAACCCATTTTTAAATCTAACTCTAGGTTTCTTTCTGTGCCAAACCGGTTCCCATACTAAAGCTTCTAGGTCATGGGTCGGCCAGCCGAAACATCCAACGAGCCGCACGGACCCGTTTCCCTAAAAAAAAAAAACCCTGGGAGCCGCACCCGCCCGCGCATGCGCGCCCGCCCGCGCATGCGCGCATGCGCACGTGCCCGCGCATGCCCGTTCGCGCATGCGTGCCCGTTCGCGCATGCGTGCCCGTTCGCGCATGCGTGCCCGTTCGTGCATGCGTGCCCATTCGCGCACGCGCACGCGCACCCGTTTGCGCATGCGCACCCCCCACGCACATGCGCATGCGCTCCCCAAAATGGCGGCGGAGGCTCCGGAGCCGCAGGTGATGCCTCAAAGAGCCGCATGCGGCTCCGGAGCCGCGGGTTGCCGACCCGTGTTCTAGGTCATCAAACCTCAATATTTGAAAAGAAATATTTCTCAACATTTCAGACTGGTCAAAGATCTCTTCCTTTTCTTCCCATATCATCTGAATGATGTAGTCAGTTTTATTCCATGTTGTAAGTACTAGTTGATTGTCCATATTATCACAATTTTCAGTAAGTTGTGTCTGGGTATCAGTCTCTGTTGTTTTTGGCAGTTCAGATTTCTCAATTAAAGTTGTTCTTTGATCATCAAAGTTCTCCATAGATTGTACATGGAGTTGTAAGAAATTAATTTGTTCAGTAGTTTCCACAATTTCTCCCAAAGTAAGATCATGGTTGAGTTGTAGATCTAATTCCTCCGTCTCTTTAAGTTGCATATGTTGTTGTAAAGTGACCTCTTTAGAGTTACACTGTTCCTCCTCAATTGTACCTCGAGCTTGATCCATTAAACTTTGAGAGTCAATTTGTAATTCTGAAAATTTCTCTTTAATTTTTCTCCAAGATTTCATGTACTCCGTTGCTTCCAGGATTTTTTCTACTATAAGTTCATAATCAAGCTGTGGGTAAAGTTCCTCCATTTCAGTGGTGAAAAAAGTCTTTTATTCTTTTAGTGAAGGCTATATTTAGTAAAAGTCAACAAATATTCACCTCCAATTCCTAGTAGACAAAATGACCACCCAGCTGTTTCAAGTTATCTTTACCCTTATCATCATTTGAAGGTCAGAGCCATTCTCCAGCAAAAAGATATACAGTTGCAGTAACACTTTTCGTCACAAGATGTCCTCAGTAGGCTGTAAAGTCTTTCTTTCCAAATGAATAAATTTTTTGTTTTTCACATTAAAAAAGTAAAAAAGGAAGGCATCTCCAGGGTAGTAAATAACGTGGTAATAATAGTAATGTTCAAAAATAGAAATCTTTTCAGGACCCCTCAGTATTCCACAAATTAAATAGTCAATTAGAAAAATTAGCTGTTTTATTTTTTTCAGTTCCACAGCTTTTTCCCCCTCAATACAGAAATGCCGCTGTCTCACAGCAGGGAAGTAATTCAAATTCAAAAGCTTTTTACAGGACAGTAGTTAGGGCAAAGAGGGGGAAGAAAAGGTCTCATCCGGATTCTCCATGGTGGTTCTTTGTGCTTAGCTGTTCTTCTGGCTTTCGGCTGGCGCAGTGAAGTGATCGTCCATTTTGCTGGGCGATCTTTTCTCCGACGGCCCTAAGGAGCTGGCTTGGACCGTGGAAGGAGCTGCTGCCCTTCCCCAGTCGACGAGGGCCTCCTCAACAGTGGTCGCCCCTCCAGGGTGACTTTTCGACCCAATTAAGGGTCTACCGGCGGAGGGAAAAACAGCCGGTGGAGAGACGAGGCTCTCCGCGTGACTGCATCTGCCGCGATCCGGAACCAGAAGCCATCGGTCTGTAGTTTTTGATCTATGTCAAATCTGAATCTTCTTTTGGTATTAAAGTAATATTTGCTTCCATCCATGTGGCTGGGAGTTTAGCCTCCAACAAAAGTCCATTACAAATGTCTTTCAATGGTTCGCTTAGTGTATCTTGTAGGGTTTTATATAACTCCGCCGGTAATCCATCTGGACCTGGTGTTTTTTCATTTTTTTGCCTTCTTATGGCCTCTGATATTTCCATCATTGTAATTTTTTCCTCTAACATAGTCTTAAATGTCTCTGGAATTTTTGGAAGATTATTTCCTTCTAGATATTGAATCGTTCTCTCCCTTGGAGTTTCTTCTATGTTATATAGTTTCTTGTAATATTCCTTAATTATCTTTTTTATTTCTTCATTTTTAAATTGTAAACAACCTTTTTCATCTACTAAATGTATATCATTTTCTTCTCTTTCTGTTTTTTAAGTTTATAATCTTCCTGGTTTATTTGCATTTTCAAAAAAGTTTTGTTTCACTCTTTTTATCTGCTGTGCCAATTTTTCTGAATCCAACAAATTTAGTTTATGTTTTATTATTTCCATTTCTCTTTTCAAAGTCTTTTTCTGCGTGTTTTTTTGTAATTCTGATTCTAACTTTCCAAATTTTTCTTTTAGTAGTGCATATTGCTGTCTTCTCTGTTTATTTTTCTTTTCCATATCATATATGTTATAGCTATACCTCTAAAATATGCTTTAGCTGTATCCCATACATTTTGTAATGTTGTATCTTCTTTTTTATTTTCTCTAAAGAACTCCATTTCCTTTTTTGCTAATTCTACAAATTCTCTTTCTTTTACTATAGATTGATTTAAAGTCCATCTTGATCTTTTTTGTGTTCCTTTCCATATCACTTTTAAAGGATTATGATCTGCCCATGTGCCTATTTCAATCTCAGTTTCCTGTATATTCAACCTCAATTCGAATGTCATCCAAATCATATTAATTCTTGACCAGGATTTTTGGCTATTTGAATAAAAAGTATATTGTAATTTTTCTGGATTAATTTCCCTCCAAATATCTTGTATTCCAATTTCCTCTGTCATATTAAAGAATGTCTTAGGAGGTAGTCTTCTTCTTCCAGTTTTCCCAGTTTTACTGCTTTTATAGTCAATTGTCCCATCTACTATCACATTAAAGTCTCCTACTAAGCAAATATTTTGATATTCCATTCCTATTATTTTTCTATGGAGACTTTGGTAAAATTCTTCCTGATTATTATTTGGTGCATAGATTACTACTAGCAATGTTTGGTTTTGGTGTAGATATATTTCTACCATCACAATTCTTCCTTCTTCATTTGAATAAGCCATTTTAGAATCTATTGTCTCTTTAATATATACAGCAACACCTCTTTTTTTCTGGTGTGTTGATGCATAGTAGAGTTTCCCAATTTTTGGGTATTCCAGCAGTTTATGATGTTGTTTTTTTTATATGTGTCTCTTACAAACAAATTATGTCTATGTTTAATTTCTGTAGTTTCCTAAAAAAATTGTTTCTTTTTGATGGTGAGTTTACTCCCATAAAATTTGAGAATTTTTTTTTCGAGATTTAAACTCATTAATTTTGAAATTTGTTTGGCAAGGAAAGAAGGCTAGAATTAAGATGAAAACGTTACAAGATGCTAAGGAAAATGGAGGATTTGGTTTACCGGAGTGGGCTGTGTATTATCAAGCATCTGTTTTAACGTGGGTAAAAGAATGGATAACTCTTACAAATAAAAGGTTGTTATATCTGGGGGGCATGATTACAATTGGGGTGGCACGCTTTTTTATGGTATGGGAAAAATAAAATTCATAAGTATTTCCAAAACCACTATATAAGAAACACATTGTTAACAGTATGGGAAAAAATAAAAAGTAAAATATATTTGAAAATACCAGGGTGGTTGTCAATATGGAAGCATTTGTACACCCAAATTTGGTAGACTTTGAAAAAATCTGGACATATAGAGATATTTTAAATTCTGAAGGGAAATTAAAAACTAAACAAGAAATGGAAAATCAGGGGATCAACTTGTCGTGGTGGGCACATTTACAAATGCAAACTAGATATGAAAAAGATTTTATATGGATTTTATAAAGAACAAATGGTATTTGATAAGACTGTTAACTTCAGATGAGAAACTAATTAAGAAAATGTATAATTTCTTATTAATTTTGGAAATGGAAAGCGAACAAGTTAAAGAAACAATGATAAGATGGGCAATTTTTTTGGGATATAATGTAGAATTAGAAAAATGGCAAAATTTATGGGAAAGAAATTATAAATTGACAATGTCAACTTCTTATAAAGAAAATTTATATAAAATGTTTTATAGATGGCACTTGCCACCAGCAAGATTAGCAAAAATGTTTAAAAATATGTCAGATAGATGTTGGAAATGTAAACATAACTCAGGCACGTATTATCATGTTTGGTGGACTTGTGATAAAGCAAAGAAATATTGGAAAAAGATACATACTTGGTTAGAAAAGATGTTGGGAGAGTATGTAGATTTCAAACCTGAACTTTTTTTATTAGGTATAATGCCAGAAAAGATTAACAAACAAAACCTATATTTGATTCTACACGTCACAACAGTGGCAAGAATAGCATTTGCGCAATATTGGAAAAATGAAGGAACACCATCAGATGAAGAAATTATTTTAAAAATACTGAAATGCGCAGAGATGGACAAATGAGACTGAAAGGAAAAGAAGAAACAGAATACTATCAAACTTGGGACTTACTTTACCGATGGTTAGAGGAAAGAATAAAGGATTAGGAATGAAATATGTATTAGCGTATTTAAACTCAGACAGTACTTGGTTGAAAAATTATTATTGTATGTATGGGGAAAACTAATAAAATCTTATAAAAAAATAGATTCATCTATTATGGGGAGGCTGAATAATTGCTATTCCCAAATAAGGCCCTCACCACCCATCTTTTGGTCGGCTGTATTAACAAAGGTTTATTTTGGGAAATTAGGTTTGTTTATTAAAAAATGCCAAGAAATGTTACTATGAGAAATTAAATGTGTATATAGAAAGGCATCAGATAACACTGTATTTAAACATTTACTCATAAATTAAATTTATGGATCAGATAAAATATTTAAAGTAAGTTCTACACATTTGTCACCAAATTTTCACCTTTAGGATAAAGCAGTCATGCTGCATTTTGGATTAAAAAAATATTATACAAAGCATATGGTAAGCAAAATATGTTTGGGCAATTTGGTTGTTCTTTCTATCTCTAAAATTACTTTGCAGTTTGAGCAGTTTGAGTACCTGAGTGCCTGCTGCTTGCACAAATGGAGCTGTGCATGCAAGTGTGTGCGCCTGCTGTTTGCGTGGCCTGGGGCTGGGGACCCCTGAAGTAAATGATGTACACTGGACACATGGTCAATGGACATTTATTTAGACATTTGGTATAAATACTCATGTTTCAATTTACAGACTTTCATTGTTTCTTTGCAAGAAATACAGAAGTCAGTAGTAGATTAGATCACAATCCAACATATGCTTAGAAATAGATTCCACTGTATTTTATTTACTTCCATAAATATGTGTACAGGATTGCAAATATATTTTATCCTTATATTGTTATGTTCTTTCATCTCCAGCTACATTCTCATCTTTTCTCTTTATTCCTTCCTTCCTATTTTCTCTATGTTTATCTTTCTAAACAAAAATATTTATATATTATATTAGTTACTGACAATTCCAAAATTATATTTCAAAAATATATTCCTTGCGATCTCAGTCTCACATAAATAACTCAACTGCAGTGTATTAAATAAATGATACAACAGACCTTGCTTACTGACTGCCTCATTCAGTAAGATAGTTCACAGTTCCAACAATGCTGAAAAAATAACTTTGCAACTAATGCCCACATTTACAACCTTTGCAGTTTCCCTCATTCATGTGATCACCATTATAATCAGGAATTGTCCTGTGCCTGATCTATTGTTTTTCTTTTTTTGTCCCCATTGCACAGCAGATAGATTGGAGAGGAAAAGATTGTAAGAGAGTAACTTGCAGCACAATGATAAATACATTGAGCTATATGAATCTTGGTGCTGCTGGTGCCACTGAGTCCTATATATGCAAGCACAAGAGAGTAGGATGTGACTTTTATACCCAATTGTTCTTTAGCCTCTGTTGAAAGAAAAAAGTAATCAGGTGCAGTTCCAAACCGGGAGTAAATAAAATGGAGGCTAAGACGCTGGAAATAAAAATGGAGGCTGCTTAGAAAGAAGATTCCAGTTTATTGATGAGCAGAACCTGCAACAGCATGCAGTTCTGGGACAGCTGACCAAATGGAGTTGAGAGTGGATGGATTTTTATAGGACCCTGAGACTTTGAAGTGGAAATGTTTCTGGATTGTGCAATGAGGTGGGCTTTTGTGTCTTTTGCTAGTCTGAAGACGGTGTAGGATTAATCCTATTATGTCCTAAAGGTCATGTCCTGTTCTTAGATTTTGGGAGGAGGGGGAATGTAAATTCTTAATCCCATCAGCTGTGGAGGCTGAAGGCATTTTGCTTATGAATGGTATGCCCCAAATCTGCATTTCTAAAAGCTGGCCTCCTGAGTTTCTGCTTGGGGCAGGGGCTGTTTCTGCCTAAGATTTTTTTCCATTATTCCTTTGGAGAAATATAATATTCTGCCTTTTTAAATATCCCCCAAAATATTTCCTTTTCTAGGAGGGTGATTGGGTGCTGACTTTCTACACCTCTCATCTGTCACAACCCCTACTCCCAAAGTTCTTCTGAAGGTCTATGGACCTGTTTCAGTGGGGTAATCTGACATGGGATAGCAGTCAGACAAATAGCCCCAAATCAGCAATTTCCCAAAATGGCATTTTCTGTTCTCCAACCAGAAAAGACCAGGTTTCATATACAATTTCATTAGTATGCAGAACAGGAACAAAATGCATTAGCCCCTTTTCTGTATTAGCTGTCAACAAATTCATTACAATTTCTTCACTATCCCATTGATCGCTGGATTTAGAAATGGAAAAAATATTATTAGAGCTACAAATATTTTAATTTTCTTCAAAAGGAAGGGTTATCCTTTCTTGACACAAAACTTCATGAATGGTTTTTTTATGTAGGCGTACCCTGACACAAGTGCATTCAAAACTTTCTCCCACACATGTACACCAACTGCAGGAGAGAGGTTCAAAAGTGTTTTAGCTGCACATGTGAAATTGTTTTGGCTTATGATGGGGAAAAAACATTTACAGAATAAGAACTAAGTTTATCTTCTCTCTGACAGGTGGAGACTGATTGAACCTTTCCCCCTTCCTTCCACCCATTCTCTTTTCATTGATATTGTATGATGCAAATAGACTACAATTCATTTCAAATTATTTCTATTTTTTAATGTTAAAACTCCAGATCAAAGAGACATATGCTTAGCTGGCCAGCTTGAATTGTTACCTTCCTTTTCAAGCATTTGCAGCTCTGATTTTAAAATCTCAACCAACCAGGCTTTTCCTTTCTTTTATTTTTAAAAGTAATTGCAGATAAAATGCCATTTCTTCCTCTGCCTTTGGAATTAACTCCAAATAGTTGGTCTGGACATGAACTTCACATGTCCAAAACCTCCTCCTTTCTGCTGACATATACCCATTAATTTTTTAATTTCTTTTTCATCCATTCATTGCTGATGACTCTATGAATACTCTTCATCTGCTTTTACTTTGCTTTCTAAGGACAGACTAGTCCTGAGCATGTTGTCTTGATTATATTCAAAAGTAAAGGCCTGCAATTTTCTAGGTGGTTGGGGGGGGGAGCAGCTAAAATGTAACATTTGGTCTGCTCTGTCAGAGAGGAGTTTCAATGGGCAAGTTTATCACAATGTCAACAACATAAATAACCTCATATCCAAGAAAAGTCCTGTGTGTTAAAATTACAAATAACCCTGCTAGCAGCCAAACTGAGAGAGGAGGAAGGAACTGGTCAGAAAGAAAAATCAGTTATGTAATCTCAGAAGACTATTTTGTATTTACTCTGACCCTTTTTGTCTATGTAAACTTCTGATTTTGTCCATTTTTTCTCCATTCAGATTACAAACGGCAAGAGCTATTTTTTAAAGAGTTGCTCAGATTTGAGAATATCTCATTGCTGAGCTTTGCTTTCTAATCCATAATATATTTTTTAAACATTTTCTCTAAGATTGGCACCTACATAGTTTCCTTGAGAATTTTTTTGGTTATGTTTTCATTAAATGAATAAAAACTAAAAATTTAATCCAGAATGAGAAACAAATAAGAGATAAAGTTATAAAGAAAAAAAGGAGTAATAATAAAAAAGAGAACTGAAGAAAAGAAGCAACAGGAACATACAGGGTAAATATTTACTATACATATAATATGCAAAGTTCATTATAAATTTTTCAATGCATGATAGCCATTTCTCATTGTAATAATCTATTTTTCAAAGCGCCTGAAGGCAGGACAAGAAGCAACGGATGGAAACTGATCAAGGAGAGAAGCAACCTTGAACTAAGGAGAAACTTCCTGACAGTTAGAACAATTAACCAGTGGAACAACCTGCCTCCAGAAGCGGTGAATGCTCCAACACTGGAAGTTTTTAAGAAGAGACTGGACAGCCATTTGTCCGAAATGGTATAGGGTTTCCTGCCTGAGCAGGGGGTTGGACTAGATGACCTCCAAGTCCCTTCCAACTTTATATTATTATGATTATTATTATTATTATTATTATTATTATTATTATTATTATTATTATTATTATTATTATTATTATTATTATTATTATTATTATTATTATTATTATTATTATTATTATTATTATTATTATTATTAATCGTAACTCATCTAAACTGATCAGACTTTCATTAATTTATTTTAATATAATCAGTTCTGCCTTCTCCTGGAGTCATGTTTTTTATCTTTTGTAATGTTGAAGAACAAGTCTTATAAGGAGAGCATGGAAAATCTACTTTACTTGTCCAGAAGTCAAGGGTTCCATGTGATATGAAAATAATTCAAAAAAATATGATCACCTGAGAATATTAAACTCAAATTTGATTTAATACATGTGATAACTTGTTTTCAAATTGTTATAATTATAAGATTATCTGCATATTCCAATGATTTAATTAATCTTACCACATCTCCAGCATGATCATTTACTCAAGTCTTTTCTATATAAATTCATTAAATAGACTAAGTCAGCAATATTATTATTATTATCAACAACAGCAATAATAATAATAATAATAATAATAATAATAATAATAATAATAATAATAATAATAATAATAATAATAATAATAATAATCAGGGCTTTTTTTTCTCATAGAACGCTCAGAACGGAGTTCCGGCACCTTTTTGGGATGGAACCTTGTAGGGTAGGCAAAGTGGGTTGTATGATGTGTGTGAGTTCCGGCACCTTTTTTTTTTTTACAAAAAAAGCACTAATAATTAATAATTAATAATTAATACTAATACTAATACTAATACTAATACTAATACTAATACTAATAATACTAATACTAATACTAATAATAATACTACTACTACTAATAATAATAATAATAATAATAATAATAATAATAATAATAATAATAATAATAATAATAATAATAATAATAATGATTATTTGTTGAATAAGATGTAGTCTAAGTTCTACTGAGGGTTTTTTTGGCATTGATCTTCCCATAGCCTAAGCAAAATAGAAACCTATTTCTTTATTCCATTCAGCCATTAAAGACTTCATATCAAATTGATTCATCACCAACCATATTTTATAAAAGGGTAGTTGCAGGGGGATGTTGTGTCATAGGATGTCATAATTGCCTGTATCAGATTAAATGTTGCCAAAATCAAAAATGCCCAAAGCCGAAATTGGGATGTCAGTGAGTCATCGTAAATCATTTTGGATAGAGTAAGGTTTGACCTTTAATGTGAAACATAATAAGCATTCATCATTTTCATTTATTAAATGATCCAATGTACAAATCCTGGTTTCCATTTAAATGTTCCATATAGTAGTTTTATATTAATTCAGAACCAGATATAAGAGTAAAGTCTTGGCTAAGGATTGACTGAACAGATCAAGAACTAACAAAAGACAGTATAACTAAGTAAATATACAATTCTAAAAGCTCCCAGGATGGAGTTTCAAAAAAGGGAGTCCTGCAAAATTTAGAACCAGTCAAATATGCAAAATGGCATAATTCAGGATTTGGAAAACCTTTCTTTAATTCAAATTATGTTTTAAGAATATATTTTATTAATTTAATATTTTTTCAAAACATTACATTACTTGTTTAAAAATATGTTGCAGATACATATTACAGATATTTTTCTATGCAAAATGTATATTACTCCAGGAAATGTGTTCATTTTACAAGTCGTTTAACTTTGACCAAAAGGTAAGGTTAAAAGACTGCCATCTGCTGAGGTTGAAAGATATCTTACATGTTTTTATTCTTATTTAAAGTGATTATCTTCAAAATATCACACAGAATAAAAGCGTAGTGATAGGTATTCATAATAAATGCTAAACAGATAACTGCTTAATTAATTAATGAAAGGATTTTTAAAACATTTTTAAAAACTTTAGGAGTGAAGGCATGAAAATCAGACATTAAATAATAAAATGTAATTCGTATAAGCCTAATTTATATCATTATAATTATATAAATATATTGTATATTATAATCTTATTGAGTAGCATGAGCAGGAGGTTTGAAACAAATATTAAAGATCAAAGGGAAAAGTGGGCCTCCGTACCATTGGAAAAAAATGGATGAAAAATGTACCATTAACTTTCACTTTTGATGTAGGAGCTGAATATAGAATCCAGATCCAATATATAAATTCTTACGGAAATCCAAACTTAGGTAAAGTAGTAAACATATGCTGTTTATAAATTTAGCCAAAGGCTTTTACATCATCTAGTGATATAACTGCAACTTTTTCCTGACCTACAAGTTGAATACTGTCTGATCTGTGGCCGCTTTTTACAAAATCATCTCGTTCATTCTTGAAGATACAACATTATGTTTACCCAAGTATTGTATTACTATCTGTTGTACAGTACCTCATCAAAGGAGGCCTAGATCAATCTATTTCTCATTCATATTAATTTCATATGCATTCCCTCATAAATCTGTTCCATCCTGATTTTGCTTCAATCTGCAATTTCTTCTTTTTTAAAAAAAGCATCTTGCATTTTAAGTGTAAGTCTTTCTATGAACATTACTTTTAAATATACATTTTGTATAAATAAGAGCATATGTGCGGTTCTATACATATTATTCACAAATACATTTTATTCACAAACACATACACATGCAAACAGAAAATACCCCCAAATTCAGGAAATTATTCAAAGCAAAATTCTGCCCTCATACATATATTAGTCCATAAAATGCAAATTAGATCAGAGGTCTTTGAAATAGACTAAACAAAGTAGTAAAACATTCCTAAGTGCATACATTTTAGTGTGCTTTGTGTATAATTATAAATTGTGATTTAAAGTAATTAACAAATATATCTGAGATTGAAATTAGATTGACACCTAATCCTATGCACATAAATGGAATTGAGTCATACTGAAGACATTGTAATTTCCACCCCCAAAAAGTGTATTGAATCAGATTGCAAGATGAGTGTTCCTCTGTGAAATAATATTATTACTGATCCATTGCTACAATTCCATATTTGGATAAACATGTTAATCTCCATTGAGTTGAATAGAGAATCCCTATCTTCATGAAGGTTTTAAAAGCCAAGAATCCAGATGGAGATGGGCAGATGATTTTCAGAGAAGTACTTTAATTCATAAGCCAAAGCTCTAGGGGAATCGGAACATCATTGGTGATGCAATTAAACGACTTAATGTTCCTATATTCAGAGATAGTAATCGTCTATTGGCTGTTAATAGACTTCCCCAACCTAGTGCTCTCCAGATGTGTTCCCAGGATGGCTGAGAATTATAACAATCCAATACATATGAAAAACACCTGGTTAGGGAAATCTAGGCCATAAGAAAACACATGCTACAATCCACTGGGACATTTTCCTACATGTCCCCACTGAAACAAAGAAAAAGAAAAAAACCCTCACAGTGCAACTCCTATTGCTTATGTGAAACTTTGTGCATGATAACTTCAGAGGATTAGAACTCTTTTAAGGAAGCATTCATAATAGCTTGTCAAGCATCACTTCAGCAAAGCTGTCGAGGGCTACTATAATAACAGGATGCAACACATCCTTTTTGGACAGTGCATGTGTTATATCTCTCCTGTGAACTTGGCAATGGGTCCCAGCTGACGGTTAGGCCCTTTCGGTATATCTGTGTTATCAAATGTGAAACTGGATCCAAAGAATAATTTCTAGGAAGCAGGAATAACTGTATTGTGTAACAGACAAAGAAAAAAAAATCAGTTTTTCAGCTTCTAAAAATATTTCATTGTTATAATTATTTCTGCTTCATGAGCTCAGATTTAAAATTAGAAGCAGGAGTTCATCATTTTGAATAAGGAAGTCTAAAAATAATGCCAATAACTCAAACAACCTGGTCCAAGAGTTTAATTACTTTTGATGTGGTGAATTTAACCACAAGTTGAATCCTCCCGCCCTTACCTTTTGTGTGATGAGGCCCAGGTGGCAGGATTCAAAAAGAAATACCCATATAGACATGAAAGATGAAAGAAATAGTCATATAATAGCTAACTCATCAGTATGTTTGTTTCAGTGCAAAGCCCCGGGCAATAACTCCAGTCAATTTTTCCACTTTTTTAATTATTTTGACTTAAAAGGGTAGGGCCCTCAAGGAAGTCCGAGTTCTAGTTATTCACTTTGAAGGATACATCATTAAACTCAGTATTTACTTCAGAATAGGTATGTCTCCGTTACTACTCAAGTTGTTTGTTTAGGTTAAATGATTAGAACAGCTGTCTGGGAAATACTTATGCTTAAACGTAACTATTCAATTGTCCTTGAAGTATCTCCATGTGTGACCCTTAAAAATAACTAGGTCCTTCAACACTCCAGCTAGCAGGGAGAAGCAAATAGTATGTTGTTGTGGAGAGAAGACCCTGTTTCAAGGTCATTCCCAGCCATAGACACTTTGTAAATTTACTCTTAATACACAACCTATCCAATCTTAAATTATTCTGGTTTTAATTCTTAATTTTATTGATTAAATTGTACACTGTCCAGAGCTCATCTCTGAGGGAGATGAGCAGTTAAGAAGTGTGAAATAGAGATAGATAGATAGATAGATAGATAGATAGATAGATAGATAGATAGATAGACAGACAGACAGACAGACAGACAGACAGACAGACAGACAGACAGACAGACAGACAGACAGACAGACAGACAGACAGACAGACAGACAGTCAGACAGACAGACAGACAGACAGACAGACAGACAGACTTTTAAGGAAGAAATTCTAGAAATAGCAATTTTCAGTGGTTTGGGGAAATTGGGAGTGCAGGAGCTTTTGAAATGAATCCCCTTTTGGCTGTCATATACTATCTTGACTTCAGAAATTAGCCAGCCTCAGGGCAGTAAGTGCCTGAGAGGCTTTTGATGTCAGGTTTTTCCTGATAGAGTTGGAGACATAGAAACTAAAAGATTTCAACCTGAAGAAATTAATTAAAATCTTTATAAACTTTTAAATGTTCATCAAAAATACCCATAAGGGAGCAATAGAGTTTATTCTTTACAATATCATTAATCCATTCCGTGATATTTCATTAATAGAACTTCCTACAACAGTCACTACTGTAATCAGCCAGGGCTCCCCAACTTTTTTTGGCTGGTGAGCACATTTGGAGTCTTAGGAACATGTTATGGGCACTCTTAAAATAACTGTTAGATATAAGTTATTTTAATTATTAAACAAATAATGTACAAAGTCACTGAAATTATATAGTAATTAGAAAGAAGTAAAAAAGATACAAGCTGCAACTTTTAATGTTCAGTAAAAACCAACACAGAAGGAGCAGGATGAATGAAACTTGGCAGAATGTAAAAAGTGTTGTAGAAGTGTCAAGGTCCTTTACACAGATTGGTGGAAGAGCCCGGAGGATGGCAGACAACAAATAGAAAAGTGAATGGATGGAAAAGCAAAATAATTGAATTACCTGGTTGTAGAGCAAACACCCTGGTTTGTAATGGTCTATTGCTCTGTTTCCAGCCCAACAAGATTGTCATTGGATTTCAATGCAGTGTCCGCACAATATGAGTACTTAAGACTTTACTCCAAGGTAGTAAGAAAGAAAATAATATCACATGAAACAGCAATCAAAAAATATTTGGGAATACTGAAGAATATACATAACCCAAGACAGCAATTAAAACATTTAAAATACAAGAAATACAAGAATACAATAAAACAAAGACCTTACATCCCTTCTGCCAGTCAGGGAACCCCAGAAAGATGACAGAGGATGGACCTCTTCAAAACAAGCAAACATGTGGCATCCTCCAAGGTAGGTCTGCACCAGAGTTTCATACCTTGAGAATTTTGATTAACTTATCTAGTCTCTGAACTGTAATTAAGCACATCTGCTTTTCAATGGTCTCATCTCATTGGATTTCACCAAGGAGAAGGAGGATAAGTCTATTTTATCTTGGAAGCTTTGCTCTTCTGCCAAGAATGAGACTGCAAAGGCTAAGGAGTCTTTGTTTATACCAGGTGGTGATGAGACCATCTCAAAGTTAAGATGAGATAAAATGCTTCTCAAGGTTAATTGGATTGAAGATGAGAAAAATCATCCTACTCTATACAGATGTTTTATCAAGGACAGGACAAAAGAAAGTATAAGTCAAGTACACCCTTTGGTGACTCAAAAAATATTTACTTAACTCTGCACTACAATACTAAACTATTTTGTGAAAGTACTGTATAAAATGATATTGAGTTTTATGTACAGTACACATAGGGAAAGAGGTTCACATTACTATCTGTCTCCTAGTCAATCTTCTAGTAAAACCATCAACAATACAACAGGCCAAACTAAGAATTGTGTAATCTTCTTAGATATTTCAATATTTCAATTTCTCTATTTGTAGATCGTGATAGGATTAATTATACTAATAAAAGATCAATGAGATCAAAAGGCCAGATATGATATAGGGAGGTCTCTGGTATTTACCAAAAACAAAATTGGTGAATTGGCTTCCTGCTATTGGCTTCCTAATTATTGAGACTGATTTAATTTAATTTAGTTTAACTCTGCCTTTTGGGAGGGAAGAGGAGCACACTTTCAAAAGAAAACACTGAACTGCAGAGATTACATATTTTATGTTTTAAGAAACTCTCTGGGAACTGAGTAGAGCCAAGAAACATCCTTAGTTATAAAGATTATGCTTGAAACTAGAAGTTTGCTTTGCCACATTCTACTTTCCCTTTTATTTATTTGTAATTAAAGAAATGTATAAAATAAAATTAAAGCAAGTGTAGCCGAGTGCCTGGCACTCCAGTGTTGTTATCTATACTAATATTGAATGAACTTATTTATTCTAGCATTATTTGATCACTTATATTATTTCAACTAATTAAAGTATATATTTGGGCACCTAAGACATAGTAGTCTGCATGTGATAGAATGTATGATAATTTGTCTTGTGGTCATATTATTGTGCTTTCTTCCAGTCCTTGAGGCAGCAGAAAAATGAGCTGGGTAACTTTGCATTAATCTCATCACATTCTGCCCCCCCCCAAAAGACATCAGGAAGGGGTGCTGTCCTTATAGTTTTAATGTGGGATACATTAAGAAAAGCAATTAGTAGTTTCCCCTGACTTCATTTACTTTCCTACCAAACATCACCATCTGGTTGCGGGCTGAAGAGGCAGGAAAGGAAAGATTGGCCAATCATTTTCCTTACTATAGAATGGAGTTAGGGTTGGAAAGGGAGTGAGTTTTAATAGATGGCTAGATTGGTGAGTTCAGCCATCTCTCAAAATTTGATCTGGGTTTTGAACAAGTGTTAACTTCCTTTCTGATATGGATTTAATGCTAATCTGTAACAGCACTCTTCCAGAACACTTATCATCTGAAACAGTAGTAAAACCTATGCTTAAAAGAAGCCCCCAGATTGGCTGACATGTGCAAGGATGCAATCAAGACAAAGTGAAGTGGGAAAGATAATTTTATGGGAAGGGGAGGGAACCCAGGTAGATTTCAGTGGATGGAAAAGAAACCCTCCCAAATTCAGCTGTTTATAAAGCAAACCAATTGATTTCTAATTATTAAGGTGACCAACCGTCCTCCTTTAGGAAGGACAGTCCTCCTTTTTAAAGTTCTGTCCTCCCTCGAAAAGTGTCCTCCTACATGTCCTCCTTTTCGATATTTGAAGACTAATCTGCAGGGCTTTTTTCCCCTCATAGAACGCTCAGAACGGCGTTCCAGCACCTTTTTTGATGGTTTTTTTTTTTTACTTTTGCATGAGCTGTGCCACTCCCGCTATTGGCTTTCGAAAGCCAATAGGAATTGCTGCTGAGCGCGCCAAAACACCCGACCGGCAAACTTTGCACATGCAAGTTGTCTGCAGCGAAGGCAAATTGGCAGGAACTTTACACCCCTCTCTGCTACCCAACTACACCATCTCCTAGTTAGTTTTCATATTTATCTAATGTTACTTTTGCATCTACTTTTTTCAATCCATTTTCTTTCTGTCATTAATTCCCCAAGAATAAGAAATGTAAATTGTAAGCTCCTCATAGCACAGTTCTATATCATTGTTAAAATACAGTGGGCAATTATGGACATATTCATTCATATTCATAAATAGATTGAATTGTAACGCTTTCCCCCTCACTTAAGCCTGTTCTCTTGTGTGTATACTTTGAATATAGCCAGGCCATTTTTTATCAGCAAAATGTTTAACTTATGTATTAATAACAATTTCTTTGCAATTCATTATCTTGTCAGTAACATGATTCCATCAATTAAACACATATATGTTGAAGGCAGCATATGCACTTGTATTAGACATTTATCTCCCACTGCTAGTCCTTCCAAAAGGAACTCAATATATGTCATACTATATATGCAAAAGTTGTCTCCTCCTCTATTAAAGTGCAACACATCATTTCCCAAGTAGACAAAAAAAATAATATTCCATCTTTACTATACTCACCTGCAGTATATAAACATGGGGGAGCTATCCCACAATTTTTCACCCCTATGGCAGCCTACTATGCTGTCTTCATGATTAATTTGATAAAACAGAACTTAGTATTCTAAGTTCATCATGAACTAAGTCTGATGAAAATAACTATTTTGGCAGGGATGAATTAATACCATGCATTTTGGGTTATAGGAGCATCTCATTCACTTGAACCAATGTGATCATATCTTTAAAATGGTATGTACAAGCCATCAATAATGTGGTTGCTAATATAGGTAGGTCCGGCTTATGAGCTGTTTGTATTTAAGGAGATGCTCACAACAAATTCTAGTTTATTTGGTGAATGCCTGAAAGATGCATTACTTCATCTAAGCCAAAAACAGATGAAAAAAACTAAAGGCAATTATGAATTAAGCTTGGCTCAAATCTTTAAAATGCAGCATTAGTAAGAATGTCCCAAGGGTGAAATTACAAACCATCTGCAATAAATTCAATGTTCTTATTCTGGCAGGAACATTGGACAAAACTTTGGAATTTACTGTGAACATTTGCCTTAAATACAATAAATTAAATTTATGTTAAGAATTGAATATATAATTTTTAATTATATAAATAAATATATAAATAAAATTATATAAATAAAAGATTAACAAGATGAGAGTTCCGGCACTTTTTTTTTTTTAGAAAAAAAGCACTGCTAATCTGTAAATCTCCGTATTCGATCGATGCCGATCCGATCCGTTGCGTGTGATGTGACGTATATAATAATAATAATAATAATAATAATAATAATAATAATAATAATAATAATAATAATAATAATAATAATAATAATAATAATAATAATAATAATAATAATAATAAAAAAGTTGGAAGGGACCTTGGAGGTCATCTAGTCCAACCCCCTGCTCAGGCAGGAAACCCTATACCATTTCAGACAAATGGCTGTCCAGTCTCTTCCAGTGTTGGAGCATTCACCACTTCTGGAGGCAGGTTGTTCCACTGGTTAATTGTTCTAACTGCCAGGAAGTTTCTCCTTAGTTCTAGGTTGCTTCTCTCCTTGATTAGTTTCCATCCGTTGCTTCTTGTCCTGCCTTCAGGTGCCTTGGAAAATAGCTTTGCTCCCTCTTCTTTGTGGCAGCCCCTGAGATATTGGAACACTGCTATCATCTCCCCCCTCGTCCTTCTCTTCATTAAACTAGACATACCCAATTCCAGCAACCGTTCCTTATATGCTTTAGCCTCCAGTCCCCTAATCATCTTTGTTGCTCTTCTCTGTACTCTTTCTAGAGTCTCAACGTCTTTTTTACATCATGGTGACCAAAACTGGATGCAGTATTCCAAGTGTGGCCTTACCAAGGCATTGTAAAGTGGTATTAATACTCCACGTGATCTTGATTCTATCCCTCTGTTAATGCAGCCTAGCACTGTGTTGGCCTTTTTGGCAGCTGCAGCACACTGCTGGCTCATATTTAAAGTGATTGTCCACTAGGACTCCGAGGTCCCTCTCACAGTTACTGCTATTGAGCAAGGTACCCCCTATACTATACCTGTACATTTGGTTTTTCTTGCCTAAATGTAGAACCTTGCTTTTTTCAACATTGAATTTCATTTTGTTAGATAGTGCCCAGTGTTCAAGTCTGTCCAGATCCTCCTGTATCTTAAGCCTGTCTTCTGGAGTGTTGGCTATTCCTGCCAGCTTGGTGTCGTCTGCAAATTTGATGATTTCCACATCTATCCCCTCGTCCAAATCGTTTATGAAGATGTTGAAGAGCACTGGGCCCAGAACAGAGCCCTGGGGCACCCCACTACACACTTCCCTCCATGTAGATGCGGTTCCATTGAGGACCACACGCTGAGTACGGCCTGTCAGCCAGCTATGGATCCATCTGGTGGTGTTGCTGTCTAACCCACATTTTTCTATCTTATCAAGTAGTAGGTTGTGATCTACTTTATCAAATGCCTTACTGAAGTCCAAGTAAATTATATCCACAGCATTCCTCTGATCCACTAATTTTGTCATTTGATCAAAGAATGCAATCAGATTTGTCTAGCATGATCTGTTTTTGACAAACCCATGTTGGCTTTTAGTAATGACTTTGTTTGCCTCTAGGTGTTCGCTGATTCGTTGTTTGATTATCTTTTACAGAATCTTCCCAGGTATTGAGGTCAGGCTGATAGGTCTGTAGTTTCCTGGGTCCATTTTTTTCCCTTTTTTGAAGATGGGAACTACATCAGCTCTTTTCCAGTCCTCCATTAGTTCCCCAGTGCTCCAGGATGTTTGAAAAATATAGTTCAATGGTTCTGAGATCACATCTGCCAGTTCCTTGAGAACCCTGGGGTGTAATCCATCTGGTCCTGGTGATTTGAACTCGTCTAGGCTGGATAGGTGCTCACTTACAGTTTTCTTGCCTATCTTAACTTGTGTTTCTATACTGTTTTTTATGGCACTATTTTGGGTAGGTTGGTCTGTTTTTTCCCTTTGTGTAAAGACAGATGCAAAAAATGAGTTAAATAGTTCTGCTTTCTCCCTGTTGGTTGTCACCTTCTTGCCACTTTCATCCACTAATGGACCAATCATTTCCTTCACTTTTTTCTTGTTTTTTACATGTTGAAAGAAGCTTTTTTTGTTATATTTGACTTTGGTCGCAAGCCTTAGTTCATTTTGAGCCTTAGCTTTCCTCACTTCATCTTTGCAGGCTCAGGCTATTTGCTGATATTCTGACTTAGTTATGTGCTCCTCTTTCCACTTTCTATACTTGTCCTTTTTATCTTTCAATTTACCAGAGAGTTCTTTATGCAGCCATGCTGGTTTCTTTTGAGAGCTGTTATTTTTCCTCTTTGTTGGTATTGTGCTAGACTGGGCTTTTATTATCTCACTTTTCAAAATTTCCCAAGCTTCTTGAGTTGTTTTCCCCTTGAGGATTCTCATCCATGGAATCCTTCCCAAGTCATGTATTTGACATGATGATTTGTCAAGGCTCAGTACAGTGCGGCGAGATGCGATTATGAGATGCATGCGCTCCACACAGGAGAATTGTTTTGAGAGAGTGCGCCGTACACCGCACGCAAGAGTGCGCTGTGCGCAAGTGGCTTTGTTTACTTCTTACCAAAATACGACACGGCACACACACACACGCATTAGACTCACTTCTTTCTCAGTGAATATTCAATCATACACAGGTGAGCGCAATATTTCACGTTTTATTAATTCATTATCTATTTAATAATTTCCAAATATGTATAATTTTATTTACAAGTTTATTCGCTTATGTTATTGTTTCAGTTGTAATAATTACTTTTATTTATTCATAATGAATGTGCTTGCATCGTTCGTGTAGCTCTATATTTTATTTTAAATTTTAAATTTCATTTAGGGATGGAAAAATCAAAAAAGAGGAAATGCCATTTCAATGATAAATTGAATAAGGAATTTCCATTCCTCACATCAAAGAAGGATAACATTGTTTTCTGCAATATTTGCAGCAGAGAATTTTGTATTGCAGTTGGGGGCAGAGCAGCTATTACAAAACACTTGACCACCAAGAAACATAAGCAAACATCAGATGCATCTGCTTCCAGTTGTAAAGTAACAAGTTTTTTTTTAAACTTCAAAGTATTCTGAAGATGAAAAACAGTTAGCTGCAATGGAGGGAACATTTGCATTCCATACCATAATTCACAATCAAAGTTTTCATAGTATGGATTGTACAACTAAATTATTGAAAATGTTTCACGATGCTAAATTTTCATGCGCCAGGACAAAATGCGAGGCTATTATTAAATCACTATTTAAAAATTACTGTGACAAAATACTTACAGAAGACTTGGAAACTGCAGCATTTGTAATGGTTTTATCTGATGCATCCAATCATAATGAAACTAAATTGTATCCAATACTAGTAAGATATTTTAATGTTACCAAGGGCATTCAAGTAAAAATTTTAAATTTAGAATCCATTGAGGGCGAAACTGCTGAAATTTTGTCAAACCATCTATACAGAGTAATAAATAAAAACAATTTGAAATCCAAAGTTGTTGCACTAACAGCTGATAATACAAACATAAATTTTGGTGGGCGAAGACGCAAAGGGGTGAATAATGTGTATGTAAAATTACAAGATTTACTCCAAAAGAAAATACTAGGAATAGGTTGTAATGCAATATTTTGTCAAATGCAATCAACACGGTGTCAGAACCCAATTATATTTTATTTCTAACTAATCTACTCTGGGAAAACCCAATTCTTACTCTCTTTTGGATTCTGTCATACTACAAAGGGGGGGGGAGTAAACACGGGTGTTTATGACTGGCATTCCTTCTATCATCTACAAATAAACATCCTCTGTGGATTCCCTCTCTGGAGTACTAACCATAACAATAGGCAATCAGCCTTTGATCTCACTTCCTATGAAGCCTCCTTTTACCGGCAGCAAGGAAAAAAGGGGGGAAGATTGCAACGTTTGGGATCCGATGGATTTAACACCCAGCCATCTGCCAATTTGGATTGACCGGAAGAAATGTGGGGTGGGACTGCTTGGGAACGCTTTAAAACATTGAATGATCAGGGGGGTCCCCCAGATCCTGTCTAGCATACCTTCAGTCAGTTTTTCTTAATAAAGATTCCTGTTGGAAAACCCGTTCCAAGAGTTCTGTCTTCTTAAGATGTAAATTGAGGTGGGTCCTTACATTAGACAGGATCTGCAAAATTAGTCAACCTGGAAGGAAGAACCTTACCGGGGGATTTTGCAAAAATTACCATGTCAGACGATGAAGCAGGGAAGGGGGAAAGCCCCCCGGAGAGGGAGCCGTTGCCCCAACTGGAAACCTGCCAAATATCCGGATCTGAAGGGTCAGATTCTTCAGGAGAAGAGGTGGTGGAGACGCGTAACCATAAGCCTCGGTGGTCAATGGGCGTTGGAAAGAAAGGCGAGTGGGAAAAGAAATCAAGAAAGGTGACCCTGAGACGGGGGGCCAACCAACCAGGATGGAAGCAGGAGATGGAGAGATCCCTGCACACAAGCGAAGATGAAGGAAGCTGGGCACAGCACTCGAACTGGATCCTAGAGAAAGCTATCGAATTGATGAAGAGGACCCTCAGGTCCCTAGGAGAGGAGAATCCTGAACCCCACGGCCGCACCAACTCCTGGAGCCGCAACTAGAGAGACACTGAGGGGGAATTGGAACTTGCAGCCCCGGGGACATCCGCTGATCCAGTAGTCCCCACCCCCCGCCGACCTGCAGATGGAAATCCAGATGGAAGACAATACCGACGAAGAAGACACCGATCCATTCAAAGAGTTCCGCCATTGGACGTGAAATTCAAGGGGGAGCCGACACGCTTGGGGTTTTTCCTAACCCAAGTCCTTGGCTACATGGAGGAACATGGGCAACACATCCCTAGCGACAAAGCCCGTATCCGGATCATGCAATCTGTTCTGGATGGACCGGCTGCCGATTGGGTGGTGAATTTGCATGATTCCAATGCCCCAGAGCTCAACAACTTCAACCGTTTCATGTCTTCTCTGAGAAGGCGATTTGAAGACCCCCTGGCTGATCGCAAAGCACGCGAAAGAATCAAAACGATGAGGCAAGGCAGACGGCCAGTAGTTGAATATACGCAAGAATTCCGAACCATTGCCAGCAAGCTGAACTGGCCGGAAGACATCCTCCTTAGCCATTTCAAAGACGGTCTGAATTACGACCTATATGATGCTTGCCTGCCCCGGGGGGACCCACACCAACTCGACGAATGGTACGTCCTGGCAGAGGAAGCAGAGATCGACCTACTGAAGAGGCACCGCCGAGGAAAACAATGGAGCCGCTCACCGCCTGAACCAACGCGCGAACCAGCAAAGCCATCGGCTATGGCCAAGAAACCAATGGGCTGTTTCAAATGCGGGAGAGAGGGGCATCGGGCTGTAGAATGCCGCTCAAAAGCCCCCCAGCACAACCCAGACAGACCACCGGCCAGCAAATCTGGGAAGTCCCCAGCTAAGTCAAAAGAATCTGCCGTGAGAGGAATAGAAGCTGTGGAATCCCCTACCTCCACCCATGGTGGGGAAAGAGCCCCAGCCTACACCGCAGGGCCGGTGGACACCCCAGATGACAGCTCGGAGGGTGAACCACTGGTAAGTGGATCCATCCCACCCATCCTCAAGACAGTGACTATATTAGCCCCCTCCATGCCCGAAGCTGTCAAAGTGAAAGCCTTAATAGACTCTGGCTGCACCCGCTGCCTAATTAGCCCGACCCTAGTGGGAAATCTGGGCATCCCAGTGAGGAGGCTGGAACAACCAATCTCATTTGGCCAGTTAGATGGGTCCATGGCAGGGGGGGTGCCAGCTACCCTAGCCACGTTACCAATCCACCTATCCCTGGGGAATCATGAGGAAGACCTAACGTTTATAGTGACCCCAGGCATGGAATGCCCGATGATCCTAGGGCTGGAATGGTTAACAAAATGGAACCCCTGGGTAAATTGGAGGACGAAAGAAATCAATTTCCTGAAGGAGGACCCTACAGACTTAAAACCCCAAGGGGATCCATCAAAATTAAAAACGGAAATAGCATCCATGGGTGAAGAAAAGGGGCTACCAGAAATACCAGAGGAATACAGAGACCTGGCTGAAGTTTTCAGTGAGGAGAGGGCAGATGAGCTTCCCCCCCACTGACCCACGGACTGTGCCATAGAGTTCAAGCCCGGGGCAAAACTCCCAAAGCCCAGATTATACTCCATGAGCCCAAAGGAGAAGGAGGAAATGGAGAGATTTATAAAGAAAAACCTAGAAAGGGGGTTCATTGAACCAGCCAAACCTAAGGTGGCCGCTCCGGTCCTCTTTAGAGAGAAGAAGGACGGATCTTTACGTTTATGCATTGATTATAGGCTCCTTAATGCGATCAGTGAAAGCAACCTATACCCCCTACCCCTCATGAAGGACATGTTATCACACCTCTCGAAAGGAAAGATTTTTACTAAACTAGATCTAAGGGAAGCGTATTACCGCGTGAGAATTAGGGAAGGAGATGAATGGAAAACCGCATTTAATTGCCCAATGGGGTGCTACAAATTCAAAGTTTTGCCTTTTGGATTACAAGGGGGCCCCGCAGTATTTATGCAATTAATCAATGAGGTACTAAGGGAGCACCTATTTAAGGGGGTCCTGGTTTATCTTGACGACATCCTCATCTTCACAGAATCAAAAGAGGAACATGTCAACCTAGTCAGAGCGGTTTTAAAGAAACTGCGAGCCGCCCACCTATATGCCAAATTATCAAAATGCGAATTTCACCAGGAAAGAATAGACTACCTAGGTTACCGCATATCCCCACAAGGCATTGAAATGGACCCAGAAAAGGTCAGGGCAGTATTAGAATGGGCACCACCTCGCACAAGAAAGCAACTGCAAAGTTTCCTGGGTTTTGCAAACTTTTACCGCCAATTCATCCCCTCATTTGCCCAGATAGCCCTGCCCCTCACGAGCTTACTAAAAACGAAGGGAGAATCCTCAGTGAAACCTAGCCAGCCACTAAAATGGACAATGGAATGCCAAGCGGCATTTGAGAGATTAAAGAGGCTTTTTTCTGCCGAACCAGTACTGAGGCACCCAGACATGGATAAACCCTTCGTAATACAGACGGATGCAAGTGATGTAGCAGTGGGGGCTGTATTATTACAAGAAAATGAGGAAGGGATGTTACAACCCTGCGCGTATACGTCCAGGAAACTCACTGAAACGGAACAGCGCTGGCCCGTGTGGGAGAAAGAGGCATATGGGATACGTTGGTCATTACTTACATGGCGCCAATTCCTTGAAGGCAATAAAATCCCTTTCCAGGTGTGGACAGACCACAAAAATTTGGAAGCCTTGAAAACACCCAGAAAACTCAGCCCCAAGCAAGCCCGCTGGTCCCAGCATTTTCACCAATTCAATTTTAAGCTCAAGCATTTGCCGGGGGGAAAGAACTTTCTGGCAGATGCATTATCTCGCATGCCCCAATATAACAGCACGCGAGCCACTGACTCTAAACCGATCATGGGAGAATCACAACTGGCAGCGCCAGTGACTACCAGAGCCCAAGTTAAATTAAAACCACAGCTGGATAGCCAGACCGGAATTGAATTCCGGAAAAGTTTGGAAACAGATGAATGGTTCCAGAAAAATAAACACGTGTGCACAATGAAAGACGGACTGCCTTGGGTGGGGGAGAAGTTATATATACCGACCACCCAAAGAATCACATTCATGCAACTTTGCCACGACACAAAATCAGCAGGGCATTTTGGATTTGTAAAAACATTACACTTAATTAAACGGCAATTTTGGTGGCCATCCATGAAAAAAGACATAGAAGTTACGTGGCCAGCTGCCCAAAGTGTGCAATGGCAAAAAGGCTGCAAGGGAAATCACCAGGACTGTTACAAACAGTGGCAAATCCCTCAGCCCCCTGGAGGGAAATAGCCATGGATTTTATAGTGAAATTACCAGAAAGCAATGGGAATACTGTCATTTGGACGGTCACAGACCTATTTTCCAAACAGGTTCACTTTATTCCTTGCCAAAAGATCCCCACCGCAAAAGCTTTAGCAAAACTTTTTGTGCAACATATTTACAGATTGCATGGGGCACCCCAACACATCATTTCTGATAGGGGAGTGCAATTTACATCTGCATTTTGGAAGGAATTTCTATCTCTTTTAGGGACCACCCAGGGACTGACATCTAGCCATCATCCTCAGGGAAATGGTCAATCAGAAAAATGTAACGGAGTACTTGAGCAATATTTAAGATGTTTTCTAAATTTCCAGCAGTCAGATTGGACGGACCTGTTGCCGTTTGCAGAAGTTGCCTACAATAATGCAGTCCACTCCAGCACAGGTTACACTCCTTTTCAAATAGCTACTGGCCAAAGTTTCAACCCCATGCCAGAACTAACCCCAAATGAACCAGCAATCCCATCACTGAAAGAATGGATGGAACAATTACAAAACACCTGGCCAATAGTGAGAAAAGCTCTAGAGGAAGCTAGGCAAGCATACAAAGCACAAGCAGA
This sequence comes from Azemiops feae, assembly GCA_023970755.1. Classification (NCBI taxonomy): domain Eukaryota; kingdom Metazoa; phylum Chordata; class Lepidosauria; order Squamata; family Viperidae; genus Azemiops; species Azemiops feae. Next base: position 463,701 of record JALGBA010004248.1, read on the forward strand.
TAAGAAAAGGCTGGAGCCCACACCATTCATTATAGGAGAAATGGTCTATCTGTCTACAAAATATTTAAAATCCATACAACCCTGTAAAAAACTTGGACCAAAATATATAGGGCCTTTTCCAATTAAAAGAATCATAAACCCGGTAACAGTAGAATTAGAATTACCCAAGAATCTTAGGCAAATACACCCAATTTTCCACTGCAGTTTGCTGAAAAGAGAACAACAGTCACCCTTACGGCCAAAAATTCCCCCCCCACCAACACCAATCATGATAGAAGGGGAACAACATTTCGAAATAAAGGAAATCCTGGACTCTAGAAAATATCATGGGTCAACTCAATACCTAGTAGCATGGAAGCACCTCCCCGCCTCTCACAACGAGTGGGTCCATAAACATGATGTCAAAGCCCCGAAGCTTTTAAAGAAGTTTCATACAGAGTATCCTAACAAGCCAGACTAACTTTTATACCTGTTTTGTTTTCTCTACAGGTGGACCTCTCTTATTTTTAAGGGGAGCCGGATGTCAGAACCCAATTATATTTTATTTCTAACTAATCTACTCTGGGAAAACCCAATTCTTACTCTCTTTTGGATTCTGTCATACTACAAAGGGGGGGGGGAGTAAACACGGGTGTTTATGACTGGCATTCCTTCTATCATCTACAAATAAACATCCTCTGTGGATTCCCTCTCTGGAGTACTAACCATAACAATAGGCAATCAGCCTTTGATCTCACTTCCTATGAAGCCTCCTTTTACCGGCAGCAAGTAAAAAGGGGGGGAAGATTGCAACGTTTGGGATCCGATGGATTTAACACCCAGCCATCTGCCAATTTGGATTGACCGGAAGAAATGTGGGGTGGGACTGCTTGGGAACGCTTTAAAACATTGAATGATCAGGGGGGTCCCCCAGATCCTGTCTAGCACGCCTTCAGTCAGTTTTTCTTAATAAAGATTCCTGTTGGAAAACCCGTTCCAAGAGTTCTGTCTTCTTAAGATGTAAATTGAGGTGGATCCTTACACACGGCATCATGTGCCATGCCAATTGATGTAGAAGTAATAATAACTACAATTTATTTGTATTTTAGTCATTTTACCGTTCGTGTGGCTACTTTAAAACAATTTTGTGAAGAAGCGAATGTTCAATACAAAAAACTTTTAGGATATTCAAAAGTTAGATGGCTTGCTCTAACACCTGCTATAGAGCGTGTTCTACAATTATTTGAGCCTCTCCATTCATATTTTTTAAGTTTAGACAAATGTCCTAAAATCCTGGAATCGTTTTTCAATAATGAAATATCTGAGATATTAATGTATTTTGTACATAATCAGGCATCTATTTTTCACAAAACGATTCAAAATATTGAAGGTGGACACATTTCAGCTACAGAAGTTAGTCTTATTTTGAATGACTTTATCCTTCAATATAAAACTCAATTTGAAGAAAAATTTCTTCCTTTAGTTATAAAAAGAAAATTGTCAGACTTAGAGGAATCAAATCTGGGCATAACGGAAAAGTTTATCAAAGAAGTGCAGAATTTTTACCAAACATGTTTTCAATATATCGAAGAATGGTCTGAAACAAACATCACAGGAAATAACAGTTTTCAATGGTGTTTTTTTACTTCATCGCAAGTATATTGGACAGATATTGAATCTTGTGTTGAGTTTTTATCTAAAGAAATGCCAGACATTAAAATAGACGACAATTGTCTCTTTGAAGAAATTAGAAGACTGAATGTATTTTTAAATTCTGAAAAATTAATACAATGGGAAAATAAACACGTTGAAATTGATAAAAGATCGGTGGAAATATTCAGCCATTTCAAAAATGAACATATTCCATGTGAAAATTTATTTATTCTTGTTCAATTTACGTTGTGCTGCCCTGGAACTAATGCAGCAGTTGAAAGGGTTTTTTCAATTGCTAATGATTTTTGGAAAAGTGAGAAATCGAGATACTCTAGCTGCAGCACTTGCCGTAAAATTCAACATGAAGGATATTTCTTGTTCAGATAGTTCCAATATATTGTTAGAAGATGATATATTGACAAAAAATATTCATTCAATGGAAAAGTACTCATTTAAATAATAATTAATAGGCATGTAAGCATAATTACAATATAAAATGTTATTGTTACAAATGTTTTTTATTATGCATTTATCATATTATAGTGTATTCTGTATTATTGTTGCAATGAATAAAATGTTTCTTTTATTTACGATATTTTTTCTTCAATTTATTTGTGTCCTCCTTTTCAATGTAAAAAAGTTGGTCACCTTATAATTATCAAACCTAAGACTAAAAGTGTTGTTGCCTTCTTTGGTGTTTCACTATGTAAATTTTGCCATATTTGATCAATGTAGGTGGGAAAGTATAGTCGACAATGATAAAATGCAGACTATTTTAAGAAATGAAGAAAAGAATAGTGATAAAGTACAATATTGATAAATCATATCAAGAGAACATGGTGTGCATGTGTTATTCTCTGTATTTAAATATATACTTTTTTCTCTTTTAACATGCAAATTAAATGCTAACCCCCACCAAAAAACCATGCTAGTTCTGATTTTTAAAGACCTGTGTCAGACTTCTGTCAGAAGATAAACCTCATGCATCATTCAACAATAAGTCAGAAAATATGACAGACATTATGAGGGCAGATGTCTCTGAAGAAAAAAGTTGTGCTGTTTTTATGGGCCACAGAAGAACAAGTCCAGAAATGGAGGGGAAGGGGCATGACCCACTGCAACCTGAAGTGGCCAATAATACTAGACAGGTCACACCTCTTGACTGCTTTCATAACCACATCATCAAGAAGGTATAGTAGATTGTGTCCATAGTCAACATTGTATCAAGGGAAGAGAAAAACACTAAAATTGAACAGCTAACCATGAATTTAACCTGCCTTCATTAGTGGACTGGGAATGAGATGAAAACAACATGCTGAGAAGATGTCATTTAAAAATAGTGATCAGGAAATCTTCACATGGTGGTAAAGGGATGTAAGGATGACCCTAATGTCACTTCAGAAGGAAATTAATGTTAACTTGCATTGATTTTCTTTAAAAAAAAAACCTCTTATACATAGATACAGGTAGGCAATTTATTTATTTTATTTTCAGGTAGGCGATACTATCCAAAGCTCAGAAAACAAGTAAAAGGTGATATATCATAGAAATTTAAATGAGTTAAGAGAAAAGGAAATAAATCTAGTTCAGATAAACTATTTAGCATAGGTAGTCCTCATTTAGCAACCACAATTGAGACTGCCAGCTCTGTTGTTAAGCAAAGCGACTGCTAAGTGGAAAATCACGTGATTGCAACTGTGCTTTTCTTTTCCCATTCCCTGCCTTTTGGAAACCCCCACCCCAGAACTGGGATAGCAAGCTCTATTAGTCCTGTCAATAATTGATAACACTAATCAGTTTCACATCTTGAATTTCCCAATTGTGTGCCTGCTTATTCTCTTGTAATCCCTGCCTCTAACTCTCTGCTTTGCAAATGGGAGGAAAAAAGAGAAAAACAACCACTCAGGCACAGGACAGTGCCTACTGACTGTATCACATAATTGAGGTCCACTGCAAAGGTTATAAATGCAGGCACTGATTGTAAAATTATTTTTTCAGCACCATCGTCAAATGGTCTCTAAAAGAGGCAGCTAGTAAGCAAGGTTTACCCTTATACCTCTCTGCTTCATGCACTACTTTTTGTTCTTTCTCTCTTTCTGATGACCTCATCAATTTCATCTAGTTAAGACTTTCTTATTCTTCCCCTTCCTTTGAATCCATTCACTTTTTTTCATATAATTTCTAATTTAATCCTAGTTTATTCTCTTTATAGGATCAAACCACAACAACATATTTTTGTGCTGATTACTTACTTTTGTATTAAATCTACAATTATTCCACACCATTCATTTGTGAACCTGTTTTATCCCACACACATCTTAAGTACCAAGTTCCATGGCATTTCCCTTACTTTTGTTTTTTCTGATATGCTCAATTCTCATTTTCAACAAAATAATCAGGAATGCATTTGTTCACAAAGCCATTTATGCTAAGATTATGTTAGCACATTGCATGTACCTCCTAATTGATGGAATGTGTGCAGTATTATGTTGATTTAAAATATGACATATTAGATTTGATTAAAATTTATGATTAAATAAAATTATGTGAGCATGCTTGGTTAAACGTGTGCCCTGGTTGTGGTTGTGCTATACTGGCCAAAGTGTGTACGAACTGGTTCCTTACTATTAGCAAGGAATGCTGCAGGTGCCCTTATTATGACTAAGGCTAGTAACCTGGTCTCTTATTCCCTATCATAATAAAAAAGTATATAGAAAAATAATGAATATGGTAATTGTAAATGTTTTTTGACATTACTCTGGTTTGCTTGGTTTGAAGGGTTTCATCATCTCATTACTATTATTCTAATATAAACATATACAGATAGTTTTAGTTGCTATATCGCCCAGACTTAAAATGCTACCATGTTCCAGCTTTGGTTTTTAATATTTTCTATGCTGAATAATTATCCTAGTTTTGAAAATTATGTGTCTGAAGAGGCTAATAGCATGTAGGTCTCAAGAAAATAACAAACGTGAAAGAAGGAGAGAGAGAAATAGTGAGCTACAATTGAAAAATAGCCACAGGTATTATTCTAGCAATTAAGTGTTTATGTGGGCATAATTCTTAATTGTTATTAGAAAAAGAGAAGAGAGAGTAAAGGAGGGAATCTACAAATATTTAAGATAGATAACCAAGATGCAGTGAAAATCTCTGGTTGATCTGTAATTTTTACAAGTATGGTGACAGAAAAACAGCCACACACACACAGGCATAAAATTAATACTAGTGACTTTAAAAAGTTTTGCACTAAGTGATGGTGAAGGGTTGTTTTATCCCAGGCTGTACCAGGTTTTCACACTAATTAAAAATTAAGATCATAATTTTTCTTCTAATTACCAACATAATCAAACCATATTGTTTCATTTATGTTGTTGATTTTTTTAAATTTTAAATTGTTCTTATGGTTTTAATTTTTTTTATGTTTTTAATTGTTTTAATTACTGTTACATTTTGTAAACAAAAATTTATTGGATTGGGTAGCTATATAAAACTTTAAATCTAAATAATAAATATTATTACTAGAACACTGGTAAAAATGATAATTTGCAGTGGGAACAAAGCTGAAAAAGTAATTGAAAATGAGAAGGTTAAAATATTGTTAAAATATTTATATTCTGAATTTAAACTGATAAAGTCTTTGAACATAACACATCAAATTTAACTATGGTTGAAAAGAAGAAAATAAAGCTAATTGAAGTGGCAATACCAGGGGATAGTACAATAGAAGACAAAGAATTGGAGAAGATTAGAAAGTATCAAGATCTGAAAATTAAAGTTGGAAACTTAAAGTTGGAAAGACTAAACTGGCTGTGATGGTCCCAGTGGTTATCAGCACACCAGGTGCCATACCAAAAATTCTTGGACAGCATTTAGAAAATCTGCAGAATTGACAGAATTTTCATCTGTGAATTTCAAAACTGCTTGGCTCTGCACAGTATGCCAATTCCTCCCGACATCCTAGGTTCTTGGGAAGAACTTGATGTGTATGAAGACCAACACCAGTTAAAGAACCAACATTGTTGTGTGTAATAGAAATATTAAGAAATAATATCTATCCTCCCTGATTTTTTCAAGATGTAGAAATGTGAATGCCACATGTAGCACCCAGCAGAAAAACAGTGGTTGGATACCAAATAAAATGAAAAAGTAAATTTCTCCTTTATCTTCCTAGGAACAATATGTTCATCAGATTGCCATATGCTCACTACATAGGTTTTTCATGCATTTTTCATATTGCCATTACAATATATGTATGCATTTATTCCTTTGAATTCTGTCCTTCCTTTCTTCCAGAATTCACAATCATATGCATAGCTCTGTCTGTTCCAGTTTTTCTGCACAATAACAACCTCACAAGATAAGTTGAAAGAGAGATAGTGAGAAGCTAAGTGAGTTTCCATGGTGAAGTGACTTCAGTTGGCTCCTCAACATTATAAAACACCCTCATTTAGCACCTAAGCCTTGATATGACAGGATCAATCTAATAAAAGTCAGTGGAACTTTCTGTATCATAAACTAAATACAATTTTATGCTTAGCCAAAGTACTGTGATATCTTTTCTGTAACTTAAGCACATTATAAAAGAATCTTTTCAGAATTCAGGTAAAAGCCAAAAGCTTGAAGCCAAAGAACATTTAAATTTCAATTAAAAATATACTTTTTTTAAAAAAACAAGTTTTATTAGTATTTTTTGGTTTTACATCAAAGTGCTTTAGGAATCCATGTGGAGATAGGGTGATCAATCATCCAAAAAAAACACACACAATATAATCAAACATAAATAGTTCAATAATTCCTTAAAAGTTCCTTCTCTATTTCCCTCAGGCTATAACCTAGTATTAATACATTTCTAAATAAAATTAAATCATTGTAAAAAGAATATCAATAATAATTCACTTATATCAATCAAAATCCTGTTTTTAAGTTTAACTATTTTACAATTACCATTTTCCACTTTAACCTAAAATGAACACATAAGTTACATTTTGGGTCTCCCAATTTCCCATCAAACAATAATTATTTCTAGAATATACATATTATATCAACTATTATATTTTAATACTTCCCAACTATATTGCCTTTCCTGTACTCTATCAAGTATATATTTTATAAATCAATCCATATCTCTATAAATTCCTCAACTGCTTTAACATAATCAAATTAATACATTTCTAATTAGCATTCAATCATTATAACAGAAAAAAATATCAGTTATATTTCAGACCATATTTGAATCAACAATCTTCATCTCAATAGCATTATCTCAAACCAAAATCTTAAGCCTTTTTAACCTTATTTCATAAAATATAAATTGTTTCTAAAATATACATGTTATTCCAACCATTCTATTTATACTTCCCAATTAAATTCTATCTCTTATTCTACTCTATTTCAAATATATATATTATAAATCAATCCATACCTTTAAAACCCCTTTTTAACTCCTTACCTAAAATTTAAATCCTATCAAAATCATTATACTTATATAAAAAAAAACATATTATTCCACCAGACACCTTATTTCATTTCCAATCTGTATTCTATTTCTTCATCTATTAACTTTTTGTTTACCACCTTTTCCATCTTAGATTTCCCAACCATAGTCAAATTAGATCCCAACCATAGTCAAATCCATAGTTTTCATCTCGATAGTATTAACTCAGTCCAAATCTCTAAAAGTCTTTTTAACCCGTCAAATAAAATTTTAACTCTCATTTTTAAACCTAATTCTAGCTTTCTTTTTGTGCCAAGCAGGTTTCCACAAAAGAGCCTCTGACTCATCAAATCTTAATGTTTGATTATACATATTTCTCCACAATTGAGTCTGATCGTAGTCCTCTTCTCTTTTTCCCAGTGTTATCTGCACAATATAGTCGGTCTTGATCAGTATGGTAGTTATTTGTTGTTTGTCCATGTTGTCAGCATTTTCGATGTCTTGTATTTGAAAATCAATTCCTGTTGCTTTTAGGATTATAGGTGTTTTGGTTGGAATCCGCCTTTGGTCATCAAGATTCTCCATAATTTGCATATGCGATATAATCTCTTCCTCTGTGTTGATTGGTTCCTCTTCAATAGATTGTAGATATATTTCCTCCATCTCGTTAAATTGTAAATGTTGCATATTGGCCTCTTTAGGGTTAATCTGTTCTTCCTCTGTTGTTCCTTGGTCTATAAATTGGTCAAAGTTTGAGAGTCAATTTTTAACTCTGGAGCATCATCTTCCATATCCCTTCTGAATTGTTCTTTCAGTTCCAAAAATTTTTCTAGTAAAAGTCCATAGTCAAGCTGTGGGTAAGATTCCATTTCAGTAATAAAGTAGTCTTAATTTTTTAGTAAAAGTTCAGCTTAGAAGGTAATTACAACAATAAAAATTCTGTAGTAGAAATAGTATAAGGTATAGGATCCAAACAGAAATAGAAAAAAGCAAAAAAGTCAGGCCAAATAGGAATTCTATAGTAGCAAAATTATAAAATGTAATATCCAAACAGAAATAAGAAAAAATAAAAAGTCAAGCCAAACAAAAAGATAAAGGCAGAAAAAATCAAAGTCAGTGTTATGAGTATCCAATTTGTATTCCAAATAGTAATAGAAAAAGGTGCCTTAAAAGTCAATTATTATCTTGTAATCCAAAAAAAGAAAAGTCCATTTTTCTAGGAAATATATTTTGTATTGTAAAGTCAAAGTAAACTACTAGGAGAAAGAAAAGGAAAGAAGAAAAAAAAATGAAGCCCTTCAGCTGGTTTCAATACAGATAGGAATGTCTGGGCATCACACCAAGTTTAGGCTGAATACACATCCGACAAAGCAAAGTGAAAGTTATCAGCTTAAAATGGATACTTTCTTGGCACTTCAATCCACAAAAAACCGCCCAGACAGCCGAATTTTTTTTTTTTAAAGAAACAGTAATGTTCAGAAGGGGGGAGAGGAAGAAAAACACTCCACCCCCCTCCCTAAAGGCTTCCACTTAGGCTAAAGACAAGCAGGCAAAGAGAAAGAAAATCCACCTTCACAATAAAGATTTTTTTCAGAATCCCCAAAATCCAACAGCTCAAATAGTCAGTAAAAATTAATTATTTTTCTCAAAGCTCATTTTCCCAAGTATCCGGACGCTGCTTTCTGAAAATAGGGAAATAATTCTAGAAGCTTTTCTCAGGAAGGTAAATAGGGTATCAAGAGGGAAGGAAAGGTCTCACCCGGATCACCCACGGTGGTTCTTTTCGCTTAGATGTTGCTGTGACTTTCAGCTGAAGCAGCTAGATGATCGGCCATGTTAATGGCCGATCTTTTTCCCCGTTGGCCCAAAGGAGCTATCTCGGATTGCAGAGGGAGCTGCTGCTCCCTCCGCCATCAACGAGTGGCCTCCTCAACGGTAGTTGCCCCTCCAGGGTGACTTTCGACCCTATCCAGGGTCTACCGGCGGGGGGAAACCGGCCGGCAAAGAGAGCAAACTCTTTGCGCGACCGCTTGCGCTGCGACCAAAACAGGAAGTCTAAAAATATACTTCTAAAATTGATACTTTTACTTGGGTAGTCTGGAGCTCTAGTATGTAAATATAACCTAGAAAGCTACTAGAGTACATGTGATCCTCAGCAATAGACTCTGTCAAAAAAATTTAAATAAGAATGAATAGAACATTAGAAGAAAAAATAACATTTGCTTATTAACCATTTTTTTTCATCAGCTAACCAATTGAGTGGTAATTGAAATGTGAAGTATTCAAAGTGCTTAAATTTCACTGTAAAGTATTTGGAACAGCACTATAATCTAGATTGTAGAAAACGTGGTTGTTCAAACATTATTACATGGCATTATTACATGAACATAACATAAGAAAACATAACATAACATAACAAGTTCAGTTGAAAGGTGAATATTTAAACTGTTGCAAGTTTATCAGCAGTTTCATAGAATCAAGACTGTAAATTATTTTGTCTCACCCCTATTTGTAGAAATAAACCTACTACCTAATGAATATTATAAAATTATGACGCCTTTCGTTCTTGAAGATTGCTGAGTTTGTGTTTTTAAAGCAAAACACATATTTCATCACTTGCCTCTTCCTGCAGATGCCCATGAATCCAGAACAAAATTCAAGAATATTAACATAAAGTAGTAACATTTTCTATAATTTTGCCATATAATATTCAATTCATTGAGAAAAACAAAAGACGTGAGCTACCAACATCAGCTGAGGATCAAATTCTATAGACATATTCAGAGACTCTCCTCCCTCCCTCCCCCCCCTCTTTGAGTGAAGACTGGAAGGCTCAATTTTCTGCTGCATCCTCCATTTTTTCCAATCTACTTTAATGGTGATAGCTGCTTTTGGCGCAGGAAAACACAGGCATATAGTTTCTGCTAATGTTTCATTTTGCAAGAGGTATTCATTTTGATAGCTAATGAATGCTATAGAAAGACCAATGCTTTATATAAATATGAATTAAATATACTATTTGCTTTTTTAATTCCACCATTGTGATTTTAATATTTTTGACTCATTAAGCTAAACATATCCTCAGTTCTATGTATACATACTTAGTTTTTCCTCAAGAGACCACCTACTCTGTAGGCAGGGAGGTTAAAGAATTAGGGAATAACATCTGGCAACATAGTGAATTAATTTTTTTTCTCACAAATGAAAAAACATATCCTTCATCAAATCACAGCAGGATATAATGCTGTCAGAAGACACAAGAGATTTGTTTTGATTATTGAGGGAGCATAACTAGCTTTCAGTTTTAAGAATATCTATCTCAATCCAGAACATATTAATGAAAAATTAACTAAGCAATTTGCAGAAAATTCCTATCTTTTTAAAGTTTAAAAATGAGTTTCTGCTTTAATTTTAAGCACACCTAAATATTGTATTTTGGAAAAGATAGAAAGTTCTGTATTTTCAATATATTATGGTGTTATGCTTTGAAAGTTATATGCCAATCTTTTGTCTATATAATATATAGACAAAATATAATATTTGTCTATATTATATATAGTATATAATATATGAAATAAACATATAATATTCATTGCACATCTTCTGAGCCATGAATAATCTTGACTCGGGCATATAAATATATTTTCAATGTTTTACATACATATTCACTTATTGACATTTCATTTCTTTTTCATTTTTCCTTAATAATAATAATAATGATGGAATTAGTCCATTAATACCTGTGCAGCAAAAAATCTAGGAAACCATTACAGCTACATTTTTTCAGTGTTCAGATATCTGAAGCCTGAATCTTACAACCTGACCTTTGAACATTTTTTCCTAAAAATGAGTTGGTGCAATCTACTCATCCCTGAATTTTTGAAGTCTATACTGGCATAACATTTGCTGTCCTCTTTGCTAATTCTCCTCCTGCTTCTCTGTCTCTATTGTTTCAAGACACTATAGTTATCTGAGTTTCCTCCAAAGTAGTGACTGACAGGGAGAACAGATTTTGAGGTTGTTCTTGGACAGTGTTAACTAAAGAGGGAGATACTGTTTTAACACTAGTAAAGCTAAGGATACTAGAGCTAGTTTGATGCAGTAGTTAAGGTACTGGCCTATAAACCAGGAGACTGTGAATTCTTGATTCCCCTTAGGTACAAAACAGGAAAGGGAACAATAGCCCATAAGATGGATTTGTATGAAAGTCCTGCTAGTCACCACTGCTACCTGCTTCACAAGCAGTAATTAAAAGTTCAGAAGGACCCCAGATTATGTACTGTCTAAGGGAGTGGAACCTCAGCCAAAGTCAAAATGGAAATTTCCAGACTCAGTTGAGGGGACCTAAAACCCAAAGCTACTTGATCTTGATAGGGTTGAATTGAGGTGACAAGACGAGGAGATGGAAAGTTTGATCCACATCATTTCACAATTATACTATTTATGCATCACACAAAACACATAATCAGAGCAACCTCATCCAAAGTGATCTGGAACAGACATAATAAAGGCAGAATAGCCATCTACAATAAGGATAGCACATTTCATGATATGCTGATTCAGGGATGGGTTAATAACATTTTAACTCAAAACTCAAAAAAGGCCTATTCTCTGCTAAATTCAGGCTAGAGAACTAAAATAGTTTTCTCTAAAACCAAATTAGATGATATTAGAATTCTGCAATTAGATATCTCAGCTCTTTATATTACTTTAACAAGTAATATAGGAAACTCCATTGGATTGCAACCATCATGTTGTAGATTATGTTTTGACTATGTCATTTATTTTAAATAAATCAAGATCTTTTTTGAAATTATTTTTTCCCTTAGAGAAGTAATATATTGTTTGCCCACCTTTCCCTAGTGCATAATGAGATTCTACTTCAGCTTTCCAAAAATTGCTCAGAGAAAGACAGCTAGTTACAAGAATTCAACATCCTTATTCTGTTCGGCTGTTTTGTTGCTGGAGGCATGCTGTGTGGTCAACTCAGGAATAGATTAAAAATAATACACATATAGATAGGTTAGTTGTAATCTTTGAATGTATTTACTTGCTGGATATGTGAAAAATATCTCTTATAGGTCTGGGCCAATGCCTTAGAAATCATCTTTCCCTTGAGATTTTGGCAGTGGGGTGTATATGGTTGTATGATTGTTTTTCTCATTTACTATGGTTATACTGGAAAATATGCAGACCTTGCAAAGATAATCATGCTTGGAACTAGTTCAGGAAGAGATTGATCTTTTTTCACAGATGAAAATATAATTTTTACTAAAAAGTTTTATGGAATAAGTTGATATTAATTTATTTTATTGCTATATTTCTTCAATATGTATTTATCATAGTTTATAAATTTTGATTCAACCCTAAGTTGCTAAAAAGGACTGATGTATAAATCAGCATTTAAAAATCAATCAATTAAGGGAATGATCAAAAAGATTTCAGATCAAAGGAAACATTATGATAATCTTAATTTATTTTATTACTATGTTTTCTGCTGGAAGTAGTACAACATAGTATAAGAAATCTGTATGTCAGCACAGTTTTCTCAAGAACAAGTCTTGCCAGACTATATCATCTTTTGATCAGATTACTTCCTGTAGTAATCTGGGAAATGCATTAGAGATAATACATCTTAATTTCAGCAAAGCATTTGACAAAAGAACTCATGACCTTCTGATTAGCCAGCTAATTAAATGTAGCCAGGAAGGCATGATAACTAAGTGGATACATACCTGGTTTGAAAACTGTGCTCAAAGTGTGTTCATGGTAAGTAATAGCCCCACTTTATTCTATGTCAAAATGCCTCCATCTTGCCTCCTGTGTTTACTTATGGACACAACGGTTCACTAAAGATTCAGAAAAACTGCAACGTTCTTCCAAGAAGGACAATAACTGCAAAAGATTATGCTATTAAAAACTAAGTATTATAAAGAGAGATTGAAGGAACTGAGAAGGTTTGGCCTTAAGAACAGAAAATGTGAGGGGAATATGACAGCATTTTTCAAATAGCCAAAAGGAAGTCAAGCACAAGAATATCATTCTTGGTTATCCCAGAGATATGGAATAAGGAATATAAAGTATGGAAGCCAGATTCCAAATGAGTGTTAGAAAAAATAAGAACAATTTTAGTGTGGAATCAAATCCTAAGGATTAATAGCCTCTGTTTAGCTAGATGAATTGAGAGCAGAGGTGGGGAACTATGGCCCCTTTATGACTTGTGGACTTCAACTACCAGAATTCCTGAGCCAGCATGGAAAGGATGGTTCAATTTCTGCACTGAGTTAGACATTGGCCTAACTATCTCCATCCATCTCTGTTGTGGAAACTTTACATATAGGGCATTCTTTCCACTTCTTCTCTAGCAAGTGGTGATTTCCCTGGGCCAGAGATAAAACATTAAGACTATTGTTCACATTTTCCACTTTAGCCCTCCAGGGTAGAAATCCCACCACAACTGCCTTTTTTCTCTTTTAATCCCTACACATTTCCTTCCTTGGGATCCTGCACCCATCATTACCTTCATCTACAAAATGCCAAAGGAAATAAAGTATTTCCCCCTCTCTCCTTTAAAAAAAAAGCACAAACGTTTTACCACAAAAATCACCTGAGGGCTCAGGTTCTACTCTTCATTTACATCCAGATAATTCATAAATAAAAGGTGAAAAAAAATTAACACTGAGCCTCAACTAAAATACACACAGGATGTGGATTCCTTGGATTCACTACAAAGTTCAGCTGTATTTGAGTGTAGGTGTCATTGTTTTTTTTTTTTAAGTTTAATCATATTAAATAGCCAATACATTTTTGAGAACCCTGTGTGGCTGCAATTACAGCTTCTTAAAAAACAAAGTTGGTGGTACATTTTATCAAACTCTGGTGTGCATGTGTGCTCAATATAAATTTTTAAAAGTTACATTTAGAAAATGGAAATTCTGAAATACAAACTCTTGCTGAAAAATACCTGGTTCTCCTCCCAGATGGATAGACCTAACAAAGTGGAGAAGTAAATCCTATTTTTGTGATTGATTGCTGGTTTTAAGAAAACAATAGAAAATCTATAAACAAGAGGAGGAGGGCAAAGAAGAAGGAATTAATATTTGTCTCCCTACATGGTGAGGCATAAGTAATGAGACAGCTAGCCAGCCTTTGAAAACCTACTGCGCATTTATGGCTTCCAAAAGAGATTGGAAAGTGGCTGAAGAGCAGAGTATATTGTCTGCAGCAACTTATGAAAATTGCTGGCAGCAGCTCAGATCCGGTTTAGTGTGGGAATGAGTAGCCTTAAGGGTGTGGGCAATGGAGGAGGCAGTTGAGAGTTACTAATGTTTGCTTAAGGTTGATTATAAGCTGAGTCGCAGGTTATTCAGCATTTTTCTCATTTAGAAGCTCCAGGGATTCTGATGACTAACTCACCAATCACTGACTTGGCAGCAAAAAGATACAAATGTCTCATAACAAGCAGCACTTTGAACAATTACTAATGTTTTTAAAGACAGCGGCATTGGTTTAATTCTGTCTCCTTCTTTCCTGAGTTCAGCCCACAGTTTATGAACTATGCATAAAAATAATAATGAGCCAATTGTGTTTTATTTAGATTTTGACTAGGGTTCTGTTTTAAGTTTAAAACTATTCTGTCAAGAGAGACACAATCCCTTTCCCCTCAGCTGACCATTTTCAGCTCTGAAATTTGATTTGGTCATTGGAACAGAATTAAAAACAAACCAGAATGTTGTGTGGTTTTTCATGAATCAGATATCTGCCATCATCAGAATTCAGAGAAGGACCAGTGTGTAAACCTATAAACAAGAGTATTAATCATTATGGTTCATTGCCCAAATGCTCTCAGGGCTGGGAATGAGGCCTGATAAGGGTATTGTAAGGACCCACCTCAATTTACATCTTAAGAAGACAGAACTCTTGGAACGTTTCTTCCAACAGGAATCTTTATTAAGAAAAACTGACTGAAGGCATGCTAGACAGGATCTGAGGGACCCCACTGACCATTCAATGTTTTAAAGTGTTCCCAGGCAGCCCACTCCACATTCCTTCTGGTCAATTCAAATTGGCAGATGGTTGGGTGTTAAATCCATTGGATCCCAAACGTTGCAATCTTCCCGCCTTTTTTCCTTGCTGCCGGTAAAAGGAGGCTTCATAGGGAGTGAGATCAAAGGCTGATGGCCGCATTGTTATGATTAGTACTCTCGAAGGGAATCCACAGAGGATGTTACTTTGTAGTTGATAGGTGGAATGCCAGTCATAAACACCTGTGTTTACTCCCCCCCCTTTGTAGTATGACAGAATCCAGAAGAGAGTAAGAATTGGGTTTTCTCAGAGTAGATAGCTAGAAATAAAATATAATTGGATTCTGACAGGTATAAGCTATCTATACCAAGTACAACAGGCACCAAAGGAAAAACTATCAAGACATTCTGTATTCTGAACAAAATTGAAGTAGTTTTATCCTTCATTTGTAAATCATAAAGATAGATTTGTATTTGGTCTCTTACCGAGGGTATTGCATTTAACTTAAAAAAAAGGAAATATTCCAAGGAAATGGGGGTTTGATCTTCCTGTTAAGTTTTTGCTAATCTGAAATCCTTTCCACAAGTAAGAGCTTCTCTTGCCCTGCAATACAGTGAGCTTTATGGAGATCTTTGCAAACTAAAATGATTAATTTCCAGCTCAGCTGCTATCCCAGGGGAAAGGCTGAGAAGAGAACCTTCTCCATTAGTAAGATATTCCTCAGACTCTTCTCCAGACTGTGGAGTCCTTGGTGCTCTCCGAGCTCGGTTATTTGTTTGCAGACATTTCATTATCCAAGTAGGTAACATCATCAGTGCTATCTCCAAGCTTCTGACAATTCCATTGAAACAATAGTGCTATGTTGCCTCCAAATATTTGTAGCTATTTGGGGGGGGGGGGAGGCTGGAGGCTTTGCTGCTTCCTTTCAGTGACCAGCATTTTTTTTATATGTTCTTCTTTTATTACCATGAGAAACAAATATGAAAGAAAAATGAATCTGAGAACAGGCATCTGATACTTTAAAAAAAAATAAAAAATTCCCTGTTGCACAGTTGGCTGGAATACAAACCAAATCAAGGGGTGCATGGACTGCAAGAAGATTGAAAATGACAATCACATGCTTTATCACTGAATTACTTCCAGTCCTATATCCCATCAGTACATTCTAACTTGATTCATTGAGAGGCAAATGAAGAAAATTATAGGAAATACTTATGTACATTTATATTCAGCCTACTGTTACCTGTACTGAAAATTACTGATAATGTTCATCAACTTGTCAGGCAAGATTTATATAATTTAAACAACTGGTTTAAGATAGATTAAGTTTATTCTTCCAAAAGACATATATACTATGCTACACTAAATAAATAATATACTAAATAAATAAACGAACTATAAATCTAAACAACAGAAACACTGGACATAGCCCAAAAACGTTTGACTATGCAGAGTACTTACTCCCTTTGCACTAATTCTGAACAAAATAATATTTTGGGTATTTTTTTACTTTGTTTTATTTTAGTGAGATGGACAAACAAATGTCCACATTATTCAATTAGCAGAATAAATATTTATAATTTGATTAATTTTAGTCATTTGTAATTACTAAATATTTGCAGTGGTCAGTTAATATAGCATTTAATATAGCATTTTTCTGTCTGGTTTCATATCCTGATGAGAAAATAATGATCCAGGATGAGATGCAAGTTCCTGGTTCCAGTATGAAACCTATGAGATTAATGCAACTAGAAGTTGTACTAGTTTACTTATTACAACTAATTTATTTGTTTATTTAATTTAGTTTATATAGCCATCCATCTCAGTTCTGTGAGATGGATTAAACCATGTTAAACTGTGTTAAAACCAAAGACAAAACAATCCCCCTCCCATAAGAACAGAAACTTATCAAAACATTAAAAACAATTTTAAAAAACTATTTAAAACCCAGGAAAAACATAATTTGCAGGGCAGCACCCCAAATTTCTCTAGCAGTACAACCACTCTGCAGGCTCAATACCACCTTCACTGGATCCCCAGGCCAGATGCCAAAGCGATCTTTTTGGGCTCTTTGGCAAGGCCAATGGGGTTGGGGCCAGCCTATTCTCAGGGGCAACGATGCTCCAGAGACCAGGTGCTGCAGCAGAAAAGATTCTTCCCTTTGTGGACATCAACATACCCTTTCTTCTGCTCATGATGGGATGGGGTGATGTGACTGGGGAAGCAGTTTCTCAAATAATTGGCCCCTTGTCATTTAGGGCTTTATACTGTAGGTCAGGGGTAGGCAACCCAAAACACTCAAAGAGCCACTTGGACCCGTTTCCCACTGAAACAAAACACTGGGAGCCGCAAAACCCTTTTGATATCTAAAATGAAGATAACACTGCATATATCCTTTTTTACCTTTATTATAGGTATATATATGTGTGTGTGTGTGTGTATGTGTGTGTGTATATGTGTGTGTGTATATATATATATATATATGTATTTGTTTTCTGAGGTTTTCACGGGTGTTAGTATGTAGGTCTTTGGTAATTCGGGTTTTCTCCCGTGTAAAATTGAAAGTGTCTTGGCAACGTTTCGACGAAGTCCCATTCGTCATCTTCAGGCTGGTGTCTTCGGCTTCGTGCTTCTAGGAGCAATGTGTGATCGCAGCTGTTTCTTCCTTTTAACTGCCAGTGGAGGTATGAACTGATTGGATGGGAGCTTGGCTGTGTTCTGATTGGGTGGAGGTGTGTTCTGATTGGTTAGGGGCTTGGCTGTGCTCTGATTGGATGGGGGGTTGGCTGTGCTCTGATTGGCGGGGTGTGTGCTCTGCTTGGGTGGGGGCCCTGTTGTGCTCAGATTAGTCTGAGTGGCAGGGGGATTTGAGATGGAGAGCTGCATTGTTGTTGTTTGGCTTCGCGTTGTGGTCGTGCCACATCTTCAAGGTGGGTGTCAGTTTGCTTCACGTATGAAATGGAGGGGTTTAAAATGGCCAATGATGCAGCTGTGGTCTGGTTTCTGGTCCGCGGTCGTGCCTCATCATCGGTGTGGGTTTGAGTTTGCTTTTTGCGTGGATGTGTGGTGGTGACATCATGTGTGGTTTTCGTGAGTGTGGGTCTAGTGTCGTTCTTTGTGTTAGGGATTCGTTTGTCAATAAGGCTGGGTTTCCAAATGGCTGGTAGGCGGGAGGTATCATCTCGTTTATTCATGCTGTGTGGGCGTTTTTCTATCTCGATGGCTTCTCTGATTATTCTGTTGTTAAAGTGTTCAGTTTTGGCAATAGTTCTGGTATTTTTAAAGTCAATTTTATGTCCTGTGGCTTTGAGGTTTTGGACCAGGGAGGAAGTTGGTTCCTCTTTTCTGACTGAGTTCTTGTGTTCTTCAATGCGTGCGCTTATTCTTCTGTTGGTTTGTCTGATGTATGTGGTGGGGCAGGCGGTGCATGGGATTTCATATACTCCTTGATTTTCTAACTCAATTTTGTCTTTGGGGTTTCTTAGGATGGTAGATATTTTTCGGTTTGTGCAGAATGCTGTCTTGATGTTGTGTTTGTGGAGGATCTTGCTGATTTTGTCTGTGGTGCCTTTTATGTATGGGAGGAGGGCTTTGCCGTTTTCTTGTTCTATGTCTTGGATTTTAGTGGGGGTTTCTTTTTGGATTAGGTTGGTAATCTTATTTCTTTGGAATCCGTTGGATGTTAGTACGTTAGTGAGAGTGTGTAGTTCGGTTTTTAGGTGTTGTTCGTCAGCTAAGCGTTTTGTTCTCTAGATGAGTGTCTTGGCTACGGAGTTGATCTGTGCTGGGTGGTGGTGTGAGAGTGCGTGCAGATAGCGGTTTGTGTGTGTTTTCTTCTGGTAGATGGTGTGTCCTAGGGAGCCATTGGATTTCTTGTAGACTAAGACATCCAGGAAAGGAAGTTGCTTGTTAGCTTCTGTTGGGTCTCAGTGGGGTTCCTTCTTTGTGTATCTTGGGGAGACCATAGAGCTTAGGGCATCTGGATACACAAAGAAGGAACCCCACTGAGACCCATAGTCAGCTCCATAGGCTCACCTCTACAAAACCTAGCCAAATTTCTCGCCAAACAACTACAGCCCTATTCAGAATCCATCACCTCACACGTAAAAAATTCATTCCAATTCATAGAGATCATAAAGAAACAAAACTTACAGCCCAGCGACCTACTCGTGAGCTTTGATGTCATTTCCCTCTTCACCCAAGTGCCAATCCAAGAAGCCTTGACAGCTATCCAAAACAACTATAACCCCCCCAAGCACATCCTAGATCTGACCAACCATTGCCTATCCAACACATACTTCATCTATAACGGACAAAAATACAAACAAATAGAAGGAGCACCCATGGGGTCACCCCTCTCACCTGTCATTGCAAACCTCTACATGGAACACTTTGAAACCCAAGCTCTAGAAAAATCTGATCACAAACCCAAACTCTGGCTCAGATACGTAGACGACACCTTCATAATCTGGCCACCTGGGAAAGAAAAACTAGACAACTTCCTCACACACCTCAACAGCCTACACCCCAAAATACAGTTCACCATGGAAACAGAAGCTAACAAGCAACTTCCCTTCCTGGATGTCTTAGTCTACAAGAAATCCAATGGCTCCCTAGGACACACCATCTACCAGAAGAAAACACACACAAACCGCTATCTGCACGCACTCTCACACCACCACCCAGCACAGCTCAACTCCGTAGCCAAGACACTCATCTCGAGAACAAAACGCTTAGCTGACGAACAACACCTAAAAACCGAACTACACACTCTCACTAATGTACTAACATCCAACGGATTCCAAAGAAATAAGATTACCAACTTAATCCAAAAAGAAACCCCCACTAAAATCCAAGACATAGAACAAGAAAACGGCAAAACCCTCCTCCCATACATAAAAGGCACCACAGACAAAATCAGCAAGATCCTCCACAAACACAACATCAAGACAGCATTCTGCACAAACCGAAAAATATCTACCATCCTAAGAAACCCCAAAGACAAAATTGAGTTAGAAAATCAAGGAGTATATGAAATCCCATGCACCGCCTGCCCCACCACATACATCGGACAAACCAACAGAAGAATAAGCGCACGCATTGAAGAACACAAGAACTCAGTCAGAAAAGAGGAACCAACTTCCTCCCTGGTCCAACACCTCAAAGCAACAGGACATAAAATTGACTTTAAAAATACCAGAACTATTGCCAAAACTGAACACTTTAACAACAGAATAATCAGAGAAGCCATCGAGATAGAAAAACGCCCACACAGCATGAATAAACGAGATGATACCTCCCGCCTACCAGCCATTTGGAAACCCAGCCTTATTGACAGACGAATCCCTAGCACAAGGAGCAACACTGGACCCACACTCACGAAGACCACACATGATGTCACCACCACACATCCATGCAAAAACAGACTCAAACCCGCACCGATGATGAGGCACGACCGCGGACCAGAAACCAGACCACAGCTGCATCATTGGCCATTTTAAACCCCTCCATTTCATACGTGAAGCAAACTGACACCCACCTTGAAGATGTGGCACGACCACGAACGCGAAGCCAAACTACAGCAATGCAGCTCTCCATCTCAAATTCCCCTGCAACTCAGACTAATCCTAGCACAACAGGGCCCCCACCCAAGCAGAGCACACCCCCATCCAATCAGAGCATAGCCAACTCCCCATCCAATCAGAGCACAGCCAAGCCCCTAACCAATCAGAACACACCTCCACCCAATCAGAACACAGCCAAGCTCCCATCCAATCAGTTCATACCTCCACTGGCAGTTAAAAGGAAGAAACAGCTGCGATCACACATTGCTCTTAGAAGCACGAAGCCGAAGACACCAGCCTGAAGATGACGAATGGGACTTCGTCGAAACATTGCCAAGACACTTTCAATTTTACACGGGAGAAAACCCGAATTACCAAAGACCTACATATATATGTATGTGTATATATGTGTGTGTGTGATTATATATGTGTGTGTGTGTGTGTTTGTGTATAATAAAGGTAAAAAAGGATATATGCAGTGTTATCTTCATTTTAGATGCCAAAAGGGTCTCTCTCTCTGTCTCTGTCTCTCTGTCTGTCTGTCTGTCTGTCTGTCTGTCTGTCTGTCTCTCTCTCTCTCTCTCTCTCTCTCCCTCCCCTCTCTCTGATCTTCTGCTCACCTGACAAGCTGGCTTCAAGCTGTTCTCCAACAAGCTCAGGGGTAGGCAACCTCGGCTCTTTTATGACTCATGGACTTCAACTCCCAGAATTCCTGAGTCAGCATAGCTGGGCTAGCTAGCTCTCTCCTGCCCTTCCTGCTTCCTGTTTCCTGCTTCCTGCAGAGACGCAGCAAAGGGAGGAGCTTCGTCGGAGAACACAGTGAGTCCACTCTCTTTTTTATACACACACACACACACAGAGACAGACACACACACACACACACAGAGAGAGAGAGAGAGAGAGAGAGAGAGAGAGAGAGAGAGAGAGAGAGAGAGAGAGAAAGGAAGTGCAAGTGCCTCTCTCTGTCTCTGTCTCTCTCTGCAAATGGCAGAGGAGACTGGGAGCTGCAGGGGAAGGCTCAAAGAGCCACATGCGGCTCCGGAGCCGCAGGTTGCCGACCTGTGCTGTAGGTCATTACTAGCACATTAAATTGAATCCAATCAATGCTGCTTGCAACGCAGAGATGTAATGTGCATTGATCTAGGTGTGCACATAACTGCCTGCACCACTGCATTTTGTACTATGGGAAGTCAGCCCCCCAGAGAAGGAAATATTAAAAGGGCAGAAAAAATATATTTCCTCAGGATCTTGAAGAGGCAGGAAAGCATGCCCAGTTTTCTTAATAGCCCCAAGTCTGCCTCCCCCAAGCAGAAACCAGCTCTATAGAAATGCAGATGCAGACCATTCAGGAAAGTTGGAGCTAGAAGATTAAGAAGACAAAGACCTAAAATCTGCATACCTCACCCAAACTCTAAGAGTCATTAGCCCAGCCCCAGGGAAGCAGGATATGACCTTTGGGACATAATAGGATTAAACCACAGATACCAAAGGCCGAGAAAAGCACACTCAGACTCAGGTCAAAGTTCATGCAACAGGAACAGGAAACAACTCAAAACAAAAGGCTTCAGAGGGTATAAAAACCCACTCCCTACATGTGTTCTCTCTCTTTTCTGCCAGCCATCTTCCTGTCTGGTTCTCTTCTCCAATAAACTACAACCTTCTTCCCAAAGCAGTTGCCATGTTTATTCCCAGCTTGGATCAACCACGATGAAGACCTTTCTTCCAACAATTTGGTGACCACGAAGGGACTCCAAGCTAACCTCTCCAATGGACTGAGACTGGTAAGGCCCATCTTGCCGGCAGCAGACCCCTTGTGTCTGTGGATGGGTTTCTCAGGCCCTGCCCATGTGGAGCCAGGGTAGTAAAGGGAGTTTTGGGTTTGAGCTCAAGAGCTGCTTTGGAAAGAAGGTGAAGGTGAGTACCTCTAAATTTTAACTTTAAAGCCCAGGGGAACAAAGGAAATGTGTGTATGTGTGTGTGAGTGAGAAGACCCTTTTTTCCCCCCAATCACAGTTGGATTTTGCTCCTTCTGGTCTTTCCTAGCCGCAGAAAGGATCTGTTCAAGTGGCAGACCCTGGAAAGCATAGGGGTTTGGCCACAGCGCAGGACCTTGTGTTGGGGAAAAGGGAGAGGCTGTGTGAAAATGGAATGGAATGAGTGAATGAGAGAATTGGATTTCGGCAACCAGCTGGTAAGGCCCTGTAAGCAAAGCCTAGCTCAGGAAAATGCCTGGAAACTGCCTGTAATCCCTGTAAGGCAGCAGGAAGGAGTGCCTGTATTCCCCGCATAGGCACCGGGGAGGAGAGGACTAATGAAGAGTCCGGAAATGTTCCCAAAACAAGGAGGTGAGGGTACTCCATCTGGGAACCGGAGTCCTCCTGGACACCTTTTTTTTGTCCAAAAACCCGGAGTTCCCAGGGAAGGAGGTGAGGGTACTTCGACAGGGAACCGAAGTCCTCCTGGAGGTTTTATTTTTTCCAAAAATCCCAGAAGGTCTTTTTCCTTTTGTACCTGACTGAGCCAAAGTGACCCACATCTGAGAGGGAACATGGGAAGTGGCAGTTCAAAGGTGACAATTAGGACTCCCCTAGGAGGTTTACTTGAGGCGTGGGATGATCGGCAACTGCCCGTCCTAGCCGGAATGAAGAAAAGAAAGGCAAAAGAAATATGTAGGAAATGGGCTTTGCTCAGGGCTTTGCTGGGAAACCAATTTGGCTAAATAAAGGTACTTAAAGGGAAATTAAAGTATAAGAAATAGTGATTCTCTCTCTCTCTCTCTCTCTCTCTCTCTTCTTCTATGCAACCACGTGGTATGTTTAAGATTTGCGCCTTCCCTAATTTAACAGAGATTTATAGTGGGAATGACTAGGATGTGTAAAACTAAGACTGTTTCCCTTTCTGTTTTCCTTGTCTTTGTGTATATATGTGTATCAATTTCTTTGTGTGTGAGGTAAATGTGACTGTTAACTGTTTCAAATCCAAAGAGAAAAGAATTTTAAAATTCTGCTAGAAATTCTGCTTAAAATAAGCCACAAAAGGAAATACCCTCACTCTGTTTGTCTGGCCAACAAACAGAGTGAAGAAGAATGTGTATGTCCATTTTTGTTTTTTCCTTCTGTTTCCTTTCTCTCTCTGTACTCTTAGGAACAGCCCAAAGTTAGCAGGAGGAATGTTTTAAGTTCATCTGCTGGAAAGGTTTCACTCTTGCATTTAATAATAATAATAATAATAATAAAGTTGGAAGGGACCTTGGAGGTCATCTAGTCCAACCCCCTGCTCAGGCAGGAAACCCTATACCAACTTTATCAAATGCCTTACTGAAGTCCAAGTAAATTATATCCACAGCATTCCTCTGGTCCACTAATTTTGTCACTTGGTCAAAGAATGCAATAAGATTTGTCTAGCATGATCTGTTTTTGACAAACCCATGTTGGCTTCTAGTAATGACTTTGTTTGCCTCTAGGTGTTCGCTGATTTGTTGTTTGGTTATCTTTTCCAGAATCTTCCCAGGTATTGAGGTCAAGCTGATAGGTCTGTAATTTCCTGGGTCCATTTTTTCCCCTTTTTTGAAGATGGGAACTACATCAGCTCTTTTCCAGTCCTCCGGTAGTTCCCCAGTGCTCCAGGATCTTTGAAAAATATAGTTCAGTGGTTCTGAGATCACATCTGCCAGTTCCTTGAGAACCTTGGGATGTAATCCATCTGGTCCTGGTGATTTGAACTCATCTAGGCTGGATAGGTGCTCACTTATCATTTTCTTGCCTATCTTAACTTGTGTTTCTATTCTGTTTTTTATGGCACTATTTTTGATAGGCTGGTCTGTTTTTTCCCTTTGTGTAAAGACAGATGCAAAAAACGAGTTAAATAGTTCTGCTTTCTCCCTGTTGCTTGTCACCTTCTTGCCACTTTCACCCACTAATGGACCAATCATTTTCTTAATTTTTTTCTTGTCTTTTTTACATGTTGAAAGAAGCTTTTTTGTTATTTTTGACTTTGGTCACAAGCCTTAGTTCATTTTGAGCCTTAGCTTTCCTCACTTCATCTTTGCAGGCTTGGGCTATTTGCTGATATTCTGCCTTAGTTATGTGCCCCTCTTTCCACTTTTTATACTTGTCCTTTTTATCTTTCAATTTATCAGAGAGTTCTTTATGCAGCCATGCTGGTTTCTTTTGAGAGCTGTTATTTTTCTTCTTTGTTGGTATTGTGCTAGACTGGACTTTTATTATCTCACTTTTCAAAATTTCCCAAGCTTCTTGAATTGTTTTCCCCTTGAGGATTCTCATCCATGGAATCCTTCCCAAGCCCTCTCTAAGTTTATTGAAATTAGCTCTCTTAAAGTCCAAGACTCTAGTTTGACTGTGTTCTATTGCTTGTGCTTCCATAATGTTGAATTCCAATATTGCATGATCACTCCCCCCCCCCCAAGGTTCCTGTGGCTTCAACACTTTCTATCATTTCACCTCTGTTGGTGAGAATTAGATCCAATATGGCTAATCCCCTAGTTCCCTTCTCTACTTTTTGGGAGACAAAGTTGTCTGCTAGGTTTGTCAGGAATCTGTTTGATCTTCCACTTGGTGGAGAGTTTGTCTCCCAGTTGATGTCAGGGTAATTAAAGTCCCCCATTACTATTGTGATGTGCTTCCTACATACCTTAGTTAGCTGACTAGCAAAAAGTTCATCTATTTCCTCTGTTTGGTTGGGTGGCCTATAGTATACACCTATGGCAATGCCATCCCCCCCCCTCTTTTTATATTGGCCCAAGTGCATTCAAGACAGTTTTCATCATTGTTGTGCTCTATTTCTGTAGAGATGTAGTTATATAGAGAGCAACTTCACCTCCTCTTTTATTTGGTCTGCTTCTTTTAAATAATTTAAATCCCTCTAGCTGAGTGTTCCATTTGTGGGTTTCATCCCACCATGTTTCCATAATGGCAACAATATTATATCTGCCCTCATTTACCTGAATTTCTAGTTCACCCTGTTTACTGTTCATACTCTGTGCATTGGTGTATAGACATTTGAGTCCTTTATGACTGACCCGTTGTTTACTTTCTACATAACCTGTGTGGTTCCTGAGTTCCCCTATTTTCTTACCACCTGTTTGGTTAGTGCACTTTGTGTGGCACTCGCTATTAAAAGCTTGATTTTGCTTGATAGCAAGGTTGATACTCTTGTCCACACACACACCTATGTTACATGCACTGCTAACCCTGTAATTTGTTTATTGCTGGGGACAGGGATGTTCTGCATCAATTAACTCACTGTCCCTGTTGTTTAGTTTAAATATTCCTCCAGAAAATCTGTGAGTCTATTGCCAAGTAACTCAGTCCCTTTCTTTGATGGATGCAAACCATCTCTTTTGTACATTTTTTCATTGGACCAGCTACAGACATTGTGACAATTCAGCATGAATCCCTGGCTAGCTAGACAGAATGGTCCTCAAACATGAGTTCTTCCACACTTTCATGGTTTTCAAAATTGTCATTTCTTATTGGTGGGTTTAAATTTGTCTTTTCTGATTTGTTGGTCAGTGTCTATTGTTGGGTTAATTTCCTTCTCAATTCTGTCTAAAAGGTGTTAATTTTTGCTCCAGGAGGGATCCGGCGTTAATTATTTTATTGTTGTGTATCTTTTGGTGTTTCTATTCTAATTCTGTCAATCCTGATTGCTGTTAGCCAGTTCTGCATTCCTTATAGCCAGTGTGTGTTAGTGTTTGTTTATTTAGCCTTAGGCTGCTGCTGAGTCAGACTAGTTTGTATTGGGTTCTTCCTGTATTTGCCAAGGTATTTTCTCTTTGGGGTGAGGAGGGGGTGTCCTGCCTGCTGGGTTCCTGCCCCAAGCTCTGGAAATCAGTCTGCAATGTGTTGTAAATGGGTATGTGTTGTAAATGGGTTTCATCTGTCTATCCTTTTCCTGAAACATGACCAGCATTTTTCAAATTGCAAGTCCTAACATGTTTCAAATGTTCAGTTCAGAAGTGAAACTTTTCATGTATGTTCTCTTACCAGAATCCAGCCTTTCTTTTGTCCTCATCTGTGATTTCCTCATTTTGTCTGCCTGTTTCTTTAACTACAGTATTAATGCCTTTTCAAACTCTGCCTACAAGCTACCCCCCCATTCTACTTCTCCTTTGTCTGCCTCTCCTGGGAGAGTCCACCCAGAAAGGGGGGAGGAGTTCTTGCTCTTATGTCTTTCAGCCCTGCATAGATGACCCCTCCCAACCTTTGGAAGCAGAGCACACTGACCCAGACGCTGCCTCCATCCATTTGAGCCATGAATCCAGCCATCCCCTAAAAAGCCACCATGCAACCTGAGTGGAACAGATCTTCCCAAGGGTGGAAACTCATTGTAAAGTTTTCTTTCTTGCCCCATTTGTATTGTAATAAGCCAGTTGAATGTATTCATGGAGTGATGGCATTTGGGAATAGTTGGCACAGCGAGGACTGAACACCTTGGGACTTCTGTCTGGTGGGAGGGAAAATGTATCCAGGATGGTTGTATTGCCTGTTTGTATTAGTAGCTGCACACACACACACACATGCACACACACCATTCAGAATCACATTGAGTCTATCTCTTTCACTTACCTTCAGTAAAGCTCCAGCCTTATTCTTGCCCTGTGTCATTAAAACTTGTAGGAACAACTTCCAGCAAATTCCAAGGGGGAGGGAACCAGGCCCCCTCAGGCAATTTGCAATTCATATGCCCTGACTGAGGAAGTAGCAGGAAACAGATCTCCAAACTTAAGCCCTGAATATCTTGCACTGGTGGACTCAGATTGGGAGTCCTAGGGCTCACTATGTGCAATTAAAAAAAAATATTAATAGCCTGGCTTGCATGTTGGCTAACCTCAATTGGACATTACAAACCTGGATGCACTGAACTAAGAGCTAAGGCAGGAAACAACCCTTGAAAATGGGCAGCCAGTGGTTATGTACTGAGGCAAACCATGGCTGTGAAGAATTTTGGGAGGAATATGCAAACCTGACTGGAAGCTCAAAGTGACATCCAACATTTGAAAATGATTGGCACAGAGTATTGGAAACTATATACTTCTTTTCCACCTAACAAAATTTTTGCCCTGACTTTTAGAACTTTATGGGTTGGAAGCTCCCCTTTTGGGAGCAGGGATCTTTTTCTGCTTGCCTCCATTAGTGTCTTCTTTTTTGTGGCTTCACAGTTTAAAAGCTTGTCTACCGAGTATCCCAGATCAGATCAATTTTAATCTTGTGCCAGTAAAAGTGTGTCACCCACACTATTATGGCACAAAGGGGGGATTGTGGGAAGTCAGCCCCCCAGAGAAGGAAATATTAAAAGGGCAGAAAAAATATATTTCCTCAGGATCTTGAAGAGGCAGGAAAGCATGCCCAGTTTTCTTAATAGCCCCAAGTCTGCCTCCCCCAAGCAGAAACCAGCTCTATAGAAATGCAAATGCAGACCATTCAGGAAAGTTGGAGCTAGAAGATTAAGAAGACAAAGACCTAAAATCTGCATACCTCACCCAAACTCTAAGAGTCATTAGCCCAGCCCCAGGGAAGCAGGATATGACCTTTGGGACATAATAGGATTAAACCACAGATACCAAAGGCCGAGAAAAGCACACTCAGACTCAGGTCAAAGTTCATGCAACAGGAACAGGAAACAACTCAAAACAAAAGGCTTCAGAGGGTATAAAAAACCCACTCCCTACATGTGTTCTCTCTCTTTTCTGCCAGCCATCTTCCTGTCTGGTTCTCCTCTCCAATAAACTACAACCTTCTTCCCAAAGCAGTTGCCATGTTTATTCCCAGCTTGGATCAACCACGATGAAGACCTTTCTTCCAACAGTACTAACTGGAGAGATGGAAAACTTACATTGGGGAGGGGGACTCCCAGAATGTTATCCAGGACAGGTGCCATCATTGGCTTCAAGTATATAAAAGCAGTAGCACACTGGTCATATTTTAAAAATGAGCTATCATATAACATGGGTGCATTAAGTCCGATAGGTTTTAATACCACTATCTCCATTGTTTTTATGTCTGAAGAACAGAGGAACCTCATGAACTAAGACAGGAAGACAGAAGTGTCCCATGGGCAAGAAGTGGGATTGAAATCAAAGAAAGGATGGACAGAGAGGAGAAAAAAAGGGACATTGCCCAATAAAAATGTCTTTGGCTACAGTTAACGTTAGGAGAGCTCAGTAGTCAAAAGAACCTTAGCTTCTCTCAGCCTGGCCATCTAATGAGAGGAGGATTTCTCTGCAGTTTCTTCCCTGAAGTCACCCCCTTTTCTCCACAGAGAACGGAATCCCACAAAACCTGTGGCTCATGGCCTTCTGTCTTAAGGCCTCAGAATTGAAGCCTATTTTTTATATTTTAACCAATAATTACCATGTTTCAAAAAACATGGAAATACTCCATTATTGTTTTTGATCTTTATCTTCATCCTTAATAATGCCAGGTGATCAAAAACTAATAAAATGTGCAGTCAAACTGCCTAGTTCTAGTTAGCAGTGAAGTTGTTATAAAATTGTTTTGCCAAGGAAGCTTCAAACATATTTTTATTTCATAAAAGCCCATAAAGATGCCAGCAACCACAACAATCTCATACACATGGAAAACCATAGCAGATTAAATGAATTGAAAATTTATATTTATACAATCATCTAGTCTTTTTTTTTATTTCAACCACAGTTTCAGAAAAGAAGGAAATTTGTTTGAACTCAGCTTTTATTTTAATAAATCAAAGTGTAGCCTGCTCTTTTCCATAATGCCTTATCAGGGATGTTGGATTTGCAATTGTGAATGGTAATGCAAACTTCATTATTTATAGTGCGTTCTAATATTTAAGTATTTAATTATAAAAGCCATTACTAGTAGCAATTATGTGATGGATACTGTGAAAACAGTATCACCATGCTAATTATAGAATTTTGATTTATAAATATATAATTAGGAAAGCCAGTACTAATTGTGGAATGGATGCTGTGAAAACATACCACTATATCAATTATGCTGCAACAGCATTAAAATATAGCTGGCAATAGATTACTAACACAAAGCAACAGTTTAATGCTACTATTGACACTAGCCATTATTAATATGTAGGATCACTCAGATCCTCCCAAAGGCATCAACATAACAACACAATAAAAATATCTGCTGTTCTTTTCAGATTACAATGTTACATCACATAGGCTGGATTTGAGTCTGTCATTCCTGTGAATTGCCATTCCTAAATCATATGAAGTGTATTACTATCCTAATTTAAATATGAAAATCAATGAACAGAAGGGCAAGATTTTCTGAAGTATCTAAGATCAGTAATTATTTCAAAAATACAGGTAGTCCTCATTTAGCAACCACAATTGGGACCAGCAACTTGGTCATTAAGTGAAGCAGTCACTAAATGAAACCAGGACTGTCCTTATGATCTTACTTCAGCTATCTTTTGCTTTATAGACTTGTAAAAGTAGTAAATGTGAAGATGGATCGCAAAGTTACTTTGACATTACTGTCATGGTGAAAATTACTATATTATGCTGATATATAGTCAGAGCCATTCCCCTTTTAAATGTATACTCCAGAGATTTTTTGAAATTATAATTGATATAGGACCAAACATCCTTGCATTGTAGAAAAAAAATCAATAACTACTTACTTATCTTTTTTAAAAAAATTAGAACAGAAATGAAAATGTATGGAAATGCTAATAATAATTAACAATTTAGGGCAGTTAAAAATAATTTCCTATTTTATATAACCAAATGTTTTATTTGTACAGAAAAGAATTTCATTTTTATGAGAGGACCCACAGATATCTTTTTTTCTTCAGTTAATGTTTAGGATCATCTGGTTTGCATTTAGCATTCTTATGAGTCATTTTACTTTTATAGGAACACTGTGCTATAGAAAACTGCTTCTAATAATTTAACTTTTAAAGTCAACCACTGAATCATGGATTACCTAAAGAAACTACAGTTGGAATGGCAAATAGACCCCTAATGTTACGTACTGTTGCCTTGTAAAATGAAGATAACAGTGCAGACATTTTTAATCCATGTGTAATCAAATTTTCCATCTTCTTCTATAGCCTTCCTCAACATAGTATCCTCCAGATGTGTTGACTAGAATGCTGGGATTAGGAAAGCTGAACGGATTCATCTCAAGAACACTAGGTTGAGGGGTAGATTGTCTTGCTGATCACATCATGTTTCCAAGTTAATTTTTATATTTTAAAATGGAAAGATGAGTTATAAAATGCTGTGCTTTCCCTTCCTGCTGTCATATAATTTGGACAAAACAAAATTGTTATATTTGTCTATCTTCTTAGGTACTTTTCTACATGCATTTCTTGAGAGTGAAATCATTTCTTAAAAATAAAGCAAAACATCCACTCATAGGAAAGAAACTATTCCTAGATGGGGACTTAAAACAGTTTTTTATGTTCACTTATGTGATTTATATGAAAGAAATGCACTGAGTAACCCATAACATTCCCAGTGTCCTAGAATACAAATTTATTTCAAAGTACAATTTTCAAGTAGACAGCTAGAGTGTGATTCATGATTGAATCACCATTTGAGGCAAAATTGGCCAGTTCCACTTTAAAAAGGAAGCATTTTGGGGGTAATTGGTGCCAATGATATGGAAACATTTTGGAAAGGTGACCCTAAGTTGCCTCTGTGGAAGGCGAAATACATTTTAACTGTTGAACTAATGATTTTAGATCATACATGGAGCAATCTGTTTCAGACAAAGAGATGTCCTAGGAATCAGGAGGGAGCTGAAAAGCCTTTTGCCTGTGTCTTGGATCTTCCGGAGCAAAATGGGCTGGTTATACAACAAAGAAATCCAAGGAAGGTAGAAAGAATTGCTTTAGAGGCCAAGACAATCAACTGCCCATCCTTATTTTACAATTTCTCAGGCTGGTGCTGTCCAGATGTCAGCCACATGTAGCTTGCTGGATAGAAACATAGAAAACTGACAGCAGAAAAAGACTCAGTGGTCCATCCACTGTGTCCTTTGGGGTTTTTCTTTTTCTTTTCTTTTTAATTAATTAATTTACTATTTTAAATTATATTTTTATTTATTTATTATTTTATTTTTATTTATTAATTAAATTTTGGTCAGATGATAGACGTCTTTATCCTAAGCATATTTAAACTCAGTTAAAGTCATCTTTGTTGCTATGCATCTTTAAAAAGAAAAAGAATTTGTGGTGACAACTGTGAAAAGAATCACTGCTTTTATGGACATGCTGACAGTGAAGATACTGTGACCTACCACTATTCCAGCTTCCTCATTCACTGTACATTTCCAAAAGCAGAAGCAAATTGATTCATTTGCCTATCATTTAAATTTCTAGGATTTTCTTTTAATGGTATATTCCAGCTGCAGCTGCTTTGACCAGTTGGCCCACGAAGAAGCACATTATCACTGTTAAATCAATGAAGTTGAGTCATCCTGAATTCAGTGGTATACAAATGGAATCAATCAATCTGGAAACCTCCCAAATAAAGGGTTAGACCATACAGCCCACTGTGCACTGCTATCTTTTAATCCGTTTAGTTACGGCATTTAATATATTTAATAGGGCTGCAATGCTTCACCTTAGAAGGGAAGATGCTGCGTTGCCATTCATGGAGAGCCCTTATATAGCACCTGTCAGCAACACTTTAAAATAGCTGGCTCATTTTCAAGGATCATGCAGTTGCCCTCCTTGCTGCACCCAGAAATGTTATAACTAAACATATTAAATTGCTGATAGGTGCTACATACATCCCTATGCACCCATTCCATTGCAGAGAATGCCATCCATCTGCAGGAGGCCATCCATCAGCTCAACAGAAGTATTTTGTGTTTGGCTTGAAACAAGAAAACTGCAGACCTGCTATCAGAATGTACATGTTCCTCTCTTCCCTCCTCCTTTCTTTTGCATTGTATCAATAAACTTCTATGTCTCTGGATACAGCAACAATAGTTGAAATTCTGTGGGTAGTTATTTTATTGCTTTATGCTGCTTCATCTGTTGAAGGTGTGAAGTCCAGCTTACGTGGCACCATCTAGCCAATCTTGGCTGAGTTCAGAAAGCCAGCTAGCGTAAACCCACAGGAAAGACCACTACTTTAGGTTAGATTGGGAAGTCCAAGAAATTGAAGGCAGCAGTGCCAATCCACTTCATGAGCATGTCTATGAAATGCATCTTGAGAGAGACCACAGGTAGTCCTCAACTTACTACCACAAGTGAACCCAAAATTTATCTTGCTAAGTGAGAAATTTCTTCAGTGAGTTTTGCCCCATTTTACGACACTTCTTGCCATGTTTGTTAAGTGAATCACTTCAATTGTTAAGTTAGTAACATGGTTGTTAAGTGAATCTGGCTTCCGTATTAACTTTGCTTGTCAGGTTGCAAAAGGTGATCACAAGACCCTGGAACACTGCAACCATCATGTGAGTCAGTTGTCAAGCATCTGAATGTAAATTACATTGCCATGGGGAAGCTGTAATGGTCATAACTCTGAAAAACGGTCATAAATCACTTTTTCAGTGTCATTGTAACTTTCAACGGTTACTAAGTGAACTGTTGTAAGTCAAGGACTACCTGTATTACCTCTTCCTTGGTAGTACTGAGTATGAATCCTAACCTTAACCTGAAAAGATGGGGGAGTTATGGGAAACTGTCTGCAGGTTATCCTGCCCCACTGCCTTTCATTCCAAAACCCACCACTCCCTCCCAGATGCCATTTTCCCCTTGCACCCACCGCTTCCCTTTCTCCTCACCATGGCCAATGCAGTACCCCCCCGTCCCTTTTAGTCTCATCCCATCTTCTTGGGGTGCCTCTCCCCAGTAGTGCCCCAGCCTTCCAGAATACAGAGGTGCCCTGCGTTGCAGCGCAATCTCAATAATGTCCAACCACCAAGGAAATGGAGGTCATCCAGTTCTAATCTTTCTCTTTTGACTCCTTTCTATATGAATTTCCCTTCCCTGCGAGGGTTGGTGCTGCGATGTATTGTCTTCCTTTGTGACTTAGCCAGGCTAAGAGAAGGAAAAGACGCCTTCCGAGCGTGTTTGGCTCTGACGGTATTTTTCTTAACAGTATACGGTCCCGATAATACCGGACGACGGCAGCAATCTTGGCTACGAAATGCGAGATACAACCGTAGCTCAGCTCGCCTTCAGGACTCCCGCCGTTCCAGCTAGTCTAGACTGGCGACTAGGGGCCAGGAGAGAGACACCTAAGCGCCGCTTCCTTCCCACTCGTGACAAAAAAAGGCCACCGGGTTGGCCGGTTCCATAGCTTAGATGTTTGGCTTCAGCCGAGGCCGGCGCGAATGAGAGATACCGCTTGCAGCAGCCTGGCCACGCAGCCGGCCGCTCGCCGCGCAAGAGGGGCGCAACCTCCCAACTCTCACCTGGCAAAAAGATCGAAAATGTATGCCTTGTTCTCCACTGTCAAAGCTGGCTGTGAAAACTCTTGCTCCTGGCTTGTCCAGGCAGACCGGGATAGGATCGAATACTTCCAAAACTTCGCAGGAACAACCGCCCCTTTCAGCCCCCCCTCCCCCCGATTTGCTAGCGACCGAGTCCCCCACGTGTTGAGATTTGAGAACCCTGGCTTAGAAAACTGCTTCAAATATTAGTGTTTGAAACAATTCCGATTTCACTTTTAAAAGGAGACTTTTTAAACAGAAAATATTTCTTTTTTTAAAAAATGGATATTTTCTTGCAGTGAGCATGGAGATGTTTATGTATATTATATTTGTATATTTTTAATGTAGATGTGTCCATCTATCTCTATCATATAGCAATAGCTATAATCTCAGCAGATTTACAAAAAAATCAAAAGCCTGAAGTCTACTAACATACTCTTAAGGAAACACTTTCTTGGTGGATATATGGGGCTAATACGAGCTCTTTTAGAAAGTAGTTGGATTTCTTAGCGATGGCCGGATGCAATCACAAAGCAACCTAAAAAAGAAAATGAACGGATTTCCCACTGAGTCATATTTGGATATGATCCAATTACCGTTTGAATAAGCAGATTGCTTCATTAAGAAGCACTGACTCCAAGCAAACAACCAAGAAAAAGATTGAAGGGCCGTTTGTAATTGTAGTAGGAGTGATGAAGATGCAATGTCAAGTCCACTCTGTTAGAAATCTAGCAAATAATACCAAACAATAGCATTGTTTATCTTGTATAATAACTAGCAGCATATATGTTTCTACACTCACTATTCACTGTGATTCTAGGCAGAATTTCTGAGTTTGTCATTCACAAAAATATTACTACTGAAAAAAGGATACAAGTAGAAAACAACCCATTTTTTAGAAGTTGAAATTCCTAATGCAGAGCTAGTTATTAAATCAAATTGCAGAACTAAAAAATATCTCTGTTCTAAAAAAACAATATATAGATAAATAGCACAATGTGACACAAGGTAGCTACTATGCTCAGAATGCCCTAAAATTGATTGTAATTAGAAAAAACTGACACGCTGGGCTGTATCTCATAAAATAGTGATCAGTTGTGAAGACAATGCCCATTGACCATCAATATTAAGAAAATGGTTGAAATTTTACAAATTTTACAAAGAATGCAAGAATTTAGCTCCTTTTTCCTAGTTTTTCAAGTTAAAATATTTTAAAATTATTTTAAATGTAATTTATTTTTAAATTGGCATCTGCAGCATGGAGTGAAATCATGTAAGAAAATAGTGATTGCTGCCTAAAAATTGCAGAGCAGCTGATATGAGGCATAAGTTAATGGATAAACTAGCTATAGTCAGACCAGTTGCAAGGCTCAGTAAAGAAGTACCATCAGATATGCTAGTATGCTAGAAGAGGCTAACAGAGCCCTCACAACAATCCCTTTTACCATAACTCAAACCAATGAATTGGCATAAACTACAGGCATGGTTATCTTGGGGATGCTTGGTTATAGAATCAAGAACATTAGTACATCGCCCCTGGAAATTAAAGTTACAGGTTAAGATCAAGACAACTTGGAAAAAGTTAATCAGCTGATGGAATTACGGAAGGGTGTTAAGATTAAGACTCAGCTACTGGAAAAATACAATGCCTTAATTCCATCTTTATTTAGATTGATAAATAAAGACCCACAGTACTGGCTATCAGGTAATTTAGAATAGAATAGAATAGAATAGAATAGAATAGAATAGAATAGAATAGAATAGAAGAGAAGAGAAGAGAAGAGAAGAGAAGAGAAGAGAAGAGAAGAGAAGAGAAGAGAGAATAGAATAGAATAGAATAGAATAGAAGAATAGAATAGAATAGAATAGAATAGAATAGAATAGAATAGAATAGAATAGAATAGAACAGAACAGAACAGAACAGAACAGAACAGAACAGAACAGAATAGAATAGAGCTGGAAGGGAGGTCTTCTAGTCCAGCCCCCTGCTGAAGCACGAGAACCTATACCATCTCAGACAGGTGAATGTCTAGTCTCTTCTTAAAAATCTCCAGCACCCACGATTTCTGGAGGTAAGCCCCTCAGATACTGGAATACTGCTATCATGTCTCCCTTATTTCTTCTTTTCTTTAGACCAGGGCTTTTCAACCTTTTCACCCATTGTACCACTTTTAGGATAAGGCAATATCCGAGTACCACCAGTCTCCCAGCAAGGTGTCAAAAACTTGATGACCCCCCAAAAAAGGAAAAAAATGATAAAGTACAGGTAGTCCTTGACTTACAACAATTCGCTTAGTGACTGTTCAAAGTTACAACGGCACTGAAAAAAGTGACTTATAACCATTTTTCACACTTATGATTGTTGCAGCATCCCCAGGGTCATGTGATCACCTTTTGCAACTTTTTGACAAGTGAAGTCAATGGCCAGGGGGGCATGGCCAGCTCATCACTCAGGTTGCAGGGTGCCTGTGGGGGGTGCGGGCGGGGATGTGGGGGGGATCCGTGGGTCTCTGGTGGAGAGGGTGGGACAGACATGGGAGCCTTCCTTCCCTCCCTCTCTCCCTCCCTCCCATTGTCCCTTCCTTCCTTCCTTCTTTCCTTCCTTCCCTCCCTCTTTGTCTCTTCCTCCTTCCCTCCCTCCCATTGTCCTTCCCTCCCTCTCATTGTGCTTTCCTTCCTTCCTTCCTTCCTTCCTTCCTTCCTTCCTTCCTTCCTTCCTTCCTTCCTTCCTTCCTTTTGTCCCTTCCTTCCCTCCCTCCCTTCCATTGTTACTTCCTTCCTTCCCTCTCTCTCATTGTCCCTTCCTTCCTTCCTTCCTTCCTTCCTTCCTTCCTTCCTTCCTTCCTTCCTTCCTTCCTTCCTTCCTTCCTTTCTTCCTTCCTTCTTTGTCCCTTCCTTCCTCCCCCCCTCCGTGCCCAGGAAGGGACAAGGGGAGGGGGACAGGTTGCCAGTGCGGCTGGTGGCTGTGCTGCCGGTGGCCATGGCGACATGGCAAACCTGCCTGTGCACGCGCAGAGGCAGAGAAGAGCTCTGCCCAGCTCACTTGCTCGTGCTTCGCCGGAAAACATGCTGCTTGCTAATTTAGCAGAAGCGCCAGGATCAGCACAGGGCTACAGTTGATTCGCGCTTCTGCTAAATTAGCAAGCGGCATGTTTTCCGGCAAAGCGCGAGCAAGTGAGCTGGGCAGGAGCCCAGGAGAGCAGCTACAGCTGATCTGCGCTTCTGGGTGGCTCCGCAGAAGCGCGGCTCAGCTGTAGCTGCACACGCAGATCCTGGGCTCTTGCCCAGCTCACTTGCTTGCGCGAGCGAGAGGGCAGGGGCGCAAATCGGCGTGTGCTCAGAAATGCCGATCTCGTGCTCCTGCTCATCTCGCTTGCAGAAACAAAATTCAGAAGACAAGGAAAGGCGTCAAAAGCTGTTGATAGAAAGCAAGCAGAAAGCAAGCAAGTGAGCTGGGCAGGAGCGCGGAATCGGCGTTTCTGAGCACACGCCTATTAGGGGTGACTAAATTCTCCTTCAAAAAGGAGAAAAATCTTTACACGATTACAAAAATTAAAAATGGATATAATTTGTCTTCAAGAAACACACATTAAGAGACAACATTATAAGTTGTTAGAACAACCGAAAATTGGTAAACTTCACTTTGCATTAGCACTTCAAAAGAAAAGAGGAATAGCTCTATACATTAAAGAAACGATGAACCCTAAACAAATCTATGCGGATGAAGAGGGGAGAATATTAATGGTGGAAATAATGATGGATCAAAAACAGATACTGATGGTAGCAATATATGCACCAAATGATAAACAAGAACAATTTTACCAAAAACTATATAAAAAAATATTAGATTTAAACTATCAAAATCTTTGTATAATGGGAGACTTTAATGCAATAACAGATGGAACGTTGGACTACAAAAGCACTAAACAAGGGAGAAAAGGAGGAAATATATTACCTAAAGCGTTTTTAAAAATGACAGAAGAACTCTGTATCCAAGATATATGGAGAGAAAAAAATCCAAAGAAATTACAATATACATTTTACTCAAATAGACATAAATCATGGTCTAGAATTGATATGATATGGACATCTTTGGAACTTAATACGATGATACAAGAAATTGAGATAGAAACTAATGTTTGGGCAGATCATAACCCAATAAAGATGACTTGGAGAGGAACTAAGAAAAAATTAAGATGGTCCTTGAATAAATCTATATTGAAAGAAAAAGAATTTTTATAACTAGCGACAAAGGAAATGGTTTTTTTCTTCAAAATAAACAAGAAAGAAGAAACATCGCTTCAAAATGTGTGGGATATGGCTAAAGCATATTTCAGAGGGTTGGCTATAACTTATATCACTAAAAAGAATAAAGAAAAGAAACAACAGTTAAAGTTGAAGGAAGAATTCAGAAAGTTAGAATCAGAATTACAAAAAGATCCACAAAAGAAAATACTTAAGAAACAAATGGAGATAATAAAACATAAAATAAATTTAGCCGAGATGGAAATAATGGCTCAACAGATTAATAGGGCCAAACAGATCCTCTTTGAAAATGCCAACAAGCCAGGGAGATGGTTAGCATATAGACTGAAAAAAGAAAAAGAGAAAAAATTGATAAACAAGCTGCAAGATCCAAAAGGTGAATTACAGTTTCAAAATGATACAATTAATTTTTTTTTTAAGATTATTATGAGATACTTTATAAGGCAGAGGAAATTCCAAAAGAAAAACTACAGCAGTACTTAAAAAAAGCAAACTTACCAAAAATTTCAGAGAATATTCGAAACATATTAAATGGAAAAATATCAATGATGGAGATTATAGAGCAGTGGTGGTGAACCTTTTAGAGACCGAGTGCCCAAACTGCAACCCAAAACCCACTTATGTATCTCCGGGTGCTGGGTGGGCATGGCCCGCTGCGTGGGCATGGCTACGGTGGTCATGGCAGACTGGGTGGGCGTGGCCAGCTCAATGTTGCTCCTGGGGAGGGATGCCTGTGGGGGCCGGGCTGGGTTGGGGGAGATCCAGGGGGTCTCTGGCAGTGGACAGGAGGGTGTCTTGCTCAGCTGATGGCTTGGGGGGAAGGGGGCAGCTACACCCCCTCCCAAATGCTGCCATCTCACGAAAGCAGGATGAAAACTCCAAAAAGCGACAAGGAAAAAAAGTTAAAACAGAAGAGTGTTTCGCGATGGGTTTCTTCCCTAGGGGGGTGGGGGAGCATGGGGAGAGGCTCCTGATCATCAGAGCTCTTCCAAGGGGAGGAGGAGGAGATTGGGGAGGGGCTGTGCTGGGATCGGGGCTCCTCGTGCCTTCCACTGCCTGCCTGCGCTCTTCTGCCATAGATGCCACGGCTCCGCTTGCCTGGCAGGGCGAGGGCGCACTCGTGCATGGGGATGCACATGGGGCTGCTGCCTCACTTTCCATGCTGTGCCGGGGCTGGGCGCGGAGCCTCCTCGCCGCTTCTTCCCCCACGGACATCGGGAGCACCCATCCCACCTAACGCTCATCCCGGGGCAGCTGCCGCCGTCCGGCACTCTCCAGCCCATCGCCGGCCAGCCGGGTGCACTGGGATACATCCCTTCAGGCTCCCTCGGCCTCTCCCCCCCTACAGGCTGGGGCTGGTCAGATCCCCCCGTGGGCAGCGCTGCGCCTGTCCCCGGCCAGCCCTCCTCCTCCATCCTCCTCCTCCTTCTGCGGGCGGACCGCGGCTTACTGAGCCGGGTGGCGCCTCTCCCCGCACACGTCCTCAGGCGGAGGAGCCGGACAGCCGTGGCTCACTCCCCTCCGGCCTCCATCTGCCCAAGGCCTGAGCTCGGTGTGCCCGGCTGGCTGGCGATGGGCTGGAGCATGGGACAGCAGCAACTGCCTCGGGATGAGGGGTAGGCAGGGTGGGCGCTCCCAATGTCT
Organism: Azemiops feae; assembly: GCA_023970755.1. Classification (NCBI taxonomy): domain Eukaryota; kingdom Metazoa; phylum Chordata; class Lepidosauria; order Squamata; family Viperidae; genus Azemiops; species Azemiops feae. Next base: position 503,684 of record JALGBA010004248.1, read on the forward strand.
GCAGGGGAAGAAGCGGTGTGGAGGCTCCGCGCCCAGTCCAGCCCAGGCACGGTACGGAAAGCGAGGCAGCAGCCCCACATGCATCCCTGTGTGCGAGTGCGTCCCCGCCCTGCCAGGCAAGCGGAGCCACGGCATATGCGGCAGAAGAGCGCAGGCAGGCAGCCGCTGCAGCCGTCGTCTGCATCACACTGAATCACGAGCCTGGGAAGATGGTCAGCCATGGGGAGATGGACCAACCGACTGAGATGAGCCACTGCCCCTCCTCCCATGGCCGCCACCGCTGCCCCTCCCTGCTCGGGCTCCACGCTGGCCCACTCACCGCCAGAGCTTGCCCAGCATCTTGCTGAGCTCGGCGTTGTGCAGGTGCAGGTACTGGTCAGCCAGCTTCCTGCACGCTGCCTGCGCCCAGACCATGAAGGCGTTCATGGGCCGCTTGACATGCGGCTTGGCCTTCAGCACCCCATGGCCCTGCACCGGCATGGGCACCAGGCTCCAGTCATAGCCCTTCAGCACCTGCGAGACGGCGTCCCGGATGCAAGCGGGGAAGCACTCGTCCCTGCCTGGCTTAATCATAGCCTGCCTGGGCCGCTGCCGCCTCCGCTGCTGGACAGCTAACTTCTCCCTGGCCCCTGGACGAGGTAAAAGGGGCCAGATCCCAATCCCCCCATCCAACCCTGCTTTCGCTGGCTGGCTCCTCAGCCCTGCCTGGCTTACCAGAGCCTGCCTGGGCCACCGCCACCATGCACGAGGCTGGGCAGGCAACTTCTCCCCGGCCCCTGGATGAGGTAAAAGGGCCAGATCCCGATCCCCCCATCCAACCCTGCTCTCGCTGGCTGGCTGGCTGGCTCCTCGGCCCTGCCTGACTTACCAGAGCCTGCCCGGGCCGCCACCACCGGCCCGGATCGGAACGCCGCAAAATCACCCCGTGGCCATGGATCCGAGCTCCGGATGCCTGGAAAAGGCCTCTGCCGCTCGTATCGGCCGTGGGGGGGGCGTGAAATTGCTCTGGAGGCATAGATCTGGGCGGCAGAGGCCTTTTCCAGAGGTATGGAAAAGGCCTCTGCCGCCCGAATCGGGCTGCTGGGGCGCCGCAAAATCACTCTGTAGGCATACCTGGACTCGTGCTGGCAGCCTGGATCCGCCCAGCTCTTGCAGCTGCTCCCTGACTCCCAGTGCAGAGAGAAAGAGAGCGAGAGCGCAGGCGCACGTGGAGAGGCGGAGGGAGCAGCTTGGCCTCCCTCTGGGGCGATGGTGCGCATGCCCACAGGGATGGCTCTGCGTGCCGCCTGTGCTACGCGTGCCATAGGTTCGCCACCACGGTTATAGAGGCTATAAAAAGGCAAGAAAAGGATAAGACTCCTGGCCCAAATGCAGAGTTTTATAAATCAACCCAAGATGTATTAAGTCCGATCCTGAAAGAACTGTGTAATGAAATTCTCCTGGAGGCTAAAATACCAAATTCATGGACTGAAGCCAACATTACTTTAATACCCAAAGAAGACTCTGATTTAACGCAAATAAAAAATTGTAGACCAACATCACTATTAAATGTAGATTACAAAATCTTTGCTTCAATAATGGCAGAAAGACTAAAGAAATTTTTGATCGAATTTATACATACAGACCAAAATGGTTTCCTACCTAAAAGACAGATAAAAAATAATTTAAGAATGATTCTTGATGTGTTAGAGCAGGGCTTTTCAACCTTTTCACCGACTGTACCACTTTTAGGATATGGCAATATTCGAGTACCACCTAGCAAGATGTCAAAAACTTGATGACCAAAAAAAAAACAACCTGTTCAAAGTTGCAATTGCACTGAAATGACTTATGATCATTTTTCACACTTATGACCATTGCAGCATGCCCAGGGTCATGTGATTTATATTTGGATGCTTGGCAACTGATTCATATTTATGATGGTCACAGTGTCCCAGGGTCATGTGATCTGCTTTTGCAACCTTTTGACAAGCAAAGTCAATGGCAGGGCTGCTGGTGGCCAAGTGCTAAGGTGGGACTTCCTTCCCTCCCTCCCTCCCTCTTTCTCATTCCCATCTCCTTCTGAAGGAAGAATTTGAAACACCCCCCCCCCCATATTTTCCCTCTTCCATATATTCATCAAACAAGGAAAAGCCTCCAGAGACAGAAAAGAGAAGCCATTGAGGGAACTAGCTTAAAAAGGCGCATTCCCCTTTAAGAATTAGCTACTGGCTAGAAAGGAAAGTTAAGGAGCGCAGCCGGCACTTAAGGAAGAAAAAAAAATGTAAATAAGTACTGGCTGCCGGCTAAGGCAGCCTCCCCAAATGGCTCCATTCATAAGGAATGCTACAGGCAAAATCCATTCAGGAGAAAAATACTTCAAAATCCCTTGCAGCAAAACTTACAGCTAACAATAGAAGCTAACACGAGACATCAGCCATCAGCCAAATAGAAATTGCCAAACACTCCTTAAGAACACAAAGCCCACATTGCACAAATCCCAGAACTTCAAAGTCACAAAAGCACATAAGAATCCTTCCACTCTCCATCTCCCTCCCTCCCTCCCTCCTCTGTGCCTTACCTCCAGCTGATGCTTTCTTCATTCCTCGTGGGGGGCGACCCCTCCCCCGCAGCATTTCTTGCGTTTGCTGCTGCCAGCACAGGTGGCTGCCACAGCAGTTGTAGATCGGCTTATGGCTGGCCTGCTTGATCTCCTCTCCTCTCCCCCCACCCTCCTCCTTCTTCTTTCCCTTCGGTGCAGCTAGAGCTGACTCCGCCTCCTCCCAAGGCTGCTGCTTTTTCTCTCTCTCCCTCTCCCGCCCAAACTGCTTCCTTTTATAGCCTCTCCTGTCTCCGCCCCCCTCCTCCTCTGTTCTCTTCTGGGTGAGCCGGAAGTGAGCCTGGGGCCTTTGCCTTGCCCCAGCCACTCTGCAGCAATGGAGGACTCTCTCACAGTAAGTGCTTGCCTGTGCTGGCTCGTTCCCTCCCCCACTACACTTGGCTGGGCAGGGCTGCGTACCACCTGCCACGTGCTAATGTACCACAGGTGGTACGCGTACCACCGGTTGAAAAGCCCTGTGTTAGAGTACTATGAAATTTATTCAGGGAAACAGATGGCTTTAATATTTCTTGATGCACAGAAAGCATTTGACAATGTAAACTGGCAATTTATGTTTCAGCAATTTGCAGAAATGGACTTTGGAAAAAACTTTATAAATGTAATCAAAACAATTCATTGTAAACAAACAGCCAAAATAATTGTAAATGGAGATCTTACAGAAAACTTCAATATTAAAAAGGGCACAAGACAGGGATGCCCACTATCTCCATTACTATTTATACTAACATTGGAAATACTGAATAGAAACATTAGATAAGATATAGAAATTAAAGGACTGGAGATAAAAGATGAAAAATATAAACTACAAGCATTTGCAGATGATTTGGTTTTCATATTGGAAGATCCATTGGAAACAAGCACCAAACTTCTGGAGAAAATAGAAAAATTTGGAGAAATGGCAGGGTTGACAATAAACAGAGAAAAGACTAAAGTGCTAACAAAGAATCTAACAGAAAAACAAAAAAATCAACTAACAAAAAAAACAAATCTTCAAATTGTTAAAAAAGTTAAATATTTGGGAATTTATCTAACAGCAAGATGTGTAACAATAAAAGAAGATAACTATGTAAGACTGCTAAAACAAATAAAATTGGATTTGGAAAAGTGGAAAAACTTCCAACTTTCAATGTTGTGGAGAATAGCAACAGTGAAAATGAATATCTTACCAAAAATACTCTCTTTAATTCAAATGATTCCTGTAAGGCTGGGGAAAGCCTTTTTTGATGAACTGAATACAATAATATTAAAATTTATCTGGCAAGGAAAAAAAGCTAGAATTAAAGTGAAAATGCTATAAGAAGCGAAAGAAAGTGGAGGATTTGGACTGACGGACTGGAGGTTATACTACCAAGCAACTATTTTAACATGGCTTAAAGAATGGATAATGCTTAGAGACAAAAGATATTGTACCTAGAGGGGTATGACCTACAAATTGGTTGGCATGCCTTTCTATGGTATGGGAAGAATAAAATACATAGATACTTTCAAAACCATTTTATAAGGAATGCACTTCTTTCAGAATGGGAAAAAATAAAACAAAAAATTTATATTAAGATACCTGAATGGCTTTCAACAATGGAAGCTTTTGCTTACCCAAATTTAATTAACTATGATAAAGTTGTGACTTATAAAGATATTTTGGACAATGAAGGAAAACTGAAAGACAGACAAGATTTACAAGAACAAGATATTGATCTAGCATGGTGGCCACATCTGCAAATTCAAACGAGATATGAAAAAGATGTTAAAACAATGGGATTTTATAAAGAACAGACAGACTTTGATCAGATACTGCTAAAACAGATGAAAAGTTGATTAAGAAACTCTATAGATTTCTGTTAAACTTAAAGATGGAGGAAGAACAAGTAAAAGAAACAATGATAACATGGGCAAAGAACTTTGGATATAATATAGAATTAGAAGATTGGCAACATTATGGGAAAGAAATATTAAATTAACTAAAGCAGTGGCATATAAAGAAAATCTATATAAAATGTTTTACAGATGGCATATGACACAAGTGAGATTAGCAAAAATGTTTAAAAATACTTCAAACAACTGTTGGAAATGCAAACAAAGACCAGGTACTTATTATTATATCTGGTGGACATGCTCTAAAGCAAAAAGATTTTGGGTTAAAATACATTTATGGTTGGAGAAAATGACTAAAAAACAAATAGACTTTAAACCAGAATTATTTTTGTTAGGAATAATAGGAGCTAATTATGAGAAAGATTGCAGATATTTAATAGTACACGTACTAACAGCAGCAAGAATTGTATTTGCCCAATATTGGAAAAATGAAAATTTTACCAGCTGAAGAAGTACTAATTAAGAAAATTCTAGAGTGAGCAGAAATGGATAGATTGACTTTAAAGATAAAAGAGAAAGAAGACTCAGTGTACTTTAGAACATGGGATAATTTCTATCAATGGCTAGAAAAATGAGTTAGAGAGAAAGGAATGTGATATGTAATTTTGAATATATATTAGCAAGAAGGCTATTGAGTGATTAATTAACATATTGTTTATGATAATTAACTATTATCTATTATTGTTTGTTAAACGCATGAACCCAGACATTATGCTGTTTGCTAAATATTGAGAATGTTATTTGGAAAAACCCCAACCCCAACCCTAACTCAAATCCCAACCCCAACCCCGACCCCACCTTATTCCTAACCCTATAAAAATTAATAAAATCTATACCAAAAAAAAGAACATGAAGAACTAGACAGTACCTGGCCCAGACATGATCCACATCTACTGGCTAAAGAAACTAACAACAGTTCATGAACACCTAGCAGCACAGATGAATCAACTGCTAGCAGTAGACTCCCACCGACTGGCTAACAGAAGAAAGGACAGTGTTAATCATGAAAGACTGCCAGAAGGGAACAGCACTATTCAATAACCTGCTTCCCCACAATATGAAAAGTCCTATCTGGTATCATAGCTGCCAAGTTATAGGACTCTGAACAGAGCTTAGAGTGTATTGAGAACAACACCAAAACACTAGTTGCTCATAGATAGAATAGTCACCCAGGACACAAGCTCTAGGCAGACCAATCTAAGCATAGTCTGGATTGACTATAGGAAGGACTACAGTTGAATTCCACACATATGGATCTGTATATATCTGGCATTATACAAAGTCAACTGGACATTTAAGAACCTTCCTCAAGAACTCAATGGGGGACTTTCGGTTTTGGTCGCAGTGCAGGCGGTCGCACAAAGAGTTTGCTCTCTTTACCGGCCGGTTTCCCCCCACCGGTAGACCCTGGATAGGGTCGAAAGTCGCCCTGGAGGGGCGACCACCGTTGAGGAGGCCACTCGTTGATGACGGAGGGAGTGGTAGCTCCCTCTGCGGTCCGAGACAGCTCCTTTGGGCTGACGGGGAAAAAGATCGGCCATTAACATGGCCGATCATCTAGCTGCTTCAGCCGAAAGTCACAGCAACATCTAAGCGAAAAGAACCACCGTGGGTGATCCAGGTGAGACCTTTCCTTCCCTCTTGATACCCTATTTACCTTCCTGAGAAAAGCTTCTAGAATTATTTCCCTATTTTCAGAAAGCAGCGTTCGGATACTTGGGAAAACGAGCGTTGAGAAAAATAATTAATTTTTACTGACTATTTGAGCTGTTGGATTTCGGGGATTCTGAAAAAATCCTTATTGTGAAGGTGGATTTTCTTTCTCTTTGCCTGCTTGTCTTTAGTCTAAGTGGAAGACTTTAGGGAGGGGGGTGGAGTGTTTTCCATCCTCCCCCCCTTCTGAACATTACTGTTTCTTTAAAAAAAAAATTTGGCTGTCTGGGCGGTGTTTTGTGGATTGAAATGGCAAGAAAGTATCCATTTTAAGCTGATCACTTTCACTTTGCTTTGTCGGATGCGTATTCAGCTTAAACTTGGCGTGACGCCCAGACATTCCTATCTGTATTGAAACCAGCTGAAAGGCTTCATTTTTTTTTGCTTTCCTTTGCTTTCTCCTAGTAGTTTACTTTGACTTTATAATACAAAATATATTTCCTAGAAAAATGGACTTTTCTTTTTTTGGATTACAAGATAATAATTGACTTTTAAGGCACCTTTTTCTATTACTATTTTGGATTATAAATTGGATACTCATAATACTGATTTTGATTTTTTCTGCCTTTATCTTTTTGTTTGGCTTGACTTTTTTATTTTTTCTTACTCCTGTGTGGATATTACATTTTATAATTTTGCTACTATAGAATCTCTATTTGGCCTGATTTTTTTGTTTTCTTCTATTTCTGTTTGGATCCTATACCTTATACTATTTCTACTACAGAATTTTTATTGTTGTATTTACCTTCTAAGCTGAACTTTCACTAAAAAATTAAGACTACTTTATTATTGAAATGGAATCTTACCCACAGCTTGACTATGGACATTTACTAGAAAAAAGTTTGGAACTGAAAGAACAATTTAGAATGGACATGGAAGATGATGCTCCAGAGTTAAAAATTGACTCTCAAACTTTGACTGACCAATTTATAGATCAAGGAATAATAGAGGAAGAGCAGATCAACCCTAAAGAGGCCGATATGCAATGACCACAATTCAACGAGATGGAGGAAATATATCTACAATCTATTGAAGAGGAACCAATCAACACAGAGGAAGAGATTATATCGCAGATGCAAAGTATGGAGAATCTTGATGATTTTCAAAAACGAGGCATCGAAAACACTGACAACATGGACAAACAACGAATAACTATCATACTGATTAAGACCGACTATATAGTGCAGACAACACTGGAAAAAAGAGAAGAGGATTATGATCAGACTCAATTGTGGAGAAATATGGATAACCAAACATTAAGATTTGATGAGTCAGAGACTCTTTGGTGGAAACCTGCTTGGCACAAAAAGAAAGCTAGAATTAGGTTTAAAAATGGTTAAAACTTTATTTGACGGGTTAAAAAGGCTTTTAGAGATTTTGACTGAGTTAATACTATCGAGATGAAAACTATGGATTTGACTAAGGTTGGGATGTAATTTGAGTATGGTTGGGAAATCTAATATGGAAAAGGTGGTAAACAAAAAGTAAATAGATGAAGAAATAGAATACAGATTGGAAATGAAATAAGGTGTCTGGTGGAATAATATTTTTTCTTTTTATAAGTATAATGATTTTGATAGGATTTAAATTTTAGGTAAGGAGTTAAAAAGGGGTTTTAAGATTTATAAAATATATATTTGAAATAGAAAATATATACTTGATAGAGTACAGGAAAGAGAATATAGTTGGGAAGTATTAAAATATAATAGTTGATATAATATGTATATTCTAGAAATAATTATTGTTTGATGGGAAATTGGGAGACCCGAAATGTAACTTATGTGTTCATTTTAGGCTAAAGTGGAAAATGGTAATTGTAAAATAGTTAAACTTAAAAACAGGATTTTGATTGATATAAGTTAATTACTATTGATATTCTTTTTACAATGATTGAATTTTATTTAGAAATGTATTAATACTAGGTTATAGCCTGAGGGAAATAGAGAAGGAACGTTTAAGGAATTATTGAACTATTTATGTTTGATTATATTGTTTTGGTTTTTTTTGATGATTGATCACCCTATCTCCACGTGGATTCCTAAAGCACTTTGATGTAAAACCAAAAAAATACTAATAAAACTTGTTTAAAAAAAAAAAGAACTCAATGGGGCAGTGGAAGAAAAAGCTGGAATTCAGCGCAGGATAACTCACACAAGTGGCTATTAGGTTTGGCATATACCAAGGTGATACACTCTCCTGCTGCTCTTCTGCATATGCTTGAACCCACTCAGCCAGATAATCACAAGGACTGGATATAAATACAATTCAAGAATGGAATACTATCAACCACCTCCTCTACATGGATGACATCAAGCTGTATACTAAGAATGAATGAGACACTGACTTGCTAATCCACTTGGCCCGGATCTACAATGAGGACATTAGAATATTATTTGGATTGGAGAAGTTTGGCAGGATAGTAGACAAGAGAAAGTAGTTAAGACTGATTGAGTGGAACCACCCGTAGGCCACATAGCATATATACAGACCAACTACAAGTACCTTGATATCCCACAGTCACATGGGAACCACAATGAGGTAAGGAGAACAACAACTGAAAGGATAAGACAGGTCCTGAAGAGTGAGCTCAATGGGAATAACAAGATCCATGCCATCAATATGTACTAGCTTGATTTTGGGGGGTGGGCCTAATATAAGCCCTATCCCAAAAATAAGCCCTAGTTTTGGGGCGAGGCACAAACTTAAAAATCAAGCCAGGGTGGGGGTAGAGGTGTGGATCTGCCCCACATGCCCCGCACTCACTTACCTGGCAGCCAGGCCTCTCCTCGCCAACCCACTTCTTCTGCAGCATCTTCTGCAGCCAGGCCTGCATTTCTCAGTCACAGGCCTTTCTGGAAGGCCTGTGCAGCCAAGAACCGAGCTATGGATTGAATCCATACTCAGTACTCAGCTACATAGCCTTCCAGAAAGGCCTGACTGCAAAATGCAGCTACAGAATGAAGCTGCTCCTTCGGCCCCAGAAGTGGACCTGCTGGGCGGGGCTGTCGGTGCCGGAGGTGAGTAAGACATCCTCCGAAAATAAGACCCAGTGCTTCTTTTGGAGGCAAAAAAATAAAACTAAAAAATAAGACCCGGTTTTATTTTCGGGGAAACATGGGTGTGCCCTGCCAATCACTACCAGTATAGTGAGTTAGTCAAAGAAGGGCATGGAAGCTGTTGATGTGAAGAAGCAGAAGCTCCTCACAACGTACAGCAATTTCCAGAGGGCTGGTATGGTCTAATGAGTATCAAAGCCATTGTCCAGGATGAAATCCAGAACATCCAGGAGTATAACAGTAAGATGGCATACAAAGATGACCTGCTGAAAGAATGTCTGAGACAGCAACAGACATGGGAGAAAGATCAAGCAGAGGAAATACCATCGCAAGATAAGTCCCTAAATGGCATACACCATCAACAAATAGCTGATGTGGCAGACAGACCCAAAATTGAGGAACATATACCACACAAAGAAGTGAGAAGGAAGGATTTTTAATGTAATGATTTATATGCTTCCATTCAAATTTGTAATGACATGCAACTGTCTTGTATTTTTTTAAAATGTGGTTTGAAAAAAGAAGTCTGAGTGCTGTTTGCTTTTGCAGTATCTTATATTCTGGGGATCTTTTAAAGAAATACTATTTAATACTATCAAAATATACCATGAAGCATGTGTCATACCAGCTGAGGATGGTGGGAACTAGCATATATAGAAAATGCCAAGTTTGGGGAAAGCTGCCTCATGTCTTGATTGGGAGTATCATTATTTGTTAGACATTGTGTCATAACAAAGTTCAGAAGTACCTTTTTTTGAAGGAAAAATTTCTGTTATACTAAGGAAACTCTGATTTTTTTTGCAAATAGAGAATAGGATTTGTATTAATAAAAATGGTTTGAAATGTATATTTAATCATCACTTTTTTAATTTCAGATTTTGAGTTTCATTATTAATAGGCCAATTAATGAAGCAGCTTCACGTATCCTTTTTCCACTTTTGGGGGGTACTGAGCCTTAAGCATTATTACCCAAGGAAATCTGTATATCCAAAACATATTTGGGATCTTCAGGTTAGTTAATATAAAAATAAAATTGCTGTGAAATATTTTTAAATTATAAGTAATAATTGCTTTAACTTTACAAAAGCCTTCTTAAATAACATTTTTGAAGAATATTTAGCCATCAAACAAAACATATTAACACCCTGTAATTCCAAACTGACAACCTATCTATTTATTTAAATTTGTTATGGCCCCTCCAGAAATTTCTTTATGAATTTCTTTATGATTATGTTTAGATTAGCTGCTGTTAATCTATCCTGATTCAATATTGCTCACTTTCTTATATACACCAAGAATATGCTAACAATTTAACAACTGTCCCACATACTTGATAGGAGTGAAGCAATTTCAGCCCTAGATGCAGGCTGCTGTTGCTACAGTGTGTGAAAATCTATTTCCTTGAGTTTAACAGATTCGTACAGTGCCATCTACTGGATATAACAGGTTATAAAGGTTTTATTTTGTTTCCTAACAACTATAAAACTTGTTCTTGCAGACAAACTTCATTTCTACCATCATTTTTAGAGAAAGAAAGAAGTCAATCATTTCGAACTTCCTTCTGGATACCAATAAAAATTCAGATTAGTGTCAGTTAAGACCTGGGCAACAATTGGCAGGAAACTAAATGGAGGATCCCCAAGTGCTGCTGAATTATTAACTGAAGTGTCATCAGAGGTTAATCACATTTCATTATTGGGTTCCATTTGAACTAGTGACCTAAAGGAGAAAAACTAAATTCCCTCCATTTACTGATTGTTCTGTTCATTCAAGCAACTTTTGCTCTCCATATTTCAGTTTCAGAATGTAAGAGTGTAAAGAAACAGGAAGATAAATATTTAAAGTCCTCTTCCTATTAATCAATGCCATGGATGCATTTATTTCAGCTGTAGAAATGTTATGCAAGTATCAGTTGAGCTATGTTTTGTGTCATATTAACAACAAAAATAATAACAACAAAAGCATTTAAGTTTGTGTTTATCAAAATAATTGACAGGGCACAAAAATTTCAGTTTTAGTCCCCCAATATTTTGTTCTATTTTGATATAATAGAAGAGTACCCCTTTAAGAATCTGCTAAGATGAAGGTCAAATGAAAGGAATTTATATTTAATTTTTCAAATAAATCCTCAATCCTTAATAAGGAACACAAATTTGCAATCAATAGCAAAACTAGTGATCTTGAAACATCCTCCAATTACCATAAAACTGATACTGTTAGAAAGGAACAATTGCGGAGATACTGATGACCTTTCCAACTATTCTCATCAATTAACTTTAAACAACCCAAACGCTCTGACAAGTGAATAATAAACAATTCATTTAATGAGGCTGACTGTACTTTGGGCAGGAAGTTACAAAGCTCTTCCTTTTTATTTTTTGCATACGGCTGGGACTAAACTGAGCCAAATCTTCCCAACTGGACATACTAGAGTGCATCAGAAATTCAGCCCAACTGGCAGAAATCTATATATTTTACTGGTGAATCCTTGAAATATTAAAATTGCTGTCTAACTCTGTAAATCTATTAGTCATACAAGTTTACTGCAATCCATTTGGTGAGAAATAAACTCAAATATGAACTTCTTATACAAGTGCAATCACAAAAGTATGCAACTTAACAACTTTCTCAGTCTATGTATAGAATTAAAACAAAGTTGTGATGCATTATTGTAACAGTAGGTAGCATCCTTGGCTGATCCCGAGTTAAACAGACTACACAAACATAATGAAGTTGAATGAAAAGTAATACATGCAATTTTATAAGACACTTAAGAGATAGCAATTCTGACACACTAGAAATTCTGCTGTATTCTTTAGCATCTGTCATTTCACTTCATTGGTGGGAAATAATAATAATAATAATAATAATAATAATAATAATAATAATAATAATAATAATAATAATAATAATAATAATAATAATAATAATAATAATAATAATAATAATAATAATAATAATAATAATAATCACGTAAACTTTTGAATATGCACCACGCTCTACATCCACGAAGTGACATCGACAGGTTGTACCTGCCAAGAAAAATAGGGGGCAGAGGACTATTGCAAATCCACCAAACTGTGGAAGAAGAAAAACGAAGTTTGAATGACTATGTGAATCAAAGTACAGAAAAACTGCTGCAGGCTGTGAAAACAGAGAGCACTGTAAAAATAACAGAAACAAAGGCAGAATATAAGGAAAAACGGCTGGATGACAGATTAAATAGATGGAAAACCAAAGCTTTGCATGGACAGCATTTGAAAAACATTGAAGGAAAATGTGATAACAACTTGACATGGGCATGGCTTAAGATGGGAACCATCAAGAAAGAAACGGAAGGCTTAATACTGGCCAAGAACTGGAGTGCACCTGGCCTGGACGAGCTGCATGGATACTGGTTGAAACATCTCACCAGCCTCCATCACCGCATGGCCACTCAGTTTGATGAAATGCTCCAAAATGCCACAAGTGAAGAATGGTTAACAGCTGGCCGAACATACTTGATAATGAAGGACCCAGAAAAAAGCACAGAACCAAGTAACTACCGCCCAATTACTTGTTTGCCAACAACGTTCAAACTTTTTACAAGAATACTGGCAAATTCAGTATTCAACCATCTGATGGAAAACAGTCTGTATCCGGTAGAACAAAAAGGAAATTATAAAAAATCAAGAGGAACAAAAGATCAGCTGCTCATTGACAAAATGGTACTTAAAAATGCAAAATGATGGAAAACGAACTTAAATATGGCGTGGATTGATTACAAGAAGGCATTCGACTCATTACCCCATAGTTGGATTAATGCGTGTTTGGAAAACTTTGGAATCAGCAAAAATATATGTACATTTTTGAAAGCAAATATGCAAAAATGGAAAACAGCCCTAACAGTAAATGGGGAGAACATTGGTGAAATTAACATCAGACGAGGAATTTTCCAAGGGGACTCACTTTCACCACTACTGTTCAACATCGCATTATTGACAATAATCTTACGAAACACAAAACAGGGATACTACATCTCAAGCCAGCATGGCAAGATAAACCATCTGCTGTACATGGATGACTTAAAACTGTACGCGAAAAGCCATACTGAACTTGAATCAATACTCAATGCAGTCCAACTATTTAGCAGCGACATCAGAATGAACTTTGGACTTGGAAAATGTGCTGTACTATCCATGCAACGAGGAAAAATGGCAAAAATAGAAGGAATAGAACTGGGAAAAGGAAGTATTGTGAAAGCACTAGCAAAGGATGACGGTTACAAATACCTAGGCCACAGGTCGGCAACCTGCGGCTCTGGAGCCGCATGCGGCTCTTTCAGCCGTCTGCTGCGGCTCCCAGTTCATGTGCATTTCAAAAAAAAAAAATGGGACTAAAAAAGTTCAACCAATCAATTCAAACTTCTCACGAAAAAAAAAAACTTGTGAAGTTTGAATTGATTGGTTGAACTTCTTTGGTTTGTGGGACTGCCCACAAGCCATTTGTGGGACTGCCCACAAACCTCTTCTCTCTCTTCAGAGTGCACGGACTGTTAGAAAGGTGAGTAGGCTCTTTTCTCTGTCTGGGCTGGGGACTTGCAGTAGGCCAGGAGAAGGGAGCGAGCGCCTGGCCACTCTGCCGCGCAAAGATGCCCAGCCCGGGAGAGAGCGCAGGGGTGGTGATGGCACCTTCTCCTCCTCCAAAGGGGCACCTACTGGCGCCGAGGCAAGCCTCCACTTTCCCCCCATGCTTTCTCTTGTCTTTGCAAAGCGGCCTCGGCGTCACCCGGCCGGCGCGCTTGCTGGGGAGGCAACCTTGGCTCTTTTATGACTCGTGGACTTCAACTCTCTGAATTTCTGAGCCAATGAAGTCCACGAGGCATAAAAGAGCCAAAGTTGCTTACTGGCTCAGGAATTCTGGGAGCTTCAGTTGAAACCCCCCCATTTCGCCATCACGTGGAACACGCCTCGCCGCTTCCAGACGCTCATCCCTGGCCGACTCGGTTACCTTGCCCTCAGCGTTGCGTTGCCCCTCCGCCTCCCTGCCCAGCCGCTGCCTGAGCTCGCTCATCCTGGCCCGCCGTTCCCCCCTGCTTCGCATTGCCTCGGCCCGCCATAGCAGCCGCAGCAGCATGAAGTGACAACGGAGCCCGTGAATCGGAGCGGGGCTTGGGGGGGGCTCGCTGTCCGCAGGCTTTGCAGCGCAGGACGGCGGCGCAGGGAGCAGCTGGTGATTCGGGCGGGGAATGCGTTTCCTAAGCGCCCAGGCAGGGTAGGCAACCTTGGCTCTTTTATTCTGGGGGTTGAAGTCCACAAGGCATAAAACAGCCAAGGTTGCCTACCCCTGTGGGCACCTCCCAGCTCCTTCCTTCCTTCCTTCCTTCCTTCCTTCCTTCCTTCCTTCCTTCCTTCCTTCCCATATTCTTCCTGCCTTTCTTCTTCCTTTCTTGTCTTCCTTCCCTCCCTCCCTCCCTCCCTCCCTCCCTTTCTTTCTCTCTCTCTCTCCCTCTCTCAATAAGCAAACAATCTGGGCTCTGACTGGCTGCTCTGCGCTTCCTCCTCCTCCTCCCCCCCCCACACAAGTAAACTGCATGCAAAAATCCTCCCGGCTCCGAGGCGCGGAGGCAAGCTGCTCCGCTTTGCACGATGCTTACTTTCTGTTTCCAAAGCGCCCTCGGCGTCACCTGGCTGGCACGCTTACTCAGGAGCTCAGCCTGGATCGGCTGGTGGGCAGGTCGCGCGTCCTCCTGGCTGGCTGCTCTTCTCTGGCCGCCCCGCCGCCCCAGTTGGCATGCTTGCAGATTCCCCCCCCAATAAAGAGAAAAGGCCAATTTTAAAGGTTGTCCAGCTAAAAGGGATTAAAGAAGCTGGGCTGGAGCGCCCTGGAAAAGCGAGCAGGCAGCGCTTCTGCACGGGCTGGTTGGGCTTTCGGCAGGTTTTGCCTGCAATTAAGGCAAGGCAAGGTTTTTGGCTTGGAGGCTGAGGGGGGAGCTGCTTGTGGGGGCACGTGTCTGCTCACATAAGTGGAAATGGGTTTCTTTTGCAGGGAGGCTGCTTTGCTGAAGGTTATATCTTCCTTCCTTCCTTCCTTTTCTTCCTGTTTTTCTTTTTTCCTTCCTTCCTTCCCATATTCTTCCTGCCTTTCTTCTTCGTCTTCCTTCCCTCCCTCCCTCCCTCCCTCCCTCCCTCTTTCTCTCTCTCTCTCTCTCAATAAGCAAACAATCTGGGCTCTGACTGGCTGCTCTGCGCTTCCTCCTCCTCCTCCGCCCCCCCCCACAAGTAAACTGCATGCAAAAATCCCACAAGATCTACCAGCAGTGTTTTCGCTCCTAAGTCAGCCTATGTCTGTGCACACGCAGACTTAAACAGAGGCTTCCAAACCTGACGCATACACATGTGGATGTCTGCAACCGGTCATTGCAAAAAATAGGGAAAAAGGGGGAAAAGTGGGCGTGACTATTTAAAGACCCCCACTTTTCCTTTCCTTCCTCCTCTTTGGCAGTGTTGACTTCTGCTCCTCCAATCCTGGCTGCTCCTCACGGTCCCTGCCTCCCACGGCGATTTCTGAGAGCAGGGAGCAGCTGCCTGCTGGGCAAGCCCAGAAAGCTTTCTTCCTCTCCCCGATCTTGCCTTTCTTGCTCACCCTCTGATCTAGGCATCTGCTGGGTTTCCTCAACCTCCCCCCCTATTTTATTTTAATCCCCCCACCGCCTCCCTCTTTCGCAAAGTTGACATTCTGGGGACTCGGACCTTCGCTTCTCACTTGGCGAAGCTTGAAGGAGAGGCCGCCTGCTCCCACCTCCCACGGAGCAGAACTGCTGCTTCCTTGCCCTTCCAGCGAAAGAACCCCAGAGAGCTGGAAGACGTCCTTTCTCCCACTTTCCGCTTCTCATCCTCTTTTCCGAGCACCCCGCCCAGAATGAGCCAGAAGTCTCAACTCCGGCCTCCCGTAGCAGGCTGATAGGCGAGCCCAAGCGGCTGTCTGCTGCCGCCTTGGAAGATTTGCCACAGCAGCTCCTTCTCCCCGTTGGCCTCCTCCTCCCTCAGAACCTTCGTGCCAAAAGGCGAAAAGAAGAAAGTCCCAGAGAGGAAGAGTGCGGGGTGTGGGGGGAGAGCAGTCTTTTCCGAGGGGAGGAGAAGCCAGGACGGCAGAGCCGTCCATACCAGAGCTGGACGGGGGCAGGGCCAGTGCATGTCTCGCCTTAGGCTCCACTCTAATCAAGCCCCATTCTGTGTGTGTGCACGTGCATGCGCGCGCGCATTATGCGGCTCCCAGGTTTTTTTGTGTGAGGGAAATGGGTCCAAGTGGCTCTTTCAGTGTTTCAGGTTGCCGACCCCTGACCTAGGCATATTGGAAGCAGATAACATCTTGAATGGAAAAGTCAAAGAGTCAACACAAAAGGAATACATCAGGAGAGTCCGCAAAATTTTAAAACCAAAGCTGAATGCTGGAAACATAAAGCCATTAATACATGGGCAGTCCCAGTGATACGCTACCCAGCTGGAATTATCAACTGGACTTTGGCTGAACTGGAAAACCTAGACCGGAAAACATGTAAACTTTTGAATATGCACCACGCTCTACATCGCACAATCTGATTACAAATCTAGACATGATCGAGTTGCTAAATTAATCCACTGGGCATTGTGTAAAAAATACGACTTGCCTGTGCCCGAAAAGTCGTGGGAACACAGGGTGGAAAAAGTTGTTGAGAATGAGAGGGTGAAGATCTTGTGGGACTTTCGAATACAGACAGATCGCCATTTGGAACACAATACGCCGGATATCGCAGTTGTAGAAAACCGAAGCGTACAGCTGATTGATATTGCTGTACCAGGAGATGCCAGAGTCGAAGAAAAAGAACTGGAAAAAATTACGAAATATCGCGACCTGGCCATCGAAACTGCACGATTATGGATGAAACGTGTAACAGTGGTACCCATTGTCATCGGGGCACTGGGAACTATGTCCAAAAACTTTGCAAAATACATCAAGAAATTGCAGCTTCCTGCAATAAACTCCAGCAATGTTACAAAAAACTGCGCTACTCGGAACATCTTATATTTTAAGAAGGTACCTGGTTGACACCTAGGATGCTGGTAGCAACCCGTGTCAACCATCAGCGCCAGCCAATTTGAATGTTCAGTTGACTGAGGTTCATCATATATATATAATAATAATAATAATAATAATAATAATAATAATAATAATAATAATAATAATAATAATAATAATAAATAAATAATAATAATAATAATAATAATAATAATTGGAAGGGACCTTGGAGGTCATAGTCCAACCCCCTGCTCAGGCAGGAAACCCTATACCATTTGACAAATGGCTGTCCAGTCTCTTCTTAAAAACTTCCAGTGTTGGAGCATTCACCGCTTCTGGAGGCAGGTTGTTCCACTGGTTAATTGTTCTAACTGTCAGGAAGTTTCTCCTTAGTTCTAGGTTGCTTCTCCTTGATTAGTTCCATCCGTTGCTTCTTGTCCTGCCTTCAGGCGCCTTGGAAAATAGCTTGACTCCCTCTTCTTTGTGGCAGCCCCTGAGATATTGGAACACTGCTATCATGTCCCCCCTCGTCCTTCTCTTCATTAAACTAGACATACCCAATTCCAGCAACCGTTCCTTATATGCTTTAGCCTCCAGTCCCCTAATAATCTTTGTTGCTCTTCTCTGTACTCTCTCTAGAGTCTCAACGTCTTTTTTACATCGTGGTGACCAAAACTGGATGC
This sequence comes from Azemiops feae, assembly GCA_023970755.1. NCBI lineage: Eukaryota > Metazoa > Chordata > Lepidosauria > Squamata > Viperidae > Azemiops > Azemiops feae. The sequence continues at coordinate 521,644 of JALGBA010004248.1, forward strand.
AGTATTCCAAGTGTGGCCTTAACAAGGCATTGTAAAGTGGTATTAATACTTCACGTGATCTTGATTCTATCCCTCTGTTAATGCAGCCTAGCACTGTGTTGGCCTTTTTGGCAGCTGCAGCACACTGCTGGCTCATATTTAAGTGATTGTCCACTAGGACTCCAAGGTCCCTCTCACAGTTACTGCTATTGAGCAAGGTACCCCCTATACTATACCTGTACATTTGGTTTTTCTTGCCTAAATGTAGAACCTTACTTTTTTCAACATTGAATTTCATTTTGTTATATAGTGCCCAGTGTTCAAGTCTGTCCAGATCCTCCTGTATCTTAAGCCTGTCTTCTGGAGTGTTGGCTATTCCTGCCAGCTTGGTGTTGTCTGCAAATTTGATGAGTTCCCCATCTTATCCCCTCGTCCAAATCATTGATGAAGATGTTGAAGAGCACTGGGCCCAGAACAGAGTCCTGGGGCACCCCATTACACACTCCCCTCCATGTAGATGCAGTTCCATTGAGGACCACACGCTGAGTACGGCCGGTCAGCCAGCTACGGATCCATCTGGTGGTGATGCTGTCTAACCCACATTTTTCTATCTTATCAAGTAGTAGGTTGTGATCTACTTTATCAAATGCCTTACTGAAGTCCAAGTAAATTATATCCACAGCATTCCTCTGATCCACTAATTTTGTCACTTGGTCAAAGAATGCAATAAGATTGGTCTGGCATGATCTGTTTTTGACAAACCCATGTTGGCTTTTAGTAATGACTTTGTTTGCCTCTAGGTGTTCGCTGATTTGTTGTTTGATTATCTTTTCCAGAATCTTCCCAGGTATTGAGGTCAGGCTGATAGGTCTGTAGTTTCCTGGGTCCATTTTTTTCCCTTTTTTGAAGATGGGAACTACATCAGCTCTTTTCCAGTCCTCTGGTAGTTCCCCAGTGCTCCAGGATCTTTGAAAAATATAGTTCAATGGTTCTGAGATCACATCTGCCAGTTCCTTGAGAACCCGGGGTGTACTCCATCTGGTCCTGGTGATTTGAACTCGTCTAGGTGGACAGGTGCTCACTTACCGTTTTCTTGCCTATCTTAACTTGCGTTTCTATGTTTTTTATGGCACTATTTTTGGTAGGTTGGTCTGTTTTTTTCCCTTGTTGTAAAGACAGATGCAAAAAAATGAGTTTAAATAGTTCTGCTTTCTCCCTGTTGCTTGTCACCTTTTGCCACTTTCACCCACTAATGGACCAATCGTTTCCTTCACTTTTTCTTGTTTTTTACATGTTGAAAGAAGCTTTTTTTGTTATTTTTGACTTTGGTCGCAAGCCTTAGTTCATTTTGAGCCTTAGCTTTCCTCACTTCATCTTTGCAGGCTCGGGCTATTTGCTGATATTCTGCCTTAGTTATGTGCCCCTCTTTCCACTTTCTATACTTGTCCTTTTTATCTTTCAATTTATCAGAGTTCTTTATGCAGCCATACTGGTTTCTTTTGAGAGCTGTTATTTTTCCTCTTTGTTGGTATTGTGCTAGACTGGGCTTTTATTATCTCACTTTTCAAAATTTCCCAAGCTTCTGGAGTTGTTTTCCCCTTGAGGATTCTCATCCATGGAATCCTTCCCAAGCCCTCTCTAAGTTTATTGAAATTAGCTCTCTAAAAGTCCAAGACTCTAGTTTGACTGTGTTCTATTGCTTGTGCTTCCATAATGTTGAATTCCAATATTGCATGATCACTTCCTCCCAAGGTTCCTGTGCCTTCAACACCTTCTATCATTTCATCTCTGTTAGTGAGAATTAGATCCAAAATGGCTAATCCCCTAGTGCCCTTCTCTACTTTTTGGGAGACAAAGTTGTCTGCTAGGTTTGCAAGGAATCTGTTTGATCTTCCACTTGGTGCAGAGTTTGTCTCCCAGTTGATGTCAGGGTAGTTAAAGTCCCCCATTACTATTGTGATGTGCTTCCTACATATCTTAAGTTAGCTGACTAGCAAAAAGTTCATCTATTTCCTGTTTGGTTGGGTGGCCTGTAGTATACACCTATGGCAATGTCATTCCCCCCCCCCTTTTATATTGACCCAAATGCATTCAAGACAGTTTTCATCATTGTGCTCTATTTCTGTAGAGATGTAGTTATTTCTTACATATAGAGCAACTCCGCCTCCTCTTTTATTTGGTCTGTTTCTTTTAAATAATTTAAATCCCTCTATCTGTGTGTTCCATTTGTGGGTTTCATCCCACCATGTTTCCGTAATGGCAACAATATCATATCTGCCCTCATTAACCTGAATTTCTAGTTCACCCTGTTTGCTGTTCATACTCTGTGCATTGGTGTATAGACATTTGAGTCCTTTATGACTGACCCTGTGTTTACTTGTTGTGAGAAAGTTGTGAGAAAAGATTGTGTTGCTATTATTTGTGAAATGGAAGCCTAGAATGAGTACACATCAGTGCACTTTACACAATGTGCCATCATTTGGTTTTTTTTATTTACAAAGGAGTCCCTCAGGGTGAAATTCATTGCCAAATGCTGATTGCTGATAGTTCTGACTGTTGCCATATCAGTACTGTGCATCACTGGGCCAAGACACGTAAAGATGGTTAACTGGGAAGTGTTGATTTGTGTGACCAAGCATGAAGTGATGATGAACCTATAACAGCAACCAACATGTTTCACATCAGAAAGTTTGAACCAATTAAAGACAAGCAGCAGATCACTCAAAAGGAAATTTCTTTTAAGCTTGGCATTTGCAGAAACATACAGGACACATTATTGTTCTTCAATATTGGAAAGCTTGTACAAGATGAGTTTCTTGCATGCTGATCACATAGTAATGAAAAATTCAAGAGTTCAAGTTTGCCAGCAATTGTTATCACATATCAGAATGAAGGTGAGTAATTTATTAACAGCATTATGATGAAGACAATATTTGGCATCATCATTATAAGCAAAGCATCAATCCATGGAATATTATAAAGTTTTATTTATGAAAAAAAATCAAGACCCAGGCTTCATCACAAAAGCTCATGGTTGTAGGGCTTTTTCAAATGCAGATGGTACTATGGATTTCTTTGACTCTGGCTTCATTACTGGTAGCAACTCAACACCCTGAACTTTGAAACATTTGGAAGAAAGAAGGAAATTTTGCTGCAACGTGACAATGCTAGATATCACACTTCACAACTACCTATGAGGCCATTGTGATGTTGGATCTCATCATCTGACCACATACACTATACAGTCCAGATATGGCACCATACAACTTCTACCTTTCCCCAAATTGAAGGAATGTCTTTATGGACATCTGTTTGATTCAAATAAAAAGGTGGAAAAGATTGTCAAGATCTGGTTGAAGAGATTATCTGTGGACTTCTTTATTAATGACTTTCAGAAATGTCTGCATCATTACCAGTAATGTGTAGTGAATGGTGATGTTTACACAAAGTACGTGCAGGTATCAAAAGAGCTATATCAATAATTATTTTCTTGTTTCATATTTTAAAACATCTCTACTTAAAGTTATGGAAGTGGAAGCACTTTTTTTCAGCTCTATCTCCTATATATTTTAAAATAAGAAATGGGGCTTTCTACTGATTGCTCATTTTTAAGAGCATCCCTCAACATGCCACTCTTTCCCTAGCGTGGCACTTGATCTAAGAGACAAGGAATACTCTTGATTTAAATGGAAGTCATGGCGATTTTTGATCATTTAAACAGAGCAAGATTGTTTGTTTTGAGATATAAGAAAACTTCCCAGCAGGTACCTAAAAGTATTGAAATTATAAGATTGTAAATTACAGGTAGTCCTTGACTTACAACAGTTCGTCTAGTGACTGTTCAAAGTTACAACGGCACTGAAAAAAATGACTTATGACCGTTTTTCACATTTACCACCTTTGTACCCCCCGATCATATGATCAAAATACAGAGACTTGGCAACTGATTCATATTTATGATGGTTGCAATGTCCCAGGTTCATGTGATCATCTTTTGCAATCTTCTGACAAGCAAAGTTAGTGGGAAAGCCAGATTCACTTAACAACCGTGGCAAGAATGGTAGTAAAATGGGGCAAAATTCACTTAACTGTCTCGCTTAGCAACAAAAATTTTGGGCCCAATTGTGATCATAAGTTGAGGACTACCTTATTGAATTTTGGGTTTTTTAAAGATATTTATTACTAGGGCTTTTTAAAATTTGCATTCCTTCCTTTTTATATTATCTATTGTTGTGTGCTGTCCAGAGTCAACTCAGTGAGATGGGCAGCTATATAAATTTGACTAATGTCATAATGTGGAAAATATCCCCATGTAGCCAAAAACAGTTGAACTATGCCAATCATACTATATTCAACAGCTTTAGGTCCTCCCTGCTCTATATTTGGAGGGATTTTAGAAGAGTTTTATAAAACATTCTTTAGTTCTATTTATATAGCTAACTGTAAGTGTAAAACATATTTCAGAAACTATTGTTTATACAGAAACAGAGCCATTCCACAATGTAATAAAACTCAATTACATTTCACATTACATTCAATTTTTTAAAATTAATAGTAATATTAATACTAAGAAAATCTGAAATATCTCCTTTAAAATCTGAATATTTTATAGTCCAAGATTAAGCTTATTTGTAATTCCAGCTAAGTCGACTAGACCTCACCCCCACCTGTACATTTATACAGAACTATAATGTTACAAAATAGCCCTATACAACTCTGCTCAAAAATACACTGCACTGAATTCTCCTAGGACTTCCCTTCAGGAAAGAATGCATGGATTGTACTTAGTCTTATTCTTTTGAAAGGAAAAATAAAGATCCAGATGTATCCATTATTGTCATACTAGGCCAGAACAAAACAGAACTTGCAGACATATACTTATTTGGCCATATTATATACATTACACAAAACTTTTCCCCTGAAAACCAGTGGCGTTCCAAAGCTATTTATTATTAACACTTCAATGCCCTAAATGTTAACTTTGGCTTTATATTAGATATTAAATTAAATATTAACAGATTTGAAAAAATATTTAAGAATGAGAAATGAGAACAAAATAAGTATATGTCTGCCAGATACATTTGAAATTGTTGTAGTAGGTTCAAAACTGAAGTACTTAGTTCTGTTGAGAATAATTCAACAATCAGCTGGAGCGAAGTTTCACTGAAATGAATGAGCAAGAATCTTGTGGCACATTAAAGATTTACTAGGGAACAAACATATAAAGATTGACAGCGATCCATGAAATCTTACTTTATAAAAGGATTCTTGTTGTTAAGACTCTGAAGACTCAGCTCTTATTTTGCTACACCTGACTAATACATCTGCTTTTCTGGAAAGCTAAGGCAATTACATTTTAAAGCATTTGATGGAAATTTGGTTGCCATTGGATGGTACCTATGTTTAGCTTAATTATAGTCCAGTTTGTACATAATAGGAACTTTATTAAATTAACCTGAACATCTGAAACAAGAAAAAAGAAATTTGCCCCTTAGGACTGATGACATAAACCATTAAGTTCTTCCCCCCACCCCCCTTTTATTTCTTAACATTTACCAGAGTCTACCAGGTTAATCCTTTTGGTGCTTTAGACTTATTTTTCCCTTTGACGCGTTTTGCCTTTAGCTTTTTTCTCTGCCTGGGATTCATCCATACTGGATATTGTCCATGTTGATCTAGAAGAGTTTTCTGATTTCTTTTGACATCCATGTCCATCTTACTTCCATCTAGGGGGAAAAAACACATAAAGAAGTAAATTACTATTATCACCTCAAAATAGTAGCGTTAAAATGAATAAAAAAGAAACTGTAGGAATAAAGTAGTAGCATAAATTATTCTAATACTGATAGAGTGAAGAACTAAGAAATAAGGGAGGGACTAAGAGTGCATGTATGCTTGCCCTATGATGGTTTTTAAAAACAGTTTCAATTTTTTTAGTTAGGACAGTCTTTCTTTGAAAAAAAGAGATTCAATAAGAGAAACAGCCAAATGAAAACATCATTCTGATTATAATTTACAATGTTTCCCTCTTTGCTTTCCACTGTCTATCTTCAAAAGAATAGGCACCAATCCCACAGGTCATCCTCATAAACTTCTTCCACCTTATTCTCATTAACAGCATTTTTCTTCAACTCTCAGAATTTCCAGTTAGCCTAACTTTTGCTAGGAGATATTCACTGGATAAATAAGATAGACACATAATATAGTCTATTTCTGCACTAACTATGCCATCTGGTTAGTGGAAAAAACATCTCTGTCAACTCACAAAAGCAGTCTCATCTATATGATATTAGATTAAGTTTTTTAAAGGGAAGATTTACATAGCCAAGGGAAATATGAGAAAAAGCAGCACCAAAAGAATGAAAACAGAGTAGTATCAGGTGAGGGACATAAAGTACCGTGATTCCAATTTTTCAGAGTCTGTTTGTTACAAATCTTAGAACAATGTCTCCCAATCTAAGCAACTTCTAGATCCATGCATTAACTCCATAATTCTCAGCAACATCTATGCTGGATAGAGAATTCTCGAATTAGAGACACACATCTGCAAGTTGCCCAGACTGGGAAACTTGGTTTTACAGCCATACCTAACAATAAATATGATTCACCATCTGAATCCTTTTTCTCTAAGATTTTCTCAGCAGGAACCACAGTTACTACTTCCTTCACTTCATCCATTACAACATCACTGCTAGTTTTCAGAATGCTCTGCAATCTGGCCAGTTCCTTGGGAGCATTTTTCTTTCTCTTCTCTGCTCGCATTTTTCTCTTCCATTTGCTTCTTAGGCTTTTTGCCATTGGTTTGCTTCTATAAATGGAAAAATAATGCATTAAGACCAGTATGACGAAACAGAACAAGCTATTAGGCTTGTGTAAACATGAGCTTGAAACATATACTTGTGGTTCCCCAAAAAGCCAACTACAATGGGAGTATCTCCTATTTGTGCATAAGGTCAAAAATATATTTCTTCAGAAACACTCCTCAAAAGCAATTTCCATCCTTGTTTAAAACAGATTTGGGCACAGTTTGTAAACAAATTTGCATTGATGGGTCCTTACTTCCAAATAATATTTTCCTGCTTTCCAAAACTACACTGGATCCTAGAAATACAAAACTTGTACAAATATTCCTGAACTTCCCCCATAGTAGAGGCAATCTATAGGAAGTCTTCCAATGAGCGACCAGTGCTCATTTGTTCCTCTAAACTGTGGCAGTTCTGAAGCAGTCTAATTAAAATAATGTCATTATTTAGGATAAAAATGTTAAATATGAGGTTTCCTGGATGTCCCACATCCAAGGACTCCTGCTATCTTTTCAAGATGAGCCATGGCCACCAAGCTGGTCTTATTCTAATGGGCGAATGTGTCAGATCTAAATAGTCTTTGGGCAGGAAATCCCAGGGCTGTGGGATAGCCTAAAGAGTTGAACCGACATCCCAGACGAAGAAACAGTAAACCTCTGCCGTGCTGTTGCCAAGATCACCGGTCGGACTTGTTCATAAAATGATCAGAAGTTGAAAACCCGGAGACTTATGACAGGGACCTGGCCTCGAAATGCAGCAGCTCCTCTACAAATTACTGCCCCATGCCCTTCCTCCGGTACCTGAGCACGCGGTGCTATATAACACGCAACTCCCCGCTTCCAACAGATGTGACTGCAACAAGCGGCTTCTTCCGGAATTGAAAGGCTTCGGCTTCCACGTGGGGCCGATGAAAAGGGCAGTGCACGGAAGTCGCTTTCGAAGAAGTCGCGTCTTTTCGCGCTGCCCCACAGAGCCCCCTTGCGAGCTCCTCCGGTACTGCTCGAAGGGACCGCTGCGGTCAGGGGATGGTTGATTGGAGTTCTCCGGGCGAAGGGGCTGTTACAGCGGCCATCTTTTCTGGGAAAAGCCAGGAGAGTCTTTCCCCTGGCAGACCTAACGACGATTTAGGTGCAGTTCCTCGAGCAATATTCCCTTCGTGCTTTAGCAGCGCTGTGAGGGAGGTGACTCACCTCACCTCGAGAGCAAAAAGAGGTAACGGGACAGAATGAGTGAGTTGGAGAGAAAAGAGGGAGTCCCTAAGTTACACCAACCTCCCGTAAATGTTGTTTGTTTGAAAAACAGGGATGACTATGCTCAACAGAACTTATATACGTTATATATCCGCGAATCCAATCTTTTGGAAAGGAAAAGCAAAAGATGACATATGTGACATTTCTGGGCAAAGCTCGGAAGTTATGCTCGCATCTTGTCTTAGATTCTGATGGTACACTTGGAAAATATACCTGTATTTATGGTATTTACAGTTTATAGCTCACTGCTATAAATGAATGTGTAAAGTTTTCATAGTATTTTAATATTTATATATTTTTTTAATTTAGAGGATTTCCATGGTGCCGTCCTTAACACCTCACAGAATTAAAGCAAACCTTAAAAAAGTGTGCAACACACCTTTAAACAAAACAAGTTCGTTAGAACAGTGAAAATGCACTGAATTTTCTAAATACTAAAAAGGCTAAATTGGAAAAAAAATCCACAATGTGGAGGAAGACAAAAGTAATCTTAGATAGCAAGTAGAAACCAAGGTAGAATCTGCAAGAGTACCAATGATCTAAGAGTGCAGGGCAAACTACATGGGAGATATAAGATAGTTTGGTCCTAAACCATGTAAGGCTCTTTACACCATTGCAAGCACCTTGAATGGGGCTCAGAAGACAACTGATAAATTCACAAAATGTTTTTTGATGGGACTTTCAGCAGATTCCTGTGCTGCCATTGCTGGATGAGATATAATTTATGAACATCTTTGAGGCCTGGATCTGGATGATTGAAAATCTCCATAGACACTTTGAATGGTCACTGAACGGGTGCTCATTAAATGAGGACTATCTATACAGCGGTATTCCCTACTCTGCTTCTGTTGGACCCAATCTTTCCCTCCTCCCCCTTTCGTCTTTCTCTTCACAATATCCTGGTAAACTGAATGCTTTTTTGTTGTTATTGTTGGAGATTAGAATAGGAACCAAGTAGCTTTTTCTTTCCACCTCTGAGAAATTTGTCATCTTCACAGAATAGCTGCTAAACTATAATTCTTTTCTTTCTGTTTGGAATACATCTAAAGAATCTTTTTGCTATTTACAACATCCTTCACTAGTAATAACTAGTTTTCAGTTTCCTGACACCATCTGTAAAAAATTGTCCTGCCTGTTTGTACTCTCCTTTTCTGACTTAGTTCTCTTTTCATTTCCAATGGCGGAGGTGGGGGCTGCTCAAATCCTTCCTAACCTTTTGCCAAGCAACATTGGCTTCATCTACTGTGTTCCCGACTTAGGTAGTCCTTGACTTACAATCGCAATTGAGGGCTATTAACATGTTTTACCCAAAATAAGACCCACCCCCAAAATAAGCCCTAGCCTGATTTTTTGGGGTGGGCCCAATATAAGCCCTACCCAAAAATAAGCCAGGGGGGGGGCTTGGCCAGCACAACTGGCGGCAGCCACAGCCTGCCGGCCCCTTGGCGCAGTACAGGTAAATCCACGCGCGGAGGCAGAGGTAGGGAAAAAGTGTTTGGGCACCTATGGGGCGCTTGGAAATCGAGTGATTTGCTCCATTTCCAAGCGTCCCATAGGCACCCAAACACCTCCCCCCGAACCGAGATCTGATGGAGAATGGAAGCTTCATCTGCTTGCAAATGGGGCGCTTTGAAACAGTGATTAGCTCTGTCTGCAAGTGCCCCATTTGCAAGCAGACAAAGCTTCCAGTCTCCAGTCAGATCTCGGTTCGGGGGGAAGTGTTTGGGTGCTTATGGGGCACTTGGGCAAGCTCCACACTCTCCCCCACCTGCCTCACCTCATGGCTGCAGTGTGGCAGGCCATGTCCATGTGGCCTCCTGCCGTGAGGTCACAGAAGTGGGCTGGCAGCCATGCGGACTCCTGCTGGACAGGACTGTTGGTGCCGCCACCGCAAGGCGAGGCAGGTGTCAGGGAAAAAAAAATACATTCCCTGAAAATAAGACCTCCTGCCTCTTTTGAGGCAAAAATATATATATATATAAGACCAGGTCAGGGAAACATGGTACAAACCAATAATTAGAGTCACAAAACCAGGTCTTTCTCTTCAAGATAAGAATGCAACTGTTAATTCAGTCAAAGCTGATAAAAGATACTCATTGTCACTGAAGTAGCATGATTGTCCAGATCAATACAACTGTAACCTGAGCCTGTAGGTTTTTTGGAAGCTAAGTTAAGTAAACCCAAGGAGGTCACAATAATTTTTTAGGGAAACTAACAGGTAAATCCTACTATGTCACAATTCTTTGGAAAGCTAAGCTAACATAAGCAAATTCTATTTTATTACAATAAGTTCCTGTAACTTTAGAGCGTTTTGGACATAAGGGTTATGAACTGGGACTATAATTAAAAGTTGAACTCTGAATACAGATTTTGAATAAACACTCAAAACAAGTTTTGACTTTGGAATTACTTTTGATAACAAACTGAAATTATAAAAATAAAATGGAGTGACACTGACAAAAAATGATCAGTCAGCAGAGATCTCTGAGATTGCGTTCTTCAGGATATTACAATTCAAATATTACATAATACAACTTTCCGCTTAACAGTGACAAAAGTATCTACAAGTCTTAACAATAGAAAGCAAAGAAACAGAGAAAAGGGATCACATAATGAACATTTTATTAAAATTTATTATTACTTTTATAAGTTTTTAATCGCCTGCCAGAATAGCAGATGAAATCTAACTAATTTTGCTATTACTCCATAGTCGAAGGACCATCTAAATATTATTCTGCATAAAAATATTGCAACTCTTACAACCATTAGTGAAAAGGTCCTAAGAATGGACTCAAATAAGTTTCAAACTCTTTTCACATTCTAAAAGGGTTCTATAGAAAACATATGGTATTTCTGAACTTTTTTAAAATTTCAGAATAGAGAAAGACTATTGCCAGTCAATTCTTTTTTGTTTACTTTAATAGATGATCCCATCTTAAGAATCCTTCCCATAAAAGTTTCTTTTTTGGAGGGTGGGTGGGTTATTTTTTCCGAAATACAACATACTTGGAAGTACAGATATTTATTAGAAAAAGCAAAATTATGTTGTAGGATCAGTTCTTCAAATAAAGATGCTCATAAAGTTTTTTGTAAAAGAACACCAACAATAGAAGTTTAGCTTATTTAAAATTTCAGTGTTCAATAGTGAAATCAAGGAGAATTATGCTATCTAACCAGCAACAACTATGATTCTCAAAGGACACATCTGTGGCAATTATTGCAGGAATAAAATAGAATTTTAATTGTACTTATTGGCACAAATGAGTTGATGAGTAAGTCTTTCAATCAATACTAATAATATGCAAATAGATGGAGTAAGCCTTTGCCAAATAGCCAAGATGCCTGCAATTAACTGATCTCAGAATAGATTCAGTAAGAATCCGCTCTCTAAAACACTGTTTATACAGAAAACACCGAAGCCAGTACAGAATGTAAAACCAGGCTTCACCCTCAAAGTAGACTGCAGATTTTCTAGGTCTTAATTAACTCTTTAGATACTGCATATAAATTATCTCAAATTTGCATTAAAACTCCCAATTATTTTTTATTAAATGCTTCTAGCAAACGAAGCAGGTGCAAAAACAGATTGATGATGTCCAAATAAAGATTGATTGCAGCTAGTATATATTCTTCCGGAGAGAGTTTGTGCATTAATAGATGAGTGTCGTAGATGATAAATCCACAGAACAGAAGCGCTCCTGCAGCAGCAAATACCAGCTCTACTATTTCATTATTGAAAAAGAACTAAAAACAAGGAGCAGATAAATGCAGGTTTAGTGTAATTTTTTAATATAAAAACATATTAAAATTAGTTATTTATAATGGTATTATAACTTAAACTTTAAAAAATGATTTTAATGGAAAAGTTGAGTACAATTAATATTATTTTCTAGATTCTAGATAGAGGTCATTCATGTGACTTTAAGACATCCCCTATTACCAGCAAAATAAGATCTTGTCATATCCTATGATTGCCAGTGATTTCCTAAAGCAACAGATCTAACTTCAATTCAAATTAGATACATCTTTAAATTTCAGTGCAACTGCATTTTCTTAATTTAATGTGTATGGGCATCATTTTGAATGAATAAAATCAACCACATTGAGAATACTGCTTTTCTAAAGGGCTTCTCATGCTGCAACTCTTTTAAGGAATAATTGGGTGTTTTCTCACAATAGTATTGCTAACACAATAATCAATCTGAAAAATACTTTAATGAACTCTTCAAGAAATTGAATGAATTAGATCATCTGGATTCTGCACTCTGAGTAAATCTAAAAGCTTTTCCTTCTCTTCTTTCACAGATTTACAATGTTATTATTAAACAATAAGTTATCTGTCAGTATGTTTTGTGTCACCTTCATCTCTGACAAAATCACTCCATCTATTTAAACTGTATTACCATACAATACATTGTTTTCCCATTTTACTGTGAACCATAACTTCAAAGTTACATGGACAGAAATATGACAATTTTGCAGCTGCTGGGGCCATTTCCGGCATAATTTTAATATATTTATTCCATGAAGCTTTCTTGAGAGAAGTGTGTAGAGGACTGCAATCACATCGTCTGTTCATTACAGACACAGATCTAGGAACAGCCACAAATGATTGGAAGTGGGCACCTGCACAGCAGGTTATCAAACTGAGTCGGGATTAATGAATGTATGGCTGAACTGCAGAAACCATGGCTTTGTAGATCATGATATCTGCTGATCATCATTCTCCATGCCTGGACTGGCCAGCCTCAAAATGAAAAAAGCTCCTTTATTTTAGCTATCAAAAACCAATAATAGAATAATATTAAAAGAAGGCCTCTGAATTACAAATATTGGTATCTATCTGATTTCTGTAGAATAATCATTGTTTTTATGTAAAATTATTTGAATTGAGATGTTATTTTTGAGAGTGTAATGTTGAAACTTCAAGTTTGTGGAGCAAAAAAAATTAAAAGATGAAACCTGTTTAAATTTTATCTTAACGGTATGCATTTATTTACATATATTGCTTAATTTAAAAACTCTTAAAACTAATTTCAACTTCACCCATTTTCATTAATAAGCTACATGTTTATAATCCCCAATGCACATATAAGACTTGAATTGAAAAAGAACACAATTATCAGTTTTAAAAAACAAGATTTTAAAATGGGGGTTAGCACCTAATAATTCAATCTATATAAAACAGTTAACATCCTATGGAGACCCCCCAAAATTTTAATTAGATTTTAATTTTAATAAGATAAATAACCTCTTACCTTTAAAAAGCTTGACAGGAGAAGAATCCATAAGCAAGTAAACAGCCTGAGAAGGCACAGAAATGTCTTATTTGTAGTATGCTTTTAACTTAGCTCTTTTAAAATGTAGATACACTTATTTCCTCTATATTATTAAGTATAAAATCACATATTGAAATAATTATCAACTATTTCTCTTTTTTTTATTCACAAAGCAAACTTGAAAATCCCCTGCCTTGGTTCTTTTGCTGCAATCACAACATATCAACTAATCTTAAAAGAAGCCGTCATCACTGATTATTATTCCAGTAAGACAGAGTCACTCAAAATGCCCAAATGCCAATGTATATAACAGAAACTAGCTTACCCTGCTCCAGCTTTGCTGAAATCCCGTTTGGATTGCAACGTGTACAAAGTAAGAGCCAAAAACACAGTTGTTGTCAGAATAAAGGCTTGTAGCACAATTGATACTTCATAGAAAGTCACTAGCAAGGAGGGAAAAACAAATTTAATCACCTTGTCTTCAACTGATCATATTTTTCATACAAAAAAAACATACCATAATTCTAACATCTGGTATAACTCTTCACAGGTCAAGAGAGTGTGAATGACAAGTAATGAGCTGTATACATTTTAAAGTACAGATTTTGTTCTAGTAATACTTCATAGCAGAAGCGGGGGGCGGGGGGGGGCAGAAGATAATGGGACACAACATAACAACACGCAGAAAAATCTATTCCTGATTTGTTTTTACCAGAAGGTCCTAACAGAAATTAAATCTGGATTTAGTCATATGTTTTCTTATTTTAAGAAAATAAATTTAAAGCAAGAGGTTTGAGATGCTTTGGAAAATGTCTGGAGGCCTTCTCTCTTCAACTTTTGAGTGCAAGGGCATCGTTATTCATCTTCCTCATATCTAGACTGAATCAAGAGATAAAAATAATTCAAACATTTCAAGGTACATATAGCCTTCAAGCCAATATACACCTATTACTGACAGCACCAGGTTTTGCAATACAGGGGGCATGAAAATTAATTTAAAAAGCCAATACTCATTGTTAGCCATTAATCTTGGATAATATATCTCCTTTCACTCTGGTGGGTCTTCAGAAACAGCCTATAAGTACTTTGAAATAATTCTGCTCCTTTCTTGCTTGACACTTGGTGGATTAAGAGAGAGACATTTCCCACCCACAAGTATAATTTTGTCAGCTCCTAGGACAGAGGTGAGGAATGATGGCCCCTTTATGACTTGTGGACTTCAACTCCCAGAATTCCTGAGCCAGAATGGAATATACAGATGATATGAACAAAAGCAACCATTGCATAAATAATTCACAGCTGCACACTATTTCTCTATCAGAAAACTTCTTCTTGTGTACAGTGAGGCTATGAGGAAAAAAACCAGTTTGTTGGAATTATTTCACTACTGCTTTTATCTTAATAAAGATTGCTAAAGAAAACTCTCATTGGGCTTGGAAAAATATATTTTCAGTTCAGGCAGCTACCAAAGGTCTGATGATGTCAATTAAATAGGATAAATTTTACCTGTAATAGCAACAGTCAGTGCTTCTAAAAGAGTCTATAAGGAATAAAAAAAAGTATCATTCAACTAATTAAACCTTAATCACTACATCATCCCACAGAACCTGGAAGTTGATAATGCTACTATTACTATTGACCACTGCTACCTATGAAGAAGTGGGGATATCAGCCAAATGTTTCAATCAGAACAAATTAGACATAGACATACCTTTGAAAGCAAGCATTTTCACATCATTATTAAGTCAACTAGTCTATTTGCTGAACAAAAGGTCAACTAGGTTTGTCTCTAAAATATATTTTCTGATATATGCAAATTTACTCTGCTATGCATATTCAAAAGCTATGCAGAAGGAAACAGTATACATCATTTTCAAAGGGACAGCATATGTTCCACAGATGTCTGCTAAAATGCTTTTCCTTTAAAAAAAATTATATTAATAGAAGAACTACTAGAACAAAGCTAAAACAAAAAAACTTATCAGAAAAAAACAGAACTATACAATAAAATACATTCACCTCACTAGATCAACTGCAACTACCAAAGTCATGCATTATAAAAATACTTACAAATCCAAAGAGAAGATATAAATTAACTGGATACTGATGTCTGTATAGAGTTAAAGCCACAATCACAGCCAAAGAACCAAGCAAGGCCATCAAAAGTAAAGCAGGACTGTAATTTAAATATGACAACATAATATTAGTAAACAATATTCTAATATCTTTTGTTTTCCCCAAAATAATAGATAAAACAATCTTATCAATATTTAAAATACTTCAGTAAGTTTAGAAAGAATAAAACACCTTTGTTAGTTAGGCTGAATTACAACATCTATGGTAGGTTATCAATATTTCATATATTTAAACTGCTTTTAAATAAAAAAAGACATATTCACAATAGCAATCTATTTCTGGATGATTATATTAATTACTATATTGCTTCATTCAGACACACAATTGAATGGAGAAGGAGCTATTTACTGGCAAAGGAGAAAAGAAACAGGCTATTATTAAAGGTAGGAGCAAAACCTAATTTTTCCCATACAAGCAAATTTTCACACCCACAAATAGTGGAATCCTTATACATTTTCTTTCCCAAGCAAGCAATGTAATTTACTTAACAAGAAATAAATACGTTTTCCCAATAACTCTGTTTAGATGGGACAAGTATATTTTCTTTCCTACCCCCTCCTCAGTGAACATATTTCTAGAAACAATTCCCTAGATCAGCATTTTTCAACCTTTGTAGATGTTGGCTGGGGAATCTTGGAGTTCAACTCCACACATTTTAATGTTGCCAAGGTTGAGAAATAGCCTTAGACTACCTTGCAGAATCATAAAACAAAAAAATGAAGCAAATTCAACCAGATTCACTATAGATCCTACCTTTCATGTACAAATGTCCGAATTGTGGTGGAATAGAGAAAAGCTGCAGAGGTCACAGTTGTCAAAAAAATCTGGACTGAAAGTATGCTATAGACTTTGCGCAGAAAAGCTAAAATATAGAAAATAAACACAGTTCATTATTGTTTATTTTCAAGACTTATGCTAAAATCAAATATCTATACTTTGTTCTTGTTTGTTTCTACACTTCAATCTTTAGATTTTTAATGGTATCCATTGCAATAAAAACTGAATCATCAGGGGACAGTCATATTACTATGACACTAGTTGTTTATCATCCAAAAACTAATATATTGTGGCGAGTATATGAGTAGATCAAAACTCCCCCACAGAGCCATGCATGTAGAATTCTTGATCTAAGATGGTGCAAGTCTCCACTATTGCTCTATTAAAAATGGATTTTAAAACACTGCAATGTTGCCCACACAACACAACTCTTCCCATATAAAGATGTTTATTGTAGATTATTCTGATTTGTTCTACCTTTGCCACATTACTCTCCTAAAAGATGGCCATGTTTCATTTGTAAAGGAGAGCATCTGAAACATGGAAGCAAAAATACTGGATCATTTTTCTGATAAGAAAGTACCATCAGAAGAACTATAATCAAGACAAGTCTTCACCACCACCACCACCATCACGGCATGCCCTCACGTTCTGGGATTGCATTCCCTTTTGGGGAAAAGGCCAAGACATTGGCATGACAAGATCCATGACTGCCACGGTTTCCGACGAGCACTGCCACTTTAGCGCAGTGGCAGAGTCCTAAAGCGAGCACGACAGGCAATATAACCTGGAGCGAAGATTATTTACAAACGGGAATAATTTCGTCTTCGAAGGTCAGGGGAAGGTTTTGAGCTAAACGGGAGAAGGGGAAGCTTCATTGGGAAGTGGTGAAGGCAACGACTTCCGAATGGAAAATGAAAAAGGCAAGGGGGGTGAGAGAGGGCTGACCAGGACTCTTTACCCAAGCGGATGTGTACGCTAGCCGTCGCGACGTTAGTGCCATAATTGAAATCGTCCTCAATGGACGACCTCGGATAACTCTCCGCAGCCATCATCGCAGTTGCTGTCCCTCCCGAACTTCCGCGTCTGAGCTTCCAAATCGGTTGCTGAAGGCGTTGCTCGCAACTTCCGGCTTGTACTCGCTCAAACTGGAGCAGTCATAGTCTTGTAACCCCAACAGTGATGTCACCGCCAGCCAATGGTTGCGTTTTAAAGGTTACATAGAGGCAGGAAGAGCGCTGTGCTTCTTGTTTTTCAAGATTGTAGAAGCTTCGTCGTCCGATGGTCTTTTGTGAGTGGGGTCCTCCATCCATTTGTTGCCCTAGCATGCTGGTGGCGTGAATCTGTCCCTTGAGTTTTACATCATTAGGTCTAAAACTGTGGCTAGTTTCTGGAGGAACAGTCCTAGGCTGGGTTTACAGAGGACTAAAGAATATGCTGACCTCGAGGGTCTCTGAAAGGCTAACAATGCACTGGCAAAGGGTTTGTCTCTTTGTGTGTGTGGGTGTGTGAGAGAGAGAGTTTTGCATGCAGTGCAGAATGCATATTTGCTTCCCAGTGAGATTAATCCTGGACTCAAACTGCAGCACAGCCTTCTTAAAAGAAGCAAGAGGTAATTCGATACAGCAAGATTTATTTCTGAAAACCCTATTTAGGGAACAAAGCAAAAGCTGAAACTCCATCAATCATACTGGCCCCTACAGAATAAACCATTAAATGTCATGCAACCCCGATTTTTTTTTTTTTTGACCATGGATTAGTCTGAATTTTCCACTGCTAGTCAGTTCTGAATATAAATTATGGCTTCCTGGTATTATGAATCAAGTGATGTCTAACCATTGTTACTGAACAGCAAACCTAGCTCTTCGGTTGTTAAAATTTCAGAGCCTACAATGAGGTTAACTTTCAGTGATCTCTGGAGTTCTGTTAGTATTATTACATTTATTTGACTCCTATCTTGCAGTTCGAGATGACTCGGTGAGCACCTTACAGAGGGAAAATTCGGATAGTCCTTGACTTACAACAGTTCATTTAGTGACCATTCGAAGTTACAACGGCACTGAAAAAAGTGACTTCTGACCATGTTTTACACTTACAATCGTTGCAGCATCACCATGGTCACGTAATCAAAATTCAGATACTTATACGTGACTCATATTTATCACGGTTGCAGTGTCTGAGCTCATGTGATCATCTTTTGCACTCTTCTGACAAGCAAAATCAATGGGGAAGCCAGATTCACTTAACAAATATGTTACTAACTTAACAACTGCAGTGATTCACTTAACAACTGTGGCAATAAAGGTTGTAAAATGGGACAAAACTCAACTATCTCAGGAACAGAAATTTTGGGCTCAGTTATGGTCGTAAGTTGAGGACTACTTGCATACAAATATCCAAACAATTATAAATATAAAAGCTGATTAAAATTACAAAAAATAAACTAAAAAACATGGGTTTGAAGTGGAGACGGGGTACTTTCTGTGTTAGTGCACCATCAACTCTAGCCAACAGCTTTTCCTTCAAGACCCCATGCCAGCAGGCATAGCCAGGGTTTTAAGTCTTTTCCTGAAGGCTAAAGGATAGGGGCAGCTCTTACCTCTTACGGCAAGATGTTCCAAAGGGTAGCAGCCATGGCAGAAAAGACTCTTCTCCAGGATCCCACAAGCCGAAATTCCTTGGCTGATGGGATCCCTGGTAGGCCTCTTTTGCCAGCATGAATGGGGCAGCCAATCCATTGGGACAAGACAGTTCCTCAAGTTTACAAAGGAAACAGCCTGTGGTGATAGGTTACCATTTGTAGCAGACTGTTGATCAGCTGATTGGCTTAGATCTAAAACAAGGTAGAGAACTGAAGACAATAAAATTGCAGACAACCCAAAGAAATGGAGTAAAATTGGCAAGAGTTTTTTTTTTTAATTAAAATAATTTTTATTGAATACAAAAAAAAAGAAAAAGATTAAAAAACATTGAACATAGTGTATCATCTTTGACATACATCTTTGTCTAGACATTCCATATTATACATATACTTTATACATTTCAGATATTCTTCCTCTATTTACATCCCTTCTAATGACCTTCCTTCTTTTTTTTCCTTCCATTTGTAAAATTTATTCCAGCTTAAATAGTATTCTGTTTCCTCCTGATTTTTTAATTCTTTAGTCATCTTATCCAATTCTGCGCAATACAAAATTTTTCTTATTAACGCATCTCCACTAGGCACTTCAGTTGCTTTCCAATTTTGGGCAAACAAAATTCTTGCCACCGTTATCACATGAATAATTAGGTATATATCATCTTTGTTTATATTTTTTTCTAATATGCCAAGTAGTAGCATCTCTGGTTTATATTGAGTTTTTTGACCCGTCATTTCTGTTATCCAATTTCAAACCCTCTGCCAATAAACCTGTACCTCTTTGCAAGCCCACCAAACATGAAAAAAGTACCCTTTTCCCTTTTACACTTCCAACAAAGTGGTGAGTAGCCACTATACATTTTTGCGAGCCTAGCCGGTGGCAGGTGCCATCTAAAGAGCATCTTATAGAGATTTTCCTTATAAGTTGTTGCCAATGTAATTTTGCAATTACGTTCCCAGATTTGCTGCCATTGGTCCAGGTTTATAGCGTGCCCCAAATCTATTGCCCAGGTAACTATCGTTTCTTTAACTTGTTCTTCAAATAATTTATATTCTAACATATATTTATATATTTTTTTGATTTGTTTTTTCTCCGAGCCTAATAATATTTTATCAAGCCCTGTATCTTGTCTATTAATTCCCCATTTTTCTTGTCTTTCACGTATCTTGCTTGTATCTGAAGGTAAGACCACCATTCCAAAGCAATCCCCTGTTGTCTCAACTCTTGCCTTTGCTTTAGATATCCTTCCTCTGACAGGATATCTTTGTATATGATAACCCTATCTTGCCTATAAAGTTTGGGGTATATAACTGCTTCTAATGGTGAGAACCAGCCTGGGAGTTTTGTGTAGTATTGGCATTTAACTATATTCCAGCTTTTTATTAGTTCTTGCCGGACATTATGCCTCAGAAAGTATTGATGGTTCCTGCTTTTATCTGTCCATAGGTGGGCATGCCAGCCCTGCTGGAGATCATGCCCTTCTAATAGTAAACATCTTTTGTTTTCCAATATTATCCAATCCCTAATCCACGTCAGGGCCACAGCTTGATAGTACAACTCCCAATCCGGGAAGCCTAATCCCCCTCTCTCTTTAGCATCCTGTAGAGACTTTTGCTTTATCCTCGCCTTCCTTCCTTGCCACACAAAATCTAAAGTTAACTTATTCAACTCTTTAAAGAATTTTTTATCTAATTGGATTGGAATATTTTGGAATAGAAAGATAATTTTGGGTAAAATATTCATTTTCACCGCTTAGATTCTTCCTAGAAACGAAAGATATAGGTTTCTCCAGCGGTCTAGGTCAACTTTTATACGTTTAATTTTCCGTAGTTATCCTCTCTAATTGATGAACAACGTGCTGACATAACAATACCCAAATATTTTATTTTAGTAACTACTTGTATTCCTAATTTTCCCCCAAGATTTTCTTTTTGCGTGTTAGTCATATTTTTTGCTATGATCTTTGTTTTATTTCTATTTATTTTCAAGCCTGCCACCTCTCCATATTCCTCCCAATAATTCAAAAAGCTTCTGACCTGATTGCACGGGATCTTCCAATATAAATACTAAATCATCGGCATATGCTTGGAGTTTATATTTTTCCTTCTTAATCTCAAGCCCTTTAATTTGCTCTTCTTGCCTTACAGTCCTAGCTAAAATCTCCAATGTATATATAAACAATAACGGCGAGAGAGGACATCCTTGTCTTGTACCTTTCTGAATATTGAATTTGTTGGTGGTTTCACCGTTTATTATTATCTGGGCATTCTGTTCGGAATATATTGCAGCTATAACATTTAAAAATTTTTCTCCAACATCCATTAATTTCAATTGTTGGATCAAAAATAGCCAATTAACATCAAATGCCTTCTGTGCGTCCAAGAATAAGAGTGCCATTTGGCAATCGCTATGTAATTCGTAGTATTCCAATATGTCTAAAATTGTCCTTATATTCCGCTTAGTCTGTCTATTCGGGAGGAAACCATTTTGGTCACAATGTATGAAGTCAATTAAATAATTTTTAAATCTCTCTGCCATTATTGATGCAAAGATCTTATAATCGACGTTTAGTAGGGAGATAGGCCTATAATTTTGTATCTGTGTTCTTTCTACATCTTCTTTTGGTATTAATACTATATTTGCCTCTAACCAGGATTTAGGTATTTTCGCTTCAGTTAAAACGTCGTTGAAAACTTCTAATAGGTGTTGATTAAGTACGTTTTGGTGTTCTTTATATAATTCCGCTGGTATTTCATCTGGGCTGGCCGCTTTATTAATTTTTTGTTTACTTATAGCCGTAGTTATTTCAATCATACTTATTTCCTCATTTAACATGATTTTTATTTCCTCTGGTATCTTCGGTGTATCTGTCTTTTCCAAATAGTCTATTATCTTTTCTACACTTTGTCCCTCACTCCTGTTATATAAGTTTTCATAATATCTTTGAGCAATTCCCCTTTTAATTATCTCCTCATCTTGCAAATTAACAATCTGTTGCTTCTCTTTCTGCCTTCTCAGTTTATACGCCAACCATCTTCCAGGTTTATTCTCGTATTCAAAATTATTTTGCTTGGCAGCCTTAAGTTGTTGTGCTAACTTTTCTTCTGTACAAAGTTTGTGTTTAATTAATTCCATTTTACTTTTCAAACTTTTATTATTTAGGTCACCCTGATATTGTGTTTCAGCCTGTTTATATTCTTCTTCCAGTCTTATCCTGTGTTGTTTTTTTTCCTTATTTCTCTTGGCCATATATGAGATTGCAACTCCCCTCATGTATGCTTTAGCTGTATCCCAAGTATTCTGCAAAGATGTATCCCCATTTTTATTTGTTTGAAAGAAAAAGTGCATTTCTTTCTCCATCTTTTCCTTAAACTCTTTTTCTCTAAGAATCACTCTTTGAAGAGTCCATCTTGGCCGGCTCCTTTGCCCTTTCCAGCAAAAACTTATAGGATTATGGTCCACCCAAAGACTAGGTTCTATATTAATTCCTTGAATTTCCGAATCTAATTTTTTTGAAAGCCATAACATATCAATCCTGGTCCACAAGCTATGTCTATTAGAGTAATATGTATATTCCCTTTTGTCTATATTTCTTTCCCTCCAAGCATCTTGCAAGTTAAGTTCTGTGCACATCTCAAAAAAAGTTCTGGGAAGTATTTTTTTGTTTCCTTTCCTTGCCTCATTACTTCTATGGTCTTTTGTTCTATCTACTATCACATTGAAATCTCCAATCATACAAAACCCATCTCCCTCTAAGTCGCTAAGTTTGCTGTGTAGATCCTTAAAAAAAGATACTTGGGCTCCATTTGGTGCGTAAACTACGACAACTATTATATTTTTTTTGTTCAGATTAGCCTCCACTATCAAGATCCTTCCCTCTTTGTCCTTATAGATTTGTTTGGAAGCTATCTCCTGTCTAACATACAATGCAATTCCTCTTTTTTTTTTCCTCATCTAGTGAGGTGTATAGTCTTCCTAATTTAGGTTGCTCTAATAGATACTTTTGATCATTTTTTATATGAACCTCTTGTAATGTAATGACATCCGCATTTAATAAGTTTACTAAAAACTTTCCGCCGTTTTACTGGTGAATTCAAACCCTAATATTCGTTGACCATATCCTATACTCCTCTCCCATTATCTTGTTTCTGTCGTGCCTTAGTGCTTCGAGTAATCCTTATTTCCTTCAACTCCTCAAGGCTTCTCCCCTGTTGTCCTAATCCATCTTGTCCTCCTTCCCCTTTTACTTCCTCTATACCCTGCTCTGTCCCTCTTTTATCCATCATTCGTTCACCTTCTCCTTTTTCAACCATCGCATTTCCTTCTCCATGATCTCCCAGCTCTTCCTCTGAGATACAGTATTGTCTATGAAAGTCTTCAGCTTTCTCCAACGTATCCAACCTGAATCTCTTCTCCTGCCAAGTCACGATAATCCCCTCTGGTGTTAGCCATCTGAAGTTCACATTACTTTGGTGCAACCTCGATGTCAAAAATTGATAGTTCTTCCGTAGGTCTCTCATTCTTTTAGGTATTTGTTTTAGCACTATAATTTGTTTCCCTCTGTACTCCAGCTGTTCATCACGTGTCTTATATAATATTTCATCTCTAATTGTCTTTTTTATAAATTTCACGTGAACTTCTCTAGGCAAATTATATCTTCTCCCATAATTTGTCTGCATCCTATATGTCTCGTCCATTGCAGCAATCATCTTCTCTTTGTCTATCCCAAGAGCTGCAATCAGTAGGTCTGCCATCTTATCTTGAAGGTCTTCCCCTCTCTCCTCAATGATGTTTTGGAATCTAAGATAATGAGCTGCCTTTTCCGCTTCCAGTAGCGTCACCGCTGTCACTAATTCTTTGTTAGCCAAAGTTAAATTTTTATTTATCTCTTCAACCTTCTTCTCCTCATTATCCATTCTTCGTTCTACTTCCAATAGTTTCTGTTCATTTTTTACAATTTGCTGTTGGAAGGCCTCAAATCTTCCATCCATTGCCTGAATCTTCTCTTTCATTTCTCCTGTATCATTCCTTACCCCTTCTAACTCCTTCTTGATTTCCTCATGATTCTTAAACATAGCTTCCTGCATTGCCTGCATCATTACCTGAAGGTCTTTAAATGAGTTAGAACGCTCCTTTTGAAGCATATCATCTAACGATTTCTGACTCATGGGGCTAGAACTTTGTATTGTATTTCCCCCCTCCGCCAATCTTAGTCAGATTTGGATTACTTGCCATTTTTTGTAAACTTTTCCACAACTTACTGTTCCTCTAAAATAACCACTTTTCACTTCCCTCTTTTTTTCCTTCCACTTTTTGTCACTATCGTGGTCTGTAAATATAACTCTGTCAATATATTTCACATTCTAGTATCACAGTACCAAATGTTAGTTTTAAGCTTCCCCAATTTTTGTTCTAACTTGTGAGGTTATAATTTAATAGTCAAAATCAAAACCAAAAAGTCAAAACTCTCAAACAGATCTTCGGCAACAATTAAGATAAAAAAAAAAAAAAGTCACTGTCCCTTTAAGAAAAACTCTGAGTCTCAAAACCTTGCTTCCTGGCTTCCTCCTAACGGGGCCTTTTCCGGCCTCTCTTCTTATCACTTTCACTCGCTGCCAGCTCACCGCTACTCCAACATTCTTTTTGCCAGGCTTTTGTTTCTTTGCAACCCCTTTAATTGCGTCTTCCAAGTCTACTCACAAAGGTTTCAGGAAAAACAATCAAGTCAAATCTGATTCACCGTCGTTCCGCTGTTTCTTCGCTAGCTCCGTCCAGCTGTCATGTCATTCAGCGGCCATTACTGGTCGCCTTCTTCCCGGTCCGCTCAGTTCTGGGTTTCACCCACTTCCCGATGTCAGTCGCCACCAACGACAGAGCAGCAGGTCGCCCACACCTTCCGCCGCCCCTACGAGGCTTCTCTCGGCTCGAAAGAGCCCCACGAGCCTGGGATAAGCGATTGGAGATGCTGGAGAGATCATTCGCACCTCCGCTCGCTCTGACAGCTGGCTCCGCCCCCCCAAATTGGCAAGAGTTTTTGAACACAAGTAAGACATTATTATCTGTCCCATCCTGAGGTGATTAGAGCAAAACATTTTTGCATCTTTGAGCCACTCGTTTGTGTAGAACCTTTTTTCCATAAAGCAGAATTATGAACCTGGGCTGCAAAAATCTGAAAAACCACAGGCAGCAAGGAGATATATAACAAATTTTACAGCTCCAGTTCTCATATATCTTAGGGCAAGCTGCAGGCCTTCAAAACCGAACCAATGTGGCTTCCGGTTCCGGATCGCGGCACACGCAGTCGCACGGAGAGATCCGTCTCTCCCACTGGCTGTTTTCCCTCCGCCGGTAGACCCTCAATCGGGTCGAAAGTCGCCCTGGAGGGGCGACCACCATTGAGGAGGCCCTCGTTTGACTGGGGAAGGGCGGCAGCTCCTTCCTCAGTCCGAGCCAGCTCCTTAGGGCCGTCGGAGAAAAGATCGGCCAGTAAAATGGACGATCACTTTGCTGTACCAGCCGAAAGCCAGAAGAACAACTAAGCATAAAGAACCCCCGTGGAGAATCCGGGTGAGACCTTTCCTCCCCCTTCTTTCCCTAATTACTCTCCTGTAAAAAGCTTTTGTATTTGAATTACTTCCCTGCTGTGAGAGAGCAGCGTTTGGGCACTTGGGAAAAACAGCTTTGGGAATTGAAAAAAAAATAAACCAGTTAATTTTTTATTGACTATTCAACTCCTGGAATACTGAGGGAGCCTGAAAACATTTCTATTTTTGATTATTACTATTATAACTATGCTATCTACTATTTTGGAGAGGCCTTTCTTCTTTATTTTTTTAATGTGAAAAATAAAAAATCTATTAACTTGGAAAGAAAGACCTTATAGCCTGCTGAGGACATCTTGTGACGAAAAATGTTACTGCAACTGTATATTTTTTTTCATTGCTGGAGGATGGCTTTAACCTTCAAAGGATGATAAGAGTAAGATAACTGAAACAGCTGTGTGGTGATTTGGTTTACTAAGAATTGGAGGTGAATATTTGTTGACTTTTACGAAATATAGCTTTCACTAAAAGATTAAAATATCCTTTCACCACTGACATGGAACTTAACAGACAGCTGGATTATGAGCTTATACTGGAAAAAATCTTGGAAGCCACGGAGGATATGAACTCTTACTTCCAAATTTTGATGGATCAAGTTATAGGTCGAAGAACAGTGGAGAAGGAGCAGAGTGGCGCTAAAGAGACTAGTGAGCAATATATACAACCTAAAGAGGAACCATATCTACAACTCAACTATGAAACTACACCGGGAGAAATTGTGGAAACTAAGGAACAAATCAACTTTATACAACCCCAAATACAATCTATGGAGAAGCTTGATGATCAAAGAATAACTTTAACTGAGATGCCTGAAGCATCAACATCAATAGAGACTGACACTCAGATACAAGTTATTGAAAATTGTGATAATGTGGATAATCAACTAGTAACTACAACATGGAATAAAACGGCTTCCACCATCCAAAGGCTACTAGAAGAAAGGGAAGAGAACTTCGACCAATCTGAAGCGTTGAGGAATACTGACTTTCTAATATTGTGGTTTGATGATGCAGGAATTTTATTATGGAAACCGGTGTGGCACAGAAAGAAACCTAGAGTTAGATTTAAAAATGTGTTTTAAAATTTCATTTAATGGGTTTAAAAAGGCTTTTGAGATTTTGACTGATTTAATAACTAATGGAGTACGTGAATTCTGTAAGAGGATATCCTTTGTAATAATATTTGTTTTAGATATGATAATTACTTGGAGAGGTAAACTTTATCTACTGGGTTAAAAAGACTTTCTATAGACATAGATGAATTGATAGAATATATATTTAAATCAGATAAAAATGTATCTATTGGATTGATATTTTTATTTTAAATAAGATAATTATTTTGTAATAGAAGAAGAATAAGAGGGATTGGTGACAAGAGAAGAAATGGTATTAATGAAGAAAACATAAGAATGTTATTGTGGGAATAATATACTCATTTTAGATATAATCATTATGTTAAAAAGGGAAATGAAGGACACCCGAAGTGTTAATAATATGTCTATTTAAGGCTAATTGGAATATGGTAACTGTAAATTAGTAAAGCCTAAAAACAGGACTTGGATTTTTATAATTGAAATGTGATTGATGTTTGACAGGATTGTTTGAAGTTTATTTAGAAATGTATTAATTTGAATATGCAATACTATATGAGGGAATTAGAGAGGGAATTTTCAATGAATTAATTTGAGCTATATATCTGTGATTTTTCTTTTGGATGTTTGATATACCCATCTCCACGGTGTTTCCTAAGCACCTTGATGTAACATTTCCACCCCCATAAAAATCCAATAAAATATATTTAAAAAAAAAAAAAAACCGAACCAATGTAAGATGACAGAATGATGTTTGCTTAAGATTTTAACGGAAGAAATTACATGAACAGTTTTGATACTTCATAAAAATTCATATTGCATTTTCAGAGAACGTAAAAAATTCCATAATTCCTCCGCAGAAAGCATGAAGTGTACAAGCAGGACATAATTATAATTTGGAGGATGACTTAATGATGATTAGCAAGAAACCAGACCAAAACCTGTGTCTGTAATCTGAGTATGTCACAAGCTATTTATTTCGGTACATGTATATTAAAATGTATGTATGCTACTGTAAAATAGCATAAATATACCATACATTCTTCAATGTATTTTCTTTTTATCATTTCCTTATTCAAAGGACAACCATATGTTCTGCATTCCAAGCTGTAGCTGGTTCTCCCTGATCTGTTCTTGACAGGTCAGTACAGCATTCATTTTTCCTAGTCTGCTAAATTCAAATTTCTCTCCCTATATAAATATTTTTCTGAGACTGCTGCTCAGATGTTCTG
This sequence comes from Azemiops feae, assembly GCA_023970755.1. Classification (NCBI taxonomy): domain Eukaryota; kingdom Metazoa; phylum Chordata; class Lepidosauria; order Squamata; family Viperidae; genus Azemiops; species Azemiops feae. Next base: position 549,431 of record JALGBA010004248.1, read on the forward strand.
TCTGCACAAGGTCAACAAGTAATAGAGGTTATCTACTCTCTCTTTGCCTAACTTTCCATGCTGAATGGGGAAGTCTGAAGGGAACTTCTATTCAATTTACTGGAATATGACTAATGGATTCTATTGATTTCATTGGTCTATTCTAAATATAAATTTGTCTTGATTCAGTCTCCTTCTTGCTACCAAATTTCACATTCTGGATATAGATCAAAGCTATGGCTTTTCTTTTTGATAAAGGTTTACGGTGAAAAATGTGTTTATATTCAGCACTGACTGGGCAAAAAAGATTTACATAAATTTCTGCATCAGGAAGTAGGATTGAAATAATTTTCTTAATGGTCATGCTAACTGAAAGTACAAGAATTTGATTAAAAAGCCTCTTAGTATAGTCATATACCTTCATGAACAGTTCTGTAAGAGAATAAAACCTGAAATTGCCTAATTAGTGCACTTACAGTTTTAAATAAAATAATTACTACCGAATATTTATTTTATAAGTTTGTTTTCTGTATTTTAATATAAGTATAAAGTAATTCAGGAGCTTTTAGTTTCATAGAATTGCAATTATTCTTTGGTACATCCTTTAAAATTGTGTAGATCAGTATCACGTATTTCAACTAGAACACAAATTTTACATTTAAAAATAAATTATTAAAAACTACTGAATGCAAAGCAGTATTCAAAAATTCAGTAGAAATTTTGTTAAATACAATTATTGTTAAGTACTTCATGGATTACTGCCTTGTCGTGGTGAAGGAGCTTCCGTAACTCAATGAAGCTATGAGCTATGCCATGCAGGGCCACCCAAGACGGACAGGTCATAGCAGAGAGTTCTGACAAAATGTGATCCACTGGAGAAGGAAATGGCAACTCACTCCAGTATCTTTGCCACAAAAACCCCATGGACAGTACCAAAAGGCAAAAAGATATGATGCTGGAAGATGAGCCCCTCAGGTCGGAAGGTGTCCAATATGCTACTGGGAAGAGCAGAGGGCTAGTACTAGTAGTGGCAGAAAGAGTGAAGTGACTGGGCCAAAGCCGAAAGGACACTCAGCTGTGGATGCATCTGGTGGTGAAAGGAAAGTCCGATGCTGTAAAGATCTTTTCTCCATAGGAACCTGGAATGTAAGATCCATGAATCAAGGCAAACTGGACGTGGTCAAACAAGAGATGACAAGACTGAACATCGACTTCTTAGGAATCAGCGAACTAAAATGGACAGGAATGGGTGAATTTAATTCAGAGGACCATCAGGTATACTACTGCGGGCAAGAATCCCTCAGAAGAAATGGAGTAGCCTTCATAGTCAATAAAAGAGTAGGAAAAGCAATACTGGGATACAATCCCCAAAATGACAGAATGATCTCAGTGCGAATCCAAGGCAAACCATTCAATATCATAGTAGTCCAAGTCTATGCCCCAACCACTGGTGCTGAAGAGGATGAAATTGACTGGTTCTATGAAGCCCTACAGCACCTTATAGAATTAACACCAAAAAATGATGTCCTTATCATGGGCGATTGGAATGCTAAAGTAGGAAGCCAAAAGATAACTGGAATAACAGGCAAGTTTGGCCTTGGAGTACAAAATGAAGCAGGGCACAGGCTGATAGAATTTTGTCAAGAAAATACGATGGTCATAGTAAACACTTTTCCAACAACCCAAGAGACGGCTCTACACATGGACATCACCAGACGGTCAACACAGAAATCAGATTGACTATGTGCTCTGCAGCCAAAGATGGAGAAGCTCTATACAGTCAGTAAAAACAAGACCAGGAGCTGACTGTGGCTCAGATCATGAGCTTCTCGTTGCAAAATTTAGACTTAAATTGAAGAAAGTAGGCCACTCAAGTATGAACTAAATCATATCCCTGATGAATATACAGTAGAGGTGACAAATAGATTTAAGGAATTAGATCTGATAGACAGAGTGCCTGAAGAACTATGGACGGAGGTTCTCAACATTGTACAAGAGGTAGCAACTAAAATCATCCCAAAGAAAAAGAAATGCAAGAAAGCAAAATGGCTGAGGAAGCTTTGCAAATAGCTGAGGAAAGAAGGGAAGTGAAAGGCAAGGGAGAAAGAGAAAGATACACCCAATTGAATGCAGAATTCCAGAGAATAGCTAGAAGAGATAAGAATGCCCTCTTAAATGAACAGTGCAAAGAAATAGAAGAAAACAATAGAATAGGGAGAACCAGAGATCTCTTCAAGAAAATTGGAGATATGAAGGGAACGTTTCATGCAAAGATGGGCATGATAAAGGGCCAAAATGGCAGGGACCTAACAGAGGCAGAAGAGATTAAGAAGAGGTGGCAAAATTAAACAGAAGAACTATACAAGAACGAGCTTAGCGTCCCTGATAACCACGATGGGGTGGTCACTGACCTCGAGCCAGACATCCTAGAATGTGAAGTGAAATGGGCCTTAGGAAAGCTGAGCAACAACAAAGCTAGTGGAGGTGGACAGTATTCCAGATGAGCTATTCAAAATTTAAAAAGACGATGCAGTTAAAAGTGCTACACTCAATTTGCCAGCAAATTTGGAAAACTCAACAGTGGCCACAGGATTGAGAAAGGTCAGTTACATTCCAATTCCAAAGAAAGGCAATGCCAAAGAATGTTCAAACTATCGCACCATTGCATCATTTCACATGCAAGTAAAGTTATGCTTAAAATCCTACAAGCTAGACTCCAGCAGTATGTGGACTCGAGAACTTCCAGAAGTACAGGCAGGATTTCGAAGAGGCAGAGGAACTAGAGATCAAATTGCCAACATACGCTGGATCATGGAGAAAGCTAGGAGTTCCAGAAAAACATCTACTTCTGCTTCATTGACTATGCTAAAGCCTTTGATTGTGTGGATCACAACAAATTGTGGCAAGTTCTTAAAGAGATGGGAGTACCAGACCATCTTATTTGTCTCTTGAGAAACCTATATGCGGGTCAAGAAGCAACAGTGAGAACTGGACACAGAACCACTGATTGGTTCAAAATTGGGAAAGGAGTCTAGCAAGGCTGTATTCTGTCCTACCTATTTAACTTATATGCAGAGCACATCATGAGAAAGGCAGGGATAGATGAATCAAAAGTTGGAATTAAGATTGCCGGGAGAAATATCAACAACCTAAGATATGCAGATGATACCACTCTAATGGCAGAAAGTGAAGAGGAACTAAAGAGCCTCTTGATGCGGGTGAAGAAGGAGAGTGCAAAGTTGGATTGAAACTCAACATTAAGAAAACCAAGATCATGGCATCCGGCCCTCTCAATTCCTGGCAAATAGATGGGGAAGAAATGGAGGTAGTGACAGATTTTATCTTCCTGGGCTCCAAGATCACCACAGATGGGGACTGCAGCCAAGAAATTAAAAGACGCTTGCTCCTGGGGAGGAAAGCTATGGCAAATTTAGACAGCATACTAAAAAAGCAGAGACATCAACCTGCCAACAAAAGTACGTATAGTCAAGCCCATGATTTCCCAGTTGCAATGTGGCTGTGAAAGTTGGACCATAAGAAAGGCTGAGCTCAAAAGAATTGAGACCTTTGAACTATGGTGCTGGAGAAGGCTCCTGCGAGTCCCCTGGACTGCAAGGCGATCAAACCGGTCAGTCCTAGAGGAGATCAACCCTGACTGCTCTTTAGAAGGCCAGATCCTGAAGTTGAAACTCAAGTACTTTGGCCACCTAATGAGAAGGAAGGACTCACTGGAGAAGAGCCTAATGCTGGGAAAGATTGAGGGCAATAGAAGGGGACGACAGAGAATGAGGTGGCTGAATGGAGTCACTGAAGCAGTAGGCGTGAGCTTAAATGGACTCCAGAAGAGGACAGGAAGGCCTGGAGGAACGTTGTCCATGGGGTCGCGATGGGTTGGACACAACTTTGCAACTAACAACAACAACTTACTCAGAAGGATAGAGGACTAATACATTCTATATCTAAAAATAGAAGACTAGTCTTTGAAGTAAAGTTGTAAACATAAGATTTGCATTTAAATAAAAGCAACATCACACCCTTCCATCTTATTTTTCCAATATATCTGGATGTTTTTGTCTTTATTCCAAGTTACAGCTTCTTATTGAAATGTGTTATCTAAAAATTGCAGTGCCGTGCACTTAAATGTGAAGCAGCTGCATTCTGCTCAATAAATAATACATTGAATTACAATGCCTTGGCTATTAATAACTAAACTTCAGCTGTTCAGTAATCATCCTTTTGTAACTTTATAGGCCAGGATAAAATATTCTGAAAAACAAGGATGATGTCTAATTAGAGATAATCATTTGCCATGAAGTTTTCCACTATTTTTTTCCCATGCAACTTAGAATGTCCATTCTCTATAGAAGTATTTCTTAACCTTGACAACTTGAAGATGTAGTTTGGATTAGAGGTCAAATCATTTCAAACCCCTGCTATACTACTAGTGGTGATAAAAATCTTTAAGTGTCTGGGAACCTTAGATTTTCAATTTCTGCTTTAAATAATTTTTGCCCAGTTTGATTTTTTAAGTATTTTTATGGTGAAAAATTTCAAACTAAAAAATGAATTGTATTGAACATGTTTCACCTTTTGTGGGGCTAACCATTGTACTACAGTAAACAACCTGGAGAACTAGAATAATAGAATTGTTTTAAAATCAGGATCATGAAAGTGATTGGGATTTTTTTTAAGACATAATGAAATTGTAAAGGTAATGAGAGCCAGTTTAATGTAGTGCTTAAGACACCAGGTTAGGAACCAAGACAAGTTCTAATCCCACCTTAGACATGAAATCAGCTGGGTGACCTTGGGCCACTCACTGTCCCTCAGCCCTAAAAAGGCAAGGGCAAATCACTTCCAAAATCTTGCCAAGAAAACTGCAGGGACTTTTAAAGGGCCCTCTTTTCACAATGGCACTGTCAATGCTGCTAACATTGAATGTTTTTGCCTGACATTATATGTGGATGCAGACATTTACTATTTAACCTGTGTATTAGAGCCACTATTAGATAGTATGAAGGGGGGGAGTGAAAGAATGTGCTTTGGAACTAGTTAGCCATAACAATATTTCAGCAGAGCATCTTCAAAGCTGGATGAAATATGAGGAGATAAAATATAGCGCGTTATGGAATGGGAGAGAAAGTTCACACTTTAAACTAATTGGAGAATGTGATTAATGACTGTTAAATGAGGGAGGGGAATGTGCTCAGATACTGTGGGATGAAGTAGGAGGGTTCAGATTTTGGCTTCGTTCATGTATGTGCCGAAGCTATGTTGCCATTAAAAAGATTCTTAAAGGAAAACAATGCCTCAAGTTTCTTTGGAAAAGCCTCTTCCTTCGGAACCATAACATCAAGCCAAAATCCAACAAACTTTTCAGACTATTAGGGGTTCCGAACTCCTAGTCACTATTCCTAAAACTAAAGAGATAGACTGACAAAGATTTGGAGAAGGGAACATCATGGAAGAAGAAGAATTGCCTGAGATCAACACCCCTGCAGCAGCAAGTTCCCAGAGAGGGGAGCAACAGCGTGCAAGCTGGTAGAGAAAGAACCCTCGCAAATTCCCCAGCTGGGAGCAAGGGCAAAGAGATTAGAAGAGCTGACCTGGTCTTCAGATTGGGAGAAACCGAGCATGGAATCCGGAGATTTCGTAACAGCTTCTCCATCTTCAAAAACTTCCAAGACGGATGAGTTGGAGCCACAACAAAGGGATTCTCACAGATTACATCCCCTACACCAGTGGAGGACTGCCAAGCCTTCTGCCGCTGAAGACTCGGGTGAGTGGAGATATCCAATTGCCACCCATAGTCAGTCCGTGGAGAATTTGGCAGAGAAATTTGAAACGTTAGAAGTGAGGGGCGTGGAACAATCCCTGCTGAGAGAGGCCCCCAGCCCCTCCCTCGCAGACCAAACAGTTTACCAATCCCTGGAGCCCCCTGCCAGGGCCTCCAGCCCCACAGAGAGAGGGAAACCCAGCCTGGGCCCCCTGCCTCAATGGGGAGTTTGGCAGCCCCCGCAGACGGAGGATCAAAGGCCTCTGAGCATGCGTCAGCTAATAGAGGCCTTACAGCAGCTTGGGGTGGTGCCAAAGCCAGGAGAGCAACAGCAGGTGGGGCCGCAAATGAGAGAGGCCCAGCAACCATGGAGGGGCCTACAGCAGCAGAGGGCGCCATCACCCCCCCCCCGCAGGCCAACAACAGAGAAGGCAGCAACCGCCCCACCTATTCAGCAACCTTTAGAAAACGTCCCACGATTCGAGAGCCAGTGTGTAATGGTCATTCAGGAAAACAAAATCAGATCTATATTAAAGACTGCCTACATTCCTTATGACTTATTGTGGCTGAGAAACTAAGAAAACTTGGGAAATGTCTGATACCATGAAACATCTTCAAAATGGAATAGTATTTGGAAGGCATGGAGGAAATCCAGAAGTTGCTAATGTTTTGATGTAGTCCTCTTTCATCACTTGGGAATAAAAGATGCCGTTGAGTTGAGATCAGTATTTTGTGATTGTCCTCCAAGGTGTTTTCCTGGCAAAATTAGGGAAGTAATTTGCCAGTGCCTTCTTCCAGAATGTTTTTTGGATTCCCAGTCTAGCCAACAACTCTATAATTCTCAAGTAATTTCCCATTCAAATACTAATCAAGATTAAATCTCCATAGCTTCCAAGATCAGCCAGGAGCAACTAAGTCAGTGTTCCGTAACCTTGGCAATTTCAAGATGTGTGAATTTTAATGTGCTGGTTGGGGAGTCCTGGAAGTTGAAGTCCACAAGGCTGGACATGAAGTCAAGGCTGAGGAACACTGGACTAGATACTGCCATCTGTTGAGAATAAGCCCCATTTAACATAGAACTTATTTCTAAATAAATAAGGCTATGGCTACATTTTCATGCTAACAGCTTGTGATTTCAAGTTCTTAACCTGACCGAACCGAATCAAAAGTTTGAAAATACCATTTTGAAATCAAGCCATGAAAAATGTCTTTCTATGAAAAGAAAAATAATTTCTGTCCATAAAATACTAAACTATACCCCATTAAACTCATTAGAATATCAGTGAGCCAATATGATTATATAATTGTTGCCATCATTTTAGTGATGGACTTTAAGAGCTCTGTAGAAATAACTCATCAGTATTCTACTTTAATATTAATGTGGTGCATTTGTATGACATGATGTAATGTTTCAGAATTATTATTGAAATGCTGTGAAATATTGTATATTTCTAACATTTTTTCTAACCAAGTGTGAATTTTTGTCCAATATCTTCTTGCTTTAACACATGTCCACTATATATGATAATAAGTATCTGGTTTATGCTTACATTTCCAACATTTCTCTGACATATTTTTAAACATTTTTGTTAATCTTGTTGGTGGCAAGTGCCATCTATAAAACATTTTGTATAGGTTTTCTTTATAGGAGACTGACATTGTCAATTTATAGTTTCTTTCCCACAAACTTTGCTACTTCTCTAAGTCTATATTATATCCAAAATTCTTTGCCCATACTATTATGAATATTCCAATGATATCTTGAGGAATGCAGATCACCATGATGAGCAGTTCATAAATGAACAATCAGACTAAACGTGATCCATTGGAGAAGAACAGACAGCCCACTGTGATATTTAAGCCAAGAAAACTAATGGATATTCACCAAAAAGACCCTGATAGCACTACACTGAAAAAGATGAGTTTCCCAGTTTGAAAGGTATCCAAGAAACAATTGGGGAGTAATGGAGGGCAAGTAAATAGCAATAGTGTTTATTATAGAGCTGGATTAAAGATGAAGGGACATTCAGCTACTGGGAAGATCCTGGAAAAGGTAATCAAGCAATGGAGCTGCAAGCATCTAGAAACCAGCAAAGCTATTAGTAGAAGCCATGGGTTTGTCAAAAACAGATCATGCCAGACAAACCTTATTGCATTCTTTGACAAAGTGACTAAATTAATGGACCAGTAAAATGCTGTGGACACTGTATACTTGGACTTCAATAAGGCATTTGACAAAGGTCAGGTCCCCAAATCCTTATTGATTTCCTTGCATATATACTCTTGTGCTTTTGTTTTGGGGCCTACCATTGTGCTGGGGGGATGGGGGATATTTGCTTTTGCTTGGGATAACTTTCGCTTTCTGCTTTTCTTCTCTTGCCTCTATCCCCTTGAGAAAGGAATGTGTCTCCCTTATCAGGGAGACGGTTACAGAGAAACGAAACTGGAGAAGACCTTGAGATGTGCGCCAACTGTGCCAGTTACCCGAACAATGTGCCACCTGTGGATTGGTTGGATTTCAAATGGACATTATGACTTTGGTGGGAGGAGAAATATTGCTGGTTTAACTATACCGTTTAAGTGGGATTTTCCCCAGATCTCGCCTTGACTTCCCTACTGTCACTAACCCCTAATTAAAGTTTCCTTTTGAGACAATGCCTGTTTCAAGAGTTCTGCTTTCTTGGATGGTTAGCTGAGGTGGACCCTTACATAAGGCGAGATCTGCATAGTATTCAACCTGGAGAAGCTGTTGCCCTACCGGGGGAGTCACAACTAAATTTCACATGGAGGAATTCCAGGCAGAGAAATGGGCCAAGGATCTGTGCTTGAAACCAGATGAAAGCCTCTCCAGGGACCTGGAAGAAGCCGGACCTTCTGGTGAAGAAGATCGAGCCAGATGGTCACTCGGGGTCGGAAAAAAGGAAGGATGGGAAGAAAACACCCCGAAAGTCACCCTTACTCGAGGTGGAGGAAAGAAAAAAAATCCAGAACCTGCTCCTCCTGATAAAGATGGAGAAAAGTCAGAGACAATGGAAACGGTGATGGAGTATGTGAAAAAAGCCCTCGATGAATTTAAGGTGCAGCTGAAAGAAAGCCCTGAATCGGAGGAAGAGTCAGAGGGTGATCAGAGGAGGAGGAATCAGAAGTCCGAGAGACGGCAGCGGCTGGAGCCCAGGAGGCAGCACCGCAGCGAGGCCGTCTGTCTCAAGGAACCAGAGGCAGACCACCCCAACCAGCCGAGGTAAAGCTGATCCTGATTGGAGTGAAATTTGATGGAGACCCGAAGTGATTGGGGTACTTCTTGGCACAAGTGTTCACCTACATGCAAATCTATGGAATAACACTGCTTACCGATGTCAAGAAGGCCAGGGTAGTTACCCTAGCTTTGAAAGGTGGAGCAGCTGACTGGATGGTGACCCTGTACAATTGCAACACACCCGAATTGCGTAATTTCAGCCAGTTTATGGCTGCCTTCCGCAGATGTTTTGAAGACCGGCTGGCAGATAAGAAAGCCCGGGAATGCATAAAAACAGTGAAACAGGGAAGGAGACCAGTCGCTGAATACACTGAAGAATTCAGAGAGCTGATCAGTCGCCTTCGCTGGCTGGAAGACATCCTGGTAAGCTGTTTCCAGGATGGGCTCAACGAAGAGCTATGTAATGCCTGCGTGGCTCGCGGTGCCCTGGGACGGCTGTACGACTGGTGCCTGCTAGCTGAGGAAGTAGAAATCGATCAATGAAAGCACCTACATCGCTTGGGGAGACCAAACTTCAAACCGCAGTCCAAGAAGCGAGGGGAGACCACACGAGCTTCACCTGCCCCCTCTCGCAGCACCTCATGCTTCAAATGTGGCAAAGAGGGACATCGAGCCATGGATTGCTGCAGCAAGACACCGGCCAAGAGAGGGAATCATCTACCGGCTCGAAGACTTCCAAGAGCCTCACCGCACCCCAGGGAGACTGCGATGAGGTCTGAGGAAGTCATAGAGCTCCCCTGGGATTGCGACCGAGCGGGTCAAGCTTCAACTCTGCACTACGATGGCCCAGAAGGGGTGGAAGATGACTACGAGGACGATCCATTGATGAGTGGACCAATTGACCCAATAACAGTGCCCCTAGAACTTTCTATACCTGGCACTGGGAAGACAGTAAAATTAGCCGCCTTGCTGGACTTGGGGTGTACTCGATGCATGATTAGCCCAGAACTAGTGGGGGAAATGGGAATACCCCTTAGGAGGCTAAAAATTCCAATTACTTTCTGCCAATTGGATGGTTCAGTTGCAGGGGGGGGTACCTGCCAGTTTTGCCACCAGACCGTTATGCATTGACCTGGGAGACCACACAAGAGACTTTAGCTTTTATTGTGGCCCCAGGGATGGAGTGGCCATTAGTTTTGGGTCTGGCTTTGTTAAAAAAGTGGAACCCCATGATCAACTGGAGGGAAGGACAGTTAAAATTCCCACAAGGGGGAGCCCTGCCTGCTTCTAAAGAGAAACAGCAGGAAATGTGGACTATGCCGCGATTTTGCCTCTGCCCTCAGTGAGTCAGACTTGAAAGCCCTCCCAATGGAATACCAAGATTTGGCTGAAGCCTTCAACGAACAGAGGGTGGACGAACTCCCCCCTCACCAACCCACAGACTGTGCTATTGAAATTATCCCAGGGGCGAAACTGCCAAAGCCAAAAATGTACTCAATGACTCCCAGGGAATTAGATTCATCAAAAAGAATCTGGAGCAGGGCTTTATAGAGCCAGCTAGACCCTGGGTAGCAGCCCCTGTGTTATTCAGAGAAAAGAAAAATGTCTCTCTTCGTCTATGCGTGGATTATAGGAGTCTGAACGCTGTGTGCATGGGGAACATTTATCCAATACCTTTAATGAAAGACGTTAGCGCACCTGTCGAAAGAGAATTTTTTTTTCCAAATTAGACTTGAGAAAAGCTTATTACTGCATACGAATAAAGAAAGGGGATGAATGGAAAACTACTTTCAATTGCCTACTTGGTTGCTTTCAATTCAAAGTTCTCCCATTTGGGCTACAAGTGGCTCCTGCAGTATTCATGCAACTGATTAACGAGGTCCTACATGATCACCTGTATAAAGGGGTTTTGGTTTACCTGGATGATATCCTTATTTACACCGAAACCAAAGATGAGCACAGCAAACTGGTCAGAACAGTACTAAAAAAGCTGCACTCTGCCAAGCTATACGCCAAACTGTCAAAGTATGAGTTCACAAAGATCATATTGATTACTTGGGCTATCGTATATCCAACGAGGGAATACAGATGGACCCAGAGAAAGTGAGAGCAGTCCTGGACTGGGCTCCTCCAAGAACCAGGAAACAGCTCCAAAGTTTCCTAGGATTTGCAAACTTTTACAGACAATTCCTCCTATCTTTTGCACAGATTTCCCTCCCAATCACAAACTTGTTAAAAACCAGAGGGGGGTGGGCAGCTTGGGAGAAGGAGGCCTATACTGTATGATGGGCTCGCCTAACTTAGGAGGGAGTAAAATACTATTTCAACTGTGGACTGATCATAAGAATCTTGAAGCCATGAAAACCCCCAGGAAGCTCTCCCCTAAAAAGGCAAGATGGTCCCAACATTTCCATCGTTTTGATTTCACTATTCATTATCTCCCTGGGGGGAAGAATTTTTTAGCTGATGCATTATCCAGGTTACCACAATATAACAGTAAGAAAGCAGAGGTGACTAAACCAGATTTACATCCTCGTCAATTAGCAGCCCTGGTAATCACCAGAGCCCAGTCGAAACCTGTGGCTCCTGTTGGAAAGACTTTGTTGCAGGATTTTAAAACTGCATTAGAGACCGATGAGTGGCTTCGAAACCACAATAACCTGTGTGTGTTAAAAGATGGATTAGCGTGGATTGGAGAAAAACTTTATGTCCCACCAGCTTTAAGGCTTAAAGTAATGCAAGCAGGGCACGATTCGAAAACTGCTGGACATTTCGGTTTTGTAAAGACCTTACATCTCATTAAAAGGCAATTTTGGTGGCCTGCATTGAAAAAGGACATAGAAAATTACATAGCCAGCTGCCCCACATGTGCAGCAGCTAAATGGTGGAAAGGGAAATCCCCAGGACTGCTACAACTGGTAGCCAGTCTGTCAGCACCCTGGAGAGAGATCTCTATGGATTTTATTGTGGAGTTGCCTGAAAGTGCTGGAAACACTGTAATTTGGGTCGATTTATTCTATAGACAAGTTCATTTCATTCCATGCCCCAAGATCCCAATTGCAAAAAGTTTAGCTAAACTCTTTGTGCAAAATGTATATCGCTTTCATGGGATCCCACAACGTATAATTTCAGACAAAGGGGTTCAATTCACCTCTAAGTTCTGGAAAGCTTTTCTGGACTTGATGGGTTCTAGTCAAGGGTTATCATCTTCACATCATCCTCAAACGAATGGATGGATAGAGAGACTGAACTCAGTTCTAGAACAATACCTGAGATATTTCATTAATTATCAGCAGGACAATTGGTCTGACCTGTTACCATTTGCTGAGGTGGCTTATAATAATGCTGTGCACTCCAGTACAGGTTTCACTCCATTTCAAGTAGCTAATGGTCAAACATTTGTGACCATGCCTGAACTCCCTATCAAGGAGCCTGAAATCCCCTCCTTGCAAGAATGGATTAAACAGTTACAAAATATCTGGCCAGTAGTCAGGAAAGCTCTGGATGAAGCCAGAGAAGCCTATAAGACTCAAGCCGGACTTCCAGTTTTGCGCTGTAGTGCACGGCTGTGGGATAGCAGAGCACCACTCCCCACGGCCAGTTTCGCCCTACCAGGGGGACCCGAAATGGTCTGAAGTTGCCCCAAAGAGGTGACCATGAAGGAGGGGCACCCTGTTGATCACGAAATGATGGTGGTCATTCCGTTTGATCCGGGGGAAGTCCTCCGACCCAACAGGAGAAAGGCTAGCTGTACATCAGCGTCTAACCCAAGCTACTTGCAGCTGAAGTCCAAGAGCATGAATCACATCAGTGAACAACATGCTTGGAACTGGTGAGAGCATCAATCTTCTCTCTTCTATCTTTTAACTGAATCCTTGGGAAAGACCCCTAAAGCAAGAAAACCTCCGAAAGTGAAGGAAGGGGACTACATCCCCACTCCCTCATAGATGGAAGTGGCGAATTAATACTAAGGGGGAAAGAAATATATTGAAATTAAATTTAAAATACTACAGTCTGGACAAATCTAGGAACTAAAAAAAAACCTGTTAAGACTATACCCTAAAGGGTTTTGATGAAATTATAAAAAATATATAACAATAATAACTTTTTGTCTGAAAAAACTGGAAAATAAACAACTACTGACACCTAATGGAGAATCAGAGCACAGAACACTAACAATAATGACTCAGAAATTGGCAGAATGCCCAGAAATAACCTGTTCCCTTAAACTTTAAATAACCTTCAAGAAGACAACTGGGAACAAAGAAAGAGCTGAGCCAGCCATAAGATTAAAAAGTATCTGAAAGAAAAATACCTGGACTGTTGTCTAAATCTAAGAATTGTTTATAGAATAAGAAAAACTTTGGCTCTTGGATAATCTTTTAGAGGAGAATTTACAGGAAGGACTTAAATTGGCTAAACATACTGAATTGCAACTTTGACTGATTGATAATTGACCCCTGAATAAAAAAACTGTTACAAAATACTGCCTGTGCTGAGGCCTTGACAATTGGAAATACATTGGACTACAAAAACTATATATAAAGATAAGAACTATATAAGATTGGGTTGTGCGACTCGGAGACTGGTAGGTTGGATAACTAATTATAGAGACTAAAATATTGATGAAAGACTATTTGAAGGCGGGAGACAACATGGCTATCGTACACCTATCAAAAAATGATAGAACACCACACTCAATATTTACTCCTGAAGGATTTAGCCTGGAACATCAAAGACCCCCAGAAGCAATATTTCAAGGCAAGACAAATACTTTCCAAGAGGAAATGTATGCAATGTTATGACAGATACAAATGACAATAGATTTAAACCATGAGGAAATCAAAACCAACTTTGATGACATAAATAAGCACATTTCTAACCTAAATCTACAATAAAAAACCCCCAGAAAATGACGGCGAATGAACAAACAAATCAGATAACAGAACACAAATTAGAAGAACATGATTAAATCAATGCAGCTAGAAATGAAAAGAACTACAATTTAATACAAACAGGAAAAAATCTACAAGGCTTTGATATAACAACAAAAATGGAATGGACTATAGAATTCCCAGGAGAATCATCAGAGTTAGGGAGACAGAATGTATATATTTTACCTATTTTATCTTCTTTATTCCCAACAATACTTACAAAAACACAGGAACTGCCGGGTAAGCGGAATATATCAACTTGGAAAGCTACTCGGCAAAAGAAGAAGGCTAGAGACAGATTCAAGAGATTTGACTCACCCTACCAGATGGAGTATTACATGAGCAAACACTTGTTTGAATATGATTAAAAGAATAGAGAACTTTGAACATAAAGGGGCCCTATAAGAAGAGGGATAAGAGATTTAAGTAGTATAGTATGTTTTACAATATATGAAATGTAAAAATATTGGGATGATGTAACTTTTATAAATATAAGTGAAATATAAGCTGATCAGAAAGGATGTTATACACAGATGCTATCCCCTCCTTGCAAGAATGGATTAAACAGTTACAAAATACCTGGCCAGTAGTCAGGAAAGCTCTGGATAAAGCCAGAGAAGCCTATAAGACTCAGGCCGATAAACGGATAATGATAAATGGAGGGTGGAGCAAAAACCATACAAGACCGAGTATACCTCTCCACGAAGTATTTGCAGTCTTTACAACCTTCTAAGAAATTAGGTCCTAAATTTGTAGGACCTTTCCCTATCAAACACATCATCAATCCTGTGATGGTTGAATTGGACTTGCCAAAAAAACCTATGGAAAATCCACCGTTTTCCATTGCAGTTTGCTTAAACCGGAAGTTACTTCTAACCTTAGGCCTCCTGCGCCTCAGGCACCCACACCTATCATGGTTGAGGGCGAACAACACTTTGAGATTAAGGACATTTTGGACTCTTGAATACACCACGGGGTGACACAATACTTAGTAGCTTGGAAGAATCTCCCTTTTGCCCAGAATGAGTGGGTGTATAAGAAACATGTTAGAGCCCCTAAACTTCTAAGACATTTCCATTCTCAATATCCTGATAAGTCTAATTGAAATGCCTGTATTGTTTGTTCCCCTTCTGTTTTTTGTCTTTTAGGTGGCTTTCCCATTTTTTAGGGGGCCCGTATGTCAGGTCCCCAAATCCTTATTGTTTTTCTTGCATATATACTCTTGTCCTTTTGTTTTGGGGCCTGCCATTCTGCTGGGGGGAGGGAGGATATTTGCTTTCGCTTGGGATAACTTTCGCTTTCTGCTTTTCTTCTCCTGCCTCTATCCCCTTCAGAAAGGAGAGAAACGAAAACGAAACTAGAGAAGACCTTGAGATGCACGCCAACTGTGCCAGTTACCCGCACATCATGCCACCTGTGGATTGGCTGGATTTCAAATGGACATTATGACTTTGGTGGGAGGAGAAATATTGCTGGTTTAACTATACCGTTTAAGCGGGATTTTCCCCAGATCTCGCCTTGACTTCCTTACTGTCACTAACCCCTAATAAAAGTTTCCTTTTGAGACAATGCCTGTTTCAAGAGTTCTGCTTTCTTGGGTGGTTAGCTGAGGTGGGTCTTTACATAGACCAGAGCTTACTTCTTAGCAAGATAGAAAAATGTGGGATAGACATCATCACTACCAGATGGATTTGTAACTGTCTGACCAACCACACTCAACATATAGCCCTCAATGGAACTACATCTAGATAAAAATATGCAGTGGGGTACCCCAACGTTATGTCTTAGGCCCAGTACTCTTCAACTTCTTCATAAATGATTTAGATGAAGGAATAGAAGGGGAACTCATCAAATATGCAGCAACACCAAGCTAGGGAAAATATCCAACATTTTAGAAGATAGGCTCAAGATCCAGAAAGATCTTGATAGACTTGAACACTGGACCCTATCCAATAAAATGCAATTCATTGATGGGCTTCCGGTTGCGTCACCATGGTGAGGCGGGTGCAGGGAAGCAGGGCTCTGCTTCCCACGTCCAATTTCTTCCTGCTGGGGGTCCAAAAAGGACCAAAGGTCACCCCGTAGAGGTGATGGATCAGGAGGGGACCCTTGTAGATCACAGGAAGGCGGTAGCTGACCAGCTTGATCCAAGGAAGCCCTCGGGACTGGCAAGAGAAAGACTGGCTGCATCTACGCAGCCAGTCGGAAGCTGCTGACCGCCGGAGGAAAAGCAATTCAAAACAAGCGTGACCAACATTTTGAGACTATTTTCCTTCTTTCTCTATGATCATAAAACTTGTTCTGGAAAAAAAATATCCGAAAGCAACAAAATCCCCAGAACTAAAGGGAGGGGGTGTGTCAGAATCCAGTTATATTTCCTTTCTATCTATCTTCTCTGATCTAAAAATCAATCCTTACCCTTCCCTGGATCCTGCCATACTCCCAAGGGGAGGGGGGAATATGCATGCGGGTTTATGACTTTCACTTCCTCTATTCACTACAACGTAACCTTTTGTTTATTCGCCTACGTGTCTGCTATCCATTACAATGTACCAAATTGCCTCTTATCCTATGCCCCTCTGAACTTCTCCTCCTTACCGGGCAGCTAGGGAAGGGGGATGAAAAGACACAGACCTCCAGAATCTGGGTTATTTCTTTTCTTTTTTTTTTTTAATATATATTTTATTAGATTTTATAAGGGTAAAGGGGTTACATCAAAGTGCTTAGGAACCACCGTGGAGGTGGGTATATTGAACATCCAAAAAAAGAGAAAAACAATCACAAATATATAGCCCAAATCAAATCATTTAAAATTCCCTAATTCCCTCATTTAGTCTTGCATATTCAAATTAATACATTTCTATATAAGCTTCAAAGAATCCTATCAAATATCACTCACATTTCAATTCTAAAAATCCAAGTCCTGTTTTAAGCTTTACTAACTTACAATTACCATATTCCAATTGGCCTTAAATAGACATATTATTAACACTTTGGGTATCCTTTTTTTTTAGATAGTAATTATATCTGGTATATTATTTCCGCAGTAATATTCTTATATTTTCTTCATTAATACCATTTCTTCTCTTGTCACCCATCCCTCTTGTTCTCCTTCTATTTCAAACTAATTATCTTAAAGTAAAAATATCAAACCAACAAATAAACAAATAAATTTCTATCTAATTTAAGTATATATTCTATCAGTTCATCTATATCTATAAAAATCTTTTTAAACCAGTAAATAAAGTTTACTTCTCCAGTAATTCTCATGTCTAAAACAAAGTATTGTTACAAAGGGTATCCTCTTAGAAATTTCACATGTTCCATTAGTTATTAACTCAGTCAAAGAATCAAAGCCTTTTTAAACCCATTAAGTAAAGCTTTAAAATACATTTTTAAATCTAATTCTAGGTTTCCTTCTATGCCATAATGGTTTCCATAATAAAATTCCTGTATCATCAAACCACAATGTTAAAGGGTCCATATTCTTTAACGCTTCAAATTGGTCAAAGTTCTCTTTCCTTTCTTTTAGTAGTCTTTGGATGGTAAAAGCCGTTTTATTCCATGTTATATTTGCCAGTTGTTTATCCACCTTTTCACGATTTTCAATAACTTGTATCTGAGTATCAGTCTCTGTTGATGTTAATGCTTCAGACATCTCCGTTAAAATTATTCTTTGATCCTCAGGCTTCTCCATAGATTGCGTTTGGAGTTGTATAAAGTTAGTTTGTTCTTTGGTTTCCACAGTTTCTCTCAGTGTAGTTTCATAGTTGAGTTGTTGACATGGTTCCTCTTTAGGTTGTTCATATTGTTGCTTCTTCTGTGCTGTCTTTCGGTTTATAATTTGATCTGTCCAAGTTTGAAAGTAAGAGTTCATATCCTCTGTGGCTTCCAGAATCTTTTCCAATATGAGCTCATAGTCCAGCTGTGTGTTAGGTTCCATATCAGTAATAGAAAGATTTTTTAATCTTTTAGAGAAGGCTCTATTTCGTAGAAATCAAACAAATTTTCAGCTCCAATTTTCAATACCAGCTGTGTCAGTTATCTTATCCTTATGCTTATATAGCCATTCCCAGCCATAAAAAAAAAATATATACAGTTGCAGTACCACTGTTCGACACCAGATGTCCTCAGCAGACCATCAAATCTTTTTTCTTTGTTTCCAAATTAATAGATTTTTTATTTTTCGTGTTGAAAAAAATGAAGAAAGAAATGCCTCTCAGAGTAATAGATGCGTAATTATAGCAATGATAATCAAGAATAAAATGTTTTCAGGTCCCCTCAGTATTCCAAAATTTAAATAGTCCATACAAATTAACTGGTTTTTTTTTTTTTTTTTTTCTTCCAAAGCTGTTTTTCCCGAATGCCCAAACGCTGCTCCCTCACAGCAGGGAAGTAATTTAAACACAAAAGCTTTTGACAGGAGAGTAATTAGGGAAAGAAGGGGTAGGAAAGGTCTCACCCGGGTTCTCCACGGGGGTTCTTTACGCTTAGTTGTTCTTCTGGCTTTCAGCTGGTGCGACGAAGTGATCGTCCATTTTACTGGGCGATCTTTTCCTCCGACGGCCCTAAGGAGAAAAGCTTGAACTGAGGAGAGCTGCCGCTCTTCCACAGTCAAGCAGGAGCCTCCTCAAGCGGTGGTCGCCTCTATGGGGCGACTTTCGACCCGGTTAAGGGTCTACCGGCGAAGGGAAAGCAGCCGGTGGGAGAGACGGCTCTCTCCGTGCGACTGCGCGTGCCGCGTTCCAAGACTACAACGTAACCTTTTGTTTATTCGCCTACGTGTCTGCTATCCATTACAATGTACCAAATTGCCTCTTATCCTATGCCCCTCTGAACTTCTCCTCCTTACCGGGCAGCTAGGGAAGGGGGATGAAAAGACACAGACCTCCAGAATCTGGGTTATTTCTTCATCATCAAAATAAGGTGTGGAGAGCTGGTGAATGATCGTGCACAATGGAACCAGATTGATATTATCTTTCCTGGATTTAACACCTAGAGAATTGCCGGTCTGAATCGCCTGGAAGGACTGTGGGGTGGAGTTTGCTTAGGGACCCTTTAAAACATCGCTTGTAAGGGAATCCCTCAGATCCTGTCTATTATGCCTACTATCAATTTCTCTTAATAAAAGTTCCTGTTGGAAGAGATTGTTTCCAAGAGTTCTGCTTTCTTAAGATGTGGATTGAAGTGGTTCCTTACATTAGACAGGATCTGCAGTAATAGTCAACCTTGAAGGAAGAACCTTGCCGGGGGACTTTGCAAAAAATACAATGTCAGACAACGAGGCAGGGAAGGGAGAAAACCCCATGGAGAGGGAGCCTTCCCCCCGACCGAAAACCTGCCAGCTGTCGGGATCTGAAATGTCATACTCCTCAGGAGAAGAGGTGGTGGAGACATGTAACCACAAACCTTGGTGGTCAATGGGAGTTGGAAAGAAAGGCGAGTGGGAAAAGAGATCGAGAAAGGTGACTCTGAGACGGGGCAGCCACCGACCAGAATGGAAGCAGGAGATGGAGAAATCCCTGCATGTTAGCGAAGATGAAGGAAGTAGTGCACAGCACTCGAACTGGATCCTAGAGAAAGCTATTGACCTGATGAAAAGAACCCTCGGCTTTCTAGGGGAGGAGAATTCTGAGCCCCGCAGCCGCACCAGCACCTGGAGCTACAGCTGGAGAGACACTGAGGGGTAATCAGAACCTGTGGTCCCGGGAACATCCGCTGATCCAGTAGCGACCACTTCAGCAGCCCCCACTCCCCGCCAACCCGCAGATGGTGATCAGGATGGAAGACAATACCACCAAAGGCGAAGGCACCGATCCATTCAAAGCCGCTGGACGCAAAATTCAAGGGGGAGCCGACATGCTTGGGGTTTTTCCTAACCCAAATCCTCAGCTACATGGAAGAATACGGGTGGCACATCCCCAGCGACAAAGCTCATATCCGGATTGTGCAATCCGCTCTGGATGGACCGGCCGCAGATTGGGTGGTGAACTTGCACGATTCCGATGCCCCAGAGCTCAACGACTTCAACCATTTCATGTCCTCTCTGAGAAGGCGATTCAAGGACCCCCTGGCTGATCGCAAAGAATCAAAATGGTGAGGCAGGGCAGACACCCAGTAGCCGAATATACACAAGAATTCCAGACCATTGCCAGCAAGCTGAACTGGCCGGAAGACATGCTCCTTAGCCATTTCAAAGATGGCCTAAATTACAACCTATATGATGCTTGCCTGCCCCGGGGGGACCCACACCAACTTGACGAATGGTATGTCCTGGCAGAGGAAGCAGAGATCGACCTACTGAAGAGGCACCGCCGAGGAAAACCATGGGGCCGCTCGCCGCCTGAGCTGACGCACGAGCCAGTGAAACCACCGGCTATGGCCAAGAAGCCAGCGGGCTGTTTCAAATGCAGAAGAGAGGGGCATCGGGCCATAGAATGCCGCTCGAAAGCCCCTCAACACAACCCAGACCGATCACCGGCCAGGAAGTCCGGGAAGTCCCCAGCCAAGCTAAAAGAACCCACTATGAGAGCGATAGAGGCTGTGGGGTCCCCAACCTCTGCCCAACGTGGGGAGGGAACTCCAGCCTACACCGCTGGGCTGGTGGACACCTCAGGCGACAGTTCGGAGGGCGAACCCCTGGTGGATCTCTCTTATTTTTAAGGGGGGGCGGGATGTCAGAATCCAGTTATATTTCCTTTCTATCTATCTTCTCTGATCTAAAAATCAATCTTTACCCTCCCCTGGATTCTGCCATACTCCCAAGGGGGAGGGGGGAATATGCATGCGGGTTTATGACTTTCACTTCCTCTATTCACTACAAAGTAACCTTTTGTTTATTCGCCTGCGTGTCTGCTATCCATTACAATGTATCAAATTGCCTCTTATCCTATGCCCCTCTGAACTTCTCCTCCTTACCGGGCAGCTAGGGAAGGGGGGGCGTGAAAAGACACAGACCTCCGGAATCTGGGTTATTTCTTCATCATCAAAATAAGGTGTGGAGAGCTGGTGAATGATCGTGCACAATGGAGCCAGATTGATGTTATCTTTCCTGGATTTAACACCTAGAGAATTGCCGGTCTGAATCGCCTGGAAGGACTGTGGGGTGGAGTTTGCTTAGGGACACTTTAAAACATCGATTCTAAGGGAATCCCTCAGATCCTGTCTATTATGCCTACTATCAATTTCTCTTAATAAAAGTTCCTGTTGGAAGAGATTGTTTCCAAGAGTTCTGCTTTCTTAAGATGTGGATTGAAGTGTTTCCTTATTCCTCCCTCCAGAAAAAAGTGGCAGTTTAAGTTTTCATGGAGGAAAAGAGAGAAGTCTACAATATCATTGTGGATATAGCAGAGAGAAACAGAAAAAAAAAGTTTGGGGAGCTTTAATATTTTTAAACTTTTTTATATTACTATTGGAAAGTATCGGATCATAACTTTGTTTAAACTTGCTGGAAATTTACAAAATGGGCATCTAAGGACATCTAGTGGTAAGAGAACTACACTAAACCTTTCATAGACCTTATTTAATATTTTGACTAGAGTATCAGATGCCCAGACATAATTTACAGTTTAAACCTTTTGATGTCCCTGACCTTCATAGTCCTGTGGATTATAGCTGGAAAAAAGAGAAGATTTTCTTTGGGCTGTTTTTTTCCCCTGCAGGATGAATTATAACTAAAAAACATGTTTTTATTTTTTTTATTTTTTATTTTTTCCTTTTTATCTCTCCTATTTGTTTGGGGAGCCTAGTGGATTACAAATTTTTAATATTTGACTGGAGAACTATTTTGGACAGTGGAAATATTGGAGATACTTCTTGGAGAATGCCTATGGACTATCAACTCGAATAGTAGGTCTTGGTGGATTATAAACTTTGACTGAGGGGCAATTTTGGATGTTGAACAACTGTTTTAGGAAGTGAGCCCTACCTACAGAAGTGGATTATAAATTATTTTCTCTCTCTCTCTTTTTTTTGCTCTTACCTCTCTCCTGAGAGAGCTTATTGATCTAGAGACTACACATAAGAACTATAAGAGTTACCTAAGATAATTTTAAAAGATATATTGTGTTGAATATAATACTAATGGCTTGGTTGAAGGCGGGTGTTGGGAAAAAGCATTAGAGTTTGATAAAAGAGTTGGGGGAGTAGAAATAAAATGAGTGTTCCAAACTTAACCAAAACTGGTAAGAAAGCGCCTTCAGCCCCATCCTCCTCTGCAAGCCCGGTGTACCAGAGATCAATTGAAACAATGCTCCAACAATTTCCAGAAGGAGATGCAAGCGACACTACAAGCGATTCAAGAGGCAATTTCCTCCCACAAGGAAGATACAAGGAAAAATCATGAGGAGATGAAAGATAATCTTGATAAAATGAACCAAAAAATTAACAACATAGATTCTCTATTAGAAAACTTTAAACAGATGGTCACAAAAAATGAACAAAGAATTCAAAAAGTAGAAGATAAGTCAGTAGAGACCGACCAAACGTTGGAAGAACTGAAAGATGAGAACCAGAAGCTGATGCAGATTAACAGAATTGGAAGATTCAATGGCAGTTATGGAAATGGAAAAGGCATCTTACTTCCTAAGATTCCAAAATATAATAGAGGATAAGGAAGAGGATCTCGTGGATCTGATAATGGAGCTATTGGCTGAAGCACTGGAAATTGGAAAACAGGAAATGGAAGGAGAGATAGACCAGATATTTCGAGTCAATTCAAGCTATGCGAGGAGAAACAAAGTCCCCAGAGTAGTACATGTTAGATTCGTTAAAAGATCTATAAGGGATGAGCTTCTGAGAAGAGTGAGAGATGACCCTCTGCGATATAAAGAAAAAGAAATCGTAGTCCTGAAGCAGATCCCCAGGAGAATAAGAGATGCACGAAGAGAATATCAATTCTTCACTAGAAAATTAATTAAAAAAGGAGTGAATTTTAGATGGCTGATTCCAGAAGGGATCCTAATTAACTGGGATGGGAAAAGATACAGACTGGACACGTCACTTAAGGCATTGGAGTTTTATGACAACCATAAAGCGTTTATGGAAGGGGAAAGTCCGGAATTTCATCCAGAGAGAGAAACAAAGAGACAGGAAGAAACAGTAATAGAAGGAGCAGCTAAGCCAAGGGAGGAAGAAGAAACTGAAAATACAAATACAGAAGAAGTGGTAAGAGCAAGAGACAGATAAGAACAACTAGAAGATTAAGCCTAAATATAACTGAAGGAGATGGAGAAGGAAAATGGGATTCTTTCAATGAATGTAAATGGATTGAACTCCCCTACAAAAAGGATTTTTTTTTTCACGATTACAAAGATTAAAAATGGACATAATTAAGAGACAACACTACAAATTGTTGGAGCAACCAAAATTTGGAAAACTTCACTTCGCATTAGCACAACAAAAGAAAAGAGGAATTGCTCTATATATTAAAGAAATAATGAATCCCAAACAAATCTATGCAGACAAAGAGGGAAGAATATTAATGGTGGAAATAATAATAAACCAAAAACAGATACGGATGGTAGCAACATATGCACCTAACAACAAACAAGAAGAATTCTACCAAAAATTACATAAAAAAACAATAGAACTGGAATATCAAAACATTTGTTTAATGGGAGACTTTAATGCAATAGTAGACGGAATACTGGACTACAAAAGTAGTAAAATAGGAAAAAAAGGAAAGAATATACTACTTAAAACTTTTTTTTAAATGGCAGAAGAAATCTGTATTCAGGACATATGGAGAGAAAAGAACCCCCCAAAAACCACAATATACATTCTATTCAAACAGACACAAATCATGGTCCAGAATTGATATGATATGGATATCTCCTGAATTAAGCACAATTATACAAGAGATTGAGATAGAACTCAATATATAGGCAGATCACAATCCAATAAAGATGACTTGGAGAGGAACCAAGAAAAAAGTAAGATGGTCCCTGAATAAATCCTTATTGAAAGAGAATTTGTACAAATAGCAACAAAGGAAATGGAATTCTTCTTTAAAATAAATAAAAAAGAAAAGACGTCCCTTCAAAATGTGTGGGACACAGCTAAAGCATACTTCAGAGGGTTGGCCATAACCTACATGGCGAAAAAGAATAAAGAAAAAAAGCAACAACAGCTAAAGTTAAAGGAAGAATTTATGAAATTAGAATCAGAACTAAGAAAAGATCCACAAAAGAAAACACTTAAAAAACAAATGGAACTAACAAAACATAAAATAAACTTAGCAGAGGCCAAAGAAATGGCGCAACAAATTAAAAGGGCCAAACAGAATTTTTTTGAAAATGCTAATAAACCGGGGAGGTGGTTAGCATACAAATTGAAAAAAGAAAGAGAGAAAAAATTGATAAACAAACTGCAAGACTCAAAAGGAGAGTTACAGTTCCAAAATGATATAATTAAAAAAATAATTAAAGACTTTTATGAGACACTTTATGATACAGAGGAAATTTCTCAAGAAAAAATAAAGCAATATATAAAAAAAGCGAATCTACCAAAAATTCCAGAGAATATGCGAAACATTTTAAATGAAAAAATATCAATGATGGAGATAACATAGGCCATGGGTCGGCCATCCGAAACTTCGGATGAGCCGCACGGACCCATTTAGCTTAAAAAAAAAAAACGCTGGGAGCCGCGCGTTCGTGCATGCGCGCGCACCCACGCATGCGCGCGGCCCCGTTCGCGCATGCGCCCGCGCACCCGCGCATGCGCACCCGCGCGCACCGCGCATCGCGCATGCGCGCGCATGCGCATGCGCAGCGCGCCGTTCGCGCATGCGCACCTGCGCACGCGCACCCCCCGCACCCGCCCGCGCATGCGCGCCCGCGCCCGCCAAAATGGCGGAGGAGGCTCCGGAGCCGCAGGTAAGGCCTCAAAGAGCCGCATGCGGCTCCGGAGCCGCGGGTTGCCGACCCGTGACATAGGCTATAAAAAGGCAAAAAAATGATAAGACTCCAGGTCCAGACAGGTTACCTGCAGAGCTTTATAAATGTCTACAAGACATTCTAAGTCCAATAATGAAAGAACTGTGTAATGAAGTACTTTTAGAGGCTAAAATACCAAATACATGGACAAAAGCTAACATTACTGTTAATACTTAAGAAGACTCAGACCTGATGCAAATAAAAAAATATAGACCAATATCTCTATTAAACGTGGACTATAAAATCAATAATAGCAGAAAGACTAAATAAATTTTTGACTGAATTTATACATACAGACCAAAATGGATTCCTACCTAAAAGACAAATAAAAAATAACTTAAGAATGATCTGAGACATTTTGGAATACTATGAAATACACCCAGGGAAACAGATAGCATTAATATTTCTAGATGCACAGAAGGCTTTTGACAACATAAATTGGCAATTTATGATTCAACAATTAGATGAAATGGATTTTGGAGAAAACTTCATAAATATAATTAAAACAATTTATTATAGACAAACAGCTAAAGTAATTGTAAATGGAGTTTTCACAGAAAATTTCAATATCAAAAAAGGCACAAGACAAGGGTGTCCACTATCCCCATTGTTATTTATATTAACACTGGAGGTATTAAACAGAAATGTTAGGCAAAATACGGAAATTAAAGGAGATAAAAGATGAAAAATACAAATTACAAGCATTTGCAGACGATTTGGTTTTTATACTAGAAGAGCCCCTTGAGACAAGCCTTAAGCTTATGAAAAAGATAGAAGAATTTGGAGAAGTGGCAGGTCTGAAAATAAATAGAGAAAAGACCAAAGTGATAACTAAAAACCTTACAGAAAAATAAAAAAATCAATTATCAGAAAAAACAGGTCTGCAAATAACCAAAAAAATTAAATACTTGGGGATTCACTTAACAACAAGATGTGCAACAATAAAAGAAGATAACTACATAAAATTATTAAAACAAATAAAATTAGACTTGGAAAAATGGAAAAACCTACAACTTTCAATGTTGGGGAAAATAGCAACAGTGAAGATGAATATTTTACCAAAAATACTTTTTTTGTTTCAATCAATACCTATAAGATTGGGAAAAAACTTCTTTGATGAACTAAACAAATTAATACTGAAATTTATTTGGCAAGGAAAAAAAGCTAAAATTAGACTGAAAATGCTTCAAGAAGCGAAATAAAATGGAGGATTTGGACTGCCGGACTGGACTTTATATTATCAAGCAGCTGTATTAACATGGCTAAAGGAGTGGATAACTCTTAGAGATAAAGAGATACCTAGAAGGACATGATCTACAACTCGGGTGGCATGCCTTTCTGTGATATGGGGAAAATATAATACACAGATACTTTCAATATCATAAGAAATGCACTTCTTCTAGAATGGGAAAAAGTAAAAGCGAAAATTTACATGAAAATACCTGGATGGCTCTCAACAATGGAAGCGTTTGTTCACCCAAACCTAACGAACTATGAGAAAATTGTGACCTATAAAGACATTTTGAATAATGAAGGAAAATTAAAACACAGACAAGAATTAGAAAAACATGGTATTGACCTATCATGGTGGCCATATCTGCAAATCCAAACCAGATATGAAAAAGATGTTAAAACATATGGATTTTATAATGAACAGACAGAATTTAATAAGATACTACTGACATCAGATGAAAAATTGATTAAGAAATTTTATAAATATATGTTAAGTTTAAAGATGGAAGAGGAACAAGTTAAAGAAACAATGATAACATGGGCAAAGTATTTTGGACATAACATAGAACTAGAAAACTGGGAAAGCCTTTGGGAAAGAAATTCTAAAATAACAAAAGGGGTAGTGTACAAAGAAAATCTATACAAAATGTTTTATAGATGGCATTTAACACCGGTGAGGTTAGCAAAAATGTTTAAAAATATATCAAGCAATTGTTGGGAATGTAGACAAAAACTTATTACCAACTTTGGTGGGCATGCCCCAAAGCCAAAGCCAAAAGATTCTGGTTAAGAATACACACATGGTTAGAGAAAATGACTAGAAAACATATAGATTTTAAGTCAGAACTATTTTTGTTAAGCATAATTGTAGGAAATTATTAGAAAGAGTGCATATATCTAATTTTACATGTATTAACTGCAGCGAGAATTGTGTTCGCTCAACACTGGAAAAATGAAGATTTACCAATGGAGGAAGAGTTAATTAAAGAAATTCTAGATTGTGCAGAAATGAATAGATTGACATTGAAAATGAAAGAGAAAGAAGATTCAGTTTATTTTAGAACATGGGACACTTTTTATCAATGGCTAGGAAAACAATGGCTAAAAAATGGCTAGAGAGAAAGGAATTTAACATGTATTAGTAAGTTAAATGTTAGAACTCAGACAATATGTTGCTGGTACCTGGCTCAATAGCAGTAACTGTGAGAGGGATCTAGGAGTACTAGTAGACAATCACTTAAGTATGAGCCAGCAGTATGCTACGACTGCCAAAAAAGCAAGTGAAAACCTAGGCTGCATCAACAGAGGATATATCAAGATCATGTGAAGTACTGCTTTATACTGCACTGATAAGATCACACTTGGAATAGTGCATCCAGTTTTGTTCATCATGATACAAAAAAGATGTTAAGACTCTAAGAGAAGAGCAACAAAATGATTAGGTGTTATGTCCTGGGCCTTGCTGAGTCATTCAGCAAGGCTCAGGAGGGCTGCAGGAAGGCTGCAGAGACCCGGACAGACCACGTGTCTGCCCGGGACCCAGACAGGCTGTCTCCAGCCTTGCGCGCATGCGCAAGGCGGGAGAACGGCCTGCAATGATTGGATGTGCATCCCCTTACTGGGGAATATAAAAGGCCAATGGCCATTGTGTTCTTGCTTCTGTTCTGTGATTGTGTTTCAATAAAGAGATCTTTGTTGTGAACCAGCCTCGTCTCGATGTCTTCTTTGCAAGAACAGAACATTGGCGACGAAGGTGGGATTCGCCGCAAAGGAAGACAAAGAAGAAGAAGCTAGGGCTGACTCACCTGAAGGCCTGAAGCGAAGAGAAGCGCGGCGTCCAGAAGAAGCAACTGCCTGCCAGTACGAAGACACTGGAGGTGGGCTTGGCTTCGTGGGACCCCTTCTCCTTCCTTGCGGCGAGAGACGTTGAAGAGGCTATCGGTCACAACGATGTCCAAGCTGGGCCGTCTTGCCGAGTTCGATACTTCGCACCCAGAACGTTGGAGCTCTTACGCAGCTTGCATCGAGAATTACTTCAGGGTGAACAAGATCCAAGAAGATGAATTGAAAGCTGCTACTTTGCAGTGTGTCTGTGGGCAAGAGACTTTTGACATTGCTGAGAACCTTGTAGCCCCAGCACCACTGGAATCGATCGCTTATTCAGATTTAAAGAAAATGCTGCGCGAGCATTTTGAGCCCAAGCTTGCAGGCACCAATTCGAGCAGCAGGATCAGCGGCCGGGAGAATCAGCTGCGCACTTCGTCGCAGCTCTGAGGCAGGCTGCTAGGCCATGTGCGTTCCAAGACTTGGAAGAAAGGCTCCGAGATCGACTTGTTTGCGGATTGCGAAGCCGTGAGATGCAACAAAAGTTATTTGCTAGAGCTAATGTTTCCTTCCAAGATGCCTTGAGAGAAGTTGCAGTTGAAGAAGCAGCCGGCGGCGCAATGAAGGCTTTGCGGTCGACCAAGAACCCTCCAGCAGCAGTCCCCGTCTATCAGGAAGTCATGAGAGAGGCCTCCAGAGAAGAATCCGAGGAAGAAGAGGTGGACAAACTTCAACAGTCGGCAGAGAGAAGACTGCAAGAACGCAGAGGGCAGACGCCTGCATCCCTTCGGTGTTTCGGCTGTGGGGGTCGCCACAGGAGAGCCGACTGCCGTTTTCGTTCTGCTGTTTGCCGGGCATGTGGCAGGCAAGGCCACATCGCATCAGCCTGCTTGGGTCACCAGAAAAAGAGGTCCCCCGAAGAGTTGCCTCTGAAAGGTACCAAGGTCCCCAGCCAACACAGGGTGGGCTTCTGCACGTCCCGTAGGGGGGTATTCAAAACGGGGGTTCACCAGCCCCTTAAGAAAAAGTTTTGCATTGATGTAAAGTTGCAGGGAGTTCCCCTGGCCAGGGAGCTGGACACAGGGTCCGCTCTTTCTATTATTTCTGCTGACACGTTTAAGAAGGTTTGTTCCAGGAGTGGCTCACGAGTCAAACTCAGGCCCTCCAATCTCATCCTCACTGACTTCCAGAATTCACAAGTCAGTGTGAAGGGGGAGGCCACGCTTAGAGTACAGCGTAAGGAATTTGATGGGTTGTTAGATGTGGTGGTAGTTGGGGGTGATCGCACGAGTCTTATCGGACTCGATTGGTTCGAGGCACTTGGGATCCAAGTGACTGGGCTTAACCATCTACAAACTGCCAGCCTTGCAGGAGTCTGTAAGGAGTTTGCTGATGTGTTCAGCCCAGAGCTTGGCTCATACAAGGGCCTCCTATTGCTTTAAAGTTAGATCCAGCCATCACGCCCATCAGGGTTAAACCAAGGAGGGTGCCTTTTGCCCTCAAAAGTAAAATAGATGCTGAGTTGGACAAACTGCTCCAACAAGGCATTCTTGAACCTGTGGATTCTAGTCCATGGAAAACCCCCATAGTGACACCATTAAAAGCCAATGGTGAAGTCCGAATTTGTGCGGACTATAAATGCACTCTGAACAAAGCCTTGCAGCAGCATGCATATCCAGTGCCGGTGGTGAGCCACATTCTGGCCTCACTGAAGGGGGGAAAAGTATTTGCTAAGCTTGATTTAGCTCAGGCCTACCAACAGTTACCTGTTGATGAGGCAACAGCTGAGGACCAAACTATAGTTACTCACAGAGGGGCTTTTAAAGTAAAAAGGCTGCAGTTTGGGGTCAATGTAGCCCCTGGCATTTTCCAAGGGGTGATGGAGCGAATGCTCCGCGGTATTCCTGGGGTCTGCCCCTATTTCGATGACGTCCTCATTGCAGGAGAGTCATCTGGGAACTTGGCTGAAAGGCTGAGAGCTGTCTTGCTGCGTTTCCGCCAAGCTGGGCTGAAGTTACAGCAAGACAAATGTAAGATTGGTGTAACATCCACTGAATTTCTAGGTTTTTGTATTGATGCTGATGGCATCCACCCTGCAGAGTCTAAATTTCAGGCCATTCAACTGGCCCCAAGCCCCCAGTCAAAAGCTGAACTCCAGGCTTTTCTGGGCCTGCTAAATTTTTATCATTCATTTCTCCCCCATAAGGCTACAGTGGCTGAGCCGTTACACCGGCTCTTAGACAAGCAGACTCCATGGAAATGGACAAAGGACCATGAAACGGTTTTCAAAGAAGTCAAGGCCTTGCTATCTTCTAATGCGGTACTGGCGCATTTCAATGAGCAATTGCCTGTGTGCATCGCATGTGATGCATCCCCTTATGGGGTAGGAGCAGTGTTAAGTCATCTCAAGGCTGATGGGACTCAGGTCCCTGTGGCCTATTACTCCAGAACTCTCTCATCTGCAGAGCGTAATTATGCGCAGATTGACAGAGAAGCCTTGGCAATAGTCTCAAGCATCAAGAAATTTCATGATTTCTTGAATGGCCGCCATTTTACGGTCTACACTGACCACAGGCCTTTGCTGGGTTTGTTTACAACAAACAAACAAACCCCACACACCATCTCCCCCAGAATGCTGAGATGATCAATTTTCTTGTCAGCTTATGACTAGACCCTGGTTCACAAACCAGGGGCAGAGATGGGCCACGCTGATGGCCTTAGTAGGTTACCTCTAAAACAAATAGAGGCAGACCCTGCTCCTGCTGTACACATTCTTTCCATTCAGGAATTGCCTGAGTCTCCCCTCAATGCTAGGGATGTGGCTGCTGAAACTGCCACTGATCACACGCTTACACGCGTGCTGACATGGGTGTTGTCAGGATGGCCTGACACGTGTCCTGGTACAGATTTCCAAAGTTTCTGGTGTAGGAAACATGGGTTTTCCACGTTCAAAGGGTGTATCCTGTGGGGTAGCAGGGTAGTCATCCCAGCCTCATTGAGGACTAGAGTCTGGCTCTCTCTGCATGAGGGACATCCAGGAATTGTGAGGATGAAGGCGCTTGCGCCTGGACTCAATAAGGACATCGAGGCCCAGGTTCAGGGGTGCCAAGTGTGCCAACAGTCACGGCCTGAGATGCCCCAGGCCCCTGTACATAGGTGAGAGGAGACACTCACTCCATGGTCACGCGTACACATTGACTATGCTGAGCCCTTTCAGGGGCAATTCTTCCTTCTCCTCGTGGATAGCCATTCCAAGTGGCTAGAGGTCGTTCCTGTATCTTCCACTACTACTGCCAGGACCATCCAGGTGCTAAGAGGAATCTTCGCTTCCCATGGTCTTCCTGATGTCCTTGTCTCAGACAATGGTCCCCAATTTACCTCTTCTGAGTTTCAGGCGTTTCTTCAAGCCAACATGATCCGGCATGCCACGTCTGCTCCTTTTCACGCTGCCACCAACGGTCAGGCTGAACGCATGGTGCGTACCACCAAGGAGGCATTAAAGAGAATCACTCAAGGACCCTGGCATCACAGGTTAGCCAATTTTCTCCTTGCACACCGCACCACACCTTGCACTGCTACAGGAAAGAGCCCAGCTGAACTACGCTGGGGTCGCAGACTCATCATGAAACTGGACAGGTTGCACCCAGACCGGGTGCCTTCACAGGTGTCACAACCGCGGGCACCTAGGAGACTCCAAGTGGGTGATCTGGGTGGGCCAGAAACTATGGGCATGGACATTTTTGGGTGACTGCTGTGGTATGCAAGGTCTCTGGGCCACTGTCCTACGAAGTGGCCTTGGAGGATGGTCGTGTGCTTAGACGCCACATTGACCAATTGCGCTGGAGGCTTCCTGGCCACGTTTCCGCTCTGGGCTCTGCTCTTGGGGGGGAGGGGGACCCCAATTACGATTGTGGACCACAGTCTCTCCACGAGGGCGCTTATCCAAATGTTCCTACACATGTTCCAGGTGGGGGTCTTGCCATGGAGGTGGCTCCTGACTCTGGCATAGATTCTGGGGGTCTTGCCATGGAGGCGGCTCCTGACTCTGGCAGAGGTCCCTGGCTAGGGGCAAATGGCCATAAATCGGCTACTCGGGGTACTCCTGCTGCTGGTCTTGGGCTCGAGGGACAGTACTCCCAAGAGGAGTCCAATGGAATTTTGGGGAATTCAACCCCACCAAGGGACTCTGGTTTGGGTTTGGTGGATCCAGCCAGTCAGCAGTCAGGGGGAACCCCTGGGTTTTCTGGGTGACAAAGTCCTGGTTTGTTTTGGCCCAAACCGGGAGCGGGCACTCCAGGCACCTATTCCTAATCCTACACCTACAACTACACCTGCACCTAATCTGGCTGCACGGAGATCAGAGCGGGTTAAGGGTCCTCCTAAGCATTTAAAGGAATATGTAAGGCCCCTGTTTACTATACAGGAGATTTATTAATCCTCACCATCTGAGGGAAGAAAAAACAATTGTAGTGCTGCGGTGATAATATTGTCAAATAGTGAAAGTCCGTGGACATAACAGGGACCTGAAGGTAATGGGTTGCAAGGAGTAAAGGTTGCCTGTATAACGTGCCTACCGGCCTGCCATGATGTGTTTGTGTGTACAGTGTTAAACAATATGCTTAATAATTGTTTAATCCAAGGGGGGAGGGGTGTTATGTCCTGGGCCTTGCTGAGTCATTAAACAAGGCTCAGGAAGGCTGCAGAGACCCGGACAGACCACGTGTCTGCCTGGGACCCAGACAAGCTGTCTCCGGCCTTGCGCGCATGCGCAAGGCGGGAGAACGGCCTGCAATGATTGGATGTGCATCCCCTTGCTGGGGAATATAAAAGGCCAATGGCCATTGTGTTCTTGCTTCTGTTCTGTGATTGTGTTTCAATAAAGAAATCTTTGTTGTGAACCAGACTCGTTTCGATGTCTTCTTTGCAAGAACAGAACATTAGGGGACTGGAGCATAAATCATATAATGAATGGTTGGATATGACTAGTCTAATGAAGAGAAGGATTAGGGGTAACCTGATAACAGTTTTTCAATATTTGAAGGACTGCCAGAGAGAGAAGAGAGTCCACCCATTCCCCAAAGCACCTGAGGGCAGGACAAGAAGTAATGGTTGGAAACTTATCAAAGAGAGATCTAACCTAGAAGTAAGGAGAAATCGCTTGACACTGAGGACAATTAATCAATGGAACAGCGTGCCTTTAGAAGTTGTGGCTGCTCCAGCACTGGAGGTATTTAAGAAGAGTCTGGACAGCAATTTATTTGGAATGGTACAGGATCTCCTACTTGAGCAGGAGCTTGGACTAGAAGACCTCCAGGTCTCTTCCAATTTTGTTGTACTGATGCTGTCACTGTTAGTAATGTGTCTCAAGGCAAAAAGAACATTTGATGCTACAAAGATGACAGTTGATTCTTCTTATTCACAGTAGTTATGTTCTATAAAGTCACTGCAAACACTGAATTAGTGAATAATGTACCTCAGCTGGAGCCTGCGTATCAGGTGATTCAAATTTTTCATCACTTAGCACATGTCTACAAAGAACTACAAAAGGGCTGTAAGTATTGATTTTGGAGTTATATATATTTTTATAAATATTTTAGTAGATGAGTTTGCAAATATAGAAACTATGAATAATGAGGATCAATTGTATATTATTAGTACATCAGTCTCAAAATTATAAACCAAAGCAAACTTGAGACTGAAGATAGACATTTGCAGAATTCTTCACAGCAGAAGAGCATCTGATTTTCTATGCCAGACAAGAAAATCACAGAAGAGCAGCCATGATTAACCTAGGGGGACCAAAGTCAGAGCTGGAAAACATCCCCCAATGATAGAATGATCCCAATTAGGGTCCAAGGCAAGGCAAATCAGTGTTATTTTGATCCTAGTCTATGTATGCTGAGGAAGTGGTTTTGTAACAACTTGCAACATTTTGTCAACACATCAAAAATGTCATATTAATTATATGATTTTTCTTTCTCTCATTCAATTGTGTTCAAATCTCAGAGACTGCATGGATAAATCCCTGCAGTTTTCTTACAAGGTTTTTCAGAAGTGGTTTGCCACTGCTTCCTTCTTAGGGCT
Organism: Azemiops feae; assembly: GCA_023970755.1. Lineage (NCBI taxonomy): Eukaryota > Metazoa > Chordata > Lepidosauria > Squamata > Viperidae > Azemiops > Azemiops feae. Next base: position 583,394 of record JALGBA010004248.1, read on the forward strand.
AGCTTGAGAGAGTGACTGGTCACTCAGCTAGCTTTATGCCCAAGGCGGGACTAGAACTCATGGTCTCCTGGTTTCTAGTCTGATGTATTAATCACCATTAGAAATGTATTTAACACAATTACAGAAATCAAGGAAACTGTTATATAACAATGGACCTGATAACAATAAGGATAGCAAAGATGTTCTGAAGAAGATGCAAACAAGAGATTGGGAAGAACGATGTCCAAATGAATGAAACTACAAAAATTTGATTACTGATTCAGCCAAACATTCTGGAAAATGAAGTGAAATGGGCTTTAGAAAATATTAATAACAACAAAGCTATAAGTTGATGAATACCAACAAAACTGTAACTTTTTCCAAGATGATGCAGTTAAAATTCTACTTTATAAATTTTATAAAGTAAAGGGGAGTTATAGATCAATACAGAAAATACAGCAGTCAAGAGAGGATTGGAAAAGATCTACTTATTTTCCAATACTTTAAAAGGCTCTACTGAAGAATGCTCAAAGCATTGAACAATTGCACTTATCCCATATGCTAATAAGACAATGCTCAAAATTCTGCAAATTAGACTCCAATAAGACACAGAATGAGGCTTCCAGTTGTACAAAGAGGATTCAGAAAAAGCAGAGGCTCCCATTATAACCAATGGATAATTGTAAAGGCAAGAGAATTCAAAAAAGTCATTTTTTTTTGCTTTTTAAATTATAAAGCTACTGTTTACAACACAGAATACAAACAATTATGGATACCGTTTAGAAGTATGGGTGCACTGGATCACCTCCTCTGCTTGAAGAATTTTTATGCTGATGGGGAAGCAATGGTTGAAATGGAATATGGAAGAATTAAGTGGTTTGAAATTAAGAAAGTATCGTGCCTACCATCATTTATTTAACACATTTGCAGAATATATACTGAGAAATACCAGAGTAAGAGAAATAGAAATTGGAATTAAAATGGTTGGGAGAAATATCAACTTTCAGATAAGCTAATGACACTACTTTCATGACTAGAAGTAAACAGCATCTAATGAATTGACTGTTGAAGATGTGAAAGGTCTGATGCTCAATATTAAAACACAAAAAACTAAGATTATGTCAGTATCAAACTAATGCAAATAGGAGGTGAAGAAATAATAACAGACTTTTATCTGCCTAGGCTTAAAAATTCATAGAATTGGTAACTGTAGCTATGAAGTAAAAAGGCTGCTATTTTAGACAAAGATTATAGCACGGGTATTAAACTCGATCATGTCACATGACATATTGTGACTTATTTTGCCTTTGCGGAGTCAGGGTGGGCATAGCCTGCACGTGACGCATCCGGCCTGCAGGCTGCCCTGGATTATAGGATCATCCTCATAGGGCAATGAATATGCTTTCCTGCCGTCCTTAAGATGAAAGTAAAGTGAATTATTGTGAAATACATTGTCCACATAGTATCCCCTTTATTCTGCTCCCATAATATTGTGCAACCGTCTGGTCTTGTCAGAGACCCAGCAATCAGGGAGGGACAAGCCAAGAAGGGGGCACACAGAGAATGGAAGCAGAAGCCCCATTCCCCAGAGAAGCTGTGTTCTTCAGAGGTACTTTCCTGCTTGTAGAGCTTGTATGAACCACCACTGCTGTGACTTCTTCTTTCTGGCATACATGCCCATTCTAATTGGGCACCAATTAGGCATTGCTTCTAATTACAGCTGTGAATGGGCTGCTAAATCCTCTTTTGGACATGCTTGTGGATTCCATTCCAAGATCTTTACAACAGTTTTTCCCAATAGGTTCATATGAGCATAGCATTCACCTTCCCCAAAGAAGAAAATAGTTGCCAGCTATTATCCCTGATAATAGCACTGATAAGGCAGTGGAAGCACAAGAGCTGGATGGGAAGAAGTGGACTTGAAATGGGCTGATTGAACTCAGCAGGCTGTCAACCTTCTAACATGTGAGGATGTAAGTGAAATACGTTTTGACAGTGTAGTGTACTGAGTTTGTTAAAGACAGCAGGTGCAGGGCGGGAACCAGGTGAAGTTAGCGGCCACGTGGTTGCTACGGAGCCTGGATGTCTGGAGACCCGGGTATGCTTGCTATTTGAGCGTGGGAGAAACCCCGTGCAATGATTGGTTAAGATTACCCAGAGCTCCTTGTATAAAAGGGCGGAGCCAGTTTTGTTTTCTGTTCTGTTTCTGTTTCCAATGAATAAACCTTGTTGTTGTTTAATCTTGTCTCTTCAATGTCTACCACCCTAAACACAGAACAATTGGCGACGAGGGTGGGATTCTGCTGCCACCTTAACAAAGGGCTCGAATCACCGTGAAGGAGGGCCAGACCATGCTGAGGGACGGCGTTCCTATTTTGGCTCACTCACCCGGCAGTATGCAAACGCTGGGGGAGAGTGCTGCGAGGAACTGCCCGGGGAACCCTCTAACAGAGTGGCAGCACGTGGTAGAGGAGAGACCCTACAATGGCAAAACTGGGCCGGCTCGTGGAATTCGACGTTGCTCACCCGGAGCGGTGGAGCTCGTACATCGCCCGGGCTGAGAATTATTTCCGCATAAACAGGATCGCAGAAGAGCTGAAGGCTGCCATGCTGCTCTCTGTGTGTGGCCAAGCCGTCTTCGACATCGCAGAAAACCTCGTGTCCCCAGTGCCATTGGAGACTGTGACATACGGAGAGCTAAAAAAGATGCTCAAGGAGCACTTCGAGCCAAAGCTGTCGGTCATTGCATGGCGGCACACTTTCGAGCAGCGGGACCAGCGTCCAGGAGAGTCCGTCACATAATTCATTGCCACCCTCCGACAGGCAGCGAGGCCGTGTGAATTCAAGGACTTAGAGGAACGGTTACAAGACCATTTGGTTTGCGGACTACGGAGCAGAGATCTTCAGCAGAAGATCTTCGTGAAGGAGACCGTCTCATTCCAAGACGTGTTGCGAGAGGTCACCACAGAAGAAGCAGCCGGTGGAGCTGTAAGGGCCTTGCGGCTCTCGAAGAACTCTCAGCTATCGCAAACCGTCCACCACGAGGACGTCGAACCAGAGGAAGAGGCCAAGTCGGACCAGGAAGTTGATCTGTTGCGACAACCACTGGTGAAAGGACTTCCTAGACTTCTTGAGAAGGCAGATCCCTTCCCTAGGTGCATGGGGTGCGGGGGACGGCACAAACGAGCCGACTGCCAGTTCCAAACAGCCCATTGCCGAGCATGTGGCAAGCAAGGCCACATCTCTGCTGTTTGTTTACGTCGTGGAAAAGAACTTTCCAAGAAAGAGTTGCCTCGGAAAGGTACCGGGGTACCCAGCCAAAACAGGGTGGGGTTCTGTGCCAGCAGGCACGGCGTCCATAAAACCGGGGGACATAGGCCCTTAAAGAAAAAGTTGCAACTCGAAGTCAGGTTGCATGGGGTTCCATTGAGGATGGAACTGGACACGGGGTCTGCCCTGTCCATCATTTCCCAGAGCACTCTTAACAGGATTTGTGGCCGAAGCGGCCAACGGGTGAAACTTAGGCCATCGAATGTAATATTGACTGATTTTCAGAATTCCCCGGTCAGAGTTAAGGGGGAGGCCACTCTAAGGGTGCAATTCCGGAAATTCATGGGAATGTTTTACATCGTTGTGGTCGATGGGAACAGGACAAGCCTAATAGGGCTTGATTGGTTCGAGGCCCTGGGAATTCAGGTAATGGGCCTGAATAGTTTACAAACGGCCAGCCTAGACCAAGTCTGCAAAGAATTTGCAGACGTGTTCACTACTGAACTGGGGGAATATAAGGGGCCCCCAATTGCCTTGAAGTTATATCCTTCTGTCGCACTGATTAGGATGAAGCCTCGTCAGGTGCCGTTCGCTCTCAAGCACAAAATTAATGCGGAATTGGATAAACTTTTGCAGCAGGGCATCTTAGAGCCTGTGGACAGCAGTCCCTGGGAAACCCCCATAGTAACACCACTTAAGGCCAACGGAGAAGTCAGAATCTGTGCTGACTATAAATGCACGCTGAATAAAACTCTGCAGCAACACTCCTATCCCGTGCCAGTAGTCAGCCATATTCTGGTATCTCTACAAGGGGGTTGCATTTTTACAAAACTTGATTTGGCCCAGGCCTACCAACAGCTGACGGTGGATGATGCCACAGCAGAGGCACAAACCATTGTGACCCATCGGGGGGCTTTCAAGGTGCGGAGGCTACAGTTTGGCATTAACGTAGCGCCAGGTATTTTCCAGAGTGTCATGGAGCGAATGCTCAGAGACCTTCTGGGCGTATGCCCGTACTTCGATGATGTCCTCATCGCAGGGGAATCAGTGGAAAATCTAGCTGAGAGACTCAGGGCCATGTTGCTGCGGTTTCGCAAAGCGGGCCTGAAACTCAGGAAAGACAAGTGTAAGATTGGGGTCACATCCACAGAGTTTCTGGGGTTTCGCATAGATGCAGAAGGCATACACCCTGCTCAGTCCAAGCTGGAAGCAATCCAGCAGGCACCCAGTCCCAAAACAAAAGCAGAACTTCAAGCGTTCTTGGGACTGCTAAATTTCTATCATGCCTTCTTTCCCCACAAGGCAGCCGTGGCGGAGCCGTTACACCGGCTCCTAGACAAACAGGCTATATGGGCATGGATACGTGTCCACGAGAAGAGTTTTGCTGCAGTTAAAGCATTACTTTCCTCAAATGCGGTGTTGGCTCATTTTAATGAGCGACTTCCTGTTAGCATAGTATGCGACACTTCCCCTTACGGGATCGGAACTGTTTTAAGTCACCTTAAAACAGACAGGATTCAGGTCCCTATAGCACATTATTCCAGAACCCTGTCTGCCACGGAACGTAATTACGCGCAGATAGATCGAGAAGCATTGGCAATTGTAGCGGGCATCAAGAAGTTCCATGACTTCTTGTATGGTCGCCATTTCACGGTCTTCACAGACCACAAGCCACTTCTGGGGTTGTTCACAACGGACAAGCAGACACCCCACATAATCTCTCCTAGAATGTTGAGATGGTCAATATTTCTCTCTGCGTATGATTTTTGCATGATTCACAAGCCGAGCAAAGAGATGGGCCATGCAGACAGCCTCAGTAGATTGCCCTTAAGGAACATAGAGCCTGATCCTGCCCCGGCAAATGATATCCTCTCCATTCAGGATTTGCCTGAGTCCCCTCTCCACGCAGGGGATGTAGCTGCTGAGACAGCTGCCGACAACACATTGACACGTGTGTTGAACTGGGTGTTATCGGGATGGCCGGACACGTGTCCGGGCACGGAATTTCAGGGATTTTGGAAGCAAAAGTCGGAGCTATCCACCTTCAAGGGGTGTATACTGTGGGGCAGTCGGGTAGTCATCCCGACCTCACTGAGGACTAGAGTCCTAGCCTCTCTGCATGAGGGACATCCGGGGATAGTCCGCATGAAGGCACTTGCGCGCAGTCACCTGTGGTGGCCAGGGCTCGATAAAGAGATCAAAGCCCATCACCGGTTGGCTGACTTTCTCCTGTGCCACCGCACCACTCCATGCACTGCTATGGGCAAGAGCCCCACCGAGCTCCGATGGGATCGCCGGCTTATCACTAAGCTGGATAGGTTACATCCGGACCGGGTTGCATCGCAGGTGTCCCAACCACGGGCACCGAGGTGGCTGAACTTGGGCGATCTGGCTTGGGCCCGAAACTATGGCCCTGGCAACTTGTGGGTGGTAGCTGTGGTTTGTAGGGTCAACGGCCCCCTTTCCTACAAAGTGGCATTGGACAACAGTCATGTGCTGCGACGGCATATTGACCAGCTTCGCTGGAGGTTGCCAAGCCACTCTTCCACACCTGGCTCTGCTCTCGGGGGGGAGAAAGCTCCCAAGGTTGATCGGGATGGTCAACAAAGCACTGACTATGGCTCATAGCAACTAGCGAAAGAGGGGTTTGCCATCAAGGCGGCTCCTGACTCGGGCACTACACCCATGGGACATTGCAGGAGATCGGTTTTTCAAGCCTCTCCAAGGGGGGGGGGGTTGCCCATCCGGGATATTGCTCCCAACAATCTGCTCATGCAGACCAGGGGAATACCACCTCGCAGGGGAATTCCACCCCACAGAGGACCACTAGCCAGGGGAACACCACCCCTCCAGGGAATACCACCCCTCCGGGGAATTCCACCCCAAATCGGCACACAGAGCTGGACCAGCAGGCCAGCTTGCAGGCACCAATCCCGACCGTTTTAAACAGGTCCCCAAGTCCTGGTCTGCTGAGCCCGGTGGGCAAGCTTGCAGACCAGGCAACCGCGGCACTTCCATGGAGATCGGAGAGGGTCTGAGGGCCCCCCAAGTTCCTAAAGGAATACGTGAGGATTCTGTCAGCGCTAGCCTAGCGTTCAGAGTTCTTGCTGGCCGAGCATTCAGGCGTGCTCAAAAGTACAACCTTGCTTTTGTTCAAACTGGCATTGCCTTGCGTTTTTTCAAAAGCTTTAATGAATAAACGCCACGTCCTAAGAGGTCCCAGGCTGGGGCCAAGGTTAGTGGGAGTGATTGAATAGCCTTCACACGGGGGCGGCATTACTGAAGCAAACAAAAAAGGTGCATTATGCTTCTAACCCAGGGGGGAGGGTGTAGTGTACTGAGTTTGTTAAAGATAGCAGGTGCGGGGGGGAACCAGGCGAAGCTAGCGGCCACATGGTTGCTACGGAGCCTGGATGTCTGGAGACCCGGGCATGCTTGCTATTTTAGCGCAGGAGAAACCTCGTGCAGTGATTGGTTAAGATTACCCAGAGCTCCTTGTATAAAAGGGCGGAGCCAGTTTCGTTTTCTGTTCTGTTTCTGTTTCCAATGAATAAACCTTGTTGTTGTTTAATCTCGTCTCTTCAATGTCTACCACCCTAAAGACAGAACAGACAGATAGACAGACAGAAAAGTAATTCATTGTAAAGGTATTTTGAAATGTCTTTATTCGAGAGTTCTTTCTCAATTTGTTTTTCAGGGTCCTGAGGAAAATACAATTGTCCTCGGAGCTGAAAAAATGATTGCTGGTATTGGCACAATGCTAATGTTGCCGAGTCTTTATTATTGAGGATGCCAATAATATTGATAATATTATTTTTATTGTACTGTATATAACATTTAAGAAATATTTATTTTTAATAGTAGGAATGTGTTTGCCCAGTATCCCATCCAGGCCTTGAGAAGACTTGTTCTGAATGGTGGTGGTCTTAGCCTTTTTTTTGCAGATGACACCAAGCTGGCAGGAATAGCCAACACTCCAGAAGATAGGCTTAAGATACAGAAAGATCTTGACAGACATGAACATTGGACGCTATCTAACAAAATGAAATTCAATGGTGAAAAAGTAAGGTTCTACATTTAGGCAAGAAAAACCAAATGCACAGGTACAGTATAGGTGGTACCTCGCTCAATAGAGGTAACTGTGAGAGGGATCTCAGAGTCCTAGCTGACAATCACTTAAATATGAGCTAGCAGTGTGCTGCAGCTGCCAAAAAAGCCAGCACAGTGCTAGGCTGCATTAACAGAGGGATAGAATCAAGATCATGTGAAGTGTTAATACCATTTTATAATGCCCTGGTAAGGCCACACTTGGAATATTGCATTCAGTTTTGATCACCACGATGTAAAAAAGATGTTGAGACTCTAGAAAGAGTGCAGAAAAGAGCAACAAAGATGATCAGGGGACTGGAGGCTAAAACATATAAAGAACAGTTGCTGGAATTGGGTATGTCTAGTTTAATGAAGAAAAGAACTAGGAATGGCATGATAGCAGTGTTCCAATATCTCAGGGGTTGCCACAAAGAGGGAATCAGGCTATTCTCCAAAGCACCTGAAGGCAGGACAAGAAGCAATGGATAGAAACTAATCAAAGAGAGAAGCAACCTAGAACTAAGGAGAAATTTCCTGACAATTGGAACAATTAATCAGTGGAACAACCTGCCTCCAGAAGTTGTGAATGCTCCAACACTGGAAGTTTTTAAGAATAGACTGGACAACCATTTGTCTGAAATGGTATAATAGGGTTTCCTGCCTGAGCAGGGGGTTGGTCTAGCAGGGGGTTGGTCCCTTCCAACTTTTTATTATTATTATTATTATTATTATTGTTATTATTATTATTATTATTATTATTATTATTATTATTAGTAGTAGTAGTAGTAGTAGTAGTATTGTTGTTATTGTTATTGTTATTGTTATTATTTTATTATTTTATTATTTTATTATTTTATTATTTTATTATTTTATTATTTTATTATTTTATTATTATTATTATTATCATCATCATCATCATCATCATCATCATCATCATCATCATCATCATCATCATCATCATCATCATCATCATCACATTCTGCAAATAGTGACCACTGCTGCCTACACATCTTCTTTTGTGGGAAGATTTTTTTTTCAGGAAATCAAAATATGACAATGGAATTGGTACAGCTTTCATTGATCAGATAGTAAGTAGTTAGGAAATCCTAAAGGGGAATCTGAATCCAGCATTGTAATGAATCAAAATTAAATGAGCTATTCTCTTCTGTCCTGAATTTAAATTGTTTAAGACAATTGAAAAGGCCTTAAACACAAAGAGCACTTGAAATTATAGGATTCTTTGTCAAGTAAAATCAGTACAAAGAAAGCAAAACCTCTATGCATTGTCCAATTCTTTTTTTATAAATATTTTATTAATTTTCTAGTTTTGCTATCATAAGTACTTAACAAACAACGTGTTGTCTGGGTCCATTAGTAACTGAGTGGTACATATTAACTTCCTCAATCTAGATCCAATACTACACCATCCAGTGTTTCCTCTCTTCTTCCGGTGGTATACATTTTTCCACACTAGGCAAATACAATTCTTATTGCTGTTAATACATATACAATTGAATATCAACATCTTTATCACATTTTTCTAATATTATACATAATATCAATAGTGTCAGTTTAAAATATCTTTTCTAACCAAAACATATCTCAATTGCATTTGCACTTAAAATCCATTTGTTCAATCAATATCCTGCTTTCCCCGCTTTTTAAAAATTTTGATTTCCCATCAATGTTCAAAGTGTCTCTATCGCTTATAGTTTTCTCATAATAAATTATATTTGGGTAACCAAAAGCTTCCCTTATTCAGACCCTCTTTGCATTTTCATATTTCCCTTCTCATACCAAAATATAATATTCTAATTGCAGATCCTATCTTTCTAGTTATAATAATACTTTTATTTCTAACAATTATCTATTCTCTTAGCCATGTTCAAACATCTATTTAATAATATAATATCCCATCTAATGGGTCAAAATCTCTATTTTCTTCAGTCTTACTCTAGCTTTCTTTCTTTGCCAACTAACTTTCCAAGTTAATGCATTTGAATCATTAAGTAGTTCTTCCTCTATTTTTGTGTATATTGTTTGGAATAAGAAAGACAATTTGATTAAAATATTTTTGGAAGAATGCTCAGCCCATTTATATTCATTAAACAGCCTCCGTCCTTCTCCAATTTTCCACAATTCTCCTAACAACTTTATCTTCCATTCGATCAGCTCTTCTTCCTTATCCTCAAATGTGTTCTGAGATCTTGGCAAGTAAGGTATCTTTTCCATTTCCGGTATTATTGCTATGTCTTCTAATTCTTCGTTTGTCTGAGTCTGTCTGTTGCTTCCTTCCTTTAGGTCCTCCATTTTTGGAACTGCTTCCTCTAATTCTCCTTCTATTTTCTGGGTTACTAGTTCCTTCTTTGTAGTCATTTTCTGAATTTGTAGATTTAGATTAGAAAATTGTTCTTTTATCTCCTTTGCATTATTTTTAGTCTCATCATGAGCTAAGGCAATTGTCTCTTGTATTGATTTCAACATAGAAAGAATTTCTTTCTGAGATTCATCAACATTTTCTTGTTGGTATGTCAAGCCGGGGGCTTTGAAGACAAGTGTTAGGGATGGTTTTTTACCATTTAAGGCTAAGTATGGAACATCCATTTTGTTTTTGTATGTGATCTTTATAGTCCAATCTATTTAGGGATTTAAAAATTTTCAGTCAATCGTCATTTGAACTCCAAATTATCAAGCCAGTCTATCAGTCCATCCTTAAGCCTCCCCTAAACAAATATAAGCAAGATTCAAGTTTTTCTGTCCAATGAAAAACATATCCTTTCTGTCCAGAGAGAAAAAAAGCAGTTAAAAGTTGTTCATCAATCAAAGTTTATAATCCAAAGTATTCCATCATCTCAATCAGTAATGCATGTTTCTTCTACAGGGAAATAGCTCCACAACACAGCTCTGCAAGTCAGTTAGTATTTGTATTCAGAATCCAGGCAGGCCAATTCCAAAATAGTTTATCATCTCTGCCAGATAGATAAGCAGCCCAAGAGTTTTTTCCCCTTTTCCCAGCTGCAGTCTTCAAAAGTGAAAGTTTCCAAGGACAACAAAAGTCTTATCTGAGTCTGGGCTTCAAGCCAAATTTCCTTTAAGCATAATAGATTGTAGTGCTGTGGTTCGCCACTAGATGTCATTGATGCATTTTCCAGCTTTTTAAATCCAAACTTATTGTCATGGTTCCGACAGATGAAACCCTTCAAAAGAACTTCAAGGCATTGTTTTCCTTAAAGAATATTTTATTCGGGAAGCAAAGTATCGGCACTACATAGTTGAACCCAAAAACTAAATTTCCTTCCCCTGGATACAAAGTAACAAAGTACAATTCCCACCCCTAATAAACAGTCATAAATCACATCCCCTAATTAGCTTGAAGCACGGGCTTTCTCCCCAGCTCTCCAGCTCACCAAACGTTATCAGCTCTGGACCCAGTTTGTCCTTGGATTCCCACGGCAGAGTTATTATTATTATGACTAACTGAACTCTCATCCCAATCCCCCCTCCCAGCACCAACTGATTCTAAAAGCATAGAGAAAATGGCTGCATTTTCATCTGTTGTCAAAGCAAGAACATCCGATGTTAGCAGCATTGTGTCATGTCTCCGTCCGAGCCTGACTCTGAGGAAGAGATGGAGTTCTCTGTTGAGGTCCAGGAGGGGGTGTCTGTCGCTTTGGAGGACTGTAGGGAGGAGCAGGCTGAGGCAGGCCAGGGCCCCTCAGGTTTGGAACAGGGAAGACAGAGTTCAAGCGAGGAGCAAGGCCCCTCCCCACCTGATCCTAGAGCAAGGAGAGCATCTAGGAGGAGAGAACAATGGAGGCAGGCTCACTTGCTCGGGAGGAGAGCGTCCCGCCCCACTCCACAAGGCACACCTGGGGATTAGTATTTAAGGAGATGCTGTGGGGTGAGGCATTTGCCGGGAACAAACGTGGAATCTTGAGATTGTCGTGACTTGTGCTCTTGTAACCTGGACGCTTTGTATTCCGGACCAGTTTGTTTCCTGCTTCCCGATCACAGCTTACATTCCTGATCTCTCCTTGCAGTCGGCAGTTGGCAGTTTGCAGTTCGCAGACAAGCCGAGAGTATAAGGACTTTTTATGTTTTCTTGTTATCTGTCTTGTCTTGAGAATATTGTAAACTTTCCTGGCTGTCTTGGTTGAACTCTTGCCAGCATATGGGGGAGTTTTTGGGTGAACATTGGCAGTGATTCCAGGACTGTTGCTTTTGCCAGCCAACTGCTTTGCCTCCGTTCGGGGCCCTGGGTCATCACACATTGACATCTGGCCCCCCTTACAAAAAGGACAAGTCCTGTAATGCAAACAAAATCATACATTAGGGGTTGCCTTTTGGTTTGTTAGGGTGTTTCTTATAGAACTTATTAATGAGTCTGTCAGCTTTTACATCGCTAGATTTTACCCAGGTGGCTTCAAACAATGGATACCCTTTCCATTGCACTAAGTACTGTAGCTTCCCTTTAAAAAGTCTAGAATCAAGAACATGCCTCACTTCATAGTGAGTCTGTCCTGCTACTATGAGAGGTCCAGGTGCCTTCTTAGGGGGAGGTCATAAGATGGAATCTCAAAAATGTTCCAGCAGGTTACAATGGAACACAGGGTGGACTTTTCCTAAGAGTCTGGGAAGCTTTAATTCTACTGTGACCGGGTTAATGATCCTTACGATGGGGAAGGGTCCTAAGTATTTTGGTCCTAACTTCTTACTAGGTAACTTAAGCTGTAAATATTTTGTGGACAAATAAACCTTTCCCCCAACTTGGAATGACCTTTGAGGAGCTCTCTTTTTATCTGTTTGCTTTTTATATGTCTCAGAAGCTTTTTTCAAAGCAATTTTTGTGGTTCTCCAGACTTCTTCCCACCCCCTCACCCACTGATCACGAGTTTGGGAAGTGGAGGGTCCCTGAGGATATTTGGATATTGGGCTGAACTCTTTTCCTGTGGCCACTTTAAAAGGTGTGAAACCAGTGCTGCTGTGAACATAGTTATTGTAAGTCACCTCTGCAAAAGGTGGCTTCAGTCCAGTTCGTCTGCTGATAATCCACGTAGCATCTGAGATACTGCTCCACCATTGAGTTTGCAGATTCAGCCACCCCATTGGTAGATGGGTGAAAAGCCGACAGCAGTCCTTGAGATGAGCCAATTAGCTTAAGAAAACGCCTCCAAAACCTGGCTGTAAACTGCACCCCCCGGTCTGAGATTATACGTTTCGGTGTGCCATGCAGTCTATAAATGTGTTTCAGAAACATCTTGGTTAGTCGCTGGGCAGACGGGAGCCCTTTGCAGGCAATGAAGTGAGCCTGCTTTGAAAACACATCTATCACAGTCCAGATAACTGTATTTCCTTTGCTTTCAGGTAGGTCTACTATAAAATCCATAGCAATTTCTTCCAATGGTTGGGAAGGGTCCGCCACCAGTTGTAATAGTCCAGGGGATACTTTTCATGGTGGCACATACAGCACAACTCCTGACATAGTTCTCTACATCCCGTTTCAATCCTGGCCACCAAAATTGCCAGCGGATTAGGTGTAGTGTTTTTAAATATCCAAAGTGCCCAGCCTGTTTTACATCATGGCCGTGCTGGAGCGCGTTAAGGTGGAGGGTTTCAGGCAAGTACAACTTCCCCCCTTTGTAAGCCAAGCCATCCCTGCATGTTAGGGAGGTTTGATTGTCTTTGAACTATTGGTCAGTGAGGAGCTCCTGTTTTATTTTCTTTGCCCCAGGGTCGTCGGGGTTTGGGGCTCTGGAAGGTGGGACTCTGTGCGTCGTTAGTTGAGAAGCAGTTTGTGGAGTAGATATAATTGCTTCATTAACCTCTTCACGCTGGCTCTTGTATTGGGGCAGTCTGGATAAAGCATCAGCTAAAAGGTCCCCCCCCCCCGGTATGTACTTTAGGGTGAAATTAAATCGGTTAAAGTATTGCGCCCATCGTACCTGTTTTGGGGATAATTTGCAGGGAGTTTTCAGTGCCTCTAGGTTTTTGTGATCAGTCCATACCTCGAAAGGCACCTTGCTCCCTTCTAGATAGTGTCACCAGTTTAATAGAGCCCAACGAATCGCAAAGGCTTCCTTCTCCCACACAGCCCACCTCCTCTCACAATCAGTGAATTTTTTTGAGGTGTAGGCGCAGGGTTGTAGGACCCCATCCTGGTTCTTTTGCAATAGTACAGCTCCGACAGCCACGTCACTGGCATTGGCTTGAATCACAAAGGGTTTCCCTGGACAAGGATGTTTTAAGACCGGCTCGATTGCAAATAGCTTTTTCAAATTCTCAAAAGCAGTTTGACAGTTCATAGTCCATGCTAGTGGCTGGCCCGGTCGCGGTTTCCCTCCCTCCTTGCCTGTTTTCAATAAGTCCGTAAGGGGTAAAGCAATTTCAGCAAAGGAGGGGATGAACTGGAGGTAAAAGTTGGCAAATCCTAGAAAGCTCTGAAGCTATTTGCGAGTCTTTGGGGGTTGCCATTCGATGCTTTCACTTTAGCTGGGTCCATTTCAATGCCCTCAGTAGAAATTCTGTAGCCAAGATAATCTAGTCGGGTCTGGTGAAACTCACACTTTGATAGTTTAACATAAACTCTGGCATTCAGCAGTTTCTTTAGTACTTCTCTCACTAGTTTTATGTGGTCAGCCATATTCGTGCTGTATATCAGGATATCAAGATACACCAAAACCCTTTTGTGTAAATGGTCATGTAGTACCTGATTGATCAGCTGCATGAAGACAGCTGGAGCCCCCTGTAGTCCAAATGGCATGACTTTAAATTGGTAGCTCTCCATGGGACAGTTAAAAGCAGTCTTCCACTCGTCTCCCTCTTTTATCCTCACTCGGTAATATGCCTCTCTCAGGCCCAATTTAGTGAAGACACTCCCCTTTGCCAGGTGGGTTAGTAAGTCCTTCAGGAGGGGGAGGGGGTATTTGTTTTCCATGCTCACAGCGTTTAACCCTTTATAGTTATGCAGAGACGAAGCAACCCGTCTTTTTTTTCTTTGAATAACACCGGAGCTCCCACCTGAGATTTGGCCCATTCAATAAATCCCCTCGCTAGGTTCTTGTTCACATACTGCTGCATTTCCTCCATATCAAGGGAGGTCATGGCATACATCCTCGGTCGTGGGAGTTTAGCTCCCGGTAACAGTTCAATAGCGCAATCATTAGGCCGGTGGGGAGGCAGGGTGTTGCAATTCTTTCTCACTAAACACCTCTGCTAGGTCCCGATACTCGCTGGGGACGAGTGGCTCGCCTGGTTGAAGCAGAGCAGCTATTTTCGCTAGTTCGTTAGATGGGCTAAACTCTTCGGTAACGTCAGTCGAGTTAAGGGGGGGCTTGGGTCCTATAGGTAATCTCACAGTTCTCATTCCCTTCTCCCACCAGATAAACGGCTTCCATTTGTCTAACCAGGCTACCCCTAGAATCATGGCCTCAGTCATTTTCAGAGCCACCATGAAGCAAATGAACTCCCAGTGCTCACCTATTTCTAAGCGTATGGGTTCAGTTAATTGCGTGACTAAAGTTCCTCCCATTAGGGAGCCATCGGCTTGCTCAAACGTCATGGGTTTGGTGAGCAGACTTGCTCGTATGCCCATTTTCAGGGCAAATGGCAAGCTAATAATGCACCAGGAGCATCCTGAGTCCACTAGTACTTTCAGATCTACTTGTGGCCCCGTCTGAGGGATTATGAGCTTAGCAGGCAGTTCATCGGGTCGTTCTCTCCTTCGTCGTCACACAGGTCCGGTTTGGGCCTCAGCACTCTCCTGCGTGGGCGACGTGACTTGGGCAATGGGTTTCTGCGCGATCCAGTTGGATTTCTCTTTTGCTGGCTGCTGGGCTGGTTTCTTCCTTGCTGGTGGTCCCGGTCTATTCTGCTGCTGGGGGTAAGGGACTGGGCAATTCGCTGCTCGGTGTCCCTGTTGTCCACATCTACAACACTTGATCGGTGGCCCAGCAGGTGGTCTGGGATTCTCAGTCGCCATAATGGTTGGAGGCTTTCGGGGGGATGGTGGCCGTTTGGGTTGATCTGGCCTCGGCCCGGCTCCTTGCGGTGGTGGCTTCTTATAGTGGGCAAGCTCGACGTCCAGTCTTACTGCTGCCTGGTACCATTCTTGCAATTGATAAGGGACCACTCGATAGACACAAGCCTGGAAGAGGTGATCATCCAGTCCCTCCTTGAAATGATGGACTAGGGATTGCTTGGGCCACCTCTCTATTCGGCCGGCTATCTTGTGAAACTCTCGCACATATTCCAGTGCAGGCCTGCCAGTTTTTCTTATTTTATGAATTTGCTCCTCTGCTTTGAGGGCTATGGATGGGTCCTCAAACTTTACTCTCAGTCCTAGGAGGAAAAGGTGGAGGTCCCCCAACTCAGGTGCTTGCTCATTGTATAAATTGTTCAGTAACTCGGATGCTTCCCCTTCCAAGTTGGTCGCAACCACGTTGACCATAGTGGCTGGATTCGGGTAGAAATAAGCACAGCGGTTCATGTGGGAACATGCTTGGTTAAAGAAGAAGATCAGCTTCTCCAGGTCTCCATCAAAAGTTGCTCTAAGGAGTGGCGCCATCAACGGTTGCTGCACTCCCCAGTGAGCCTGCATTCCTGGTGGTTGCTGGCCTCCCAACTGTGGATGTTGCACCCCCAATGGTTGCTGACCTCCCCATGGTGGCTGCAGCATGCCCAGTTGCTGCAGGCCCCCCAGTGGTTGGAATATGTTCGGGGGCTGCGGCCACCCCCACTGCTGTTGCTGCAGTGCTGGCGGCTGTTGTCCCCCCAGCAGCTGTGGCATCCCCAATTGCTGTAGGATCCCCAATGGTTTCAGTGGCTGCTGAAGTGGCACTCCCAGTTGCTGCAGGCCTCCCAGTGGTTGCTGCACATTCGGGGACTGTTGCCACCCCCACTGCTGCTGACCTACAGGTGGTTGTGGCATCCCCGGTTGTTATAGGCCCCCCTGCAGCCCCAGCGGTGGTTGTTGCGGGATCCTTAGTGATTGCGGGCCCCTCAGCGGTTGCTGCACATTCAGAGGCAGCGGCCGGCCCCACTGCTGCTACTGCACTCCCAACGGTTACGGACCCCCTGGCAGCTGTGTCATCCCCAGTTGCGGCAAGGCCCCTAGCTGCTGTTGTACATTTGGGAGCTGCGGCCACCCCCAATGCTGTTGCTGCATCGCCAGCAGCTGTTGGCCTCCCTGCTGTGGAGGCTGTGCCATCCCCCATTGCTGTAGAGGCCTCGGGCTGGGTGGCCGGTAGGCACGTCAGTCCGGGCTTTGACTG